>OX359249.1:1577876-2241216 GCA_947179485.1 Allacma fusca | reverse complement strand
TATTTTTCGGTTGTGAAAGTGAAAACAATAATATTTATGTGAAACTATAGACAAATTGAATAAAATAATTCCTACAATGTCGAGAATTGGCTTATTTCTGCTCAAATTGTGTACCCTTGAAGACTCGACTAGAGTATTTTTATGTATGAACATATTTCGAGCATGTGTGAATATTGGTTTGGATTTTGTTTGAGTTACGAAAATGGATTTTTCTTATGGGATTTAACATGAAAAAATTCATGTGAGGTAGGGTCCCCCCTGTCAAACTTTCAAAAAAATCGAACTTTCAAATGTCCTACTGCCCGAACCCAGAGGAGATGGCATCAAGTTTGTGGTTTGTGTGAACACTATTAGTAGTGCCTACAATTCCACCAATTTTCATTTAATTCTGAAAGTCACATCGGAAGACTTTGCTTGTCAGTGTGATTGTCCATTTTATGCGAATATAAGAAGAGAAATCGTATCGTTCTTAAGAAGAGGCCTTCTCAAATATTCAGCTGCCATGGAAACAAATGGGCATTTTGGTACAAGGGAAAGTCCTCGGATTTCGTCATGTGTTGAAAACCTTTTCGTATAAGATGGTCTCAAGGCTGCTTTCTCCTGAATGCTAGTTGTAGTGAAATTAATTTCTATAGATAGATATACATACCTTTGCTATAAACAAGTTTATTTTATTTTAAATAAGCGTCCCATTTAAATAGTGTTCTGCTGGAATAATTATTTTATACAGAGACCTGTAGGAACTGGAACACACTGTATTAAAATAGGGGCTGTCCTTGAAAAGGTAGGAATGGTATGATGGGATAATTAACGGAAGACTCATTCACATTACCATAGACTTTCACTCACTCGCAAGGAGGAAGTAATTGACCTAAATTCTACGGAGTGTATTACTTCCCTGTCATTTCGTTACAATGTTTCTCTTCCAACTTTCTCTGTTTCATCTTTCCCTGATCTCTAACTTTCATTTCTTGCGTATAACTTTTCCAGCTTTAAATAGCTATCTGATCCTTGTCTTAGAATTGAAGATCTGCACTCTCTCGTGATAATGCTACTCTCACTTTCCCTTCATTTCTTATTTTCTCTTATTTTTTATTTCCCATTCAATCAATTGCTATCCTTCTGTCTCAAGCGCTTTCTCCTCCTATGTTTGAAATTGTTTCATCCTTTTTTTATTTACTACTGTTACAAACTGTGGCTTTATCCTGTCAGGTTTGAGACTCGTTGGTCTCTAGTATTTATCTGGTTTTCATAATTTTTTCATTACGTTTAATTTTCCGATGCTCTCTCTTTCCTTTATGGACTTTCCCTTTTAATATCGACTCTCGTAAACTGTCTCGTCACTTTATTATGCCTGCTCTGAGAGGTTTGTAATCTCTTGCTATAGCTACCTGTAATTACAAGATATGAGCTGTGATATTGTAACTATTTCAAAAATGCAAAATAAAAAGAACAAAGTTCGTTGATAAAAATTGCCAACATTGTTGAAAGAATTGTCTTGAGACATGTGGTTTATTACAAATTTAAAGTAGTAACTGATCTTCAGGAATTCATGTAATTTTATTGAATTCAAGGAGCAGAGGGTTTGCTAATTAATGTGTTCCTGACTCCTGTGTTCGAGGAAAGTACGTTCAGGTTCAAAATGGTGAGAAATACAGCTCAATTCAATAAAAAATCTTTCTCTAATAAAAAATAGGAAAGTACTTTTACTCTTTAATCTTCGCCTTTTATAGTAATTAGTAAAATTAACATGGAGACAAGCGTGACCACCTTAAAATGTTTTCGAAAGAAATTTGAAAGCCTCGTTATATCGAGATTCGGCTTTAAATAGAAAACGATTTTGTATTGACAGCCTACATCTACATATGTTATAAACAGCTGGGTTAAATATACTTTCTCTCCTTTTTTTGCATAAAATTTTGTAAGAGCTATCTCAACGTGTCTGAAAACAATTTCTTTCTATTTTTCTGCAATAATTAATTATTGCATTCACCTCTGAAGTAAATTCAAAGCTGGGATTGATTTCTTGACACCCCAGGACCATTAATTCTCCTTGACTACTCCTATGTCTTGTGTTTTGATTACTGGTAAAAGTGAGGAGTGAAAATATGGAGAAAGAGTAAATTGATGGTGGAGATCCTTCGTACGATGTTGAGGGGAGATTTGAAATAGATTAGTTTTTATTTGGTTTTAATTCCTCCCACCTCAGACTCCTATTACAAATTGATTTCCGAAAATCCTCTCCTGAAAAGTGCCTCAGGCGGATGTAATGGTTTTCAAGGAAAGTAGAACTTTGGAAACTTTACATAAACGGGAAGGACTCTGTGATCCAAAACCAAATTACAGCTTAGGAGGGATGGCTCAAGTTTCAAAAATAATTTCAAGTTAAGGACAACTGTCACTTGAATTGTGGCAGATTAAATTCAGCTAGTTCTTGGATTGGTCCAAGGTAATGAAGGAGTACTACTTTGAATTTGAAAATTGCATGCCATGTCCAAATACAGTAGTTCTTTAAAAAATTCAAATCGTGTTAGAATTATCGATTCTTCCAAATGTTAAGTCAAATTTAAGTAGATATGTCTTAAAACATTTAAGATCAAGTTTCACTTTAAAGATTAAAAGATCAAGTTTCACTTTAAAGATTAAAATATCAAGTTTCTCTCTAAAAATTTCAAGATCAAGTTTCACTTTAAAAATTTCAAGATCAAGTTTCTCTTTAAAATTTTAAAGATCAAGTTAAGGAAAGTTAAAGTCACTTACACAATTTTCTTAAAAATCCAAGTATAACTCCGGTTCAAGTTCATCTGGGAAACTTTTTTGAAAATTGAAATTCGAATAGAGTCGATGTCACCCCTATAAATATTTGTTTCTTGGAAAGTTGGGTAGAATTTCGTAAGAATTTAAATTACTTGACAACTGAAATTAAAGTTTGAAATATTTTACTTGAAAATGAAAGTTTGAGTGGATTTGAAGTAATAATTACTGGAATGATTCCCCTTGAAATTTGAAGTTGAGTATTTGCTGGAGCTGTGCATGCGTGTGGATTGATGAATGCATGGTGTGTTCATTTGTTATGATTAAGTGGAGAAGTTACCTGTGACAGTAATTTTTCGTCTCTCTCCTGACACTTCATATCCTATGCATCTTTGTCCTTGTAAGTTTTGGTCGACCATGCTAAGCTGGGCCCGAAGTTGGAACAATGGCAGGAGACAGGGAGTGCTGGGGAAATTGGAGAAAGTAGAGAGAGAGAGAGAGCATGGAGACGTGGCATGGGAGAAATATTGAAAAGAGAAAAGCTTTTAAGCAAAGTTTTATTGTGGGGATTGTGAATGGCGGTTGGAGAGGATTGGGAGGAAAATAAAGATAGAAAAAGACTCTGATAGCATTACGAGTGCCAACTCCGATGAATTACGTTCATTGGAAAATGGTGCACATGAAGGCACGAATGAAAACACACTTTTATAAATCATCCCTTCCAACCCACCATCCCTACCTTAATGGCCAGCCTCATACAGTGTAATCGCTCTACTACAGCTCTCCTCACAAAACCAAAATAAGTGCTGTCTTGTTAGTCCCTCCAGCCCATATCTTAAAAGAGATTATTTCCCGTACTTTCCTCAAAGATCCCCGGACAGAAGATCCCTTTAAAATGTACTAATTCCATGAGAGACTTACGAGAGATTTTTGTACAGTGCACTCCCGTTACAACAGATTCCCCCTCAATGGAGTGATCGTAAATCTTAACCCTTTGCAATAACAGCTTGCAAAAAAATAGCAAATAACGATCGCCTTCCCAAAAGCCGATTCCCTTTTAAGAGATTTTCCCCCGATACTCTCTCTATAACAGACCCCCGGATAAGACCAAAATTTTACAATGGGTCTTAATTCCAGACAAATTTTTTCTAGAAAAATGCTCTACAAAACAGGCTCTATCTCCATTGATGGAACTTCCTCACGAGGCTTATTTTATATAAGGAACTTATAAAATTATTGTACTCCTAATTCTAAGGCAAGAGCAAAATTTGAAAATCTTACAAGGGTGAGGTTGCCCCTTACACTGATTGTGAGAGTTTCCTCTATCGGATGTTCCAAGTTAAAACCAAGAAATCTTTCGTTATAAATAGGGACTATTTTATGAGCTCGTATAATTTCAAAACTTTACATTATCGTTCCTCAACCAGTAATTATGTCAATGGACGGCGGGTCAAGTTACAGCGTCCCTATTAAAGATGGATTCTTGTAACAGAGCCCTTATAACGGGACCCTACAGTATACCACTTTTCACCATGAAACAATACGCACGTGCTTTCCCCTGCATTCATACGGACTTTCTTTCACTTTCACTTCTAGCACTCGTCAAAATTGGGAAAGTCCTTGCGAACACCTGCTGGTCCAATCTCAAGGCGTATTTGTGCCCATTGAAACCCTTTTATTAACACTGTGAATCCCCTCTTCCTTTCAGCTAATCATACACAATTTTTATTTTCCCCCATCAAATCTCCCCATAAATAGTAATTAGACTTCTGGGAAACTCAAGCGTACATTTCTAAGGTCCGCTGTCAAAACGTTGCGGGAACAATCATAAAAGCGAATTGAAAATGCAAACTAAAGGACATTTTTGGACATTTGATTTAATAATGGAACCTTGAATGAACCAGATTTCCCTTCTCAAAGCATCACATCTTGATATATGGTGCTTTAGATTTTTTAAAATTAAAAATGTAGATTTTCACAATTCGGTAACATTAAATAAAAAAATTATTTAAAACGTTTTTTTTAAATTTGCTAAAAATCTCTGTCAGAATATCTTTGCCTAGAATCGACTTTCATCATACATAATTGTATACAAGCAGAGTATTAACGTTGTAGTGAAAAAGAATGCCTCCTAATATTTTATGTTCTTATAAAAATGCTCTTGCATTGGGGTCTTGTATAGTGAGAACTAACCGCAGATGCCCCCGAAAGGGAGAAATTAACATTATGGTAAGGAGGAGTGTTTCCAAATAAATTTTCTCATCCGAAGAGAATCCTCCTGAGCAAATAACTAGAAGCAGCAGAACTAAAGCAATAGAACAATCTATTTCAATGTTTTTCTAGGTGTTCCGAAAACATGGCCCCTCCTCTTGAATTATAAGTTACAAAAACAGGCGTGTTCTACCATTTTTTAATTTCCCTCATTCTCCAAGGAAGTTATTGATGTTTCAAAAAATACCAATATTGACCTTGGTCATGGCATGTGCTCACAACTTCATACCTGACTTACACAACGGAATTTTTAAGACTCCAGGGATTAAGATTTCGGGGATTAAGATTTTTAATTCCTGGAAAATTTGTTTTTGTGTTGTTGGTAGGGAAATTTATGGGGTTTTTGGCAAGCTGCCTCAGTTGCCTCTGTCTTGCATTAATGTGCGGTGACAGGGAAAACGTACGGGAAAGTTGAGTACACCCGGCCCTGAGAACAACACTGATTGTGAGTGGTAAAATTGAGGGTCCACTCAAAAGTCTATTGTAAAGAGTGATCTCTGTTTAGCAACTCCTTCCTAAGGGGTTTCAGAGAGCGGGATTAAATAATATAAGGAGGAAAATATTCTTCATTTACAACATTTAAATAGTGCTCAGGCGCAGTTTTTAAAGGTACTTTCCACGTAAAAACATTTCCGAACAATATACTGCATTAAGGATTGCCGTTATAGCCAGAATGCACAGCAATAATTATTAATTCCTAATTTCCCATGTTTAAATGCAAAGGACACGAATGGCGGGGACGCTAATAAAAGAAAGTTTCCAAGAGTTGAAACTTTCGAGAAGATTAAAGGAGGCAATGAAAGTATAGGAATGAGAACAGCATAATAGAATTGTTTGGAGACGCAGTGGTCCCGGCGTGTAATAGCACCTCATAAAGGCTAAAAATAGGAAAGTCACCGCACCCGGGAGTGATTTGTAATGAGAGAAATTAGCATTACAGATCAGGTGGATGTGTCCAAGGGTTTTTAACCCTTTGGAGAAAGGGATTGTGAGGGGTCGGATCCACAAATTACACACTGTATGGGGAGCGTGAAAGTACTAATCCGAGTGCATAAAGCCAGGAGGAGAGAAACAGTGGGAAGAAATGGGCTCGGGGAGGGATCAAAGAA
The DNA here is from genome assembly GCA_947179485.1 of Allacma fusca. Taxonomy (NCBI): domain Eukaryota; kingdom Metazoa; phylum Arthropoda; class Collembola; order Symphypleona; family Sminthuridae; genus Allacma; species Allacma fusca. Next base: position 2,235,082 of record OX359249.1, on the reverse strand, counting down.
AACTACAGCAAAGAAATGATTCCAATTCCATCTCGGACTGGTGAGAAGTGCAAAGGAGTAAAAGGATTGACAGTGTAAAGGGAATTCACATGATTTTCCCTAATTCCCCTCGAAATAGGCAATTTCCAGGGAGACAGTCTCATTCAACAGTACGTTTCTTGGATTTGATTTAGCACACACCAAACCCAACCAAGTCAAGAATCCAGGGACGAAGAGACAGAGAGACAGAAACCCAAAAAACAGCGAATTATAAGTAGAGATAGAAGCAAGGATTGAAGCCGAGACAGTGTGCAAAAAGAGAGGAGAAACATAGTGTGAAGTCCAAAAGAGAGAGAGAGAGAAAGAGAGAAAGAGAGAGTAGGAAAAAACTCAGTGGTGAAAATAAGAGAGCAGGAGAGAGATCAGAGGCAGTGGGGAAAACTTCCGGAGAAACAGAAAAAGAATTGAGTGAGTAGAGAGAGCAGATTAATAGAGAGCAGTTAGATAGTGCTCATAAGAGAGACAGGGAGAGCTCAAAAATATGGAGAGAAAGTTAGAGACTGGGTTCCAATTTGGGACGAGAAAATGAGGAAGAGTGCACCAATTAGCGAAGAGAAAGTAGTAGAGAGGGAAAACAAACAGAGGATAGAGATCGAGTGCATAATAAACAGGAGAAAGCGAGACAAAGTGTAAAATAACATGGGACAAGAGTGTATGAAAGTAAAGTGAAAATTGGAAAATAAGTGCGTCAAAATTGAGAGAAAGAGTTAAGACTATAGAGAGTCCATCTAAATAGATAGAAAGAGTGCAGATGATTGCAACGGAGAAAGCGAGGGAAAAAATGAACAAACCTCTCCAAAATTCGGAAAGAAAGCGAGTGAAAATAGTCTGTAGGAATTTGACAGCGATTGAGAGCAGTGTAAAAAGTCAGCAAGAGAAATACAAGCGGAGTGAGTTTGCCGAGAAGGCGAAAGAGGTAAAGAAAGAGAGAGAGAGAGAGAAGCCAAAAAGCAAATGTCATAAGAGAAATAAAAGTTAATAAGTAACAGATTAGGAAAGAGAAAGTTACAGGAACTACAGGGATTTCGTAACGTGGTTGAATATTGCCATATGAAGTCATTTGGTAGAAAGCGAATCCTTAAATATCCCTAGCAAACATCAAGTCAGTAAATTTTCCCCACTGGAAGAAGAAATCATGGGAAAATTGAAAGTCCCATTGAGAAAGGAGCCACCGGCGTTAACTGCATGTAATTAATACTCAGCCAACTAGCTGCAGCCTCATGAGTTCTTTCGAAATATTTTTTGATTTACTAATTTTCCTCGCTCGTACAAGTGCATGATGTTGTCAACATGACATTTTATGCGTGTTAGAGGCGCTCTTGTAAATGAGGCCTACTGTATTTGCACTTTCTCCAACTTTCTCTTCGATTTTCTGTCCTTGGGAAGATTCGTTTTTGGAACTTGACAATAAGTTTCAGACTTCGTTGTTGTTTATATGACGCGATTGCTCTCAACCGCTTGCCACCGAGTACAGTGCCCTCTCGTTGTAAGAGTTCCCCCGAAGAAATTCCAATGTCCTTCTAATCCTTCCCTACTCTGATGTACAAGGGAGACTGGGTTAGTTGGTTGGAGGGGGGACATTAAATGCCATATTTTTTTTAGAGTAAACCCTCCAGTAACTGGGACCGTGTCATCCCGATTGAACTGTATGAGGAAGATGAGGGCTGTCGAGTGCGGGGAAAGTGAAGGGATTGTGTAATATATGAAGGTGGAACGGATGTGAGGAATGGTCGCAGAAGTATTAAATCTAAGTAGCGTCAAACGCTTCTTCTTTTTCTTCCGCTTCATGGGAGTCTCGCTGTAGTGGACCCTTGTGAGGTCGTGTTTTCTAACGAGCCTAAAATATTCGGAGGTGTTTCCCGCTCATCGTATTTTTAATTTGTCTTGTCATACAAAATTGACGGGACAAATCCGTCTGTTGTGCATGTATTGGAGGGAGCCACTATGAAGGGATTCCGTTGTACTTTCTCCCTGCTTGTGCATACTTTCTCTCTGCCTTGGAAGTTTTCTCCGGCAAAACAGTCACACTTTTCCGTAGAGTAGCCTTGGGTTTGATACATATGCTTGGTGGAAACTCCTTCCGTGTTCTCACACCAGGACTCGTGGCTAACCTCTTGGGCAATGCAGTGCTTTCTCCTCGTACAAGTAACCCTGGAAAGGACACAAGTCTCATGATCAGAAGGGATCCTGTGAAAGGGCAAGGATTACAATTAAGATAACTGGGAATGTGTGGATTATTATTTGCCTGTAGAGAGATCAGCCTATTTTGAAGTGGTCGGGTTGAGAAGGGGTTTACTGTAGACAGTCTTGTTGTTTCATATGGACCATATTGCATTGAGAAAATTGATTGCTCACTCCTCTCCATATGTGTCCTCTTCAGATATTTCTTTTTATCTTTGAACACACAACTTCCCTCACAAATTACAAATACATATATAAGAAAAGAATAACAAATGTAATCCGTACAGGGTGATTTTGTTTTTCAAAACCTTATTTTTTGGGACCCCCCCCCCTACGTAAATCAAAAACTCCGCAGAAATCTATACTCCCACGTCCCCAGTAGTTTCAAATGTACAAAAATATTCAATAAAAATCAAAAATGATCCGAATATTTAAAAAAATAGGGGGTCACAAAAAAAATAAACAAATAAAGAACATGTGTTTTTCTAGTGAGGTATTTTCCCATAGGGAAGAGACTTGCTACAAAAGTTTGGGAGCTCCTTGTACATGACAGAGCGTGAGAGATTGAAACAAATAATAATATAAGAAAAGAATGCTCCCTAAACTTGGGGAACGGTTGCTCGAGAGAGTATCAAATGTTCCTGATTTTATTTACCAAGTTGTCATGGAATGTAAACATTTAGAGAGACAATTTAAGCACTGCCTTACTCCATCCCGGGATACAGTCTATTCTGTCAGGAAGGGCCCGAGAAAAATCCCTCTCCAATATTCCCATCCTCTTAAATCCACAACAAAATAACCTTATAGGAAATATGGGAAATTCCCCAAATCGTTCCCATAGACAAAATATTTATAAAGTGGGGTCATTCCTAGCGAGACTCCATTGTATCCCTGCGTACCATCAATGGGAATAAAAAGGTCAATAGCATATGTAGGGAGAATCCCAGAGTAAATAGAATGTTGGCATGGTGAGAATTTCCCAAGGACAATAGTTGACACGGTTTTTCACATCACTTCACAATTCCATGCATACTGTCAAAACTCTTTATAAGGATGTCTCTGACAGGAGTGAACCTATTTCTGCCATATAATAGCACGCTCGAGTGAGACGACAAAAAATGTCAGGGGGTCAAAGTGCAGGACTGTGTAAGATCACATTATTTCTTTTATTTATCTTTTTCCTGTATCCCAGGATATCTCCGGAATTTATCTAAACGTAATTATCTAAAACAAAATCCTTCTGTTTTTTAAGGAATAAAATTAACATTTTGTCTCATTGGTAATTACTTTTACCAACATAATTTTGTCTCTCAGGGAACTGGGTATTTTAGGAGAAGGCACTGTAGGGAGGGTCCACTGTAGACCTCTTTTGTATAAGTACAAAATAAGAGGCATTCAAGTCCCTTGAGCCATGAAGGCTGGAGTTATTAATGACACTATGCTTTGTCAACGTTCATGGACAACAATGAAACTCTCGTCTCCAGACTGATACAAAAAATAGGAAGCATTCAATTTGAGTGGGAAAGTCGGGAAATATTACAAGTGGCTCTTTCTCATTACAAGTCAAATGGTGAAATATTTATGGAGCGTCTCCAAGAAAACATTCCCCCAAAGAACCAACTTCCGAGAGTTACGAGCAAACGTTCCAAATTCCACTCAAATTTGCATTTGCGGAACATTGCCCGGAACCACGTGACACGACACCACTGGGCAACATGCTTCCCGGCGCTATTATCACTTTGTATAGGGACAGGGAAGAAATGAACAAATAAATCTGTTAATCTATGTCATTACAAGGTCACAATTTTTTCATTTTTTTTTCATTTGTAAATTTAAAAATATTCTCCGTCCCGATGGATTATACGAAAAATATTTTTACAAGATTTATTTTCTGGGGAGCTTCCCACACCTTATTAGCCTTCATCTTTTAATTTAGTTCTATTTTTTAAGGCAAACCCCTTCTCCTGAATTGAATAAATATATTTTTCTTAAGACTTCCATTTAATTATAAATGTTATGAAATGTATTTTGAAGGGGGAAAATGAGCACATTTGAAAATGCGCCTTGTTGCATCCCCAGCCATATTTTCAATTTGAAAGTTTTGCAAGAAGCTGGTCCTGATGATTTGCTTTTGTAGGTGGGGGGGGGGGAGGGTTGGAGGAAAGTTGATATTTCAATTTCATGAGAATGTAGAGACATTGAAAAGAGCGAAGATTAATCCTGTAAATATTGCAAATGACAATTGGCTTTGCTAGGGAATCCCGCTTGGATGAAACATCAAAGGCCAAGCATTATTTGTTGTCAACTGAGTCAGCCCAGATTTTATTCCTCATAAAGGTGCTCTCATCCACTTTTTCATCTTCAAAATATCACGTCCCTTTCTCAATCTTTTGATACAACCTTCCTACTACAGTGTGCTCTTGCTAGAACTTACCCAGGGGAAAGTGTACTTTCTCCAGAGCAAAAGGCTTTTAATGCGCTCCCGCTTATTGCAGAGGTAATTTCCCCCCTTTTATTAGCGTGTAATATTCCGAGCCTGGTTATAATGGACCCACTTGTCCTTTCCTCTGTGTAGGAAAAATATGAGGCATATTCCTATGGTCCAGTTTTAATTTCTTAAGTTTTTTTTTGGCATGTGCACTGGGAAGTAGGTTCTGGCTATCTTTGCATCAAACGCAGCAACGGATTGTTGATCTGTCTCCTTAAAAGAGCAAGCACTGTGTCTATCGCTGTGAGGGAGAAGTTTGTGTGAGGATTGTCTGCGTTGCGGGAAAAATGTTTTGACACGTTCCTATTCACCATTATGTCTGTTTTTCAACTTATACAGATAGTGGCAAGCTATTACTAACTACAGGAGTCTAGCGTTCCTTTTAATAGTACTTGCAAGATGAAAGTATACTGCAATTTTTATGTGCATGCGCTTTTATATTATCACAATAGTTTCACATTGGATGATTTTCCAAAGTTTAAATTTCCCGAAGATTGACATGATTGGCATGGAACGTACCAAATTTGGCAAAGAAGCTTTTGAATGAGGGCTGTGATTGTGAAGAGTCACAAAGTAATTTCCTCCCTTGAGCCTATGGAATCAATACTTTTGGTATTAAGTAGGTATTTAATTTTCCTTTTCATGTTATTCCCTTCAAATTTTGTAAATGTTTCATAATTTTATAATGTTCATACTATAGAGTTTCGTTCAAAATTTTTGCTCGGAAGTTTCGTTCCAAATTCTCTTTCTGAAGTATCGTTCCAAATTTTCTTCTGAAGTTTCGTTCCAAATTCTCTTTCTGAAGTATCGTCCCAAATTTTCATTCTGAAGTTTCTATTATTAAAATAATTATTGAAATCTGAGTTTTATTTTTAATTTTTCTTTGAGGTTTCCAAATTATTCACTATAATGTTCTAAATTTTTTAAAGCTCGAAACAAAATCTCTAAATTATTCTTCAAATATTTTGGTTCTTTAATGTTTAATTAACCAAAGAAATGGATTCTATTATTTTGGTTCTTGTTTAAACCATCGTTGGTGAAGATGGAAATTGATATACATACGTGCTATGTGTACGAAATTTAACGTGTAGATCATTTGATTTTCCACCAACGATTTCCTTTTTTGGGTCTGACAGTTCCTGACATATAGATACATAACTAAGCTTGTTTTAAATGTAAATGTACATAATTACTCTACATATTCTCCATACAAATACTGTCCCGTACGAATTAAAATCGTAAACTGGATTGTTTTCAAATATTTTTTCCTAAACAAAATCAGTGCACTTATAAGGCCAACCTCAATAGCCGGAGTGACTGTACTCACAATTGGAGAAAAGGAGTTGAGTGGATGAGTGAAGGAGAATATTTGAGGCACCCTGTACTTGACGGTGATTTGGTTATAGGGAAAACACGTGTAAGAGGGAAGTTGACTGATGACATGGATGGATTGACTGGGAAGTGGTCGTAAGACTTATGGGGTCCCCAACTCTCTTTCTAAATACTAATCGTATTTTCATTCTATCCTTTCCCCCGCTTTTCAATCGCATTTTTAAAAGTCCTCCCGAGAACCTTCGCCATTCTAATGCTATTTACAACACAGAAACAGAATATACCTTGTAAGTCTTCTCTCGCATAATCAATTAAATTGCTTCATTTCTCCTCAACCCTTTTTCCTCTCTTCCCCCTCTCTATCTCTCTATATCAGTTTATTTCTCGCTCCTCCTCTTCCTTCTTTTTTGCTCTCTTTTAACCTCATCATTCCAATTTTTCTTTCCCTCTCTTCAACCGCACATTTCTTTCCTCCTTCCAGATAGCATATTAAAATTAGCGTTAAGAAATTAATTTGAATAGGTCAATACTAATTATATAGAGAAAGTTCGTTTTGATAATTTTAGCAGTTAGCTGTAGATAGCCCGAAAGATGAACACAGTTGTTGTTCGAAAGCTAGTTATTGCTAATAAAAAATGGATTTCACTGAGACCAATTTTAATGTAAAAAATTTAGTCTAATTGTACAAAAGTTTGTAACAATTCTGGCATAATTTTTTTTTTTAAATATTGAATCTCATTATCATTAGAGAATTTACAGCTTGGATTATAATATCCGTGTGGTCAGCGAAAGATGCAAGGATGGGATTTTATTCCAAAAAGAGAAAGTAAAGCAAAACTACGAAAATGAAGTAACAGTTGTGACACATTGAAAACCTGCAAATTCGCTTTCTCCATCTATCTTTCCTTTTTTACTCAAGTAACTCTTTCCTCTCGTAGGGTCTCTTTTATCCTCTTGTGAGATCTCTCCTCTCTCATTATTTTCATTACTTCCAGCCTCAACATTTTCTAATTCTGTCTCTCTAACCCTCCCCTGCACTATCTTAGACCCTCTTAGCTTCCACTAATTCCCTCACCCTCTAACTTTTTCCCGATTTCTTTCACGCACTCTCTCCCACTTTCGATATTTTTGCCCCTCTTGCTCTCACTTATTATTTCCCACTTTCTCTGGTTTTTCTGTCTCCTGAAACCCACCCTGGCACTTTCACTTCCCCTCCCCCTCTCTCTCTCTCTCCCTCCCTGATTCCCTTCCTGCCTTCTGTACCTTTCACTTGTCATCCTTCTCCTCATCGGCTTTCCCTCTGTCTCTCATGTCTGGCTCACTTTCACTCATTCCATCCCGCTTTCTATGCAACTTCCACTCTATTTTTTCTCTCTTCTTCTAATTCCTTCTCTCTGTTAGTTTTTTTAAGTTGTTCCCTCTTCCTCTTACCCACTTCCATATTCTTTCTCTTCTTTCCGCAATCTCTATCTTTCTTTCACTCATTTTTTCCCACTTTCTGGGCTTCCCTCCCCTCTCCATCATTTCTTCCTCGTGTAGTCGTTCTCTCTCTCTCTGTGCAATCATTCTCCCTCATTCTCCGTCTGTGTCTTTTTTCTGTCTCTCTCCCGCCCTCTTTCTCTTTGGTTTAGTCTCTCTCTCTCTCTTTGATTCTTTTGCTTTCTCTGTGTGTCTGTTAAGAAATCCGTTTGGAATGAATGGGGGAAAGTTCTGGTTGTGCCAAGAGTGGTCCTATTTATTATTTTAACAAATGCCAAAACTTTGTATTTTTCTCCATCAGTTTTGGCATCGATTCTTACCCAGCCCAAAAAAACAATCAAATGTCTTGATTTATTTCTCCAAAGACTTTCTCTTTCTTGGCATCATCCCGCACCAAGTCACGTCCCCGGCGACTCTACTCAACCCGATAAATGCACACACTATAGAATTACTCCACTACGCTCCCTCTCTCAATAGTCAATGTAAATATCCACTTTTTTGTACTGGGACTCTCATTACAAGAGACTTCTTTGAAAAGAGTCCTTAATTCTACTTGAGACTCGTTATCATTCCCGTTGATGTTAGTTCTAAATGATAAAATAAATCATGGAATGTAAAATTCAGTTTGAATATACCGGACCCTCCAGAAATGGGTCATTTGACCCTGGCTCGGATGTTTTAATGTTAAATAGAAGTTACTCAAACAAGTTTTTCCTATGTACGTAGTTTTTTCCTAGATGAACACAGTTGTTGTTCGAAAGCTTGCTGCTATTTTTAATAAAATGGATTCCACTGTAACCAATTTAAATGTGAAAAATAACTTTTTCCTGTTTGAATTTTGCACTGTAATCTCCTCAAATTTCCGTAAATAGATTGGCGAACTCTGGTATTCATTTCTTCCTGGTTAAGGATGCTCTGTACAAATCGGCCATGCTCTCAAGTTTTTTCGTTCTTGTAGATGCAGTCTAATTAAAGTTTTAAAGGGAGCTGCGGTGTAGTTCAGGGATCAAATTCTGCAGTAACTACGTGCCCTGGTGTATCTTATAGCGAGGCTAATTCTGCTGTATATACTTAAACTGTATTCAAGGGGCTCTGTTATAAGAAAAGTTGAACTACAAATATATGCTGTTTTAAGGGAAACATTATATTTGTACTCTGATAGAGATTATGATCTTTGAAGCATCTCTCGTAAATAGAATCAATGCGTGTGACAGTTCATATTGGAAAGTCATTTAGGAGGTTCGACTATACGTACAAAAAAAATTTCTTAAAACAGTAATAAATCCTTGAATAAACAATACTGCTGTTGGAGGAACAATTAACAGCTGGATATTTAGTCCATGGTTGTTTATGCACGTGCAAGGATATATATCTATTTGTACTGTCTGTAGTTCTGGAGAAAGTTTGTTACATGGAGACTTGACTGTATGAGTGTGCATGTGCCTTTTTTTGCAGAGAGTGACGACAGCGATGCGGAGGGAGGTTTGGGAAATGTGACAAGAGTTGTGTTGCGACCACCTGGACACAGCGGGAAGGCGAAGAGAGGACATTTGTGCTTCGACGCTTCCTACGAGTGTGGTAAGACTTTTTATTACTTGACAACACCAATGAACAAAAACTTTCTCCCACAAAAACAACACCAGACTTGAGTATGCTTTCTCCATTAAAGGACCCATAAATCAGAAAAAATTCAGGGGGGAACCATGGCAACGCCCGTAACTGTCCCCCAGCTATCTGAAATGTGTTGAGGATTTGGGAGGAGGAAAGTTTTTAAAATTTGTCCCCCTTCAAAGGCTACAAGGGAAATGGAGTGTTTTCCAAGGGAAGGGAAAGTCAGAGATTTAAATGAAAGATCAAGATATGGGGAAAGTTGGGGAAACTTGAAAAGGGTCCCAGTGCTTCCTCCGCAACACACAAAGGCCGAGGAAAAGAATGAAAGTGTCATAAATGTATTTAGTCCCATTACTTATACACAAAACTTTCTCTCGCTTTACAAGTAAGTCCTGGGAATTCCGAATGTCTTCATTTATTTCTAAGTGTTATGGTCTCGTTTATAATTTTTCTGGGAACACGGCAGGAGACAATAGACCAGCCTCCCTCTTGTAGTTACAGTCTGCTCTTCACATAAACGGACGCTCAACAAAACTCTCTCCTATATTTCCCTACCATATTTTCCCTTGATCTTTGTATTAGCAAGATATACTCCCAGATAGTTTTCTTGATGACAATTTCTGTGGACTGGGTTCCGCTCTAAGGTGAGGTCCCTGTACATGAAATAGGATAACTACACATGTCAGACGCACATCAATGCCCGTGACATTAACATTACAGGGATAGCATCTCCCAGGATTTGTTCCCGAATCGGACCCAGAAGAGAGACAAAAAGTGTGAACTTGTGATTATCTGAGTTTGAAAGACTTTTACATACAGTTTGGAAAGATTACAGGGAAAGTGCGGGGAAAGTCAAAGGGAAAAACAAGGGAGATTAGGACTGAGCCAAAATTCATCAGATTAAGGACATACAATTTATTAACTGCTCATAACAAAAAAAGGGAGAGCTCCTGTCTGCACATGATAGCTTATTGTTAGATACTGTCTGGAGCTGGCATTTGTCTGCTAAGGAAATCCAGGCTTGTTATTTGCAACTGAGAATAAGAGCCATGCTCTACTGCTTCCCTCCCATCCCATGGCTCCTAACAAGCAGGGATGAAGGTGAAAGTGCAATACAAGCTGGAATTATATGCTCCACTGAACTAACAAACAAACAAGGGCACATTAGTAGCACTACACACACAGAATGGGAACAACACAAATCCCGCTCCTTTCCTTTCCAGCCACTCCACAACCTAAAGGCTCATTCCTTTCCCCTAAGACTCACTACAGTGGGGTCTCCTTCCAAGAGTGCTTAGATGCCCTTGAATATCGTCCCCTCCTGTAATGACAAGAATAAATTAACATTGATCAAAAATGAGATTCTTCATCATTTTTCAAAAATAATGTTTTATAGGGGAACTGCGATAGTTATAGCCAGAGCCGTTTTAAATAGAGCCAACTCTACATGTTTGGTGAGGGAGAAAATCTAATATTGTGGGAATGTATTCGGATATTGTTGCTTCTTTCAAAATAGTCCTCTGACCAGATGGCACGCATCAACAAGACTTCTGTAAACATTCTCGTGAGTCCAGATGAAAGTGGTGAATTAGGAGCAAAATTTTCAGCAAATTGTTTTCTGTGTATATTTTATATTATTATTATATTTTATGTGTATTTTTGAAGAGAGAAATTTTTGCAAGGGAATTTATATATGTATTAGCTCGGGTTTTAATGTAAGCTTCTTATAAGGGGGAATTTTTAAACAGTCGTTCTAAATTGTCGGTGAGTAAGAAAAAATGGTATGGATACTTATAATGTATAATTCGCTTTCATTTAAAAATGTAAGTATCCCATTTTGACTCTTCACCGAGGACATGCTTTTAACAGAGGGAAAATTAACACTACGCGCTTCTCAACCTTCTTGATCCTCCTCGGCAAGTCTCAAATAAAGGTATAATTTTATAATAAGGAATGGTTTTGTAATATCACTATAAAATTTTCAAAATTTGACTGAAATTGTAAACATATTTTCGTTTATCCAATTTAGTTGCTGTTTTGGCTTGACTAAGTAAGCCGTAATTAAGAGATGAGCTATTTGATACTTGAGCAATTGAATGTAATTATGTATGTATGTTGGATTTGATTCTTGAAAGGACACCCTTTTTATTATTTATATGAAAACTTCCCTTTTCTCTCTTGTAATCATGTTTAAACATTGCTTCAGTTCCTCAATGGGGCAAGGACAAAATTGTGCTAAAAAATTCAAAAAGGAATAGTAGAACAGCTCCGGAGAAACTCGGGGAACAATTTTGAGAAAACATAAGGAGAGGAGGACTCAAGGAAAGAGGAGACTAAATGTAAACCCATCCTAGCTTTAGTTAAATCGGAAGTAATGACACTTAAAATTCCTTTGAAATAGTCGTTGTACAAAGTTCTCGAATATTAGAAGAAATTTGAAAGGTAGTATTTTAGAAAACAGGTGAAAAATTAAAAAGTGTCTTTTAATCATGTGGTAACAAGATAAATTTTGTAGAATATGAGGAAAATTCGGGCGAAAACTGTGTGGGTAAGTTCAGAAAAAAAATTTAATAGAGAAAAAATCATACAAAATGGGCAACAAATTGAAGAGAAAATTGTGCAGAATAGAGGAAAAACAGGAAATGTGTGGAGCATGAAAATATTTTATGGAAAATTTTAGAGAGTACTGCGTTGAAATGTTTTCGACAAAATGAGAAGAAAGTATGATTTTAATTTGAGTAATTACTACAAATCTGCTAAACAACTTTGAATAGTTACTAGAAATTTAGGGGAAAATTCGGGGAAAGCGCCAACGATAGTTAAAATTCTGGAGAAAGTTCAAACAAAATTGGGAAAGATTTCGCTGGAAATTTAAAGAAATGTGAGTTAAAAGTGTGGGGGGAAATATTGAGAAATTGAGGAGAAAGTGGGGAAAGACTTGCGAAAGTTCAAATAAAGTACGGAGATAGCTAATAGAAGAAAAACAAGTTGCATGAGACTACTGACAAAAATAACAGAATGAGTGTATGTGAAGAAAAATAAGTGCGTCCTTTGAAAGACGTTTGCTTTTATTACCGCTCGAATGCTCAATCTTGTTTTTGAATATGCATGGTCTTACATATGCATGGTCCTTTATCTGCAGTTCTTTGAAGTACAGATGATAAGTTTGAACAAGGCTTTTATTTATACTGCGAGTGAATGTCCCTGGAAGGGCGTGCACAAAGGCATCACTGCTTGTTATTTACTTCCGCAAAGCTAGATAAAGATAGAGAAAGCTAATGTATTTTACAAGTGAAAAACAAGCAAGAAGCTTTCCTTTCCTTTCTCCCCCCACTTCCTTTGATCACATAAATTTCTGCCACAGATTTTGACTAATATCAAGTAACTGCCTTAGATACATCTGATAGAGCAGCTGCTTTTCCCCGCCATTCCATATTCAGGTCAGAGCACACTCAAAACATCCCAACCGAGCTCTAAGCCACCGCATTCCCCTTCATATCTGTACACAAACCCGCAAAACCTTTCCCTTCTCTTTCCCTATAGTGCAAGGAAGGAGCTGGGAAATCCCTTCCACCCAAGTCCTATTTCCAAGTTAGTTGCAAATTTTACTCCAACTTTCCCCCAAAAATTTGTTACAAGTTCATTGTCTCAATTTGTAGGAATTTTCTCCCACTTTTTCCTGTGCATTCCAATACAGAATTGAATTTTATTGGGGGATTGGGACCCTGGGCAATAATAAGTGGGAGGGAAATGATACCGGCCAACCTGTACTTGAGACTGTTTCTCTTTCTGTTACATTCTGTATTTCGCTCTGGAAAACATGATGACTATAAAGTCTATCACATTGAGGAGAAAGAGAGTCATCAAAAGGCGGAAGAGAAAGCGCTAGGAATGATGAGCACACGAGGAACTGAAACTCCCCTAAAAAGTTATATCCAAGTGAAAGTGCATAAGGAAAAAAGAAAGCGGACGCAACAACCCATTACTTTCTCCTTGCATTCCTACCCTTGCAATTATTCTGGGACTAAGTGTACTTCTATATATATACTCCATGCTGTCGGGTCTTGTTGTAAAGACCCCCTCCCCATGTCAAATCACTTTTTCCTATAGTGGCTGGGCTATATGGAAAACTTCCCTATTTAACACAATTGTAATGGAGCTCTCCACACGAAGTCCTGGAATTGTGGCTGAGATTTCGCAAACATATTTAGGGGCGCCCTTGTAACGAGAGCCCACTAGACAGTTGGAGTAAAATGTGTAGAAAAAATAGAGGAAGGGAGCGGAAGACAGCCCAAGAGGCTTGAGGCGGGTTGTTGTACAGATTTATCTCTGTTGCGCGGCCTGAAGAGGAAAAAGCAGGAGCCGTATGAACAGTAGAGTCTGGATGTAAGGGTGACTCTAAAGTAGAGCGTAGATTAGGCTGATCTAAGAACATTATTTCATGGGAGGAGGAGAAATTGGAGTGGGTTAAATGCATGGAAGGGAGAAAATATTTGGGTCGGTGTGGATAAGTTTCTCCAGGGGTCTGTTATACAGAGGGTTTACGCTAGTGCCTGTGTTTTCATATGTGGTTTTGTGTTTGGATGGAGAATGGGTGGAAATATTAATCTTGCTCAACCTTTTGGTGAAATGGAAGCGGAAAATCCGTGTCAAATTTTCCCGCACCCACTCCTCCCTTCACAAGGCTTTTGTCCATCTCAGGCTCTCTCTCCCTGTCAAATCAAATATGAGCATTAAATTCCTTTGCCATCCACAAAATACTCACTTTCTCTCAACATCCTTCTCTTCCCATCACTTATTTTACCAGTCATTTCTCCTCCACTTTCTCCTTTCAACCTAATACTTTCTCCCTAAGTCTCTGCTCCAGCAGGGCTCCTCACGGACAGGGGTCTGACTTTTAAGCAAGTGTGAAAGGCGGGGTCTGTCCATTTTAAAACAGTTTTAGGATCCAGTTTCTGTGCATATTCTAGTGTTTCGTTACAGGCGGTCCTTGGAGCTTATTTTCGAATTAAGTATTGAGGATCAAACTTGAATTCAGGTTAGTTTTGTAAACTAAAACTCGACCAGGGTAAGTTCAAGTTTGAGTAAGGATTCAATATTCGAGTATGAGTAAAAGTTCAATATTCAAGTTAGAGTAAGGATTCAATATTCAAGTTAGAGTAAGGATTCAATATTCAAGCATGAGTAAGAGTTCAATATTCAAGTTAGAGTAAGGATTCAATATTCAAGTTAGAGTAAGGATTCAATATTCAAGTTAGAGTAAGGATTCAATATTCAAGTTAGAGTAAGGATTCAATATTCAAGTATGAGTAAGAGTTCAAGTTTGTGTAAGAGTTCAAGTTTGAGTTCAAGTTTGAGTAAGATTTCTAGTTTGAGTAAGAGTTCAAGTTTGAGTTCAAGTTTGAGTAAGAGTTCAAGATGCAAGTTTGAGTGAGATTTGGAAATTCAAGTTCGAATAGGGCTTAGAAATTCAAGTTTGAATAAGGTTCAATTATCATGCTCGAATGTCAATTGCATATGCCTAATTGAGTGCCAAGTTTGATGTCACAATTGCCAACGAAGTTTAAAGGCAGCCTTGAATTTTGGACTGAAATGAGATCATATAAACTTGAGTTGCAAAATAAACTGGAATTAGATTTGAAGTTGGAGCTTGGGACTTGGAGGAAGTTGAGCTCTGAGGAGCTATATTTGAGACCTTTGATAAAGTTGACTCCAGTGGACATAATTGAGTGCATTTGTTCTCCTTCCACTTGACTTACTGAGTGTTGAAGGGCTTTCAGGGAAATCCTGGCGTCATTTCAATACAATGCTCGGAGTTGCAAATTGAAAATCCGCCTTTGATTTCTCCCTCAATGACTTTCTCCCCAACACGTGCATAATCATATGTCTAATTATATAAACACATTCAATTATGCGCTTTAGTACAGAGCCAAGTCTGGGCTTTGATAAGTTCCCTTTATACTCCCATTATCAAGACTTCCACTCTCTTTAGTGCGTCCCGACCATGTCTGATCCTCTCTCCGCTTCCCATCCTCATTAAAAGCCATCGTCTCACAAATGAGCAAAAGAAAGCTGTTTATTCTCAGTCTTTTTCTCTCCTCCGTTCTAATAACTCCCTAATTTCCCATCCCAAATGCATACATCCTCTTCTACACGTTTAAATACCCACCTTGGGAAGCAGCCATCCTCTCAAATTACAAAGATCAAGTCCTCCAACATCCAGTCACTTTCACTCCATGTCTTCTTATCAGGGGATCCGTCATAGCAACATTTCAACTTGTCCCTACCTGAATTTTTGCAGATCTAAACACGGGAGGACACCGTACAGTATCCAATTACTTTCGCCACTGTATACACAATCATACTACAAGGGGTTTGCTATAACAACACTCCCTATATTTGTAAATACGATCATTGAGTACAATCTCATTTGCCCTACCTGTCTTAACTTGTCCCGTGGATTAATTTCATTTTGAGCTCGATTAAGGGGTGTAGTTACGAATGAATGAATTTATTAATGGTCGATTTGGTCTCAGCCCTGACAACCCGCTCCTTATCGAATTAATTACAAAAATTTCTGTACAAAAAATAAACAAACTTAATAAGCGTTAAGACTTAAATAAGTATTTTGGTAAAAACGGTTGTTATAAAGGGAATCCACTGTACCAGAATTCTTACAGCTCCTTCCAATTAGTTAGCATTCCCAGGATTGGGAATAGTCCCTCGCATTGTTCATTTTGGCTCTTAACGCCGTGGGCCCGGGCATCGGGACTGGAATGGGGATGGAGATGTGTTTTAATTGAGGAGTCTAAACTAAAAATAAATGGTTACGGGGAGTCCAAGGGAGAGGGATTGTGCGAATGGGAAATGGACAGATAACAAGTTTCTTATGGAGGAAGGAGATGATGGGAGAATGGCCAAGGGGAGATGACAATAATAGCACAAAAGTAAATAGTAACGCTAATCATAAAAATAATATCCAATGACAATGCCTCTCTCCCCTGCGTCCATTCCATTTACTCCTCCTCACAGTCCGCTCTCCTTATCAAGTCATAACGAGCTATTGTCTACAGTCCAACTCTTACAATATCGTCCCCCCCTACGCAAATCCTCCAAGTCCTCCCTTACAAGCATGCCGTACTAAAGGGGCCAGTGAATATTCGGCAAAGAGAGAAAGCCCTTTTAAGACACATGCTTCTGAAAGGTCCAGCTGTTGAAAGGAATCTGTTGAGATTTGTAGCATAGTAAACTGTAGTAGTATTTTTCCATTGAAGATTCCGCCAAACGTGCGGTAACTTACAAGACACAATTTTTTATTGTTAGCAAATGTTTTTGCCTGGGGCCAGAATCCTCTCTTACCTAGGTCCCTTAATGCTAGATGGCACATTTACCATAACACTTACGCCTGTTATAAGGAGCATTACGGTATTGTACCTAAGAATAGAACCTTAGATTGTACCTAATAAATGGATGTTTTTAAAATAGTGCTTCGAGGGATAGGAGCTTTAAGAGGGTCCCTTAAATCGAGAGTGCACTGTAGGGAGAGGCGTGGTGGAAAAGCCTTTGACAATTTGCTTGTAGGATGCCTGAGAGTTGTGAGTTGACTCTGGACAGAGTCACTCTTGCCACGAATGCTATCCTTTTACAGATATAAGGACACTTCCCACTTTATAAAGAACCTCTGAGATTCTCCCAGAAGAGACGTCTGTCTCGAAACTATATAGATGACAGGAATGATATTTTAATGGGAGGAAATCCTGGGATGAGGTCTTGTGAGAAGGGGTGTCCCCTGTAGTTGTGTGGGACGACAACTGTAAAAACATATTTAGTTGGTTATTGCGAAAGCAATGAAGACTCGGGATGAGGCGAAATACCTCCATTCAAGCGCAAAACGACTTGTTGTACAGGAAACTCGGAAATTTCGGATGGAACGTCTTTTTATCGTTTTATTTTATACCCACCAAAACTTACTCCTTCCTCTGGACCTCTGCTAAGATGCTCTTCCCTAACTCCTCCTGCAACTCATCTCGCCTCAAAAGTCATGGGAAGAACCAGACGTATACAGGGTACTCAAATACTCTATTTGTCCGCCTTCAAACAACAGCTAGAATTATTATTATTTCAGAGATTGGAAAAACAGCTTTAATTTTTCGGCGCCTCAATTTTAAACAAGTGTCTAAATTTTATGCACTTTATATAATATGCTTTATATAATTATTACATTTGTGCTAATTACTTATAAATTATAAACCGCTAAATGCATGTTTGAAGATGCGTTATCATTTATCGTATTAAAAAGTATCATATTGAAGCGCGCTTGGCAATGAAATAATCACATTATTGCGGGGATAAATAAAAGATGATTTGGCATGAAGTAACGCTATTGGCGCGTCGCAAGGAATCGCTGGCATTTAAAGCCTTTTGATCCCAGGGCGCTTAAAAGTAATCAGTTTGGATGAGGAACCCTTACAGTGATTTACTTACAATTAGTATTCCCTTTTAAGTAATTACTTTCCCCTCAATTCTTCCTTTCATTGGCATGACTTCTTTACAGCCCTTGAGGGATGCTGACGCGCAGTATTCCTTCTATATTACCTGTGAAGATTTTCCCAATCATTCTTTCTCTTCACTATTTTAATGTGATCAATTCGGCCGGAATTAGCCCACGCTCTGGATTGTCACTGCCCAGCATTTTCCCTTCCCCTCAGACCTGGAAAGAATTCCTCAGTTTCATTTATAAGAGTGCAATCCTAAATTTAGAAAATGTCCCTCCAGTCAATTGCAGAGTGATGATGGTCAGGCGAAGGGAGAAAGGGAAAGTAAGGAGAAAGTCCAACCTCCTTACAGAGGGTCACCCTTGACACAAGGATCCTTTCCAAAGTATGTATTTATTGTATTTATCTAAATCCTGCCTTTAAAACGTCCTTGGCACTTCCAGATCCAATAGAGAGATAGATATACCTCCGTGATAATCACTCAGAGGGTTATATACATATATTGCTATGGTCGAGTATTGTCCCCTGTTATGGTGGATTGTACATTGATGTGTGTAACGCCTTAATTATAATATAACCGCCATGGTTTCCTTTAATGACAGTATACATGTCTGAATAAAAGGATGACATTGCCAAGCCTCAAAGAAGGGTTTTATATTAGGCGTGAGTGGGAAGGAAGTTGACTGTGAGGGGTTTGAAGAGCGGGACTTGAGGAGGAGCCCGGGACGATGGGATGTTGGGACAGAAAAGTGAATCCAGAGGAAAAAGAAAGGTTCACAACTGGCGGTTAATAGAAGAAAAATAATAATGTACGAGCCCGCTTTGACTTTGGTTGTGTGAGAGGAGTTGGGGAGGTGTGAGGGATAGGAGCGAGATGAGCTGGAGAGTCAGACTCTGACACCACTAATGAGAATTAATGGAACCGTGTAATGTCAACGTCACTTTTCTTTCTATTTCATCTCCTTTTCCCACGTCTTCCTTTTCTCCTTTCCTCCCTTCAATACACCTTCAAACGAGTCATCACTTTCTTCCCCCCTGGCTCCCATGGCTATCAAAATAGCCCAAGGATTATTGTGAAGGGATAGACAGTGCCTCCAAACTGCGACAGTACCCCTGGTAAGCAGGACTCTCAGCAATTTGCTGAAGGAATAAAAGCCTAATAAAAAATCCCTATAGAAGGATCCCTCATAACGTATGGCTACTGCACGAACAGTGTTGTTGTGTGTGTGAGAAATTACCATTTTGGTAGAAGGAAAGTGTCCACTGGAGAAAAGGCTCGTCAAAGGGGTTCAGGACACTGTGAGTGTTCTTATTGTTAGTGGGGGGTACATTTTCGTGTTTATTTTTGTAAGGAGGAAGATTATTAGTGTAACAATAATTGGAAATGTGTGTAAATATTTGTTTTACTTGTAATGAGAAAATGGTAATGTGGGGGAGTGGTTTGTAGGGAGAGCAGACTGTGTGGAGACTTTTATTAAGTCACTTATAGGGAGTTAAATGTAAGGGCTGAGTAAAGGGAAAAATTCATGGTCTTGGTGAAAAGAAGTGTGTGTGCCAAGGTAGGGCGAAAAAGAGAAAGCGGTGAGGGTAGGCTTTATATGGAGAAAGTACTACGGGGGGAACCTCTGCAGTGAGAGTTGACTGTAGTTGGTGCGTGAGGGGATAGGGGTATGAGGGAGAACTAATTAAATGCTTAAGTAGAGTTGGTAGGCTTAAAAGGTGCTCAAGTGGGGAGCAATAAATCGCGGAGGTTGTTCTAACGAGTGGATGTTAATCTGCGAACAGGTAACTTGGGACGAGTGGATTTCATCTCGGAGTTCGAGTACGACTTGTTCATTCGCCCCGACACTTGTAATCCTCGCTACAGGTTATGGTTCAACTTTGTCGTCGACAACGTCAGAACAGATCAGGTACGTAAATTTAATTATTCTGAACACTATGTATGGGGGACCTAGATACATGTTTATGCCCTAGTCTGCTCTGTGCTGAGGAGTCTTCCAGTCGAGTTTAGCTCAATGCAGCTTATTCTTCACCTGTATTTAATGAATGTCAAAAAGATGGTTTGTACAACTTGACAAACTTAAACTTAAAGTTTGAGTTCAAGTTTTTTTTTCAAGATTGGGTTCAAGTTTTTTTTTCAAGATTGAGTTCAAGTTTTTTTTTTCAAGATTGAGTTCAAGTTTTTTTTCAAGATTGAGTTCAAGTTTTTTTTTTCAAGATTGAGTTCAAGTTTGAGTTCAAGTTTGAGTTCAAGTTTGAGTTCAAGTTTGAGTTCAAGTTTGAGTTCAAGTTTGAGTTCAAGTTTGAGTTCAAGTTTGAGTTCAAGTTTGAGTTCAAGTTTGAGTTTGAGTTTGAGCTAATGTTTGACTTGAATATCGAGTTCAGGTTTAAGTTGAAGTGTGGTAATTCATAAAATTGGTTGTATTCATTCTTCTTCATCAGTGTCAATTTTTCTCCCTTACATGACACATTTGCTTTGATATTGTAATAATGGCAGGGTTCCTGGTGGATGGTGGGATACAGTACAAGTTTTCTCCGTTCTTTGCCCAGGAAAGTGAAAGGCATTAAATAGTTGGTTTAGATATGAGTTTATAGCGTGATGGAAAAGTTGATAGAAAGAGTAGGGTTGGAAGAGTCGGACTGGAGAATGAGTGGGAGACGGGGAAAGCTCCGGAGTGTTCTCTGGAAGGACATGAGTAATTCATTTGAGGGTAAGTAGACACATTGATGTTCTTGTTAGGAGTCCTTGTAAGCCTCCGTCTCCCTCTGTCTCTCACATAAACAATACGGAGCAAGTGGTCCGAGCCAAGTCTCCCTTCAATGCTTTGTGGACAGTGAGAAATTAAGCAATTTCTTTCTTTCACTACAGTCCACGCTCCCTATAATATTTCCCCTGTAACGACACACTCGCATTTCTCAAAGGTAAGCATTTATCTACATGCTCTTTATAACCACATCTCCTTTTAACAGGGAAAAATACTTTCCACCACGGCGTCACTATATTATTCGACTTTACATTCCTCTAACACTCCCTCCCCTGCTTTCTCCCCTGTACTTTACAATCAACTCTCTCTATAAAGTCCCCTTCAAGCTACTAAATTTGATTCATGTTACGTCGAATCTCTCTGCATCTTCTCTAGGAATACTTCCCTAAGGGCTCAAACATCTTCATGGGGTTTCGTTAAATAGAGATCTACACTTTTAAACTACAGTAACTATGAATGTACTAAATGAGTCAGATTTTCGATCCTTAGAGATTCCTACAGAGTCTACTCTAAATACTTTGCTAAGGAAGGAATTATGAATGTGGAAAGCTATGAACGACTCTCTTATAGCTAGACTACACTGTACGCTGATTTTTCCTCCAATTTTAAATAATAATATTTCCCCTCACAAAATCCACTGGAGAATTGGACGGGTGGGATAGGAACTTTTAAAGCCCCCCTGTAGATTCTACGTAAGAAGGGAGGGTGAGAGTGGAGTGGAGTCATTACAGCTTTCTCCCTTGATTCTTAACTGGACTGAAGCATTTATTATTAGAAACTGGAACTGTCCCGGGCTGATTCCACTTCGGAGAAAAGTCTTGAAATGTTTAATTCCGTCTTAACCCGCCTTTCATTTTTCCTCCGGCCTTTTTTTTAGTTGTCTTTAACAATCCCCTCTCAAGTCTTGGCTTACGTCAAAGGCCTATTAGGTTTTGCCCAAATTACATTCCGTCTCTGGAGGGCTTTCTCCCTCCAAAATTCCTTTTCCCTTAGCATCCCATGGACTTTCTCCCAGTCAATAAATTTCTCTAGCAAGGGAAACCTCTGCAGTCAAATCTCCCTACAAGGGATTCTTCCGAGACTCGAGATTCTGATCCTTTATAAAAACTATTCCTAATAAGCAATTCCTTAATTATTGTGAAACTAGATGGTCGGACGGAGAAAGTCAGTCCCTACAGCGAGAAATCTAATATGAATCCCTCCGTTCAAATGAGATTTTCCTGTATATACGAAAATATGAAAATGAGCAAAGGGTAAGTCAGGTTAAGTTGTTAACAGAGTGGAGAAAGTTAGTGCAAGTGTTGCATTCATTCGCATAATGCAAAAATCCCATAAACGGGAGTCTCGTTCCAGCAGCCCTTTTCAATTCAGGGTGCCTGACCTTGTAACGAGCTCCAATTTCCCAACTAACGCAATCCTACTTTTGATTTTAACATTGCCGGAAAAAACTGTGGGGTCGTTATATTCAAGTCGAGGTTTGAAGGGCTCCCTTCTAAAGAGCCTGGACAGTATCGTTGAAGAAATTGGTAGCCAGTGTGGTGAAATTGCGGGCAATTTCGACTACCTGTAGGTTTTGCAAGCCCGGATTTGCAATGGAAATGAAACAGCTTTCCACAATTTACATGTCTCAAGAAGAGAAAGTAGGATGAAGTTGAGGATGAAAGTGAAATCAGGGAAAGTTGGGAGGAAATTGAGAGGAGAAGTTTGAAAGGGAGAGGCACTCTGAGAGAAACTCTTTACAGGGTGTTCATGCTATTAAGACTCCCTTCGAAAATTAGACAAATGATTGATTAAATTACATAGTGTTATATGAAGAAAAATTAAGATTGGGTGAGGCAGGGTTATAGAGAAATGTTTCTCATGATGTTCTAGACACATTGCTCGCATGAGAGGGTCTCGCATAGCGAGACTACATTGTGCTTTGCGGTGTGTGCAAGTTCTTCGAGGGCTTTTCCAGAGAGGTGCATCAGTTGGGTGAAAGTTGAGCAAGAGACATGATAAATGTTCCATGGACTTGGTTTGGAATTCAGGGCTGGGATTTTGCAGACCATTTAGTTGGCAGCTTGTGAAGTATCGTATTCTCCTTGAACAACTTCTATACAGGGTGTTGTCGTTGTAAGAGACCTCTTTAAAATAATATCCCCTTAATCTATCATCAAAAATAGTTCCCTCAATTCCTGTCTGACGGAAGTCCTCCGTTTTCCAAGAAAGAGGATACTACGTCAGGCGTGTTCTTTCCTTGTTCGATGAGGGCCTTAATAAAGGGAGGTCACTGTCCCTGTCTCCCTTTTGCTTGTTTAGTGGAGATAAGGGAGAGAATCCAAGATACTTTAGGACAGACATTTTTCTGCACTGGCTCTTCTTTACATGGGTGCCTACGGTGGAGTCTCTGTGGATAGGCGCCCCATCAAAAAAATGAAATTGCCTCCAGAAATACCATCCTGGTACGTACAGACAAGTCAGCTGGTCCTAATTGGAATTGTGCAAAAATGTTTTACGATGCTACAGAGGAATGCCTTTCCAAAAGGGACTCTTATAATAAGAGTACACTGTACAAAAATGCTTGAAACAACGGACGTGAGAGGAAGGGAGGGCGTCATGGAACGGTGAAATCTTGTCGCTCTATTTTCTTTACACGGAGCTTTCGCACATCCTCATCTCCCTTTAAACCCAGTAACTGTTTTCTCCATTTTTTTAGCCATCCAAGCTTTCTCCCTTTCCTAGCAACTTTTTCTCAATTAAATCTTAGTTAGCGGACGTACCTCTGAAAATATTTAGTCCCCTTCCTTTCTTTTCTAATTTCACAGCTTTCACCTACATTTAATTTATTTTTCAAAACTTTACCGTTCTTTCATTCATTCCTATTTTATCATTATCTACATCTATCATTTTTTCTAAAACTCCCGTATTCTAGTGTAAGCTGGTTTTGAACCTCTTCCTGACAACAACAAAAACCGTTACTGAAATGCAGAAGGGGTTGGGGAGTATAGGCATTAAAAAATTACTCGAAATCCGTAAGTGGTGCATGTTCAAAGAAAAAGCATTTAAATTTGTGAGAAAGGAAGTATATTTAGAAGGTAAACGGACAAGTTAAGTTGAGAGTGAGCGCAGAGTCTATATCGGGAAACAATGTAGAAATGTATTAAAATATGCAAGAGAAAGTACAGCAAGAGGTAGAGAAAAAGTTTGGACAATTCTGAGGGAGAAAGCACTTGAGTTTGAGAAAACATGTCGAAAGTTGACCAAAAATGTGTGTGTTAAGTGGAGGGGCAAAATATATTGAGAGTAGGGAAAGAACGTGATCGTCATGTGGAGGGAACACTCGTGTATGAAATGGAGGGAGAAAGCATTTAAAGTGACAAAAAACCGTACAAAGACAGCGAAAATAGTAGAAAAAGGACAATCGTGTTAGGAAGGATATTAGAGGTATAGGAGAAAGTGTACGTAAAATTCTGGAGGGAATAACTGGGATAACGTGGAGGGAAACACAGGGAGAAAGTAGTAGATGAACGAGCCCAGCGGAATTGGGCTGAGAAGCCCATTTAGCATCTGAGAGAAGATTGTTCTTGCTCAAGAAAAATGTTAAAGAGAGAAATTAAGAAGAAAGTATTGGGATAGGGAGAAAGCATTATGCATTAAATGACTTGGGAAGATGGAGAGAATGACGAGGGAAGATAATAGACGGAATGGTAATTAAGTGAATTTTTCAAAGTTATTTATGTGGAGCAGTTGATGCTTGACTACACAGTAGTCCCTCTCCCTCCCGTAATGAAGCTGATCTGAGGGGAATGAGGGGGAGGGACGGGATAGGAAAAGCGGAGGAAGACGATTTAAATGAACAAGCTCAATTTATTTGTCGTAAGGTTCCACTCTGCTCTTTATCAAGCATCACTTTGCACTTAAGCAGGCTCCCATAAGCGCTGGCATTGTCTGACGGATGGTAAATGCTTTCCCTTAGACTCGCTTCCGCTATGTACGCTCAAGTAGTGCAGTGCATCAAAAAATCACAAATTGCAATCTTGTAGTCCTTTTATTCCCTTCCCTTTTCCCAGCCCTTCTGTTTCCACGGTCTTGTCTTTCCATCTTCCGTATCACACACACACACACATACAGTCTCTATAGCCCTATCGCTTCCTCATACGCTATCACTTTCTCCCCCCTCAATTTTTATTGCACTTCCTTATCTATAAAGAAATTTACACAGTACAAGAATTACCATCAAGTAGCCATTTCCCTCAGGCAGAAAAATAATGCTTAGTCAGAATTTAGTCGAGTTACTTTCACCAAACTGCTTTCACCCAACCACTTCCGCATGTGCTGGATTTCTCCTTCAAATGTATGTAGGACCTGACGCGCCTTCATTTTTCCCAACGTAAATCTTCCACTCCCGGATAAGTGTTTAATGTGCATTGGACCATGAGGAGATGATCGTATTTATTCAAAAAATACAGTGCAGTCACTTTATAGAAGTACCTTTGAAAGTGAAATAAATCCTGCAAATCTATCCGGAAATGCTTTTATATAGAAAAATCCTGTCAATGAGATAAAATGGAATGAACTGACATGTTAATGATTCAACGGAGAAAGTCCTCCTGCAAGGGACCCTGCTATATTTACAGGACCCTACTCAGTCAAACCTTCATAGGGCGGATGGAGTTAGGGTGTGTTAGCTCGTGTAAATGATGCCAGGATTAAAGGCTAGGAGCTGAAATGACCCTGAATTTATGGTCTGTTAAACGTCTCCCTACAGTTCACATTTTACATAAATTATCCTGAAAATTCCTGAAATATCCTGACGTAAATAAAGTTGAATTTATGTATATTTGGGCTGCCCTAAAAGTGTCCATGAATAATGGTAGCGGTACATTGAAAAGCATGCTTCATAATATAAAATATGCAAGCATTCAATATTGAAAAGTAGTCTGGAGGTAAAAGAAACTTTAAACCTGACAAAAATGCAGGACATCCTGCTGGACAACAAACTACTCACAATACGATCGAGGCGTTTTAGTAGGAAAAACTTGACCGTCCATACATTTTTTAAACTCAAAGCTAAAATCCAGGAGTTTAGGAGGAATTGAAAGGAGGTTGAACTTTGAAAATGATCGGCACATCGGGAGCAGACTGCACTCAGCGAATGGATAACAAGAGAGAAAAACTACTTTTTTCTCCCATATTGGCTCTCCATTAGCTGCTGTGTACTCACGGAAATAATATTGTGGAGTGAGGCCATTCTTTCCCCTTTAACTTATGGATATTTGAAGGGACCATGACGGGTTGGAAATTACCCTCCCCATTCCAAGTCTGTTTTCAAAGCTAATGACTTGACTAATAATCAGTAATAGAAGCGGGCTCTTCCCCGTCCATTTTCATATTTTACAGTCATTTCCATGGCGGGATTCCCAAACTCGACAATCTTACCCCCCTCCATTCTCTTTCTCAACGCATTAGTGGATCATAAAATATCAACTAAGTGACGTTGGAGTACATCGAGCTACATTGATTACCACACAAGTTACTTAATGACTATCTGTTTATTATCGGCAATATTTATGTCCCCCGAAACTCCATTCCCTTGTAGTTTTATTAAGAAAAATTGTAAAACTTTCCCCTCTCTCCCATAACGAGCATCGTCTTCTCAGAGAGAGCAAATTCGAAAAATTTAGAGATGACAAATATTCAAAGAATTCAAACTAACCTAGGAGAGAGCCAAGATAAAATAGATGAAGGTGAGAACAGCTATGAAGAAGTGAAGAGAAAGTTGGTGAAAATAAGGAAAAGTCGATTTTACCCTCAAAAAAATATTAAGACGCCTGAAAATGGTGTCAGGGAAATTGGAGGACTTATCTGATTTAAGAAGGTGAAAGTGAGGAGAAAGTTGAGGCAACTGCGGAAAATATTGGCAAAGGTAGAATAAGTGAGGGAAAAGTTATTCAAGGAAACGACCAGCAATGAGAACGTGAATGCGAGATATATGAATAACTATAAAGCGAGACTGGAAGTTTAAACGGGGATGTTAAAGAAAGCAAAAAGAAAGTTCAAGTAATGCGAAAGAAAGTGAGAAAATCCCAGGAATGCAAAAGAAGTGGGGAACGGTCTAAGAATGCAGAAGAAAGTTGGGAAGTGAAGGAATGTTCCGTAAGGAAGTGAAAGCTGGAAATTTTGTTAATGAAATGGCTTCTTAATGTAGGGGCATCCCTTAGCAAATCAAAATGTCTTCTTGCAGGACACACCCTAACGACCAGCACAAATGACAATGACACAATTAGAAAAATACTAGAACATTTTTTTAAAAGGAGAAAGTATCACTAGGAATAAACTAACTACATAATTACAGTATAGCACAGTCGTCTGAAGCTATTAGGACATTATGCAGTCATGAAATTTTGATCCTGTTTAATGCAAGTATCATTAACATTGTATATTTGAGCAGAAAAATACTTACCATAAAGAGGATGTCAGTACGACATTTTGGAGAAAGTCTCTCTGTGGGAGAAATCTTAAGGGACTATTGACTGTAAAAGAGAAAGCTGGGAAAGTTCCGGAAGCCGAGTACAGTGCTTGCTACAATGTATCTCTATAAAATGCCTACATATTTTATGTTAGTCTCATTTTTTTCCGATTTCAAGTTCATCAAAATGTTAATTTTACTTCGTATGAGAGCATCCAGAATCGAATAATAATTAATTTTTTAATTGCTCCAATGTATGGTGAGCCTTGTGCAGTGAACTAGGATATGAGGAATCCTTAAAAACCCGGTTTCATTTTTTAACTTGAATAAGACCCCTGATTTATGTATCACCATGCAAATTTTCTCCCTAAAATAGACTTTCAATATTAGAGCCAAAAAAGTTGGAGAACTCCTACAGCCAGACACATCTTGTGGGGATATTTCCTCTTCTCTTGCATAGGCACTTGCATCGTGCTGTTATTGCTGGGCGTAGATATTTGTGTGGGTTTCTCGGACGTCATTTCCAAGGCAATCCTGCCCACGGTACAATGGCAATAATTTCTAATTCACACTTGACTGCTTTAATTTCCAGCGGGTGATATTCAACATTGTAAACCTTTGCAAAATCAAGACGCTCTTTCGGGATGGGATGACTCCCCTAGTCAAGACATCCAGTCGACCGAAATGGTAAGCAATAGCTGCTTTCTCCTATAAGTTAAAGCTTGTGGTTGGTCAAATGCCGGTTAGTTGGATGTACGGTGCGCTCGCATTGTAAATGTATTCCTTCTGTCTGTTTGTGATAACCAGATTTAAGTCTCAATTTGAAAAGGAGTAGTTTGTTCCTTCCTTGGAATAAAAATCAGCCTAATAATATTTAATTTGTAATACTCTCACAAGTGGAATTTTCTGCAGTATGAACTCCGTTAAAAATTATGTTAAAACATAATCGATTCAAGGTCTTTGCACTCCCTGGAAAAAAACTTAGAGGATATATTTATTTCCAAACTTTCGACATTTTCTACGCATCTCAACTTATTCTAGTGTTAGTTCCTCCATTAAGATGAGCATGAACATTGAATATTCTTTTAAAATTCTCAGCTTTTAGGGACCCTGGTGTACGGGGCTTTGACAGTATGTGTGGTTTTTGAAGCGAGGGCCGGAGGGCTCTTTGGGAAGAGGACATAATGTGAGGTTGATAAAATTTGGAGGAAATGTGGGCCGAGAGTGACTTGAATGTGGGGTGATAGGAAATGACTTGTAGGGAGTGAGGCGACGTGTGAGGGGACGGAGTGCTGGAGGGCTGATTTAAAATCCAATGAACTGGCTCATACGGAGAGAGTCAAGTGGCAAACTTGGACAACTCCCGAGCGGCCTGACAATCCAGTGTCATAACTCATGACAGCAGCTGAAGGGAGCAGAATGATAGCGTAAATGCAAGGTTATTATTCCATATATTATGGGATTAGAAATCCATTCCCGCTCTTTTGACCATCCTCTCCCTTTTTCCACAAAAGCTTATGTATTGATCTCATTTTACATAAATCAACCCTTTTCCAGCCCATTGAGCTTCCCTAGTCTCTTTATTCTCCCAGTCACTTCGGACTGGGGTCCAAGCTGGTTGGGTAAATTCTACAATCATTATTACTTTCTCTTTTCAACTCTTCCCAATGTCCCACTAATTCATACGTAACTACTGCGTTAGCCACCATAAATATTCACGTTCAAAATTCACCAGTGGATCTCTTCCTAGAATCCTATTTTCCATATGTATTTTCACTCAGGTTTACTTTCCCTATATAATTTCTCCCGTGAGTTCTTCATATATTCGTTCCTATATGTTATTCCCTTTATGAACTTACACCATGAACCTTTCCCCACACGTTTTTTTTCTAGTATGAACTTTCTCTGAACTTTTCTCCGTTTGTTTTTTAAAATAGATATGAGCTTGCTTTTGATAATTTTATTGCAAGTTTTTCTTGTATGTATTTTTCATTTCGATCTTTCTCCGTTTTTTCTTTCCTAAATCTATGTATTTTTATCCGTTTGCACTGCAGTCCAGTCGATCTTCCAGTAGATATTATTCCTGTTATGTATTTGGGAGTATATTATAAAATACATGATTTCATTAAGTTTGTAACAATTTAGTTTCCAATTTCCTAGAATTTTGTTTTGGCCTAAGTTATTTTTGGAATCCTGAGTCTTACAAATATGATGTAACGATGGGATTTTTCCGAAATTCTGAATTTAAAACTTGTTTATTACCACACAATTTGTTGATCAAATTTATTTTGAGGGTTGTTTCGAGAAATCTACACTAAATATTGTGGGCGTGATTGTAAAACGTGTGCAGGAAGATTGAGAGAAATTAAATGCCGGACGAAAAAAATAGGAAAACCAATCGCTAAAAACCAACAGAAATCTAGGAAAATTTGCTCGAAACGGGAGGCTACGAATATTATTTTACCATCGCCCCTTCTACGGACTAAACAGGGGAAAAGGCTTTGCGGCATGCTGTCCATTAAATTAAAATGTTTATTTTATTCATGATCAAATGATTATATGATTATGATTCAAAAAGCAGGGATGCAAGAAGTACTTTCCTCTGGTACTTCACATCGAATTTTTCCAAAAGTACAATGTTTTTACCTTGTATCCTTAAATACGTACTCTTCCTGTATACTTTCAAACTTTACTTTCTCTTGATGCTTTCACTTGGTTTTTGTCCTACCCGTATTTGATCCTACATTTCTTCAGAAGCACTTTTCCATATGCTTTCCTCTTACAAATTCTCGATTTGATTCTTTCAGTGTACAGTTTCCCATGTCCATTTTAAAGGAAATGCTTTCTCCATATAATTGATCCCTACGTTCTTCTATGTATTTTATCTTCATTTATTTCATATATGCGCTTGATCCAGGAGCTAATCTTGGATCACATTTTCGTCGCTAAATTTCCTTTGTAACTTTCACTTTCATTCCATTTGGGGGAGGGGAATCATCTCGCAAAGATACTATGCGTATATGCACGTTGGCAACGCCTACTTCTGCAAATAAACTTTCTCTTGAGTACTCTTTAACTGGAAATTTTTTCTCACTTTCTTTTTTATCTATGAACTTTCTTCTTATCATTTTAATAGATTTCTTTCCTCCACTCTTTAGAATTCCCATTAACTCTTACCTTTAAATTCCACCATTTGCTTTCTCCAAATCGTTTATCCTTTACTTTCACTACTTGTCATCACAATGAAGAAACGTCTTTTTGTAGAGGTATCGGTACAGGGAGAAAACGCCATTTCTCACCATTAGAGCAGGATATATTCACAAGGAGAAAAATTACCATTATGGTAGTCTCTAGCGTCCTCGAATTCTTCTGTCCTTACACACGAAATAGGGCAACAAAGGAATTTCCTATAAAAGTGTACCTTGTATTGGTTTTGTTCCATCCCTTCGTAGTTACATTTTACGATTCCTTTGCCTTTCTCTGGATTTCAATTTCAATTGATTGGCTGTGCTAATGATGAGTAATTAAATCTCATGTTTTCTTCATACAGTGTCCTCTTATAAGGACATTTACACATATTCGTAAGTACGAAAATATTTTCGTACCCTTGTACTAAAATCCTCTATTTTCTTATCAAGAGCCAGCCTAAACTACAAAGGTCAAATTTTTCTTTAGCTAGATATGCCGTAATAAAGAATGGCATTTGGTGTAGTCTCTAAATGCAACTTTTTTAAAAAATTTCTTTCTTTACATAGCGTGTTTAAAAGACGTAGACGTTTTAGACCCACATGAATGAAATCCATGGCGCCATGGGAGAAATATTTGAAATGAGGAGTTTCTACCGCAGTGCAATTTTTTCTGATAGGATTTCTAAGATATGATTTAAATTTTGCCCATTTTAGGGCCGCTCTTATATTAGGGTCGCGAGTGAACCATAAATGGAGTCATGAATTGTCTCAAAGTGTGAATGGTGGAAACTTGTATGGGGAAAAAAGGTTAGAAGTGGGAGTCGTTTGAGAATTCAGAGGAGCCAATGGTTTTTTTGTGTGTGTAAATGGACGCAGTGAAGACGCTGGTCATCGTCAATTAGGAGAGAAATACGGGTCGTCATGAGAAAAGCCAGATTTGCATTTGAATGTCATTGATACTTGAAATTTGGGACAGAATGAAGTTCGTGCAAGTGAGGAGAGTGCTGTCCTCAGCACAGGATCAAAAGCATGTCCATGCATGACAAGTAGGTGTCCATGACTTGATTTGATACAGTGTACACCCGCTGGGACAGGCTCTTAAGTCTTCTGTGTCCTCTCTCTCTCTCTCTTACTCTCTCTGTGCATGCCTTACATACACGAACATTTTCTCATGTAGGCAAGAATTTTCCCAGCAATCCTATTTACGACAGTGTTAGCATTTTTCTATTTTAAGTGAATATTCAGTCCGATCGAGCCTCTTTATAAAGACCATCTCTTCTTCACTCTCACTTCACCAGTTCTCCTGTTTCTGCGAAATTCCCAAAATAATTACTAAATTTTTCATTAAAACAAATATATTTTTGTCATTTTATATGAGATTCCAAGTAGCACCTAAATTTTGTTCATTTTGAGCAATGATTTTACATTAAGAACGAACTGTGCCTCTGTCTGAGAATAAACTCTAACTTGATTTACTTACAAGAGAAATCAGTAACAACGAGCCCATCAATAAATATATACTCACAAATGGATGGAGAGATGGAGAAAACTTTCTTAGCCGAGGGTCTCAAATAGCGAGATTACACTGTATTCAGAGGAATGGGATGCTGGTGAGGGCCAAGAGAGTAGGAAATTTCTCTCTGACTCCCCTCATCACCAATACAAATGATGGAGGCTGTGCACATGCAGTCATTTGTATCGCTGAAGGACTTTCTCTGACGTGTGTGTGTACTCTATGTATGTCTACAGTGACTTTATCCTTGAGAGACCCTCTTATAAGAGAAGTTTCCCTTTGACCGCAAAAATACAAGGAGGCATTTTTGTTTAGGATAGAGTTAGTTATCCGGTTTCGATGAAAATTGATTGTTTTATTATTGAATGAGATCACTAGACTCAACTCCTGCCGTTTTGAGAGGGGCCGTTGTAAAGGGATTTCTCTGTTTGGACGGATGTGTGTGTGTATGTGTGTGTGTGTGTGGTGTGTGTGTGTGGAGATGAGACAGGAGTTCGGAGGACATGTGAAGTGCATGTGGGTGATATTACAAGTGAGCAGTTGTTCCGCACATGAATACAGATGGGCCAATATCAGAGACTTACTTCATCAACTTCCAAGTCTGCGTTCGAGCAACAAAAGTCTCTCGGAATATGCAATGAGCTACTTCCAGCATCTGTCTCCGCCACCACCATAACAATAACGCGTGGTAGTGGAAGCCAACTTTCTCTCCCTTCAGTGCCCTTGCATCACCAGCTCAAACTGACATCCCTCATAATTATCTCCTCTCCACCAATTCCAGGCCAACTTCCCTTGTTATTCCCCACCTCCCAATCAGTCGGCTCAGACCTTCCTTTCCTCTAATCCAATTCTCCCCCACAATTCTTGGCGTGTGAGATAAATTGACAACCGCAGTCCCATGGCATTGGACTCAATAATTATCCCATCCAACTCAGCAAAATTCAATTATACAAAGAGATATGAGAGCATTTACAACGAGCAAATTATCCACCCTAGAAATCCCGCTCTGTACTTTGTAGCGCGTCTAATTTTTATAAATCTCCGCCAAAGCACACTTGTCGGCTTGAGCTAATAAAACAAAAACTGTCGGATTGTCGCTCCGGAAATAATTAATGTCCCTTTAAAATTGATGAGGCAAATAGGGGAAACAAATTCTGTACACGACTTGAAAACATTTAAATAAGGAAAGGGAGAGACAGGAAAGCCAAAGCAGCGGTCGTAATCAGCTAGAACATCGAATGAAGTTGGGAAACTTTGCTCAAAAAGGGTAAACAAAAGTTGCCTTGGAGATTTCGATGAAAGTGGAGAGAATTGGAGTAAAAAGATTTCAGGGGAAAGTCGATACAATTGTTAAGGTAAAGTCAAAAGAAAGCTCGAGGAAGTCTAGAGAAATTTCCTCGAAAGTCCTCCTTAAATAGTTCAGAGAAAGTAAAGACGAAGCTCTGAAAAATTCTGTTGCAAATTTAGAGAAAGTCCTGAGATATTCCAGACAAACTGCATGAAATGCCTTAAATATTGTACAGCGAAGATTTAAACAGTGACCAGGGAAGATGTGATAATGTCCATAGGAGGTACAAATAGTGTGCCTACAGTGAAAACACAGAGTGAGCATAAAACATTCCACAGCGAGTTAAAATAAACGCAGAAAAATTCAATGCTGAGTGTCCAAGTTGTGATGACTGAAAGTCCACAACAAGAGGTTAGATTGGGGGAAAATTACTTGGGAAGTTCCGGTAAAGTAAAGCGAAAGCAGTAGGATCCGGGGAAGATAAAGACACCCCAGTAAAAGAACAAAAATTACATAACGCCTCAGTTATAAACTTCAGTGTAAAGAAAGTGTAGAGAAAGTGTAGAGAAGGTGTAGAGAAAGTGTAGAGAAAGTGTAGAGAAAGTGTAGAGAAGGTGTAGAGAAAGTGTAGAGAAAGTGTAGAGAAAGTGTAGAGAAAGTGTAGAGAAAGTGTAGAGAAAGTGTAGAGAAAGTGTAGAGAAAGTGTAGAGAAAGTGTAGAGAAAGTGTAGAGAAAGTGTAGAGAAAGTGTAGAGAAAGTGTAGAGAAAGTGTAGAGAAGGTGTAGAGAAGGTGTAGAGAAAGTGTAGAGAAAGTGTAGAGAAAGTGTAGAGAAGGTGTAGAGAAAGTGTAGAGAAAGTGTAGAGAAAGTGTAGAGAAGGTGTAGAGAAAGTGTAGAGAAAGTGTAGAGAAAGTGTAGAGAAAGTGTAGAGAAAGTGTAGAGAAAGTGTAGAGAAAGTGTAGAGAAAGTGTAGAGAAAGTGTAGAGAAAGTGTAGAGAAAGTGTAGAGAAAGTGTAGAGAAGGTGTAGAGAAGGTGTAGAGAAAGTGTAGAGAAAGTGTAGAGAAAGTGTAGAGAAAGTGTAGAGAAAGTGTAGAGAAAGTGTAGAGAAAGTGTAGAAAAAGTACGTGTATGCACAGCAACGTTACAAACACGGGAACCCTAGAGATCTAAACGATTAAAACATAGGAAGAAAGTTGGAAGAAGCGGGACGAAATTATGAGAAACAAAAAAGTTAGCAAAAATTAAAACCTGGGAAATGTATGAAAAGAGGAGAGAGGAAAAAAGGTAAATCTGGAGAGCAAAGATATGAGAATCTGCGCAGACCGACTGTTGTGATTAGTGAGGGGCGGGGGAGACAGCGAGAGAAATGAAAAGTGAAAGGGATGAAGATAGGGAAAGATGAAATGGTGGAATGAAGATAAGGAAAATGAGGGAAAGTCCTGTGTGGTCATCGTTGGGAAGTGAGAAGAGATAGATGATGGTTACACCGAGGCGAGATTAGAGAGTGTGGGGAGAAGACGGAGAGACAGGATTCGTTAAT
Source organism: Allacma fusca (assembly GCA_947179485.1). Lineage (NCBI taxonomy): Eukaryota > Metazoa > Arthropoda > Collembola > Symphypleona > Sminthuridae > Allacma > Allacma fusca. The sequence continues at coordinate 2,200,712 of OX359249.1, read as the reverse complement.
TTGAGGGAGGGAAGAGCGTTGGCGAGAGTGAATGAGTTCCAGTGGCATTATGAGAAGCTATTTGGGATTAATTGATAGGAGCGAAGTCAGTCATGTGTGCCTTGTCTTGGTCTCATTACCGCCTGACAAGGCATGCATGGAATTGGCCAGCCACACTCATACTATGACCCCATAGTGCGTCGGGAAAAATAAATAAGTCAGGATGAGGAAGCCTTGAGCACGACCACATTTTCATATGCTTTCACCTCAATCGGTCTCCTCGCCATTTCTATCCCTTCCTCTAATCACTTGTACTATTCCACATCCGCTTAATCATCATTATCATAGCAGGACCCTCCTTTCACTCTTGCTTCACTTCCCTTCTCATTGAGGAAGCTACAGTGCACGGTCTCTACAGCGGCATACAAAAAATAATTATCACAGCTAAATGCTATTTCCATGAGGTGGAAATCCCTGATTCAAATCCCAACGAAATGTCATGCTATCTTAACTGACAGTATCTGCTGGTAGCCAAATTGAAAATATTGAATATGGTGAACATGACATCAATATATCTAAAAGGAGAATATGGTATTTTAATTTCACATAATATCCACTGTATGAACCCCGCACTTTAGTTTCTTAAACATCGCTAAATCTTAGATCATGTCAGAAGATGGCTGCTCTAGTAATTGAGGATCGTCTCATTGTGACAGAATACTTTCACAAATTTAGGGCACGTTTCAGGTGAGAAAGTAAATTTTTGATCATAATGTAATTATTGTTGCCTCACAATCAGTCCGTGGAAATGCCGTGATTACTCAAATCAATTACAAATTCGTATAGTAATTAGGTTAATGTACCATAGCTAACCATTTTGCAAGCCCGTAGTAGAATGTTTTTGGGAAATATCAAAAGAAAATAAATGTGTTCATTTGTATTCATATGGAATAAGTGGTCTTTGAAGGGAGCTGGAGCATGGAGAGCATACTGTAGGGCGTATTTCATTGGAAAGTGGACACCCGGCTTACTTGGAAACTTTCGAAATGCGTGTGTAGACAGATGCAGGCACACACTGACAATGTCGCAATGGGGCTGAAAATATAATTTATTCTGTGATTAATCAGAGAGAGTAACATAGACTTTGGCGTATACACAAACTGACTCAATCCATGAATTCATCCGGGACGAACCACAGCCTTTAATAAGCATGTCGGACTCAAATCCTCGCTCCTCATTATTCCGTCGCGTCCCACTCTGTCCCTCTCAATTACTAATGCACCCAATCCCCTTTCCAGCAGTCGTATAAATTAAAACCCCACGAGGGTTACAATCTGCTCAATTAAATTTCTTTGTACCTTCAATTCTCCTCCCAAATCTTTATTTAAATCTTTCAGCCCAACTCAAGGTCATTTTAAAAATATTAGGACTATCTTGTATCTTATCCTGATTTGAAAGTGTATTGCAATCCTGGAATCCTTTCAATATTTCCGAATTTGATTTTTTATCTACGAATTGGCATTTAAGCAATTTAAAATTGGTTAAACGTACGCGAGTTGGGCAGAATTGTTGCAAACATTTAGCCCAAAATCATTCAAATAACAAATCCAGAGAAATTAATTTTGTATTTCTAATCCAAATAATTACTCTTAGTGATAGAAAATTTAAAACAGGTCCTCAAAGATTCATAAACCATTCAACCTGATCATGAACCAAATTAGATCTCATTCAACGCTAAAACAAGTTACCTGGTAAACGGAATGATTGATCCGGAAGAGACCGGATATCCGGAATACTTCTGGATATGGATGCGTTTAACGGCATTAATTGATTGGTGACCAAGATCAGACCTAGCATCAATACACAAAAAATATATGGACCTTTAAATATGGTCCTACAATACCTTACTTTGCCACGGATAGGATTTTTTCTCTGCGGAGAAACTATCATCGATACGAGAAGCTACGCCTGTAAATGTGGCTGTTGTAATAAGTACAACTCTTAGAGAGGTCCGTTATAAAGAGGTTGTATTAAACAGATACATTGAACTATAAGAGCACTTTCCCTAACTAAAAAATACTTGAGCACATTTCCCCCAGTTACTATGTCGTTATGCATCAACAGTTTCTAACTCTCTAGAACTATCCGAATGGAGTTTTGGTATCCTATGGGTGCTCCTGAAAAGAAAGGGTACACTGTATAGGCGTCGAATCCATAGAATAATTTTTTCCATCAAGCTCGCACCTTAATCAGATAGAATCTACAAAAGGGAGGAAATAGAGGAGAAAGTTGAGGAGTGGAAATAGTATAGCGGGGAATGGAGAAGAAAAGGCGGAAACCGCAAAGCGGAGAAAGCTGGCGTGTTAAGATGTAAACGTAATGTATGTAAGTCTGATGAACAAAGTTTGTCTTTCTCATCTAGAACCACTTTTGTTCGCACACCTGTAGCTGCTCCCGGAATTGCTTCCTCTCCACTGACTCCCATCCCAAACTTTCTTTTCCCATCTCTTTGTGGGCCAGTCGTTAACTGAGATGCATTCATTTCTCACAACAAACCTTCACCTTTCTGCTTTCACTTCCTGCTTTCCATATTTTCCCTTTGCCCTTTCAAGACCACCGTATCCTATTTTTCTTCCTTTCACTTTCCCCATTTCCCCAGTTCTCTCCTTTCCTCAACAATGATCCCTTACAGACACTGATTCCCGAAATCCGAGATCACCAGGGAAATTCATCATGGGTTAATTTCCGCACAGAATTGACTTACCCAAGTCATCTCAACTCATCAATTTGCATATCAATATCAAATATCAGTATCAAAAGTCGGGGTTCAAATACGAAGGTCATTCCGATGTGATTTCCCTGTAAATAATCTGCTTCTATAATAAACATCTAGAATTTTTGATGAGGACATATTTGCAGTGCACTCTCTCTCTCTCTCTCTATTTGTATAAAATTACTTTAAGATTAATTACTCCAAAAGAAGCTTCATTAGAACAGTAGATATTCTGTTACAATGATATGCTTATAGATGATTCTGTTTATTATAAATAAAATTCTATTATAAAAAATGTAAACTTTAGAACCCATACAATTGTTTTTGCATAGGGAGCTCTATCATATTGTGGGATCTTGTGCAACAAAACTGAAATAATAGAAAAACCTGTTCTCACACGGGAGGGATCTACTTTTCCTGATGTGACTGTGTAAAATAAACAGAAAATTCGCACCCAGCATTGATTGACAAACAAATTGACACCCTAGCAGCCTGACTTTCTGTCCTGTGGAAAGACCGGCATAGTTAAAGAGGCATTCTTGATTTATGAAATAAATTATTCTCCTCCGGAGGACCTCAGTGTCATTACATGGAAGGAGAGTCGACTGTAATCTGAATCATGACTTCAAATGGGAGTTTGTATGGGGAAATTGATGTGATTGTGTGCTACAGAAGGAATGGATACGCAAGAATTTTCTAATACCGATGCAGCATTTGACCCTTGGAATGGAGAAAGTCCTGTTTCCCCGGCCCCGCAATTAGCCCTCGCTGTGGTTGTGTGTGGAAGCGGAAAAATGGCGAGGACGGGAAAGGAAGAAAGTCAATGAATTGTAAATGATAGGGAGAGGAAGAAGTTGAGGAGCTGTACAGTCTCATGTATGACGCTTGTTTAACAACATGCACATTTGGTTGTGGGATAGCGTGAGTCGTTCCGAGGAATTTCCTCGCAATGATTCCTGCTACACCGCCCCGCCATAGCTATACAGAGAACACTGTTTGTAATTCAGTAAGTCTTGCATAAGAGAGCGGAAGTTATGCCCCTTTGCCCACATGGCGGCAGCATAGGGACTTGATTAAAATATTATTGCTATTTCCAGCCAAAAGCCCACAAAAGTGCTTCTCTCCAAGGACTCGGGCGAGACGGAGCAAAAATTCACTCAGCCAAAAAATAAACCCACGTCTCCTACCAACTTGTTTACATTCTCCATGCCTCACTGACAAACTTCCCAGCACTGGGGAAAGTACAGGACACAATCTCCCTACCGTGCACTCTCTCTCCCAGAGCACTCCTACAAGAAGCAGAATTGGTCGCATAAAATCCAGTATGCTGATAACAAGACAAATTTAACATTGCAGGGTTGAATGGGTCCAAATATTGGGGCCTCTATAAAGGAGACAATGCTCTTATGATTGGGTCCCCTATGGCGAGACTACACTGTAGTCAACAGCTAATAAGTACTGATTTCTTTCACATAAGCAACTCCGCATCAAAATTGAAATCCCCCACTCAGGAGAATATTTTGACCGTGGGAGAAGGAAAAATTAACATTTCACTTTTACATGGTCATGTCAAATTATTACAGATAGGTACAGTTCGTACTCATTATAGCAACCTCTAATTTCAAGAGCAACCAAAGTCAATTTATCTTATCTGTTGGTCTTGTAAGGGGAAAATTAGCATTGCGTTACTGCTAGAGTCTGGAATATGTCAAGTATTTTCCTAATTTGGAGATAATATGCTTTTAAAGAGGTCAGAGAAACACTTTGTATTCAACGTTGAATTCAACTCATATGGAATGTTTGTACGAGGGGGAAGTAATCCTTGAGGTAAAGAGGGAGGGGGGGAGAAATTTTCCCTACAGGGAAAAAGTGTCCACAAGGAGGTATTTTATAGGGAGTGTTCATTGTATGTAGAAACGGTTGGTGGTAGTAAAAATTAATGTTGATATAAACTGGAATGTGGAAAAGATAATTTTCTTGTATAGAGGAATTTCGTTTGAGAGGTGACTGTGCCTTTGAGAGAGCACACTATCCCACTTTGTTTTAAGTACATTTCCAAACGTAGAATTTGGCGGGTGTAGAAACCGTATAAAAAGCCTTGTCCATGGAGAATTGCCAAAAGATAGGATGAGGGATGGGACATGGTGAGAAAAATATGACTGGCTCAAGTGCTTACTTATTACCAAAGAATGGAGCGGAGGAAGACAGAGACAATGTAAATGAGTTGATTATGGGAGAAAGCTGAGAGTATGTACGTGTCATGTATGGGGAGGGGACGGAGTTCCGGAGACTCCTTTGCATGGTGAGATAAATGTGTTTGATTTTGGTTTTGCAGGCAACGCTTGCCGGGGAAATACGTGTATTACCACAAATCTCCTGAGCATCGGAATCACTATATTTTATCTTTTGCTTTTGCATTTGATCGGGAGGAAGACGTCTACCAATTCGCCTTCAGTTTTCCTTTTTCCTACTCTCGTTGTCAAGCTCATCTGGACTTAGTCGAGCAGAAGGAACTGGCTTTTTTCAAACGGGAAACCATCTCTCTCTCACTGGTAAAGACAATTCCAAGGATATTTTCCTTTTTACTCTTTTTCTCTCTCTCTCTCTCCCTTTCGTGCTTTCTCTTTTTCTCTCTCCTCTTTCTTTCACCTTTAACAAACTAGGCTCCTATTTCATCTCTTATCACCGTCAGTTCAATTCAGACCCGCTCTGTATCATGCACATCTCGTCCATCTCAATTCTCAGAGAAATGCTCCACATTTCAAAGCCCCTACAGTTGCCGGTCTTTATAGGAGCAGCCCTACAGGCTCCCAGCGAACCTTCCAAATAAACTTGGTTCCATAATCCTAAGCCTTTTCCAAACCATGGGAAATTTGGTACTAAACTGGAACCTTCCTTAATACTATTTGCTGCGGAGAAAGTGGAGAAAGCATTTCTTCCGAGGTGTCCTCTATAAGGAGAGTGAACGTAAGGAGGAAAATGTCTCAGAACCTTTGTCTCCTTCGTCCCTTCCCCCTTTCTCTTTGGTTTCCTTTACTGTTTTATGCTTTCTCCGAAGAGGGGAAAGTCACAGTGAGCTATGACTATAACCGTATTCTTTACAACCGAAATTTACCCCTCAGAGTAACTAGTATGGGGAAAATTGGTTTGTTGAATTTTTCTGGATAATTGCGTGGTTTTGGTCGTGGTTGGAAGGGGAAAGTGCTAGGTGACAGGAGGAAACCTTTTGGATGCCTTTTAGGAATGCTGGCATAAATATGGTGGACATTATAGGGAACAATTTCTCAGTCCTGGCATGTATCGCGGAAAAATTCATCTCATCATTTTCTCCTTAACGTGTGGCTCTCTCAGACTGCATAAGGAGGGAAAGCAGGACTGATATGGATCCTCCTGTCTTTTACCTGTCTTCCTCTTTTCCCTTTGACTTCAATTCAAATTACAGATACATTTCACTTGCTCAATTTTAAACATGTCAAAGTGAGCAAATTTAGGTCTTCCTTGTGTGAGTTTCACTGTGTGCGTGGCACACGAAATGGGCTTACCAATTTCTCTTTGCCTTTCTCTTTCACATTTTAAAGAATTGTCTAGGTATAGGTATTAGACGTGGAGTTTTTTCTTTTAGCCATTTTGTGCACTGTAGACACTTTTGCTACTACTTTCTCTTATGATGCTGGCTTCTCCTTTCCCCGTTTTATTGGGGTTCGCCTTAACCATATACCCAGCAAATTACTTTATAATTTTTAATGTGCTGTCAACTGCCCACACGTTTTTGTGCGTCCCAAAGTCTTTGGATTTTACATCATTGTCAATTTTCACTTTCTTTAAATAATTCTTTGACTAACTTTTAATTTGATTAAATTATTAAATATTATTAAAGAAATATTCTTTTTGAGAAGTTGCTTTTAAAGGTTACGCGCCCATGTCTGCGTGCATGCCCAGGTCTGTCCAGAATCCTTAAAAAAGCAACCTCTATGCTTTCACCCATACCTCAAAAAGTGACTTTCCTGTATATCTCCTGAACAGATTGATGTATTTCTGATATCAAAAGCTTAAAGTTAATGGGAGATCATTGCGAATCTCCATGAATTTTTGTGTTCCTGTAACACTTGAAGTCGTAGAGCCCTTCGGAAAAATAAACAAAAATTGGAGGCAAATGGCGAATTTAAGTTGCATGGTGACCGTTCATTTAACATTGGAAAATATTTGAGGGTGTTCCGCTAATCAGAAACGCATGAAAACTTATTGTGAGACGCTTTTTATAACTAGGATGTTACTGTAAAATTTTGGTGATGCGATCTTTAAGGGATCACCCCTTAAATATTAGTTGAATCCTTGATTTGGATCACAGGTCACTTATGTACATGACATGTTAAACATACGGGTTCATTTTTTCCACTTTCATTCGTGCAAAAAAATGATTTTTATTATTAAGAATTTTTTGCACGAATGCAAGAAAACAATGAATCGTTATTCTTTTTTAACATTCTCTTTTTGTTTACTTGGGTAGGTTTAAATTACAGTAACCAAGTGTTATACAACTTATTGTTAGTCCTGTCCAAGTCAACAAAAAGTAATGCCATTTTAGAGTACAAAAAAGAAAAAAGATAGAAAGAAATACTGCAATGCTAAACAAGTTATCAAATCTTGCATCTTGTAATTTGAATGGTAAATAAATTCGAAAAAATTAACTTTTTTTGTACGCCTTTGAATATTTAGTACAGTGTGACTAATATGATCAGTCATTAACTTTTAACCACCAAGATTTAATTATAACTTCGGGGAAGAGAGTAAGTACAGTATAGGATTTACTTTGGGGTCCATTAACATATGTCCGACATTAATTAAAATGATGTAGCTATCATGCATTGATAGCACCCTGGATGGTTCAAAACGTTTTAACCCTTTTGTGGTTAAAATTTAAGTAAATAATCAATTTTTATAAGCCAAGTTTGAATGTTTCTCGTCCAAGCAAACAAAATCTCCAAAAATTAGCCAAAAGTTACGTGCATATACTTCACTGGCAAAAATCATTATTGTCTGAAATATTCCTGCAAGGCTAGTTTCACACGTCCAAAAGGTCGAAATAAATTAATAGCTAAAAAAGCTTAAACAGAGAAGTTGCTTTTGCGCCCTCAAAAGTTGAAAACAAGTTTTCTGGTAGATGCTGTCAGAATAAATCCCACTGGTTTATTGAAAATGATGAAAACTCTTGAAATGACGAAAAGCAACGCCACGACATAATTGTCACTGATGCAGAAATAGCCGTGAAAAATTTGGTTTGCAATTATTACTGAATTATCAAATTTGAGATGTAAGATGGAAATTGTTAATTAATAATACTATTGAAAGAGTATTCAAGGAGAAATTATCCATCGTGGCGTTGCTTTTCGTCATTTCAAGAGTTTTCATCATTTTCAATAAACCAGTGGGATTTATTCTGACAGCATCTACCAGAAAACTTGTTTTCAACTTTTGAGGGCGCAAAAGCAACTTCTCTGTTTAAGCTTTTTTAGCTATTAATTTTTTCTCTGATACTTTCCGTTTTTATGATTTCATTATTTCGTCTGGTTTTTATTCTTCCTGAATTTACCGTTTTCTTACTTTTCAATTACGCTACTATTGCAATTTTATTTCTTTGCTGTCTTCTGGCGGCTTTCCCCACATTTTACATTTTAACGGATATGAAAATTTGTTATTTGCATTAATAAATGTTTGCTTTCTCCACGTTCGTTTTTATCTTTTTTCATGTGTGCTTAACGTTTTTCTACTTTCTCCACCTTAACCTTCCTCGAGTTTCTCCACTTTCATTTTTATTGTTTCCCCTTCCTTTCCCTTTTTTATTTTTACTGTACTCCGTCGCCTTTTTTGTTCGCAATATATTCTTATTTCTCGAATTTCAGGAAAAATGTCGAAAAATTGTCCAAGGACTAGAATTGTTTTGATATGTAACGTAGACCCTTTTATCCATCATCATTTATATGAGTATATGAGGGTACGCTTTCTATTTTTTGATAGTGTGTTTTGCATACTGATCCTATATATTCATCGCATTGGCACCTCTTTATAGAGGCTTCAATTCGTCATCCCTTGAGACGATCATAAAGTGGCTCTACTGTACGTTGTTCCCTTTCGGATCTCTTCTAGTACTGGAAATTCTTTCCCCACTTTGTCCTTTTTGCTCTCAACATTTTGCTCACATTCATATTTTTTTATTTTCCCCATGTCCTTTCCCCCATTCTGAGTAAAACTTTCACCCAGTCGGCTGTTGTTCCTTGTGTATATAAATTCGCCCTCTTTTTCCCTATCTTTCCTCTCCCCGGAATATTGCATTCTAGTCAGAAGCTGGAGGAAACGATGCGAGTGGTGTCCACAGGAATGTCTACGATGCATGTCCTCTTGGAGAAAAAGAAAACCCGAATTATTTTCCCTTCATTTGTATTCGGAACCAAGAGCTCGATACTAATAATTGCTGTTCAAGTTCCTCTCGAAAAACTGGAATGGTAATGCGAGAAAAAAGCAGATTGGGGAGGAATTGCCAGAGCATGAAATGCTTTCTTTCTTCCGACTTATGCATGTTAACTCGTCTCTCCCTCCTCGCTCCTCCTTGCAAATTCAACAACTGCGAGTGAATATCAATTTTTTTCCTTTTCCAATTCAATTTCCCTCTCTAAGAATCAAACTGAATGCTTGAGAAAGCTCTGAGATTCTTCTACTCCGCTCAGTTTGTCAACCAGTAGTTCTCACAATGGCCAGGGATCTGCACGGGTAAACATGCAATAATACAAGCATTTCCGTCACAATGAGATTTCAGAATGTGCTTCATCCCATGAACCTCACGTTGTCTAGAAAATTTTCCCATGAAAAAATACTTTTTCAACAAATCTGACAGCTTGAAATTGCATTTATTATTTTCCGTTGTGTATTATTACCTTCACCCACGCTTTTTTTAAAGTTGTACTGAGGCTTGGCCAATTGAGATTGCTACAAGTTAATATAAGTCCTCCTAGATCCCTCCGCGGAACGGAAGCACAAACACAATGACGAGAGGCTATATTTATGGTTTGCGTAAGGGTCAGCAAAACGTTATCAGAAATTCATTCAAGGGAAAGTCATGGAAGAAATAATTTTTTTAAATGATAAATTGAAGAGGGGAGTTTCAATGAAAAGTACTATAGAAGAACAAAAACGAAACCAAGATAGAGAAAGGTAATGCAGTTGAAAAGAGAGGGCAGAGACAAAAAAATAGGAGCCAAGAAGTAAACACAAGAAAAACGAAGTTTGACAAATAATTCGTAAAAACAAAAAGCCGGTGACGAAAAAGCGATTATCAATACAGAAAGCAACAGAAAGTGGGTTAGGAAAGAACATGAGAGGGATAACATTAGTTACTATGGAACGGTAGGAAGGACGACAACGACATGAAGTTGGAGAAAGTAGCGAAGAAATAGAAAAGGACGGAGAAAATTAAAATCAACAGGAAGTATATTTTTAAATGGAGCAAAAGAGGAGAAAGTTGAGATTTCCAATAATTGGGAAACAACTCAGAGCATCCAGGGACAATCGGAAAGTGGCACTAGAGGGTGAAAATGTATTGAAGAAAGTACAACGGATCGACACGGAGAAAAAGGTAAAGGCATTAAAATATGAAAAGACAGAGAAAGTGGAGAAAGCAGATGAAGAATTGAAATTGAGATTTTACGAATGTAAGGAATAAGAAAAGGCAGTGTGACGTGAGAGGGAAAGGAAAAAGTAAGTCCTGAAGAGAAAAAAGGGAAAAAGCGGAGGGAAAGCAGAAAAAGGATGACTTGTTAATTGGAAACCCAGCCAGGGGTTTTTAGTGTAAAAGGGAGCGGGACGGACAAAGACTCTGACAATGTGATTAAGTTTCGCTAATTGTCAAAAGTTTTGTGTTCCTCGGAGTTGTCATCAGAGCATTGATCAGATAAGGCGACATTTCCGTTATTGGAATGCAAACTCATTTATTTTCCCCATAAACGCTCAGGGCAAGTGGGAGTCTCAAGTTTTGCCCCAAAACCATAAAATTTAAATCAGACACGCACTTGGAGAAAGCACTTCTTGCTTATGTACTTCTCCTTAACTACTTCTTTCCCCACGATTCTATTCCCTTATGCAGTCGTCTCTCCCTATAAGAACCCCTCCAAAGCTCCAAAACCTGACTCTTCTACTCCTTTGCTCTTGCCACAAGCCACATATACATTGTGGTGAGAGGGAGGCCCTATCGTTGTCTTTTTCCAGAAATAGGGTTTGTGTAACAGAGTCATTTTTCCAGCGGGAGAACGCTGTATAAACAGTTGTTTTCCTTTAGAATACACACCTTAAATCCAGCATATTTAACTCTCTGGGTAGCCAGCCCAAATAAAGAGATTAATATTGTTTTTGAATACATGTTTCCCAAATACTTTCCCCCAAACATAAAAACGATCTCATACAGCGGTGTCTCTCTTGGTGAGTTAACTTTTTCTCTACCTGCTCCAATAACGAGAAAAATTAAACGTCAGATTGGAAAGTGCCTTAAAGTTCTTTCCACAGAAAAATAGAAATTCCATAGAAAAAGTTCCCTCAACAGGATGCCCCTTATATTGAAAAAATATAGCATGGATTCTTAAAAGGATAAAATATTTTGTTTAAGTGGGTCCCTTGTAACAAGAGTTATTCACAATTGCCAATTTAGGAATCTACAGAACGTAAAATGCTTTGAAATAATAATATTTCAAAAAGTTCCTATGACAAGCTTTGTTATAAGGTAAGTCACATGTTAATGCCTTGACTAGGAAAAAATTAACAATTTGATAAACGAAAATTATTACGTTATTTCGACCCGATATGAAAACAAATCTCCTGTAGCAGGGTTCGTCATAGCAAGATTTGGTCTTGAATAAGATGTACATACACTCTTGTCTAAGGAGAAACTATGGCATACTGGTCAGTGTTGAAAAATGTACATGTGTGGAAAAGGGTTTGTAAGGATCCGTTATAGCGAGACTTGACTGTGTTAGAAACAGTTTCACAGGATGGGGAAGAAAGTGGGAGGGATTGGGAAAGGTTGAAGGGGAGGGTTGGACGGAGAGAGAGAGAGAGAGAGAAAGCTTAAAAAGGACTTTGCTTTTAAAAGTGAAGTGGAGTTTTTGGGCAGCGTGAATTGGGGCATAATCCAAATGGGAAAGGGAAATTCTTTTTTCCGAGAGATAATGATTATAGCTATCATAAAAAGGAGTGGGTAGGATGAGATGCGTTACTAAAATTTCCCAACTTTCACATCTTTTCATTTCCTCCTCAGACTACAAAGTAATTGACTTATGCACCGATGAACGACTCAATATTATTCCAACTACTCCTTTCCTCACGTTCACTTTCTCCGGGGAGTCCCTTTTACATATGCAAAGGAAACACTCCTGTATTTACTTCTACTTTCTCCCCCACACTTCTCCTTCCATTTCTATTTTTCTCACTTCCATCCTCCACCCGTACTTCCCGTACGTCCTTAAGTGTGGCACACTCGGAATTGTCACTTCCACAGTGGGCTCCCTTGGTAGCGGCTCCCCAGCAACTTTAATTCGTAGGCTGTTTTTAGGGCAGGACTTTCTCCTACCACACAAATCCTGGAAAGGATCCCAGAACCTCGTTATAAGGGAAATGTCAGTGTATCTATCCAAGGAGAGCCGCTATAGAGAGACAGTCAACTACTTTCACTCTCACAACTCAAAGAACCTGGATCTTTTCATGCATAATAGCATCCCCATTAAAATAGATACTCCTACTTCAGATTAAGCTTTAGGAGGACAGCTCATTACTTTGCTCATCCTCGTCGGATTAACTTAAACTCCACTTGAAACCTTTCAAAATTTTATGACCATGCTACAAATTTTGGGGGGAAATCCACGTTAAATAATTTTAATCCTAAGTTAGTTAACAAATAATTTTTTGGAAACTTTCCCCAAATAAGGTTCATATCTGACGATCACAAACTCGTAAAAATGACCCGAATAATATAAGATTCAGACGCCGGTATTTGGCTATATTTGAGACTCGTCAGTGCAGCGTAAAGAGAAAAATCCTTTGCATCTAAAAAAAATTCCAGGAATGAACATTCCTGAAAAATTTAAAGGTGGATTTGCTCTTAACTGTAACTTTTAGACAGTATCTTAAATTTACAGTAGTAAGAAACTTTAAAACAAGAGCTGTGCTGTAGGTACTTGGCTTGAATACTGAAGCATAACATAAACTCCACTTGAAAACTTCCCTCCCTAGTAATTTAAGCTTCACTTGACTGAAGAAAATGTGGAGCATAACTCTACTGGAAAATATGAAAGCACTGTAATAATTGGAGCATGATTACAAAAAACTGGGAGACATCCCTTGAAAATGTACGTTTGAAATAAGTGAGTCCCCTAAAAGTATTTGATTTTTACGAAGCAATAATTTCATATTAGCTGACAGCTTGTGGGATGAGCTGGGAGAAAGTAAAGTGGGAAATATTCGTAAAGGAGTGTAAATTAGGATTTAAATGGAGAAAGTCATAGAGAGAAATGGAAAGCGGGTGTTTTTTTCTGGGGCTGTGCATATTGTGAAGTGTTGTGTAGTAAGAGTTGGGGTAAGTATACAGCTAAAGAATCCTAGTCTGATGACTGGAATGAGTGCTACGGGAAATACGTTACTCATATTATCCCGTTATTTATTGTTGGGTAAAAGAAGACTTGGTTTCTGGGAAAGCTAAACCCGACGGACTCACCGGAATAATATTTAAATGATGGATGGATCCCCCACTCAAATACATGTGAGTACATATGGGCACTCAGCTCTTATTATCAGCCAGGCTCTTCTAGCGGTCTCCTCAAACCTCCACAAACGCACACATGTTGCTCTCCACTCCAAAATTCATATTTCCCCCTCTCACTCGCACTCCTGCAAACTCAGGAATCAGCCCGTCCTTCACACACCAGGAGTGGCCCTTGATTCCATATTATCTTCCTGGGGCTGTAACATATAGAGAATACCGTGGGAATTTTCATATCTTGATCCCATCCAAAGATAATTGCTCCCATAGTCAACGTCTTTATAAGAGACCCTAATTTCCTCTCCTTATCAAACAAATATAATCAATTTTATCCCCACATAATTTCCCTCTCACGCCTCTCTTTCACGACCTTCCAACTTTTTCTATCCGTCAAAACATATTTACACTGGACGTTCTAAATCCAAATCCTAGTATTAAAAGTGGCTGTAATCATTTTTCTATGGGAAATAAATGTCCATATTCATGCTGAATGAAGGGTTTTAAATGACACCCCTCTAAAACTCTAGCCCTGTCCTTATGACGAAAGCCTCTGAATATTAAACTTTGCACAGTGACTACTCCGATAGCTATTGACCCGGCCCTTTAAAAAATCCCTATTTTGATTTGAAAAAAAAATTGCAAAATTTTAAATTTTTTGTCAAAGTAGAGGGTTTAGAGGAGAAAGCATAAAAAAATGAGGGATTTCCCATTGGAAGGGATTTCCATCAAGTGAGGGGGAAGTTGATAGAAAATGGAGGAAATAAGAAAAAAACGGAGGATAAATTCAGAGTGTAACAAACACATGGTTGAAATTACATTTGGGAGGATTTTTCTCCCTTGAAAGCATTCAATGTGAGGAAGTAAATGGGAAAAGGAGCTCAGACATCTTCTTCCCTCTAATTTATTTACCAGAATAATATATTACGCTTTTGAAATATTCATATTCAGGTTTCGAAATTGAGCTGGGCCCGTACAAAAGGGAACAACTCACAAGTGCTCCTTTTCCAGGTTATTCAACCGTATGTGAGAGTAAGTGAGACGCTCGTCATTTTGGACTCACAGGACGCATTAAACAGTATCAATCATACGGAGGCTATGCATAAATCTACACTCAACCCTCGCTATAGCAGATCCCTCAAGGATTCCAAACCCCCCTTTCTAAAACATGCCCTTACAAATAAGAAACCATTGGGCTGATCCGACAAGGGACTATCATTGTTTCCTTTTGGGAGGAGCCGCTCCTATAAGGAGACCTTCCAGCGAGGAGACCCTGTAAGTCATAATGTCTTGCTTACATTAAATTTTGAAATAATGCTATGCTAAACGAAAGTGTCGGCATTTTTTCCCTTTGGAGAAATGGCTCCTGTAACGAGGGTCTCTTCTACTCAGAGGCTCTCTCTGTATCCTGTTCCGCTCCTCTGTTTACATTGACTTATGGACCAAGTTATTGTTCAATTTATGGCGGTCGGGGAATTAGTCCAAATATTTTTCTCCCTTTGGAGGAATGGTTCTCAAAGATGGGTTTGTAATAACGAAATGACAATGTGAAATACAACGAATGTTTAATACCTTCTGGATGCGTCTTTCAATCAAAGCGAAATTGTGTAAGGGGTAATGGTAAAAAAAATATTGAAGTAGCCCTTTTTTCGAAAATTATTTTCTAAAATTGTTTCCATACCCCAGGCAAATTTCCCTGCAATTTTGGACTCTTGACAGATGCAGGGAAAAATTCTCTTGAAAAAATATCTTTGAAATATAATTTTGAAAGCTTTTGAAGATTTCCTGGAAACAAGCGTCATATTTGGAAAGGATTTGAAGGAGTTTAAATAAATTGCTAATTTTAAAATCCTTAAATAAATTCAGACTTTAATGTATACATTTGACCTGTCTGAGCTGAAAATTGACCTGGAGGTCAATGTTCCAAGTTTATTTGTAAAATTTGAGAGTGAGGAACCAGATACCTTGTTTTTTAAAACCCTTCCAAGAGCCGTGTCCATTACAGCCATTCTAAGTTTATATGTGAGCGGGAGTAGGTGAAATTAAATTAAAACTCCCGCTCTTTTCCCCAGACGTTTCCTTCCTCAATCAAACTCTCCCGCGCTCATCTCCCCTGCTCCGTAGACCATGGTCCCATTGAGGGTGCCCACTTCCCCTCGGGAGTCAGTCAGACAATTACTGTGGCTTTTAAAAGCTACCCTTGTATGTATTCATAATTAGCACGGAAATCAAATTTTCAACGTATTTTCAAATTCCCCGCCAAATTTAATTTCCTTTATTCCAGTCACAGGGAAATCCTTCCGGCTGAATGCAACATGGAACAGTGATGTGGGGCTCTTAGAGGCTGAAAAATGTAATATGAATGACAGTGTGTCGTATTTAAGCCCCAATAGAGAAGGCTGTCTCTCTAGGGTGTTCCGTATAAGGAGAATTCCCTGTACAGGAGTGAGATATGGAGAAGATGAGTTTTGCGAAAATAACACTGAGGCTTGGAGGGATGAACGGAGTTAGGAAATCGGGACCTTGTGCAAGAATTAGGACTACTGCAGAACTTCCTTATAGCACTCACTCTAAGATCCGAGTCCTCTCATAATGGCGGGCTCAATTTAACACTGGGTTATATTTACTGTGGAAATCAAATGAATATTTATAAAATAAAATAAAAATTTGGTTAGAGGTGTTGGATATAGGGATTAGAAATAAGGGCGGCCGTTATAAAAGGCGGTCACTGTTTTCTGTTTTGCCCAGCTCACTTTGAGTATGAGCTATGAATATTAAGTTGCTTCTGACATTTGTGCTCATAAACATTGGTGGGTTGATATGGAAATGGGGAGACGGAGATTGTCATGCCAAAGGCCTTGGCAATAAATGGACAGTGACTCCTTAATGGAATGAGTAATGTGTTCTTGTAAATGGAAATGGTCGTCCTCAACTCCCTTGCTCCACAAACGCACACAGGAATACTGTGACTAGGATTTCTACCAGACCCCCTTCAAATTCACATTTTTCTGTTGGCCCAAAAATATGTGGACACACTTCCGTTTACCACATTCTTCAATTGTGTTCATATGAGTACATACAGAGTTAAGACGGACATTTTTATTGTCAGAGGAACCCTTATAGAGAGAATCCACTGTAGGAAATTTCGAAAGGCAAGGCAGACGTGGGGACAGAAATTCTAAATGCGGGATTACAGCTAGCCATGGACCAAGAGCCTTAAAACACCACGATTAAAGTACAAGCACATTCATACTCCAACAAGTGCTTGGATATGAAAACTCTGAAACTTTACTCGCAGCTAAAGTTGTTAAAATGGACTTCCCTTGCAAGGAAAAGCATTGTAAATGAGCTAAACAAGTGTGTCCAAATATTGTGGAGCTGCAAACTTGAACTTGAAAATCCAGCGGAAGCACAAAATAGGAAACGTAAGTGCCATTTTAAATGATAAACTTGACAGAACTTGACTGGGATTTTGAAAATTCGAGTACAAACTCAAGTGCAAACTCTTTCAATCAAGTACAAACTAAAAATTTAAACTCAAGTACAAACTCAAAATCTAAACTCAAGTACAAACTCAAAATCTAAACTCAAGTACAAACTCAAAATCTAAACTCAAGTACAAACTCAAAATCTAAACTCAAGTACAAACTCAAAATCTAAACTCAAGTACAAACTCAAAATCTAAACTTAAGTACAAACTCAAAATCTAAACTCAAGTACAAACTGAAACTTGAAACTTCATTTGAAAACTGAACCTTGATATAAGTTTCTTTGAAATGAAAGCTGGAGCCAAAGACGGAACTTTGAAACTGGAGTAGAAACTCAAACAGGAGAGTTGAACTTGGAATGGATTAAAATTTGAAGTATTTTGAAAGTGGAAAGTAAAAGTTATAATGGGAGTGCGTCCTAGAGTTGTGAGTGGGAGTGTTGGGGAGAATGGGAGATGAGGAAAAGAAGGAGTTAGGTTTGGTTGGATGTGGGTTTTAAAATACTTGGTATGTGGTTGCTGGTTGGGAAGTGACATGAAAGTTGGGATGGCATTTGGCTTCTTCGAAAGTGAGTGATTGCATTAGAACCCAGTCGGACTAATCTCAAGAATGAGGCTGCATGGGATACTCGCTTATGCTCAGCAACCAATCTTTTATCGTCTGCTCCCGAAACCCAAGACTCGTCTCTTTCTCTCTTCCTCTCTTCCTCCCCAACAACAACATCCCTAAATGCCCATTCCTATTAACTTCCCATTCTCTTCTCAGAAATCATTCCAGCAATCTCACAGCTCACAGTAGCGTCCGCTAACAACCAAAATTCATCATCGCCAAGAGCTCCTCCAAGTACACTGCACTCCTTTCCCCCGTATCAAAGCACCCTTAAGAGCCCTCAAATCTTATTCTTATAATAAATTCCATCCATAAATACAATCAAAAATAATACTCCAATAAAGGGTACTGTACACACACATTTTTACCGCCATGGACAAAGTACTCTTACACAAGGCCCGCCATAGCTACAGTTCCCAATCATTTTAAAATCTATTGGTCAAAAATCCAGTAAACCATCGCCCCCTAATAGCTGGTGAAAGCTGACAGTTGTTTATATCACACAACTTTCACTCTGGTGAAAGTCTGACTAAACTCTAGTTACGAATCTGATTAAAAATTTGACAGGCAAACTGTACAAAAATCGGGCAAACATCAAATCAGAATAAAATCCGGTAAAAATTGCTGGTCACATTTCCGGTAAAACATTATTTTTGGCATTTGGTGAAAGCAATGTTTATGAAATTATATTGCTGATAGAAATACATTCTTAAATTAGTACCTTCAAAATTGACCGCCAGAATCTATGCCTGTATTCGTAATTTGTCAACATAAAATCCTTGAAAAATTGTCATTAAGAAAGTAGTCTGGTACAAGAAGAATTTCAAAAATGTCAGAAAACAGACAGGTTTAAAATACGACGAAAGTTATTGGCATGGATTGAGTATGAGTTAGGAAAGAAAGGGGGAAAGTTGAGGTGAAAGTGACGCAGGGAGTGGGATGTAGTGATGTGTATTTTTGGAGCGGTCCAGTCGGGGAAAGGTGGCGTTGAGACTTGGAAATGTTGAGACTGTTGGTTTGAAGGGAGCCCTTGTGCCCGTCCGTGTAAATATATGCGTGACTCTATTTGAGGTTCGATCATCAATCCTCAGCACGTTTTTGACACCTTTGTCAAAAAAATCCATCTATTTCTGCTCAAATCTTAGTTTTCAACTCTCCTTTCCCTCCTTTCCCCACCAAAAACATTCCCTTCCATTTATTCATGAAAAACTTTCTCCCAGCTTTCTCCTCATCCTCTCCCAATCTTTTTTCACAGGGCAAGAAGTCCCATTCCTCCCCAGCCTTCCCCACTCTTCCAAAGAATTCACAAATCCGTCTCATCCCGTCACATAGATATGTATCTATACAGTATGGTCTAGGCCTTGCGCCTACCTTGTAGAAAATTGTTTTGCAATTTTCCCCACAAGGGAAAAGTTGACGGTAATTTTCCTTGTGTACCAGAAAGTTGTTATTTACTATTAAGCAGTTAAATGGAATGGGCCTCGTTACAAGACCAGGTCGTTGATAAGACCACTGCATTTGTAGACGCAAACAACTTGGGATTTTGTTTAATTTGCCACAATGCTAATTATTCTTCTAGGGCTGGTGTATCTATTAATGGATTTTGCATGGATTCATTTAGGGATGTAAAATGTTTGCTATAGGTCTGAGGAAGATTGAAAAGTAAAGTTGGAGCGATGATTGGTGGGATGAAAAACACAACAACCTAGTCTACCTTTTGTGTACATTGGGAAACATTGGTGTTGGGGAAGATCACATCTCCCATCTCCCTCACCCAAATGCTTTGATGGATTGTCCTTGCCAACCTCAAACATTATCCTTCCTTCCTCATCTTTTATGCACACTTTCCCATAACTCCAACATCCAAATGTCCTTTCTCCTCTTTATCTCCCCGGCACAAGCTACCTCACCAACACCAACTGCTCCCATAACTCTTCCCTTAAATAAGAAACCTCAACCTTCCTCAGCCCCTCTCAAAATTATCCCTTCCAGGCTATGGAAAAAATTATCCGTCAAATCTAGAAACTTAGCTTGAGCGGCCGTGGAGAGATAAGCGTCAGCAATTGAGCGACTCCTCGTTGGTTGAGAAACCCCACTCGAAATTCCACTTTAAAACAAAGGATGCGTTTATAGCTTGAGCTAGACTTATCTAGAATGGGAATTTGATTTCCAAATGGAATCAAAATGGTAGTAGAGGGGGAGTGGTAACTATTCTGTGACTTCAACATCCATCTCAACTTTCACAACTTTCTCCAAACTTTCACCTGAATCCTTCCAATCCTCCATTTTTCAGACCTTTCTGTATTTGCCTTGGAAACAGCCATCAATTTTAATCTCAAACTACATACTATGCACAATATTTTCCGGTCAATTTTCCAGGACCTCTGTAGTCACGTCCAGATCAGGCTCCAGGAAAATTAATATAACAAAACTGTATTTTGAACAGGATTGGGAGTACAATGTCCATTTAAAGTGCATATTACAAATGTCCGGCGACAGCATTTTATAGAATTTTTTTTTCGTCTGTCCAAAAAATTAATTTCTCAATAAAAACAATTTCTCAAATAATGGCTTAAGCCATAGTGTAGGAAATTTTATGGGCTTTCCAGGCAGCTATCCAACAGGTCCCTTGGTTGAGGAATGTGGGCATGACCCGTACAAACAGAGAGCAAGGTTGATGAAATTCAGCTTCAAGAGCCAAAGTGAGAAAGATGAATAAAAGGCGGGATTTCTCTTTTTTTCTACAAATTTCCCATTTGTTCACGGATGATCCGGCGGTCAGAAACATATTTTGGGACTTTGGGTTTCTAGCAAATTTGTTTGGGGTTCATTTGTCTTATATCAATTTTTTTAAGTATAAAACTGTGAAAAAGACATAAACCATTGAGGCAATATTAAAGGGGAAAAATCATTTATTTTTATTGCACTCATAAAGCAATTCATAAACTTCGCCTCCCATTTATGGTTCTCCAGAACCAATTTTATATTCAGGAAGGTGGTATTAGGGGAATTAGTCATGAGTAAATGGATAAATTGTCAATTACTTGAATGTTATTTTCATCCTAATACTCAAAACAATGAGATTCTAGAGGCCTGGAATTTCGCACCTTTATTGGGAGCTCTTATAGCATTAGTGTTCTTTTTATTTTATAAAATTTTTGAAAACAAAATATAGTTTGAAGCGCAATTGATCTCGTTGATTTCTAGATTTTTCCAGCTAATGAAATTCCAGACCATCTTAATTACAGTGAATTAATAAAATCCCTTACAAAAGTTCCTTCGATAATCTTTAACACATTTAATGTTTTTGGATAACAAATTTTGGAAATAGTGTGACGACCAAAGTGAAATTGAAAACAGTAATTTCGTTCTAAAAAAATAAGTAGTTCACACAAATTTTAAAACAAAATTTGTTATAAAATTTAATTATAGCTTTTAATATTTAATTACAATTTAAAAACTTAATTACAATTTTAACACGTAATTAACATTTTAAAGCTTAATTAACATTTTAAAGCTTAATTACAATTTTAAAACTTAATTACAATTTTGACACTAAATAGAAATTGTGAAACTTAATTAAAATGTTAAATCTTAATAGAAATTGTAAAACTTAATTAAAATATACAATTATTTTAATTAAATTTCAACATTTTCTAAGTTCCCAAAAATAAATTTACAATCATTGCTGAGCATAATCTTCGTAATTATAAAACTTGTTTCTGAGGACCAACACCGGAGGTTTTAAATGCCCCTGCTTTCACCCTAATATTTGATTTACTTAAATATGTCAATAATGCTTAAGTCCCAACGTTGTTAATGCAAAGGAAATCCGCTCATCTGACTGAAACAGATTTGAGCAAGCAATTCATTTATTTTGCAACTGCAACTCATCAACCTAGTTTCGAAAACCATTTCAGGAATCATCCCTTTCTTAGCTTCTTCCAAAGGAATTCGGAAAATTTTTATAATAATTACCACGGAAAATATCTGCCAGGGACAAGCCATAGCATTTTTATAGCCAAGAGTTTAATGCCGCTTTTTAACGGAGTCCAGTGAGACTAGATTTAATAGTAGATACTCCTAGTCTTCACTTGACTTGAAATAAGTGGTCGGAGCCGTTCAGTTCAGGGTCGAATATTTTCGATTCAATTCAGTCCACAGACTTCTGGACTGACCCGAATCCTGCTGAACTCCGATCCAATCGGTTAAGTAGAATAATTAAAGGCATTTATATTAATTGGGAGAAAGAGAAATTTGAGAAGGATTATAAGCCGTTGAAATATTTATTTCCCCGGATGGGATGCATGTTAAGCTGACAGGACAAGAATTGAGCCTCCACCGATGATTGCCTCGATTCGGTAGTTGGGAGCACTAGGACGTGATTGGAGGAGGAAGGGATCAACGCTGGTATTCTTGGAGGAAGAATTGGAAAGAGAATGGAGTTTGTTCAGGAGAGTTTGTAATGAGCGGGAAGGGGAGGGGGACCCAGGACGGGTTTTTACGACGGGACAGATGCTCCGTATTTGGTTTGATGTTGTTCACAAGGTAAATTTAATTTCACAAGAATTGACTCCCAGGCACTTAATGATCGAAGGAGCAGGATTGAAAAAATAAAAACTACTAGAGTGCAAGTTAATTTGGAGTTACGAGCTCTCGCTTTCTCCTTTCATGTCTACTCATCCCAAGTCTGAGTCCATCTGCATGTGTGGTCACACAAGTCAGTCCACTCCGGCGTACAACTCCCTGAACTAACGCCCCACCCAACATATTTTCTGGCATTGATGGTGAAATTTGAAAGAGCAACCCAAGGCGAATTTATAAAATTTCCCAAATAGTTTAACATCCAAAATTTAACTGAAATTCAGGCCGGATTTGGCTGCTAATTTCTAGCTGTGCCCTTTGAACCAACTTTATGACCAAATCTTGGACTTAAAAATGTCCACGAAATTTCCTTTCACTCAAGAAGGAAACAGGCAATTCTCAATGCATAGTTTCCCTAAATTTAAAAAAATGCAACAAGTGCGAACAATGCTCCCAGAATTCAAAATGCTACCACAATTTACACGGATTTCAAATTTTGTAATGAATGCTTAATTTTTCGTAAAAAACTCAAGAAACGTCAAATGTGTACACACAGTGAGCCCTTCGTAAGAGGAAAATATTGTTCAATGAGAAAAAAAGGGAAAAGTCCCTGGGGAAAGGAGAGTTTGGGAAGGGGTTAAGCGTCTGTCGAAAGATTCTCTCCTCTTTTAAACGAGCAAATAAAACTTTGACTCTGATTGCTTCTCTTGCTCCAGCTTGTCTTTGGCTCCGTGCTAAAGAGCGGGTTAGTTCTCAACAGTCAACCTTTGGAAACTTTCTCATAAATTCTAGGCTTTTGGCAAACTTTCACAATATCCTAAAATTCAACTCCAATCCTTGCTGGTGGCCTACAGTGTACTCTCCCTGTTGGAAGCTCCTTTCTCCGGAAATTCTTTCCCTTGACAGAGAACTTACATTTTCTATTTTGACCATGTCCTGTCCAATCATTCTAATTTCAACGTCAATTTTACCTTCCCATTGGAAGGACTTTCTCCTAATTACATGTTCTGGACCTGTGGTAACACTGCGTGTACTGTATGTATTCCCCAACCATACAAGAGCACCAGGCTGGAAAATCCCTACGTAGAGATCCAATATCTACTGTTATACATAGCCACCAAATGTCCTAGAGCATTCAAGGTTGACCAAAAGTTTTCCCGCACTTTTCCTCTAAAGAATTCCATGCTCTTGGAAGGGGGCTTGTAATGTAGGAATTAGACTGTACCTCTGCTCATAAGAGTCCCTTTTAAATCAGTACTTTCTCCATAGGGGGGAAAATACTTGGACGCATTCCTGTCTAACCCAAATTTTCTCTTTCTCGGAGCAAATGCAAGCTTAGCGTACTCTTGCTATTACAGTGGGTGAAAGTGCTCTTGGGGGAAAATATTTGAGTAGAGTCTCTTTTAGTCCAACTTCTTTTTTTCATTTTTAAGGACGTACATGCATATCTACCTATATGTAGCTACATATGCTTACATATGTAATTGGAGTGAAATCTTGTTCTAGTGGAGTCCCCAAAATACAAATGTCTCGTCTCTAAAGTGTCACGAATATTTGAGCAAATACTCCTTGGCTCCTTCTCAAATTTTTCTCCTTGCAGGAGCATCATCAGGAGGGAAATGATTATAGCAGAAAGCCTTGCAAGAGAGTGTTCTCTATAGGGGATTTTACATATGGGCACATGCCCCGTTACCGCAGTGTTGATTTCCCTCCTTACAAAAGCCTCCGTGTGAGGAGAGTGCACTGTACCCAGCTTGGACTCTGGTGCGGGGGGCCCGGAGAGCATTGATGTTTTTGGAAGGGACTATTGAAGGGGTGAGTGTAAAAAGGAGGGAATCGGAGAAGAACGGGACCATTCAAATGGAGAAAGGAGTGAACGGGACGGACGACGAGAGAGAAAAAGAAGGAAAAGAGCCTCGTTAGTGTTGGAGAAAGCTCGAGGAGAAAATAGTGCGGAAGGAATGAAGCCTAAATAAAGTTAAAGGAATTGGCAGTGCTTTGCTTATGGATGGGAGTAATGGGAGTGGGACAATGGTTCGGAACACAATGCAATTGCCTCATAAACACAGAGAGTCAGAGCTCTCTCCGAGTAAACAAGCAAATCCTCCACTTGTCCACCATTTCCTCCAGTCCCACAAACAAAACGCCCATCTATTTCAACGACACAGTTCCGTCCACCAGCACCTATAATGTTCACAGCGTTTTTCTCCCATCCCAACACGCCACGCTCACTTCCCCGGGAACAGTCTCCATGAGGACAGTCAAATCTCGTTACAAGGGACCGGAGATTTGTCTCCCTTAAAAACAAGATTCTCGCAGATATACGACAATTTTACGCCTTCTCCAGAAAGGGAGGGCAGGATGAAGTACAGGCGTCCCATATAGCGGGACCTCCCTTCCCAACCGGAATGTCATAACGAGATTGTCAATGTACCGGCAAGTCTCGCTGTAATGTACTCCCTGGGATCCGCTGATTTTTGAACAGTATAAAAAAATATATGGACTGTCATTAAGAATTGCTCGTACGGGACGGGGAGAGGCCAGTCAGGCCTTTATAACGAAGGCTCCGCTCTATACATACATAGGTATTTACATAAAGCTCAATGGCGAGATCTGATTTTTTATCTTAGTCCTTGCTTAAATATACTCGACTTCAGTGCACTCTGTCATTAAGGGACTCCTTGTAACAACATGGTTTCTGTGTATACAGGCAAATATATAAGGACGTGTGCACCATGTATTAATGGTATATTTATGTATTCCCTTCTTCAAACTTGACCTGGATGGTTCAGGGCTGAATGCGCTGCTCTCTGAGGTGAGGTCCTGAGTTCGAATCCTGGTAGTCTCTAATTGACTTACCTTCGTTTAGCTTTCCAATTGACAGTGATATTACTGACAAGTACACCGGATGTTACTCACTCACTGGGATACAGTTGAAACGGAGACCGAATTTTATTGT
Source organism: Allacma fusca (assembly GCA_947179485.1). Taxonomy (NCBI): domain Eukaryota; kingdom Metazoa; phylum Arthropoda; class Collembola; order Symphypleona; family Sminthuridae; genus Allacma; species Allacma fusca. The sequence continues at coordinate 2,175,528 of OX359249.1, read as the reverse complement.
AGATTTCCCTCAAATCAAGTGCATTGTCACATGTGTCAAATAACATATATAGATACAGATTGTTAGGCAATATTCCCCCGTGCCGACTCTGACATGCCGCATTACACTGTACAAATAAATGAAAAGTAAATTATGCTCTGAAAAATTGCTCCTCAGGATTTCCAGGAAAATGTGATTCTTTCTTCCAGCAGTCGCATAAAAAAATCAAAATTATTGTAAGGATATGGGAATTCATTGAAGCGTCTCCTCCTCAATCTGCAACTACCTTCCCTTCCATGGATGTTTCAAAGGGAAACCAATATTTGATTTTAGCATATATGTCTTGGGAAAAAGTAAAATATTCCTTGTTCGTCTCCCCACAAGCACATGCCTCACAGTCAATTGTACCTTTCAGCCCGAGTTATTAAGGGGCAAAAATTCACGTTTAAAATCTTGTTTAAAAAAATAATTTGTGATTACAAAATTGTGAGCAGCCAAATTTTTACATGAATATTTCCTCTTTGACATTACAGAGTCTCCGAATTGCTTCTTGGAAACTCTATGTAGAGGCCTGAGATTGCGAATTTAGAGTTTATACCTCTTAACCCAGAATAAGAAAATAGAGAGTACAGTCCAGACTCGTTTTAGTCACAATACAGGAGATGAACCGAAATAGTTGACAACAAGGAGTCATGACTACTGAGTTTCATATAATTATGTCGTTGACTGCTCACAAATAATGTAGTTAACTATATAGATCAATATAATTTTGAAGACCCAGTTAATTTTTCACGTGGAGACCTCACGAATAGCTCCTTAAAAAGCCCATAAAATGTAATACAAACCAGCGTCAAAACATTGTTTGACAGGAATTGTGTGTGAGAATCAAAAAATGAAAACAATGACATTCCGGAAAAAATCCGACCTTGCTTGACGTTTTCGAACCCTGTGACCTCAAGAAATGACCCAGACAAATGAATTAAATTTTATAAAATCTGGAAAATAATTTTCTAAAAATAGGGGGAATCAAATAATTCACGAGTCACTCCCATATTTGGACTAGGGTGGAGGGGGGCAAATGATTATGGTCCACTGGGAAACACTGTTCTTTTAAAATCCATTTTGAAAGGGAAAGTAGAAGTAAAATCAAACGATTCCTTCCCTTGTTCAGAATATGCATTTTAAGGGCAAATCCGAATTTTTGTATCCGAACTGCGTAAATATATATAGATGGGGACATGAGGCCCAATTCCTGGCACAGTAGTGACTATACTCATGGCGCAAATTATTTCCAGGGATTGTATAATGACTTGACAATAAAGAGCTTATGACTAATTACATTGGAATAATTTAGCATTACCCTATACGGGCATTTCCCGGGGACTTTTTAAACTATGATTATATCGAATAGGTCCTTATAAAGGGGATATCTAGAACGAGTCGACTGAGTTGCTTCAACCAGGACAGCTGTTTTTACTTCCCAGCGCCAACAATTACCTGACTTTTTTCCCTCCGTTTGTTTTTACAATTGGATACTTATTAAAAACTCAGCTGTCGCTCTGAAGGAGTCCCTTATCAGGAACATTTTTGACAAAAACATTAAGCATATTACTTTTTACTGGAAGCTGATAATTTGTCATTGTATAAGAAAAATATCTTGGAAGTTTCGTTATAGCGGACGCCCTTGTAATAGCACGATCCTCCTAAACTGTAAAGGCTAAAAATATTTGAGCACATTTCTGTTTACCCCAATATTTATTTTTGTCCTTGCTGAGTTAATCTCCTGACATGGAGTATGTTACAGGGAGAGCCCAGTGTGTTCACTGTATATCAATCAACTTTTCTGTCCGGGGAAAATGAATTATATTCAGGCTTATAAAAATGCTGATGGGTATAAGAAGAGCACATAATAAACTGAATTCTCTCTCTAAGGGACCTCATGAGAGGATCTCCCTGTAACGAGTAAAAATATTTCCACACGTATCCATTTCTTATCTATTTTAAAGAGAGCGTTTCCTTTACTGGGGCAAAAATACTTCCAAGATTTATAAAAATTTTCAAGTCGGAACAAAAAATTCCTTTATAAAGAGAAATTGGGCTGGAAGTAAGGTTAGAGGGAGAGCGGATTGTAGGGTATTTTTTTTCCCTCAGCACCGTGCTGAGATACCTCGTGCAAAGATGCAGTGACATGACGTTTGAACGTGAGTTGATGACTACATTGTGACTCGGAGATGCTTGAGGAATCTAATAAACGCTCCATTGATTAGTCCGTAATGGACAAGTTAAGGACCTCGCAAGTATTTTCATTTGGCAAATGAATTCCAATTCCAAGGCAATTCCTCCCGTCGTCTTCCCATCCCAACTCACTGTAATTCAAAAGTTATCGCTCACCAGCACCCACCAGTCCCTCAACTTTCTCCTATCTCTCCTCATTATTTATCTTTTACTTACCACATTCTCCTCATCAAATTACGAAACACTCCTCTCATTCCAATCATTCTCAACATTTCTTCCCCTATTTTTCTATCCTTAAATGCTCCGATCACTCCTCTTTAATTCTCACGGAGAAAGTCATACAGTGAACTCTTGTTACGAGCAACCCCTCACAAATGTACATACACATTCAAATCCAATCAAAACTTGTTACAAGCAAGACAGGACAATTTCTGACACTAATAATTAGATCCTTTTTGTAAAAGTAAAAATTAACATGACTGTAAAGGCGGATTAAAAAAGAAAAATAAGGGAAATATCATTACATGGTGCATATCAGAGATGACTCCTTATAAGGGACTAAATTACTTAGTCCGTTTCCACAATGATTGAGGGACAGTTTCTAAATTACAACTTTTATTCTTATCGTGAGAGATTTCTTGATTGAGCTCATGCTGATATTAAAGGATCCAGAGTTAACAGTCTAAATTCATGAATGAGGAGCCAAATTACGATGGTGGTACAAATGGGGGCGGTCGAAGTGCTTTCACAAGTAGAGGGAAAATGCTCCTTGTGTGGGGGACCACTCCAAGGAGAGCCAACTGTGAATATAGAGGGCTTTGACGTGATGTTTATTTTTACAAAAAATAGGAATTGGTAATTCATAAGATGTGATGAGCGGTGATTGCTGCAGGGGATCCGGAGAGCTCTGGAATTGAATTAAGCAATTATTCGCGGAATTCCTGAGTGGGAAGAAAATGTGGATGGCATTAGTCCAGACATTCATCTCACTGAGCACGTCTCTCATTACACGAGATTCCGCCACACATCCCTCCAGTCGCGACAGGAATGACAAAGCATCAAAAGAGAAACTTCCTCAAACAGCCCACACACGCTTTTGACACGTTCTCCTCGCCAGCTCCCTTAAAAGTGTGTCCCTTCTCCTTACATTTCAACCCATGGGGCTCACCTCAAACTTCTATTTTCTCACGATCGTGTCAACATGTAATTCGGGTCACACTTGATTACTCTTCCCTAATGTTGGGTCAATCTATTGAGGGAAATGGGTCAAAACAAATAATGTATTTCCTTTTTTTCCATGAAATTTTATAAATGTAAGACTTTCCTGCTTTCTCTTAGGGGTTCAAAAGAAATGCTCTTGCTATGATATATAATTATCTTACATATATGAAAAGAAGGGCTATAATTTAGAATTTATTCTCGATTTGAAAAACTCAGTTGACTGTCCCCAGACCCATGACACAATACTTTCTCATAATCATCAAAACTTCATAAAAAGTCTTTATGTCAGGGAAAAAACAGAGAGTACGGTCTCTTGTACAAAAGAGCCTGAATGGAGATTGTCTAAGTATGGCGTGAGAAGGTTGAGCGGGGCTGGTGGAAGGGGGAAATTTCCCTGGGAACTGTTGCTTATGGAAGGGGTAAAAGGGATTACAGGGGCTTTAGTAACTTAAGCATAGCGCCTGTAGTTAATTGCAGTCAAGCACATAGGACTGGAGATTATCTGCCCAGTACTGGATCAACTATGAGAACTTTCATCTTCCTTTGAGTCATAGTATTCCAAAGGACTTTCGGGATAATCCCGCGGGATCCCTCCTCTCTAACTCCAGCCCATGGCTCAGCGCTGCCAGATAATCCGCTCCAACGTCAAAGGGAAATAACATTATTTCTGCATGAGTCTCGTATTTTAAAAAACGCGGGAAAACACTCTCACATCTATCAAATTTCCCTTCCAAACACTAAAGTGCTCTTATAAAGGGGACAATTGATCCTGAGGTATAGTAAACGGGAAGATGTCGGATCGTTTTGCCTCTGGAGGATAACTGCTATTGAAAAATGATGTTGTAAGAGGGATTATTATAGTGTGGGCCCACTGTAAATATATCCTCTTATGAGAATACCTCTGACAGGGGAGGTTCACCCATCACATTCTTTTATAATGGGAGAAAGTCGAAATTGCAGTTACAAGGGAGCGTATCTGAACAAAATTGTAACTCATAGAAAAACATTGTTACCACGGGCCTCCTCTAGAGTGCGAGTGTACTGTATACTGTGTACGGATCTGGGATTCCATAAAGTCGAGAGAAGAGGGTTTGTAAAATTGAGAGGAAGAAATGTGCCAGAGGATAAAGTATTGCGTCAGATGAGAGAACAAATATTATTGACATGGTACGCTCCGTCGACAAAGATTGCAATTGATGCTCAAATCCTCCCGTGTAGGTATAGGAAAACTGGCGTAAAAAATTATACGAAACATCCTCGCAATAAAATAAAAGTATAGACAACTTATAAAAGGGAGAGTATTGTCAAGCGAAAAAAGCGAGAGCTCTATGTAAATCTGAGGGAAAGTACACTGACAAATAAAAGATAAAGTCCCTAAATACCAACAGCATGGGAAAATACCCAGTACAACGCATACATTGGGCCATGGATGGGAATATGGGGGAAGTTCCTGGGAAAAAAGGATCCGACAGTTTGGGTAATTTGGGGAAAATCAGGACAGGGTTTTGAAAAACTGGAGAGATACAATAAAGCAAAAGAAATGTGCAGAGCAAGAAATGACAAAAATTAGAATTATTAGCGTACTAAAAATTCGAAGGTGAAAATGTTATGGATATTTCACCGTAATACAAAACTATTCCAAAAATTCAAAAATTTTACACAAACTAAGAAGCCAATTCCAGAGTTATTAAAGTTTATAAAGGAAACGGTCAACAATTTCATGGGAATATGGGAATTTTCATATTCAAATGTTAAAAAGCTCAAGTCAAATTACGTACAAGTAGCAAATAAAATAAAGCGCTACGAGAGGGAAAATATTACAACTCTAAACTGGAATGTGTCAAAGATTTGCGCATCTATTACGAAAATGCTTTTATCATAATTTTCCTTGAGGTAGAGTTTACTGTGTTCAGTAAGAAAGCAGGAGACAGAATGGTGCGATTTGAGCGAAAGTCCTTTGAAATAAAAGTGAAAGTCAAGTGAAAGTCAATTGGAATAAAAGTGAAAGTCAAGTGAAAGTCAATTGGAATAAAAGTGAAAGTCAAGTGAAAGTCAATTGAAATAAAAGTGAAAGTAGGCAGAAAGTATCGAGAGAAAAAAGTCACGGAAAATATTGGCATAAAACTTGTTAAAATTGAGGAATGAGAGTTGGAGATTTTTTTGAAGATATCAAAAACCGTTGGATTCAAGCGGAGAAAATCCAGTCAAACCGAAAATTGATGAGATGATGAAAGCATACACCGGTGGAGGAAAAAGGTCAAAATATTACTCGATGACAGATAGGAAGGGCAAAATGCCTAGCTGTCTTATGAAAGGAAAAAGCTTAAGGAACGGGGTCAGAGCGAGTAGAATGTCTGGGATACCTTCCAGACACGCCAATATATGTAATGCAATATTCTTCTTCTATAAAAAGGCATGCCAGAAAATATCAAGATTTTACTGGAATAATAATTTGTTGTTCAAATATTAGAAACAGTTACATTAAGGCAAAATGAAATATTCCCACATCGTCCTTGAAAAAAAGACAAAAGTTATTCTTTAAGGAGATGGTGCCCTCTACTCTATATGTAAATAGAGATTTATAGATATAAATAGATACTCCATAAAAGTATCCCTGAATTAAAAAAATATACTTATAGGCAAAATTTCGTTCGAGTCTCTTGTGACAAGAGCTTCTTGTAAATTTCGGAAGGACCAACTCTGAAAAAAACAAGTTTCCATCAATACTCCATGCCTTGGCAAAAAATCACTTACTTCCGTACCTCGTTTCCTTTCCTTTAAATTGTTTGATTGTCATTCAGCATTAAATCCTCTCCCTTGGATGTACTTTCATCCTAAAATTAATTTACTGTAAAAACCTCTCTTCTAATAATGGTACGTTTAGCAGGGGCAGAATTCTCTCCTTAATATAGTACTCTCCAGTAAAGAAAAAAACATGTGGGTAATTTCCTAAATAATTTTTTGAAATTGTACTGATAACTCCCGTAGAGTATACAAGGTTTCGACCGAGCTCCTCTGACTTGGAATTCCTTTTGAGTCTGCTGTAGAATTGTGAGTGGGATTAAAGAAACTATATGAGTCCAAGCTGTAAAAATCTTGTTCCTTTTTTATTACATGTTTTGTCCAGCAAAATCGGAAATTGGACGTCATAACCGTTTCCAACGTGGCTCTGGCCAGCACGAATCCTGCCAAAAAAACTAAATTGGTCGTTATCATTGCTAGGAGTCACCCGGGGGAATCGCCTACTTCCTTCATTGCTCAAGGTATGTACATGACACTATTCCTGACCTTCCTTCCGCCTTGATAAAGAACATACATAAAATCCTATAGCACATTTATTTCATCGCTGTTTGCATTTTATATTTCGTCCGAGCTCCCATGAATTATCAAGTTGTGCAGGAGTTAATTTAAAAAGTTGTAAAATCAACTTGAAAATAATATAGTCCAGCGGATAACATTATTTTTAAGGTGGTTAAAACGTTGCGATAGAGTAGGAATTATTTTGTGAGATGGTACAGAGCACCTCACAGAAACCTTATAGGGAAGTCGACAAACTTACAATGGACAGTAGGTCAAATGGGGGGAGAGAAAGTGATCTGTAGTTTCCAAAGTGTGAATGAGAAAGCAGTGCAATATTTGGAAGAAGGAGAGAAAATGTAATTATATACATTGAAAACGCTGAGCGGAAAAATTAAATAGACATGAAATTTTAGAAAGCTCTAGAAGATACTTGGTGAAAGAAGTAAAAACATGGAAAAATATTTAAAATCCAGGAGTGAAAGTAATTATTTAAGTTTGAGGTAGCAAAAAACAGTTTAAAGGAGCAAGCGAGATTTTAAAACAAGAAATGACAGCGTTTAAAAGACACTTTTTCATGTCTTATGTACAATAGCCTAAAGGCCTAAAGACAGCATCAGAAAATATCAGTAAATCATTTGAACAATGGTGAGGGAAATTGATACGTCTCAGAAGGTTGGAGTTGTGTAAATGTCTAAGGAAAAAAAGGATTTGTAGAAAGAAATTTTGCATAAGTAATTATAGTATTTGTAGGAATTGTTCTATATTAATCGATACGATTGTAGTTTTTGAAGAAAGCAACATATTATATAAATACCGAGAATTCAAGAAAATCTTTTGAAGGAGCATTTAAAGCGCTTCGCAAAATCTTTTGAGAAAGTATTGCGGGGAAAAATCTTAAAGAAGAAAAGGATTTGTTTCACTACATAATCTACCTGTAACAAACCTGAGTAAAGCAATAAACTGCAATTCAAAAAAAAAGTAAAATGTATAATATTTCCGTAATTAAGGTATTTGAAGTAAACGGAGAAAGCATTTTTGGAAATCCTTCGATCATTTCCGGGAAAGAGAAGGACTTAACAGGGGAAGATAGTCCTTGAAAAAAAGGTGAAATTATTAGGTTACATCATGGACACTCTTTAATAAGAGTGAGGAAAGCATACGAAGAAAGCAGCGAAAGTATTATTTAGTAGTAGAAAAACTTTTTGACACTCAAGGATTGAAAAGTATAAATTAGTTGGAGAAAGTAGTGAAAGCGTTTCTGGGAAGTAAATATTTCTAAGTGGATCAAGATCAATTAATGATAAGGTGTTTGTTTTGTGAATCCAGGATTTATTGACTTCCTTGTGAGTACTCACGCGATGATGGGGGCTCTTCGGGATCATGTGATGATAAAGATAATTCCAATGATGAATCCGGATGGAGTGTTCCTGGGCAATTACAGGTAAGTGACGGAGCAGGAACAAACACACTTTCATGCATGCATGTGTCACTGACGAGGGATGCAGAATCGATAATACAATTAAAGGACACTGAAGCGACTCTCATATTCCTCAACTCCGGGGTGTGCATCAATGGACATAGTGTGGGACGTAGAGTTTGCCAAGGATACCAAGTTTTTGGAGATCCAATGTGTAAACAGTTTGGAGAAAAGCTGGAATACCTCTTAACTCATAGTCTCCCCGCTCTTTCTATCCTCTTGTTGTCACTCTTTTTCTCCCGTTCCCTCACACTCTGTTTTTCTCTGTCTCTCCCTTTCAATCGCTCTCTCTCTATTTCTAATAATCTTCGTTTATTTGATATTTCTTTCTCTCACACATTCAGTCTTTCACTCCCTCCCATTGCACTCTTTTCGTTCTTGCTGTCACTTCTTTTCTCTTTCTCGGCGTCTCTCGTCTGAACTCTTCCTCTCTTTGCCTCTCTTTCATTGTTGCTCTCATTCTTTTCCCCTCGTGCACTCTTTTTTCTATCTCTTGGAATTTTCTTCTGTATCTTTCTTGCACTGTGGTTTCTCTCATCTTAGTACTCTTTTTCTATTTTCTCCTTTCATTTTTCTGCTGTTTCTTTCTTGCACTGATATTTTTTTCACGTACACCCATTTTTATGTGTTTCCATTCTTCATGTGCATAGTTTTCTCCCTCTCGCTCTCTTTTCTCTTTTTTTCTTAAATTTTTATATTTCTTTATCACTCTTTTTCTCTCACTCTGCATTCGTTTTCTCTCTCTCTTGCACTCTTTTTTCTCTCTTGCACTCTTTTTTCTCTCTCTTGCACTCTTTTTGCTCTCTCTTGCACTCGTTTTTCTCTCTCTTGCATTCGTTTTATCTCTATCTTGCACTCTTTCCCTTTCACTCTTTTTCTCTGTTTTGCAGTTTTTACCTATCACTCTTTCTCTCTTGCACTCTTTTTTGCTCTCGCTCTCACTCTTTTTCGGTCACCCTATTCCTCTCCCTTAAACTCTTTCCCTATCAGTCTTTCTCTCTTTCATTCACTCTTTTCATATCGTTCTTTTTCTCTCTTTCTCTTGCACTCTTTCCCTGTCCTTCTTTTTTCTCTCTTGCACTCTCCATATTGCTCTTTTTCTCTCTTTCTCTTGCACTCTTTCCCTGTCCTTTTTTCCCTCTCTTGCACTCTCCATATCACTCTTTTCCTCTTTCTCTGTCACTCTTTCCCTAACAATTTTCTTTCTTTTACAGTTTTTCCTACCGTTTTTTGTATTCTGCACTCTTTCGCTTTTATTATTTTTTGTCTCTCTATCCTGCCTTCTTTCCCTATCACTCATTTTTTCTCTCTCTTTGTTGCACTCCTTGCCTAACATCTTTTTCTTTCTTATGCACTCTTTTTCTCTCTCTCTTGCATTATTTTCCCGCCACTTCTTTTCTCTCTTTCTCTTGCATTATTTTCCCGCCACTCCTTCTCTCTCTCTCTTGCATTATTTTCCCGCCACTCCTTTTCTCTCTCTCTTGCCTTATTTTCCCGCCACTCCTTTTCTCTCTCTCTTGCATCCTTTTCCTATCACTCGTTCTTGTTTATCTCTCTCTTTTGCAACCTTTCTCCATGACTCATTTTGTTTCTCTCTCTGACATTTTTTTCTGCCCTGCACTCATTTTTTTCTCTTTTGCACTCTTTTTCTCTCTCTCTGCAGTTCAGTTTTTTTACATTTCTCTTTCGGCCATCTTCTACTTCTCCCTTGCACTCTTTTTATCTCCCTCTTTTCTTCTTGCATAGTTGTCTGTAGCACTCTTCTCCACTCTCGTTTTTGCTCTCAATCTCTATCCTTTACCGTTCTCCTTTTCTACACTATCTCCCACAATCTCTTCCGCACTTTTCCATCTTCTTATTCTCTGTCTACTTTTTTGTGCAACTTCGTTCTTCCCCTTTTTTCTCCGCCTTTCCCGTAGATGCTCGCTCTAGTTTTTACTCTCTCTCTCTCTCTCTCTCTCTCCAACTAATGAATTTGTAAACAGAGTGTTTCTCGTGTTATTAGAAAGTAATGGTGACTTGGTGAAAGTGAAAAATGAGATTTTCTCACAATGTGCTATTTACCCCAGAATGTCAGTTTCCAGGAGGAAAGTCATCGATCAAAAGCTTGACAAACTTACCATAACGCTGAGCAACTCCGTTCTCATCTATGACTCTCTTCCCCCTACGAAACCAAACTTCTCTTCCCCGTCTCCGGTCGAATCAACGAGGCACTTATCACTTCCTGTATTCAAAACCTCTCTCTCACAAAAGTTTTCTTCTGCTTTCCTTAAGCTCCATTTTTCACATTTTTCCTCCCTACAAAGTCCTCTCACGTCGCATTTTTTACGTGTTTAGCAAACAGTAATTGCCAAATGTTTTGGTGACTTTTTATTTCACGTTTTTCATTCCGACGTTTCATCCAGATTTACCAAGCGTATATTTGAAAACTGTACAAATCTCATGAAAACTGAATGCATTCATTCCATAGGAATTATTTCGAAACAAAATTGTGAAACAGCTTTAGTTTGAGTTTTCGGAAATATTCAATTATTTCAATGGCTTCAAGAAATAAATTTGGTAAGATTTAGAGGAAATGGAGTCCATTACTGTCTGTTGAACATTTAAGGCAGTTATTTCAAGGGGTCTTCCTTACATGTCGAATTTCATAACTTTTCGATCATTTTTCTAGCTTTGTTTAACTATGTGATTTCAAAATGACATTCTCATGTTGCTAGTTTTTGGTTAGAGCTGCGTTAGAGTGAGTGAGTGTTTTTTCACTTAAAAATTCCACAGGGAATGTTTTAATCTGAAATGCATGTTATTTATCATAAGGAATTCTGTTTTAAATGCCGAACAAAATTTAAAATCCCCTGTGGGATTCTTGGGTGTGGATTCTTCTCAGCTGCAATCACAATGTATTTGGGATAGGTCTGACACTCTCCTTGTTATTAGTGTCCATTATGAGGAGTACTGCGTTGAAAGTTGTCAAAAGCACGCCGTGAATTAGCATGTAAGCAATAATGTCGCTCAGAATCAGAGAAAATTCCATAGCCCGGTTGTAACAACAATGTGGCAATCTTAAGAGAAATCGTTATTTTGAGAGGCAGCCGTAACTCTTTCCGTCATAAATGTGTAGTAAAAATTACTTGGTAATATGAAAACAGTAACTGATGTAAACACACTGGAGGATTGTTTTATGGCTGTATTAAAGGGCAGGTACAGAACTGAAAATAAAAATGTCCCTTATTAAAATTGGAGGAAGGGTTGGGATGAAGAGCATTGAAAGATTTTTACAAGCGACAGTTTTTGGGAAAGAAAAAAAAAGGAGAGGAGGAAGACTGGAATTTGGAGTTTTGGTTGGATGGTGGCGGGATGTTTGAATTGAATTCCATGTTTATAGCCCACTTTTACGTCAAAAAACATTGTTTTTTCAAAGGATCAATTTTTATAGGCTAAGTAAGTAAAACGAGCGGGGAGAAGCGCATGATAAAAGTTTTTATTTGTGGAACAGAGCCTGGTGGGAAGGCGGAAGCTGTCATCTGTAGCAAGGGATAATATATGGCAATTTACATTTTCGCATCGGGTATGCACCTATTAAGGGACTAAATGAAATAAACTCTGTCTCAATACGATCTCTCGAAAATAACACACAACAACCACCCCCATCATTCAAAAACTTCCCTACAAATTTTCCCACATTCAAAACCCTTGTGCAAGCCTACACTCAATTTCTCCTGGTGATTCAAGTAAAGGAATAGGAGTTTTGCTCAAGTTCGGGAAATTACAATATTGCCAAGTTTCTAGCCGGGTCAAGTTAGGGTCAACAATTCTTGGTTCTAGTTTCACGGAATATGGCACTTGTTGAGGTGGTTCATGAAGAGAGTGCAATCAAAATTTTTACTTTGGATCCGGTTCAAGTTTGAGTCAAGTGCGATTCAAAAGTAAGAAAAAAAAATCAAGTTTAAGTTTCACTCATTATGAAAAATGAAATTGTATTTGAATTTCCCTCGAGTCAAATCGGGTTCAAATTTTACTCAAGTTCAATTTTGAGTGGAGCGTTTTATAAATTCAAGTCAGGAGATGTTAGATTCGAAACCAAATTAAATTTTGGCTCAATTTCCTTGGATAGAAAAATCATAATCAAGTTTGAGTCAAGCTCTAGAAAATTCCAGGAGTTCCACTCAAGTTCAAGTGTAAATAAATTTCAACGCTGCTTTTGGTCAGTTCTAATAATAATTGCAGGCAAGTTAAGTTCAACTTTTTAATGTGTGGCTGAAAGTCAAGTATAATCCAAATTCAAGTTTACATCATCCTGGGCTGTTGCTAGTTGAAAATCCATATGTTGTAAATTGAGGGGGGCCTAAATTGTGAGGAGAAAATGTGTGAAGCATAGGAAGGTATTTTCTCACCCCCTGTAAACTGCGAGTTGTTACAACGACCCACAAACTCTATATGTACATACAGAGCTAACAATAAGTGGAAAAGTCCCGCCAAAGTTTCCTGTACACAGTAAAGTTTCCATTGCAGAGGACAGAGCAAGTACGTGTTTCTAAGATAGGACAGTGGAAGGAAAGTTACAGCTCTCACCTCCCAGGCAGTTGTTTCAAGTGTGGAAGGCATGTAGGATAGCCATGGATTTTTTTGGCAGCACAATTGTTTTCAATTTTGTCTTGAGGGGAGAAAATGTGTAACTTTCTTTGAGGAGTGAGGATTTGGTTGGAAGAAATTCAAAATAGGAAGGAGATGCGGTTGATAGGGCAATTGTTTTTCCACATTCCTTTCTGACGGCCCAAAAACTTTCCTTCAACTTTTTCTCTGCCTCAAGGCCTCAAGAATTATTACGTTCTCTCTTTCTCTCTCTTTTTCTCTCTCTCTCGTTCTGTCTTTTGCCTCTTTACTCCGAACAAGGTGATTTCATTTTTCCCTGTAAACAAGTCAACCCTTTGCTTCCTTTCCCCCCCAAAATCTTCCGACACACAATCAAGTGAAGATGTCGGCTAAGGATCAATCGCACCCTAGGTACTCATAAACAACTGAACGGTGAAAGGCAAGGAAGAGCTCTCAAACTCCCAATTTCCATATGCACGCCCTTTCGTAAGAACAAAACACGGGCGTCTACCCACGTTCCTTAAATGGATAGTCCACCTGATTTATCACACATGTCCTCCACTGTATGCATACGGCGTCGTCATTTTGTGTAAAGTCAAATCTCTCTGTCACATACCCTCTTGGAAGAGTCAAATTTCGACATGGGTTAGAGATATAAAAACACAAGTGTCAAAGCATCATGCCAAAAAGCCCTGCGAGTTGGGGCACTCAAATCTAGCCACCACTGAGCATTTTGGACATATTCGGGATTGCTTGCAGAATTATGCAGAAATTGCAAGAATTGCAAAAATTGCAGTAATTGCAAAAATTGCAGTAATTGCAAAAATTGCAGTAATTGAAAAAATTGCAGTAATTGCAAAAATTGCAGTAATTGAAAAAATTGCAGTAATTGCAAAAATTGCAGTAATTGCAAAAATTGCAGTAATTGCAAAAATTGCAGTAATTGCAAAAATTGCAGTAATTGCAAAAATTGCAGTAATTGCAAAAATTGCAGTAATTGCAAAAATTGCAGTAATTGCAAAAATTGCAGTAATTGCAAAAATTGCAGTAATTGCAAAAATTACAGTAATGGCAAAAATTTCGGTAATTGCAAAAATTGCAAGAATTGAAGGAATTGAAGGAATTGCAGGCATTGCAAGCATTGCAAAAACTGCCGAAATTTCATAAATTGCAGGAACGTAGTAATTCTAGGAATTACAAGAATTGCAAGAATGCCAGGAATTGCAAGAATTCTAGGAATTGAAAGAATTACAGAAATTCCAAAAATCGTAGTAATTGCAGAAATTGCAGGAATTGCAAAAATTGCAGGAATTGAGAAGATTGCAAGAACTACAGGAATTGGAAAAAATTTGAAAGACCCAGTTAGTCTAAGCCAGAGGGGTCCACTACAAAGCGGTTGCACTTGACTAGTGTTACTGCAAACATAAATATTGTTGCCAAGTTTTTTGGGGTAAAATAAAATCCCTCCGGTAGGTGTTTTGAAAGAGGGCGTACTCGCATTTTTGAGAAACTCCCGATTATTTCTCGGGGGCAAGAATATTTGAGAATATTTCCATATTTATTAGAAATATTTGAGGTTGTAATGTGATAAAGGTGTTTGGTTATTGGAAGGGAAAAGTTGGTTTGTGTAGGGCTGTTGTTGTAGTTAGAGTGGGCTCATTGAAGAGCCCACTGTAGACAGCTGGAGAGCTAAATCTGATCCGGCTTTTTACTGCTTGTGGGCATTGCCATTGAGGAAATTTGATCCGATGTAAAAGGAATGTAATAGTCGTGCTTGGTTTGGTTACACGTCCGCTCCTCCTTTGTAACTCGCTCCACGCTGGAATCCAAACACATCAGCGTAGTCTTAACTACAGCGGATGAGATACACTGAGAACGTAACACTCTCATAGGCCATAAGATGCCCAGAACACACACACAAGAGTACGAGCAACCCGAGAGACTCAGTCACACACGCCAAACATATGAGAACACAAAGGAAATTGCACAAGACACATGTGTTTCCTTAGCACAGGCTCTTCCAAAGCGAGATTCTTACAGGTGACTCACTCTGTAACAGCCCTTCTACCTTTTCCCCATCCCTTCCCTTCCCGTCCCTTCCACATTTACTAATTCCCATCAACCAATCACAACCCATCCCTTCCAGTAATTATTATCTTCCTTCAAAAAAAACTTTCCATACAAAATTCGAAGCAAAATTAATTTTTTAAATGCAATTTAGCATTACCCATAATTAGATATACGTAAATTGGCCAATCCAAACACACCTGCACAATTAGAAGCTCGTAAGCTTGGATTGCTTTCGCTAAGGAAGGAATTTGAATCAGTGGCGGGAACTTGAGTATGAAAATTGATTTTCGATTGTCACATTTTGAACTCGAGGGAAGATTACTCTAAATGTTTGGAAAACCAATTAATTATGAATTTGAAACCTATCCCACAACTTGCAGGTAATTAAAAAAATATTCCTAATGAGTTTGTAATTTCAAAGGCGGGAAAATTAAATTCTCACACTTGTATTCTCAAATCATTATTGACATCATTTTGAAACACAGGATCCTCAACTGGTGAGATCTTCACAGGTGCTTTCTCTTCGTCTATCCTCAATTCGTATAGTAAAAGCCTTTTCTCATAGCCAGTTCAAGCATCTAGAGTCCTGCAATTAGTATCTACAGTCAGAGTCTCTCTATAGTGGTCTGCCCCAGACTGTCCTTAAAACATCCAAAATTATCCAGACAAATATTGCTCTGCAAAAATATCTTGTACTCGTATTAACAAGCGGACTTTTCCCCGAAGGTCTATTATAGAGAGGTGTCGTTATAAACCCAACAGGAATTAGCATATAAAATATTCCATCTGGAGAGAGCACATGGGGCGTCCCTTATAACGAGACTTCCCTAAGTCGCACTAGAGCTGGAATAATAATTGGCTAAAAATTGTCTGGAGTTTGGGCATGCCTCGGGGGAAATGCCCTTAAATTGCGGAACACATCCGGACATTATAAAGGGAGCAGACTGTAGAGGAGGACAGAAGATTGGTTTGATGATATAAAATAGAAATAGGGCTAAAAAGTCCGATTACGTTTCCCTCCTGCCCGGGACATGATGACCTGGTAGAAAAAAAACCTTTCAACTGTCTGTCAGTCCATTAAGCCTGAAGTAGGAGCTGATTGGTTACATCTCATGATCTCACCTTTGATTGGTTCACAGGCCATGGTTTTCAATCCCTATCAAGCGCGTATGTACCTGCTCCCAGTCAATCGTACATATGTATCTACATATGTACCTCCACGAAGGAACAAATAAATGCCGTCAGTTTTAATACTGAAGGTTCTCCGTCGAAACAGTGGACGTATATTATCAAATCAACCCTTGAAACCATCAAATTTTGAGTCCCACAATGACAGGCTGGTCCTCTCTCAAAATTAGAAATACTCATGGAGCGTTGGGAATATTTCAAAATAATTAATGAAATTGGTAGGGAGGAAGAAGATTTGTTGGGACTTGATACTTTCAGTAAAATGAAACTCCTTGTGTGGCGCGGACCCTCTTTTAAAAAAATCAGGGAAGTTGTCAGGGCTCCTGGGAGCTTTTGCACATTCGGCGACGCGATTATATTGTGATTTTTTGAATTTTGGAAGAAAAAATAAGTTGTGTACAGGGGCTGTCATTGAGGGGAATAGTGAAACGGACCGAATAGAGTTGTGCTACTTTATATGTAAAAGCTTTTGGGAGCTCATGTGGTTTTCCACTCCCTGGTTTAACATAACCTTAAGTTATCTCCGCTAGTTTTGGTCTGGTTCAATATTTGTTCTAGTGTGTGTTTTCCTCGAGGGAGTATTTTCCCCATTCTGAATACAATATTCGTTTCAATGATTTCAACTCACTCCCTATCTCATTTCATGTACAAGGAGTCCTCACTATGGAGAGACCGTCTGAGAGAGAGAGGAGGGGGGAAGCTTTGATAAAAATTAAACTCTTTTTTGAGCAGTCACATTTTCGGAGGGGAATTTGAGGAGGGAGAATTTGAACTTGGATTGGAGGAATCAGAATGTTTTAAGGGCGTCCCTTCTGCAGAGGACATACTGCTCATGGGATTTTCATATTATACAAACACATATGGAAGTACCTGTGAATTCCTGTACATCCTCAGTTCTTCCGCTTTCTCTTCAAATTTATTTTCCTCTCTGTGTACAGGGTCCCATAAGATATTTCCCTGTCAAGTATACCATGTCCTGGCACATCCGTATTCGTAAATGTAGTAAAGGTGGGGATTCCTTGGCAATACTAGGTTGGGCTTGAGTCGTAGTTAATGGATTAAGAAAACATTTTTATAGGGAAAACGTGGACAGTTTATTGGGAGAATTGTGGCGGAAAATAGGGGTACAAATTAGGAATTCGTCAAAAATAAATGGGTCAGGGATATAATTTAAGAGTTGTGTTCATTGGACTAAGTTTCAAAATTTAGGCCTAGAGGGAATCAGACCTTGAATTCTTCCGATTAATTTCATATTTGTAGATATTTAAATTGTACTAATTTCCTAATTTGCCCTGAAATGTAATAAATGAGTTCGTTCAAATTAATCATATCTGATTTTTTCCATTGAGACTTGCTATTTCACTTCAAACCTGCACATTTTGCTTGAAAATGATCCAAGTTACTTCTTTCACACAAAATTTCTGGCGGTTTAATTTTACATTTTTACAAAATCCTCTATTAGTTATAATCGTTCGAAATTTCGGTTTCATTTTATTTGCCCGTAATTTTGGTTTAGACTGATTTCTTCAAAATATAATGTTAGCCCAAGTTCTTCAAATTTTAATATTAGCCCGATTTGTTGAGAGTTTAAAATTAGCCTGATTCATTCAACGTTTGTGAATAGACGGACTCATTCAATATTCAAAATTAATCATGTGTTCAAAATTTATTCGATTCGTTCAAAAATAAAAATTTATTCGATTCGTTCAAAAATAAAAATTTATTCGATTCGTTCAAAAATAAAAATTTATTCGATTCGTTCAAAAATAAAAATTTATTCGATTCGTTCAAAAATAAAAATTTATTCGATTCGTTCAAAAATAAAAATTTATTCGATTCGTTCAAAAATAAAAATTTATTCGATTCGTTCAAAAATAAAAATTTATTCGATTCGTTCAAAATTGAATGTTAGCCCAAATCGTTCAAAATTCATTATTTAGACAGATTCGATCAGAATTTGAAATTATTGTGATGCGTTCAAAATTTAATGTTGGCCCAATTCGTTCAAAATTTAATTTGTTCCCGATTTGCTCACAAATTGTGGTTTGCATTATTTGCATAAAATTTAGAATTAGCCCAACTGGTCGAAAATTTTGAATACTTTAGAGATTGTGTACCCCATGGAGAATAGTAACTAAGTTTATAATAATTATTGACTACATTGCATCGGTTCGACTCTGATATTTCCATGCGTATAGTGGATTGCACCATGTTAAAAGTAGTCTTTGGATAAAATGAAGAAATCGTAAAGGTAATTTGGGTCCCTGTACTTTCTATGTATATGTGTTGTTAAAAGGAGGGGAAGGATTGGAAAACAAATGTAAGAGTAGAAAAGGGATGAAAATTACCTTTGCCTCATCTGTGAGTAGCATGATCCTTGTTATATCTTCCCAGCCAAGTTTCACATATAGGCAGAAGCACGCGCTCATACACACACACATATACACACACACTCGCTCTTCACTAAATTGATGAATAGCTGGGAAAACAAGGACATGGAACAGTAACAAATGAGAACCACTTTTTCCCCACACAATCCCAGCTTCCTCTTTCATGCCACATTTTTAATGCAAATTCTCTCGTGGAGTGTCACACTCATCAACATCCCTTTCAACATTCAGGCAACCAACTTCTCCCTTCCACACCAACCATACTAAACAACCTCTTTCCATTACCCATGCACTTATACAGTACATCTCTCTATGAGACACCACCTTAAAATACCATTTTTATATTAACGCTCAACTGGCTCAATAAATTCCCCTCATCCCGCCTCTGAATTTACATCCTTGTAAAAGCCTTCGAGTTCACTCTCGACCTAAGAGACCGCTTCTGAAAGTATCCTCAGGGTACAGGTAAAATTATGGATACATTCACATTTACAGTGCTAGTTTTTACTTTCGAAGAACAGTAAACAGTACACTTCGTTTTTACCTAAAATAATTCGACCACAACGAGGTCTATGATAGCAAGAGTAGATACGCTTTATAGGGAACATGCGTTCAGTCTGGTTAGATTTCCCTGGAATTTCTGCACACAGGAATGCTTTGCCAAGGGCCTCACATCCACAGACTTGTGTTTGCGAGCCAATGGGAAGGAATGCAGTGGACACTTTCACCCCTCACTACGAGAGACCCCCTTTTTCACAGGACGTTTTTAATGGTGGGAAAAATACTTGTGAGGAGTCTCGTTTATTACAATTTTAATTTTTTCCTGTTACGACCTTGGAATTTGAAGGGTAGGAGTTTGGTTGTTTCGGAAGGGCTGTGAGAGCGAGAGTTGACTGTATCATTGGATGTAGTTTGGGCTGAAGGGAGGAATGAATTATTATTGTGAGCGTAAATGTTTTCGAGACATTATTCCGTGAATCAATAAATGTTATCTGCTTTGCTCACTTACCCTTTCACTCATCTCTAAACTGAGCGTGATGTGTGGAATGAAAGTAATGCTGGAGGATATGAAGCGGAGAAATGGGGGCATACACGGTGAATAAAAGCACTTTTTGTATTTCAGATGCTCCCTTATGGGCTACGACCTCAACCGCCACTGGAATCAAGTGTCTCCTTGGTCACATCCAACTCTCCATGCCATCAAGAACTTTCTCCTCGAAATGGACGCCAGTAAAGTAAGTCTCACTCAACAACTTTAATTTGTCATTTTGTCAATTACTTATTTTTAAGTCGAGTAAAGGCCGAAAGTCGAAGGCGCCCTAATAATCCCTAAGAGTCAAGTTGAAGTTCTACTTCAATAAATTCAAGTTGAATAATGAGAAGTTATTCTTGTATCATTTGAGGTTGAAGTGCTTCCTGTCCTATTTCAAGTCAAGTAAGAGAAGAGTTCAAGTAGCATTTGATTGATTTCAAGTCAAGTAAGAGAAGAGTTCAAGTACCACTTGATTGATTTCAAGTCAAGTAAGACAAGAATTCAAGTGGTACTTGTTTCAATTCAAGTCAAGTAAAAGATGAGTTCAAGTGGCACTTGATTCAATTCAAGTCAAGTAAGAGATGAGTTCAAGTGGCACTTGATTGAGATATGCTTACACATTTTTTAGGAATTTTGATTCCGAATTTTTGAATTAGCTTAAAATTTCAATAATTATTTTAAATTTCTTAAACAAATCATATTAGATCCCGCCCCCATCACAGGGCTAATTTATCTTCAAAATTTTTAAATACAAAAGAAGTTTCCAAACATTGACCAGGATTCGAAACTTGATTCGAATCCAGATTTTCGAAAAAACAATTTTGGAAGCCATTATGAATTTTGATATGGCAGTGACAAATTTAGTTGGAATTAAAAAATATGAGAGTATTGACACATACGTTCACCCTCTGAACGTTGTTTTACCGAAGGAAACAAGCCATTTGACTTGTTTTGGATGTATTTATCGGGCTGTTGGGATAGGCCAATGTGAGATATCCTGTGGTGTCCGCCACTCGAAGAATCTAGAATGTCTTCCAGAAGTTCGTTCCTGAGACTCCATCAGATTGGAAATTCTTCGAAGAATTTTGTATCTGCGTCTCCCACGGGCTCCAATAAACAAGCCTTTGACGATATCTGATATTTCTCCTAAGAGCATGCTATCCGTGGGTAGCAAATGACAGATTTCTCCTGAGAGTAGGTTTTGTATGTCCGATTTGCCATCGGATTGCAGGGTCCATTACATTTCCTGTCTTCAGCCCTTCGTCGATGCATAGAATATCCGCCCGTTTGGTTGGAGGAGCATCGACGGAAAACCGAAAGCTGATCACTGGATCTCAGTACCATACCAGAGAATAATAATTATTACATCCCAAAAAAAGTAGCCATGCTGCGTCGAGGAAAATCGAATTGGAAAATAATATTTCTAATCGGTAAGAAAATATGAGGGTTTTTTCTAACGTAAAACATCCTCAAGAAAAGCAGAGAAATGTAATATATCTACAAGGATCCCTTCCGAAAAGTTGTCCGAAAGTTTATTATAGGAAATGTGGATGATTTTAAAAAATATGAATTTAAAAAAATACTTGCTTGGAAAGCAGGGACAAGTCAACAGTTGGGAGACATAATGTTGACAATAACCATCAATTGAGATCGGCTGGAGCAGCGGGTGAACTTTCTCCATACAATTCAAGTCCTCTTGACCCTATTTCATCCCACGCTTCAAATTTTGACTCTGCGTCTTTATAATGATGATGATGATGATGATGAAGGCCATGATGATCTTCTCCAATGCTCATGAGACTCCCATGTAATGACATGTGGTGAGGAGAATGGGATGCCGGGAATTATGAAATGAGGGGGAAAAGAATAATTCGGAATTTAGTCCAACTTTCACCACCCAGACAACTTTCACTTTTTTAATGTTCCTCAAGAATTCCCCTCCTTCCTTTTTTTTTAATAATGTCCTGGGGAAGAGAAAGTTGAGAAATAACGGTTGGCTCTTTTCCCTCGATCATACTGTGACCTCTGGTTACAAGGGACCTTTTTCCTAGAGCACTGTCACTTCTGAATGCTTTCCCTTATAACAGAGGACAGAGATAGAATCGATAGAATGGACAGGAACAGCATTGAGAAAATATACTCCACATTTGTACCCACGGACCTTTCCCAACTAAAAGTACGCTTCCCCTAGTAAGAGATAAAGGGTGTGGAGGACGACTTCACACATCCCCATTTTTTCTCACTTCCAATTCACATCCCAATTATTTATAAGAGACCCTACCCTGTTGCTACAAATATTTGTCCCACTTTAAGCAACACTGGTTTTTTTTGAAGCCTGAATGTACGTATGTGTCAATGGATTTGAGGGCTGTCCATATGGAAAGAGACTCTACTGTGAGGACGCTACCCGCATGAGGAGGGGAAGGAGCTCAATGGTCATAAATGGAATCCCCAGCTCTAGGCTTTCCTACGGTCACCATTATCATTTCATATTCAAGAATCGGACTCTCATGTCCCATTCAGAATTTTCCCAAGATTATCATCATCCCCAACTTTCTCCACCTTTTGTCACTCAAACTTCGGTCTCTCCCATTCTCCAGGTTCCATTTTCAAGGCCTGAACAAATCTACAAAGTCAGTGAATTACAAGAGTCATCAAGTTTACAACCTCTCTCTCTCTCTCTCAAAGTGTTTATGCACAAACCTGGAAATGACTCCTGTCCTGTTCTGTGACCAAAATTTCAATTTCCGTCTGCTCCAAATTGTCTCCCCATAAAACTCTGCCCTTTGAGGATTAAATTGTGAGGGAGAGTCTTCTGAGGGGAGCTTCCGACTCAGCTTTGGTAATAATCCTTGAAATGAGGCCCGCGGAACCGTTCACATCCGGAACACTCCTTGGAACATCGGTCTCCCATAAATGATTTTAAAAGATTATGATTAAAATTTAAAGACAACAAAATTAGCTTTGGCGTAAACTAGGATTTTGGAAATACTCCTCCGCCCATGAAGATTTTTCACTAGATATTGCTCTATCGGCCATAGCGAGGCTTTTCTCTGTGTTCTCTCAATCTCCATGCTCTAACAACGCCAAGCCTTAGAATTACGGTAGATGATAGAGCAATGCTGTTTGAAGTTAGCATATACTAAGAGAAGCTCTATAGAGATTCTTCCCTATTAGAAATTAAAATCCAGGTGGATGGGAATGTCCTCATAATTCGACTACTCTCATGGAGATAGTGCTGTTGTGTATAATTAATTAAGGGGTACATTATATCGAGAGAGAGAGAGAGAGAGAGAGAGAGAGAGAGAGAGAGAGAGGGAAAGCTGGAGGATAAAATTTGAGGATGATTTACTGAGGTGATGTTTGGACAGGATAGGACGCTCGGATGGTGAAAGTGCTAATGAGAGGAGACTTTGAGTGAGTCATGTCCATTATGATTTGAGGTAGTCGGGATGAATTTAAGTGAAGGGGGAAGAGAGATGCTCGGAGTGAGAACTAATTGGCGAATGGATGGGAGGAAACACAAAGTCTAATGATCTCCACTTCCTTTCTTAACTCGTTCCTCTCAAACTGCTTCGCTTGATTTCCATTGTCCCTTCCAAGACTCTCTTCCCAGCACCAACTCGTATGCTCTTGTGTCTATATAGCCACGGGCCAACACCAATACCATCAACTATGGTCAACTTCAGCTGTAAGAGCTCCCCTTCCAACAGCATGCATCCCGAACTTGGGAACTTATCCCGATAATTTCCCTTTAATATGAGTGTGTCTCCTTCTAAGAGTAATTAATTATATAATGGAGACAGCCGCCCCTTTAATAGAGCATGCTAAATTCGGGGGCAACAATAATTATTATTATTATTGTCTTTCACCTTCAAGCTAATGATTTCCCTGTAAGAGTTCTGGATTGTATTGAGGAGTCGCTGGATATGGACCTCCAAAACAGTTGTCCTCGTGTGAAAAATATTTGGAGACATCCCCGCTCTCTAGAATATTAGCGTTATTTGGAGTTATTAAAGC
The DNA here is from genome assembly GCA_947179485.1 of Allacma fusca. NCBI lineage: Eukaryota > Metazoa > Arthropoda > Collembola > Symphypleona > Sminthuridae > Allacma > Allacma fusca. The sequence goes on along the minus strand of OX359249.1, from coordinate 2,152,025 downwards.
GTACATATGTGGAGTTCCCTCTGGTTAGACAAGACAGGCTCACTCAAAAAGCACTTGGCTCATGCACTTGAGCATAGCATGTGTGTAAGGATGAAAATAATAATTTGGCCCCAACTTGTTTTCTTTTTTGAAACTTGGGGATGTGAAAAGAGAAAGTTGTTTCCCACTTTTGGAAGACAAAAATAAAAGAAAGGAGAGAGAAAAGAGGACAATTAAAAAGAGGATGGTCCATCAACTCCAATCTCCTCTCCAAGTCAAACTTTCTATGATTTCATGTAATGTACAGAGTGTTCGGAAATTTGTTTCTTCCCGCGCAATCTTATGCACACATCCATGTAATATTTGTCTCATTATCTTAGTCTCGAGAGAATTCCCATGAGTATTTTTTTAAAATATTGAGGTGAACATTCGGGTCAACAAATAATAAAAATAATCAATGTTATAATTCAGTTTTCTTTCCTATTTCCGGATTTAAATCCCTAAATCCGGCACAATTTAAAAAAAGAAGCAGGAGCGGAAAACTTTACCTCAAAAAAATGTACGGGGTCTGAAAAATTTAGCTCATTTCCGGAAAATCCACGACTTTGTTTCCCTCAGAGTTGACCAGTGTGACCGTTTGTGTTGAGCTCGATCAATGTCCGTAATTTCAAAGATTATAAATTATGTAGGGAATAGGAAGAGTGAACACTTGTTTGGCTTTCTATAAAACCATGTTTCATCACGGAGGGTCATGTTTTGTATCACCCTGTAGATAATTTCTTCTTCCCACCTTCCTCATGGTCTGTTCAATGTTCCTGCGGCAGAGGAAGATCAAGAACATGCTTTGTTAGAGCGTAATCGCTCCAAAATGAGCAGAGGCGGATCTTCATCAACTTTCTCCGTTTCCTACTTCCAATAATATTTTCCAACGCCACTTTCCCAGGAAGAAAGGAAAATTCCCAACGTCTCCATTGATTGCTCTTCAAAACGATTGGGAAACAATGTCCGACATTTTTGCAATCTCCCTGTGTACAGTCTGACCTGGCTCCAAGGGACCCCTTTTAGCAGGATTTACCTCTAAATCAGCAGCAGCTCATGTTTTGAATCGTCTTTTTTATAAAAATGGTATTTCTTACCTAAGTTTGGAAGTGAGATATATTTTATAGCTATTTTCTTAAAAGAGAAAATGCTTTTTTAAATATGTTTTCCTTGACATCATTGCGTGAGAGTGCAACAATATTTGCTTCCTGATGGACTTCTTTAGATACGCAGGAGTTTTTTGTGTAGAGGAGCAAATATATTAGACCATTTTATTTACAGTGAGTAATTTTCGTTTTAATATTCCTCGTTGTAAAGGATTTGTTGATTATTGAAAGTTTGGATTCTTTCTCGTCTTTTAACTCCTATGATCAGGATTTTTGTTTGTAACTCAGTGTCTTCGTCATGAAAGTTTAGCATCAGTCTTCCAGGTATTCTATTCAATGTAGTGCATGGTCATTATGAATTCATAAAAAGTTTGTTTTTGAGTTATTTGTTAGAAATTTGATTGGAACTACTCATGGGATCCAATAGGCCAAAATATCAAGGTTCCGGAGTTTGAGATGTATTGGGTAATTACATACTTTCACTTGAAAGTAATGCTACAGTAATGTCTTCGTTAGTCTGTCTGTGATAAGGATTTTTTGAGGGGGTTCCTATACAAGGAGGGCAGACTGTAGACACGTGATTGGATGGTTTTGAGGGAGCTTTGGAGAAAGTAAAAAAGAGAGGAGGCTTGAGGACGGAATGAGATGAGACAGGGGGAAGGAGACATGGGAATATTAAAAAGAGGGTCAGAGGATGCGAGATGTTGTTTCAGTTGTCCTCCCAACATGTTTTCCCACTCAATGGATTTGGCTTCTGTTTCCGGCTGTTTTTCTTCGTCCTCAACCTATTCACTCCCATTTGGATTTCCTCTTCTCTGGTTTCTCCCATCTTACCTTCCTTAAGGTCATGAGTATCCCTCCTTCCTACCCCAAATACAAGACACGCCATATGAAATGTAGAGTCCACATTCCTTACAACGACACCCAACAGCATGGATATTTCTGCCGAAATCAGAGAGTTACATAAATCTCAGTCACGAAAATAACTGTCGGGAATTATTCTGTAGAGTCCTGTCTCTCTACAAGTGACCCCCTGTAACATGGGCCTTTGTTGGCTTTGCTCTTGCAAGGAGTAACAAATGGATTAACACAATTTTAATTTCCCTCCATATGAAAGCATTGACATTAAACTCTCCATAAATATTTTCGTGAGATTTTGATGAAGATAATAAATATTTTAAAAGCGTAAACTTTGGGAGACAATGTTGGGTAACTTCCTAGGAGACGAATTAGTGTCCGGGTGGATGGGAATCCATCAAATTATTGGCGCTCTTGAGATTGCAGACAGGGAAAGTCTCCTTGGAAAAGGCGGCGTTATAGGGAGAATTGACTGTAATGAGGTTTATTATGCCTGGATCTTCCGGACCGGGCCCGCTCTTCCTCTCTCATGGATTTTAGAGAGTCTGGTGCGGAAAGCCCGGAATTTGTACAAATGCTTGTCAATAAAGACTGGAATCGTGGAGGGAAGAAATGGCTGCAATACAGAGACTATCTTATATGGAGCTGCCCTTGACGGCTCTCTCATGATGGCCCAAGTGGCTGTATCCCTCCATGTGCTGTGTGTCCATATGCCGAGGAACATATTACTTATTTGGTATTTTGTTCTGGAGGAAAAATATTTCCTCAATTCTAGCTCAGCCCGGCCCTCTTCGCATTCATCACCAGCTCCTTAGTTCACATGGACCAGGGCGGGCTACGCATCCACAATGAATTTGTTTCCTCTGTCTTGGAATTGACAGACCTCAGGTTTTAGTATTCCACTCGGCTCCTCAACAATCAGCCAGTAATTTCCACAATGGTCACGGCAATGTCATTGTTTTCCCTTTCTCTTTGTTTCCCTTCCTCTCCCCTCAAACAGTCAGTCACATCTCGGTGTCGGCGCCTCCACCAAAACTTGTAAATCAGAGTACAGTCCAGGCACGTTGGACGACACCCCCTGTAATTCCCAAATGAGTCCAGAGACAAAAATAATTCCACTTTATTACCCAAATGCTATGTTCTTCCTTGTGTGACTCATTCCTGCAGGAGACAATTGTATCAGTTTAACTCGGCAGAGTGAACCTGTTTACAAAGGGTCCTTTTAAACAGGAGTTTGTTTAAAATTTATGACAAAAAATATTTGGAGTAAGTATAGAGAAAGCATGGAGAAAGCAGGGAGAAAGCATGGAGAAAGTACCCCAACATTTTATGCATTTATTAATCACGGGTCCCTTATAATGAGACTACAGAAAAATGTAATGTGTGGTAAGGAACAGGTTTGCATTAAAGAGAGTCAGCCGGGTTATATATACATACAGTGGTAACGGGCTGTTTTATAAAGAGCTCTAATTTACGTAATTATAAAATTTGACTTGCCTTAAATCTTATATGTAATTATGCCTCTAAATCTTAATTAATTTTATAGGAATATTTTTCCGCTTGAACACATTTTTTATTGACTCATCGAGAAGGCACTCTTCTGAGCAATATTGTATATATTAAGTGTCTTTCCGGTTGGGAATAGTTTAGTTTGAGTGTGTCCGTTACTTGAAGATGATACTGTATTGGGTTGACCGCTCCGAATTTAAACATGAGGAGAAAAGGGTACAAAGGGAAAATTGGCTCCCCCGTCATAGCATATTTGACAGAGGATGAACGGGAGAAAAGAATTGTTGAAAAGATTTGAGTACATTGATCAGTATTTGGATCACATCTTTTAGTAATTTGCTTGTCTTCATGCTTTTTCTTTTTCATCTGTATTTTTTTCCCTTACTCTTTTTTTTGAATTTGAAACACTTGATTTGCTGTATACTTGATGCTGTCCCAATCAACTGGAAAATTTCTTGTTTCCCCATTCTGATTTCCTCTCTTTTCTTCTCTGGAACTCCTATTCTGCTTTCTTTTCATGTTTTCGCGTCGTATCATCTCCGAATCTTTATACAATTTCTTTGTACTCAAATATCAGCATCAACTTTCTCCGGAATTACTTTCTCCACTCTTCCAGGAACGTACCTATATAGGCCAGTGGGATTCAAAGGAGCCTGTAGTAGCCCCTGCTTGTAGTGTACAAATATTCCCTATACTGGCGGAGTTCTCCGGCTATAAGAGACTGGGGCCAAAATATTTCCATACATTTCCGTTTACCAGAATGTATTTTTTTAAAGGGGCCTCCCACTATAAAAGTCAAATTTTTCCCTTTGAAAGATTCTCTTACACAAAGGGTTCTTGTACAGGGAGTGCCTAGGAATATTTTTCTGACCCCTTACCCCATGAAAATAACATCAAAATGTAGGGTGGGAACTCACTATGAAGGACTACCTTGGGAGAAAATCCAGTCTTTACGTAGGAAAAGATTTGATAACATTCTCATCCATCTGAATAAACCCTTTCCCTTTTATGAGAGCCTGTGCGGAAAATCTCGCTACAGCGGCCACATTTTGAGAGAGTACTTTGTGTTCATTGGGATGAACACAATTGAACACAGACCCGTCGAACAATGTTAATTTCCCTGGGTATGTCTCAAAGAGAGCTTTCATGTCAGAGTCAAATTTTTTCTGTTAAGGAACATTTTGATGAGGAGAATGAACTTGATAATGTAGGCGACTATGTGAGATTAATTGCCCGTATTGAGATAATTTTAGGGGAATAATTTTGTGGACCCCGTACATTAGAAATAATTACATTGGAACGGATGCAGGGAATTCTCCTTTACTTTCCTTCGCATTCTGGAAGTAGATTCTCTGTTATATTGGTCATTTGTATTGGTTACATATATTGGGTCTGGCCAGTTTAAAAAATAGCTCCGTAGCCAATGGTCTAGGATCTGAATGACGAAAGAGTTAAAGGGAAGGGAATCCTATATATAAGACTTAGCACAACAATACGCATTACCACATCATTTACGTTTCCCCGTCAAAGTGCGTTTTTACCTTAACTTTCTCCAACCTGTGGGAAATGGGACTTTCACCACATTAACCACACATGTAACTTTTTCCTCTGCCTGGCTTAATGGCAAATTCTATAAAGAAGCCCACCGGTTCCTACTCCGATGTACAGTCAAATCTCGATACGAGAGATTATTTACGGGATTCTCGATGTAACGCACTCATTTACTATTGGCCCCTCGGCCGTAGAATTTACAATAGAACGCTAGCATATAAAGGTACATCTAGGGGATGGGGTTTTTGATAATTAGAAAACTCCTGGGTCCCTTGCGGTTCACTTTTAACGAGATTTTACTGTACGGTGTTTATGGGAGAAGAATTGCGGGCGTAGTTAGCATCAGCACAATTCCGACGATCTTAGGGAAGAGAAAAGAAATGTGGAGTCAGCGACTTCCTTGATTGGGCATTGCTTGATGTGCCTTTAGTACAGTGGACTCTGTCTGTAAGGAACCCCTGGGAGCAGCTCTGTACGTATTCTTACCCTCGTATTTGTCACAATGTTAAACTTTATCCGAGCCTGAGTTGAGGGATGTAAGAGGGAACATTTGCTAGATACTTATAGGGGGATGCTATAAGGAGACTCCACTATATAGCTCCATTTAATGATCGCTCCAATGTTAAGGCTCTCAGTTTCGTTCATTTCAGCAATTGCTATCAACAGAGGGAAAGGATTGGGAATGGGAAAAATTAAATGGTGGAAATAGACTTAAACGGAGTGAGGAGAAAGGTACAGCCGCTTCTTTCTGAAAACAGTGAGATCTTTTTAGAATGTGTCCCCGTAGAAAGGCCTTGCTCAAGGAGGAAGGGAAATTTGGAAAAATGCGCATCTAAGATGTCAATTTTTGAGAGGGGAAGTGGGTGAAGTAATATTGTAGGAGTCTCATTTTCCTTGGTTTTAAGAACCTTGGGATGGAGGGAATGCACTGTATAGGGTCGCCCTCATTAGATACATAGTGAGGATGAGGAGTGAGAGGAAGCATGCTTTGAAAATGCAGACAGGAAATTCCTTTGTGTTTTATTTCATTAGTTCGTCGTCTTCCTTCATTTTTTCTTCTTTCCTTTTGTTATTTTATAATTTTTTTGAGGGAAATTCCTTTCTTTTCCCTCCACGTACCATGTACTTGTTGTGGAATGAGTTGGAGTAAAAGGAAAAAATCCTAACTGACAATACAGAATAAATTACTTGACCTTCTTTTTATTCCCCTTCCATTTAGCTTTTTTTTTCAAGGGAAAGTTAAAGGCATTTTTTAAATTCCTCCTCAGACAATCCGCACCGACTTTTCTGTTTGAGTCGTTTTCAACTGAAGCACGCTTAAGAGTACATGTGGTGTATATTTTTGGACGTATTTCTCGAGGAAAGGAATTCCGGACCGGCACGTTCCTTTCCCCGCTGTCTTGAACTTATTCCAATTTACAAAGCTGGACTTTCCCTCTGATCGGGCATCAGCTTTCTCGTCTTTCTCTGCTTTTCTCACATTTTTTTCCTTTCTGGATTTTCTATTATATCAGCATTTTATTCCCCAGGTATTCTCCTTTCGTTAATTTTTCAAATTTCTCCCTTTCAAATTTCTTGTTTCTGCGTTCGAATTTCGCCTTGTTTTTTACAAAGTTTTCATAATTTTCAGATTATGCAAACTTGTACGTACTTTCATTTTTTATGTATTAATTTTGGCTTCCCCACTTTCTCCACACATTTTGCTTTCCCAACTTTCTCCACACTTTTTTGCTTTCTCAACTTTCTCTACACTTTTTGCTTTTCTTACTTTCTTTTACTTACAACACTTTCTTTAAAGTTTTTGTTTTCATACCTTAACTGTTTTCTGTCTCATGAATTCCTCTTATATTTTCAACACTTTTTCCAACTATTATTGTATAATCAATTTTTCCATCACTTATGCTTTAATCTTGTTCTACATTTTTATGCTTTCACCAGTTCTATCATTTTCTTCTCTTGATAATACACTTTAAAATATATTCATCTTTTGCCACTTTCTTCAACGCTGTCTCAATTTTGTCTCGATATTATCTTTTCTTTTGCAATCTACACTTTTTAGCCTTTCCTTCCCTAGTAATGTGAACATCATTTAGGGCATACGAAATTCACCTTTTGACAATTTCCTCGTTTAAGCTTTTCCATGACGATTTTTATAAAAGACATTTCCAGGATTCCTTTACTAAGTCTAATTTCGGTAATTTATAGACCATCTGCCTTTTCTAAAATGTTTTAAGAGTGAGAATTTTCTAAGAACTGAATTCTGTAGATAAGATCTAATTCTGCAACTTCTCCGATTACTCCAGGTCTTCCCCATTTTCTGGAGATATTTCCGTGTCGCCAGACTTCCATCCTTGTTTCATAAAGCTTTATGAGTACTCAACCGAAAATTCGTATGCGCTGTATTTCCTCACCTTCTTCCCACTGACCCAAAAACTTTCACTGTACTTTCACCCGCTTTCAAACCCTTTCTGGAGCTTCTCCTGGGATGCATAATTATTCCCATTAGTGTTCAAGTACAGGGAATTTTTTCTCTTTTTTTATGTTTTCCTCCCTTTCCCTTTTATGATTTTCCTTCCTTTCAAGACGCCTCGTATTTATGGCGTTTAGCATTCAGGGTCAAATATCTTTCTTTTCTTTGCCACAATGCTTAATGCAATTTTGCGTAAGTTTCTACAAATATGGATACATTTTGTCTCTTAATAATGAGTTGTATTCCTTTGAGTGGGCTGCTAAAACCAGTATTAGATTTGTTCGGTCTTAAAGTGAATTTTAACGGGGGAAAGCCTATGATAAAAATAAAAATTCGAATGTTTTACTCAAGGAGAAAGTCCTATGGTAAGGGAGTCACTTGGAAGGAGAATCACTGTAAAATCTTTAATGGCCATTCGGTTGTATTTCCTCCGCTAGATCTCAACTATGGGATCTGGAGAAAATGCATAATGAGGTTGTGTAAAAGTGAGGATTTATATTTTGATAGTGAATTGCTGCCGGAGGCGAAATGGGTTTATTTCAAAGGAAGAAATTAAGATGACAAGTGCGAGGATGCCTGTCGTATATTCCTAATGAAGCTTGTATCATTTTCATTCCTGACTCCAGACTTTCTCCCGCTTCATTAACTCCCGCTTTATCCGTCCTTTTGTGTTCCGCTTTTCTCCCTAATTTCCAAAACCATACTCTTTCCCATTCTCTTCCTCTTCCCACTCATTCCGTCTAAATATCTCCCTGAGTTTCTCCTCTTTTTTATTTCCCTTTGTAATTCCTTCCGCCATTCCTCACAAGGTGCTCCGATCCTTGCTCATCATTCCCCTGCATTGCATAGTATCATTTTTATCCTGGCTTTACCTCCAGATATCCAAAAATCTCCAACTATCTTGTCCCGGTGCTGCAAGACAAAAATTAAAATTGGGGCAAAATGAAATTTGTTATTTGAGATAGTTGATACTAGCCGTTGGCCCGTAAGCCATGGTATGGGATACAAATTAGAATTGGCTCAACGGGAAATTATTCTAGTATGTATATATGTATTTAATTGTATTGACATGGACTGCCGCTCCTCCAACTGGTGAGTACAAGGCTGGTAGTGAGAAATTATCCTAGTATTTTAGCCCTTGTAGAGAAAGCATCTATATTGGGATTCCTTCGGAGGGGAGTCCACTGTAAAAAGAGCTCCAGTGCTGGAAAAAAATAAGGAGAGGAAGAAAGAGAAAGCGGAGAAAGCAGAGGACTCGGTGAAACATGAGACACCGGATACACAGGCCGTAAATACAGTGTGGAAAAATTGAGAGGATATAAAATTGCATATTCCAGCGGCAGTGAGCATCGGAATGGGGGAAAGGGATGGAGAGAGAAAAAAAAGAGACATTCAAGCTACAATTGACTACTACTTTCCTCATAGAGTTTTATATCGAGGCTTTGGTGGAGCATCCATCCAAAAGACATTTCGACCAAGAGTTGGAAACATGCCCAGTCGGCCTGCTTCTCATTTTATTTCCAATAATACATAATATGATCCCATACCCTCCTTCCATTTTTTTCCTCTCCCCATATACAGTGCACAGTCCTTTTATAAAGGCATCCCTCCGAAGAAAATAGCAAATTCTGAAATCCTCCACTCCCAACACGAATTATTAGCACTGTCTCAAGGGAAGATTTTCCCAAATGTTTTTCCCAATGGAGAATATGGGCGCTGGCCCAATAGGGTGTCCCCTATAGAGAGGTTATACTCCACACACATTTTCCCTTTCATTTCCTCTCGTGGCAACAGACCCACGCTATTATGACCTCTCTCCGTTTGGTGTTGCCGTTAAATTCGAAAAAAAATAGATAAAATCCTCCAGTCGAGTTTCCTCTCGCTAGAGCGGACCCCCTTATAAGATGGTTGTCTCCTTTGAGCAAAACTATTTTCACATGGTCACATTTAGTCAAATGTTACGTCACCTCCAGTAATACCAGGCCTTTGTATGGAGTGAATCTCGCTCATTTTTACAGGTAGCGTTAAATGAAGGTAGCACTTAAAAATAATAACATTTCTAGCCTGCACACTGTAAATCTCAAAGTGCGTCAAGGCAGTTATATAAGAAAATATAAATTTCTATCAATTGTTGTTGTTGTTGTTTGGGAAAGTTTTATTTTTTGGGGGATGCAGGATGCTCTCGTCGTACAAGTCTCCTTATATGACAAGTGTCTGTAAGGATAGGAGCAGACCGTTTCTAAAAGATTTTAGTTGACAGGGATTTCTATTTTCCTGATTGCATAGTATATAGCATGAGATTTTGAGAGGTAAATCATAATGATTTTACAGCGGATGCTATTTTGAAAAGCTCACTGTATGGTCTTTTTGCAGGAAAAAATAAATATATGTCTTGTGCATCCCCCTCCTGTGAAAACTGATATTTGATGCATATTAGATCCGTTTATGGGGAAAGTATACTTTATATGTATCTACTTATGTTTCTATATGGGAAAAAACTTTTGGTTGCACAGACCGTTTTTATGAAAAAATAATATTTTGAGCATACAAGTCTTATTTGTGCTCATTGTATATAAAATATTTGTTATCTACACTTGCACATATACATTTAGAAAAATTCTGCTTGTCCTTCCCACTGCTCTCACCAGAAGCGGGAATGCTCACACAGCACGGTTTAAATAATAGGGGAAAATAGTAAAAAAAACAAAAACAAAAAATATATAAATCTGCGACAACAACTGCGGAGCGGAAAAAAATCGGAAGACAGGGAAATAATAAAAACAAAGGAGAAACTTTCTTGGAACTTGGTTTTTGGAGAAAGCGAAGGGAAATAAGGGGAAATTGCATTAACACAAAGCATCCATGGAAAGCTTCAAAGCCCCCTTTTATTCCTTGGCTGGATCACTTTCTCCCAGAAATCACCCCATCATAAGGCTCCTGCATATTTCCATGGGCTTTTACATCCTATTGTATAGCGTCAGCCCCATTTATAAGAACATTCCCAAAAATTTCAATTTAAAATAAATTTCCAGCTATCTGAATGGTATTGTGGGCGGCGGAAAATTTCATAGCCGGAAAACTTCATCTGAATTTTGTTTATTAGGAAATGACGCTTAATCGAAAATATATTTGTAATTTTTTTTTTATATTGGGAAAAATGTCTAACCTATTTAAAACGATGTTATACAAATTTAACGGGCAATAAATTTTACCACAGATTGAGTTGGGAAATTATTTTTCAATAACTAAAGTAAAAATTTATGAGGGGAAAATTGTTAGTGTAACATTCAAGTAATTAATTTTTTGTATGTTAAATTTCCGAAAATTTTTGTCAAAAAGTATTTAAAGAATTTAGGAATAATAAATGTTTAGAAATTATTTTTTTTAAATTGTTGGGAAAAAGATTTTCTTTGAAACAATGAAAAATTTCGAACAAATCTACTGATGGGAAATCTTTCTTCTGTAAAATCAAATTTTTTTTTGGAAAAAAGGGGACCTTAATATCCAGAGCTCACTGTGCATAGCGGCTGGGAAGGAAGCTGGAGAGAGTCGTAGAGGGAAATTTCCTTGCGGAGGAAAGGCATTAAAAAATGTTATTAACCCAAGGATATGAACCCAGAGAGAGGAAGTAATTGATGAGAGAAAAAGCAGTGCACACTCATACCCCAAGTGCATATTTCTTAAAGGGAAAATTATGCTTGAGAGTCCACAAGGGATTAACAGAGCAGTAATAACCAAATATGTGATTCAGGCTATTCCCTCATAATCTAATTTCATGTGTATGGAGCAAAGGCTAAGAGCCCTTTTTTTATACTAGCCTGGACCTTCTACCAAATAAAAGCGAGGAGACTATCAGCTGTCAAAAATCTCCATCTTCCTGCTATATACAGGGCGCCCGTCACTATGATGGGTCCCTCAAAAGAACTTTCTCCATACCCCCTGCAATGTCTAAATCTGGCGTGCTGGATAAAACACCATGCTAATTTTTTCCTACACCCCTTTTGGAATACAGTCCCAAATTTTTCTAGATTTAGGACTACCCTCACGGTGAGACATCACTGTAAATAACTAGATGTACATACATATATGTACTCTACGGAAAAATTATTCGGAACGGTTATGAGACTGCTCTTCCCTCAAACGTTTCCAGCTCCCAGACTTCGGCCTCTTGCAAAGGCATAAAACCAAAGGGGAAATTTAAAATCAAATCTTATATTTTTATGGGAAATCCTCTCGTTACTCAGGATTTTCGCAGTTTTTCGAACGGGGATTTCTGGGGTGTTCCAAATTTTTTTGCATGCGTATTTCCCCTTTTGTTTTTTAATTTTGGGGGAACAAAATTTCAAAATTATTTGTTAAAAATTTGTAAACTTTTGGTAATTTATAATGCAATTTTTTGAATTTGTTTGAAGCTTCCAAATTTTAAGGTAAACTCTTGCTCAGGGCGTTTTGAGTAAAAATATGGGATTTAGTCAGATTTTAGAGGAAGTAAAATTTGTCTGCAGGTAAATATTTTTTGATGACTTTAATCAAATAAAATTTTTGGCTGATTTGATTGGATCACACAGTGAAGCTCATCTTCATTTTGATTAGACATGTTAGAAAATGTAACTCAGGAGCCCTTTTAAAATCTCCAGAAATTTTGTAGATTTTGACAAAAAGCTCATTTGCATTTGAGTCGTAATTAAATAATGACATTCATTATCTTAATTGCACTGTGGGAAGGCTCCTGTCAAATATTTTGTGGTAAATTCTTCCGCTCTAATAAATTCTACATGTGCCCCTATTAGATCCTATATGTATGAGGGGCAGAAGGTCAATTTATCTATTGTATAAAATATATTGCACATAATTACATATGTAAATGCACACGTACACATACAGAAGTACAAATATGTAATTATTACATACATACATACGTTTGTAACCACAATGCTAATTTCTGCTCTTGTAGTGAAAGTTCACTTTCCAATTCGCTCTATTTGGAAGGGACTCCCTTATAAGAGAATTTTTTCCATTGGGGGGAAAATACGTATCTAATAATTAATCAGATGCAGTTGATATTTAATTGGAAATGTTTTTGGCTGATTTTACAGACACTGGAGCTGGACATGGTGATCGACATGCATGCTCACTCTAGCCTCATGGGAACTTTCATCTACGGCAATTCCTACGATGATGTTTACAGGTGAGAGGAATTTGACCCGAATGCGGTCACACCTCTATCTTATTTTTTTTCCAAAGTATAGACAGTTGGGGGAAATTCCGAAAGGAGGCTGTTACTTCTTAAAAATCCCTTACAAATAAGCGGTCCGTTATATCCAGAGTTAAGGGTAATTTAGTTATTGGATGTAATAAGAGGAAAGGCACTGTAAACAATGGAAAGTTCCAGCTGCATTTGGAGTCTCGTTAAAGGAGCTGCGGGACAATTCTAAAAGAAACACTTTATCCTCGCTCATGTTCCATTATCAATTTATGGGAATCATAATTGCCCCTAAGGTTCCCATTACTTTGAATTAATGCAGGAGACTGTTCGTGGGTTAGAAGGCAGGTGGAATCACTTCCATTGTATTTTTACAGCAATCCCTACCGAATCTATAGCATGTTCAAAATATAAAAGTAAGTTTTCAGGGCAATGATTGACAAGTTTTTTGACGGTTTTCTTCTATGCTTTTAATAACTGGGTACACAAAAGGACACTTTTGCGTCTTAACATTTTCAAAATAATTAGGTGGAGTTTTATGAGTGGTTTGGGTGATCATGTTGACTGCTTTTTTTTTTAAATTGACAGTCCTAGATGATCGATTTTGCTTACAATTAGTGTGTGCACTCGCGCTATAGGAGACCTTTTAAAAAGACATTTACGCGTTTGTGATAAAACGTTTAGGACAAGTTTGCCTTCGGCAAAATCAAATTGTTAGGAATATTTGAGTGAAATCGGGGAAAAAATCAGGAATACTGTTACATTATCTGGGAGAAATTACTACAAAATTTGGATGAAATTACTACAAAATTTGAATGAAATTACTACAAAATTTGGATGAAATTACTACAAAATTTGAATGAAACGACTACCAAATATGGTTGCAACTAATGCGAAATTTGAACAAAATTACCACCATATTTAAAAAACTGCTACAAAATTTGGGGAAACGTAAATCAAAATTGGGTGAAATTACTACCAAATTCAGTGAAAATTTCTAACAAAATTCGGTAAAATTTCGTCCACATTTATGTGAAATTACTATCAACTTTGAGTAAAATTCCTACCACATTTAGGCCAAATTACCATAAATTAGGGTAAAGTTTCTTCAAAATTTTGGAAAAATGAATATCAAATTTTAGAAAAACTTCTACCAAATTCGGGAAAAATTGATACACAATTGGGTAGACGTTTCTAGAAAACCAGGGTAAAATTTCTACAAAATTACATAAACATTGTCATAAAAATGGATAAAAATGGATAGAAAATTTGTTAGAAGTTTCTACAAATCCTAGGTGAAATCGCTGCACAATTTATTGGAAAATTGATAAAAATTTGTGAGAAATTGTCTAAAAATTTGGATCAATGAAATAAAGTCAAAATTGCTAATACGAAGAGAACTTTTCCTAAAATTTGGCCACAGAATTCCATTACATTTGGCCCAAAAATATTTGGCAGCACACCTACTCCTGGGATCTAATGAGGGAGAAAAATTGTCTTGGCACCCTGCGTGTGTGAGAAGGCTAAGTCGGGCAGAGTGTGAAGGCAAGGCTTTGGTAATGACTCGAGAGATTAGCACGAGAAGGATGGTGTGAGATGATCCTACGTATGTACATATACACTGACATTGAATAGAGATAGAGCTCGACTTTAGAAATGGGCCACAAGTGAAGGGGAAGCCAGGAGGAAGACATGACGGACTGAGTTTGAAATTATTTACAGCACGGCTCGGTTGTCAAGTCTATTAGTGTCTGGTGTCGTCGTTTTTGGCGGCAAGCTCTGCGTAATTTGTGGTTCACTCCTCCGGACGTCCCAACATTACCAGCTTCATCCATTCAACCTTATTTATTTAATGCTTCAGCTATTGAGCCTTATTTATTTAATTACTGCCCAACACTCCCTCAACCCACACTCTCACTCCAACTACCCAACTTCAGCTTTCGCCTAGAATAATAAAATCCACTTGTCAAATTAACCATGTCACGGGACTCCCTCCAGTCTTGACCCCAAACGCATCCAGTACTTTCCTCAAACTAAAATTGACCTTTAAAAAACCCATAGTTCAAACAAAACGCATTCAAAACTATAGCAAAAAAATAGCACACAATTTCCATAAAATCTCTTCAAAACTCTTCAAACATTTTCTTACTGTGCTTTCATCCCCAATAGTTCCGATTTGAGGTGGGGTTTGATGACAATTTGATTGCAAATTGTCTCGGATTTTTTTTTCAAAACTTCCACAAATTTCATCCAATTGGATGTCAATTTGATGCTTAAATTCTAGTAAACTTGCAATAATTTCGGGGAATTGAGTAAATCTGAAAAAGGGTGTTTTTCCCGTTGGAAATATTGTCATTATTATTGTATTACTCGTCTGTTTAGAGAGATGTCTAGATGTTCGGAGATGACTCATGTCATAAGTGTGTGTGTGTGTGTATGTGTGCACTCAAGAGTCGTAAACAAGATTTAAAAGTTTCCGCTCCGGGTTTTTTCCTCATCAACATCAAGGGATAAAGAGGGGGAGAAAAAAAATAACCAAGAGGGAATGCCCTCCAACTGATTTTTTTTCCAGTCAACTTTTGCCGCATTGGAAGTGAAATGTAGTTGGGATGAAAAAATTGTTGCGGACTTTTGTTTCAATTGTTTGTACTGAGAGAGAGAGAGAGAGAGAGAGAGAGAGAGAGAGAGAGAGTCATTTCCATTAAGGAACTTTATGTGGAGAGCAAATCAAAAAGCAAGAGTTAGGAAACTTTCCCATGAGCATTAAATGTATTTAAAGGGTAAAGCGGGCTGGAGGGAAAAAAATAAAATAAAAGTTATTTAGTTTATTTTTTTTTCACAAAAAAACAAGTTAGAATGTCCCGCTGTTACGACGGAAATCAGCTCTATTTTTAATGCAAACATAATTCCAGTTTATTTCGACGTGCGTGTCTTACTCCTGCTGTGACGTTCAAGGTGGCCCAAAAATCTCTCCCCCAACCCATGAAACCAATCAAGGGAGAAAATAGTGTAGTCAACCATAGCAGCGCATTTTCTTCTGAAATTTTCAAAATTATTTTCAATTTTTTTCAGGTCATACATATATCTAAAGCCAGAGATTAGAGATGGCTTTGTCGCATGGATATCAAGTTCCATATTTTTAAGCGAAATTTTCAATTTCCATCGGAATGAAATATTTTCCTATAATTGAGGTTCGGAAATGAGAAAAAAAAATTGCCCCTAAAAAAATCTTTTTGAATTTGAAAATATTTTTGGTGATGTTATCGTGGGTCAGTGGAACATATTTTGAGTCTTGACTGGGGATCGCAGATCAGAAAGGGTTAAAAATGCACACAGATCCAGTAATTTCTATTTGGCTTGCCTCCTTCCGTGGGACCAGAAGGAAGGAATTTGTTGTGGGATCTTGTAGAAAGTTCTCACAAAATTTCTTTTCACTGAGAGCGTGAGTTTTGCTTGAGCAATGCTTCCGTGGGATTGCCAAAGACGTGAGGAGGAATTGGGCACGAGCATGTGGTGCTCTTACATATATGAGGAGAGAGAAATAATTTAGCTAGAATTTTTTATCTAAAAAAAGGAAAAACTTACACCAGTGAAAGGACCAGCTTTGTACAAATATACTTGTAGGGAAGTCAAGACATCGAAAGGAATAAAATAACAGAGACTAAGGAAATTGGACAAAACTGGGATGGGAGCCAAATCGGAAAGAAATTACGGGCGGAAATATTCGTTCAAGAAAATTCCAGGAGAAAGTAAATTTGCAAGTACATTTAAAAAAAATGCACAGAATTTTCTCCATTTAAATTTCCCATGAAATTTAAACCTGGGGTTCAACACGGGTTTTTTTTTAATTGTCACATATCCCTATCCATGGATATAGTATGTTAACCTGCCCTTAAACTCTTGCTTATCCGGAGGACCTCGTTGAAGCGTCAGCAGGAAAATTGAGTAGTTCCTAATTTTTAGCCCATTTTGAGGTCCTGTTATAACAAGAAGTCCAAGTTTATCCCCTTTTAACGGACTGCTAACTCCTTGGCTTGAAAAAGACTAGCAACTCAATAATATTTTCCGGCTTTTAAGGGAGCTTTTGTAGTGGCCATTGACTGCAGTCAGTATGGGAGGTATATAGTAAGGTACGGTATAAAACACATGGACTCACATAGGTAGTTAAGTAGTGCGAGACTTCCCCTGCCTTTTGTTGGCGAGACGGTCTCTATCACTCGACTTTGTAATTTTCTGCGTGGTCGGGTCCGTGAATTGAGATCGGGGTCGGGACTCGTTCAAATATTTTTTTTCCAGAGTCTAAACTTCTAGACATATGTAGCTGCCATTCCCTCCATTTATTATCAGAGCGTCCATACACCGTTTCGTGCACTCGTGAATTATAGCCTCAGAAAACCTTGGGAAAAGAAAATCATTTCATACACTGCAATCTCTCTATAAGGAGGCGCCCATAAAAGGGAATTTTCACCAGAACGTTCAAAAACGTTTTACATAGTTTCATTCCCCATAATTCAAAAATCTTTTTCTTGTGGGAGCTGATGTAGAGTGAGTCTCGCTATTGCGGACCTCCATATCAGAGCATTTGGTCTTAGGGTGGACTTAACTTTTCAACTATGACTTTCTCCAATCGACTTTCTCCAACCAACTTTCTCTGACTTTCTCCAACTGACTTTCTCCAGATTGGCAAATTCCTAAATAGTGTGCTTTAATGAGCATATTCTAGTTACTCTGGTTCGAAAGTATTTCCTCCGTAGATTAAAAAAATTTGAAGAGTATGAAAAATTCCCATGTGAGACAATGTTAAGTTTTCGCATTCAAAAGCGTGGGATTTTAAAGTAGTAGACTATTTTTGAGGGTTGCTTGTACAGAGGGAGTGACTGTACCTGGCGGGACTCCCTTGATAGGGGAGGTCATGCTCAAGTGCACCGCTATACGTATGTGTACTCAAGCCACATAAAAACTGGAAACTATGTGAAAAGGATTGGTGTCTCCACGACGGATGACTCCCATTTACCTTACATGCTCATACATATATACGTACATACGGGGAAATCCATGTATTTCTAAAGCATATGTAGTTGAGAGTGGAGAGAAAAAACGAAGCGAAAAGTTTTATATCTCCGTGAAAAGTCCCAAGTGAAAGTTTCAATTGGTTTTGTCCTTTGAGCATTTTAATAAAATGGTTGAAAATATTTTACGTACATATGTATTCTTCTCTTGTACCAGAATTTTAGTTTTTTTATTTTATAAGTTTCTCTATTAAGCGACTCTCGATATAGCGGACCCTCTGTTGTGACTACAAAGCTTTAGTCAACGACGGGGAAATTTTAAGATGTTCTTGTCGTACCGGAATTTTACTTATTTTTGGTGCACGAACCTACATATATACACAATTGATATATTTTCGATATACCAGACCCCTTTGTAAGAAAATTTTTGTCAACGGAAGGGGGGAAAATTTTGAGAGCATTTTTCCGTAGTACAGTATTAATTTTAAATGTAAGAACTAAACAGATATGTAAAGTCAGGAGGATTCATATCCACTTACTCCGTCAGGTGTGCAGGTTTGGTAAAAAGTTTAATTCCCCGATTTTCAAGAGAATCATCTTCCAGATTTTTTATAATTATTAGCATTGACCTAGGTCACAATTTGAACTCACATTGGTCACATATTTGAAGCAAAGTCGGGATCTATCAGTAATCGATGCTTATGGTTCTCACACAGTCTCTATCTTTCTATCCCATCCCTTCCCCCTGAAACCATAAATTTTGATTTAGGCTTTTGAAAAAAATTGTCATGAAATCCCCATCAAATTTCCCAGAAATCCACTATCTTAAATATTTTTTGTCTCGGTCAGTTCTTCCATGAAAAATTCCATCACCCTCCTCTCTTACATCTTCCTCATCTCTGTTGAGCATTTCTCGTAAATACACTCAAATATTTATGCCCCTAAAGGGTAAATAGTCTCAATGTGGGATGCGTCCGTTATAAAAAGAGAGCACTGTATTTGAATACATGAAAACATCTCTCGTCTCCTCAAAATTGGTTTGTACGTGTTGAGTTCTGGAGCAACTCCTGAATTCCCTTTCACCTGCTTCCTCCGCTCTAATTGCTCACGGTAAATTTCTCCCCTCTTCTGTACATAAGTAATTACATACATAAAAAGGGATAAAAAAAAGGAAGGATGAGGAAAAAACTGAAACTCACCTGTTGGACTTTTTCCCCTCCACAAAGCATTGACGTGTCCTCATAAATTCATTTCTACATACGTGCCAACAAGTGTGGAACTTGATGCAAATTTATTTTCTTTGAGGCACTTAAAAAACCCCCTCTTTATAGCCGATTCCCACAAATAGCCCAAATTCCATTCTTACCCTTGCCCCAGACTTGACTCCATCTGTTTTTTTTTGCAAGGACGGTAATGAGTGTATGGGAAAATGTATCGGAATAATTCCCCCATTTTTAGAAACATAGCCGGAGTGTAAGAACGGATCCCGTGACTATACTTTAGAGCCTTTGATATTTTAAGAATTAACATGCTGGGGTCTGAAACTGTGTCAAAATACACTGTTGCTCCCCTGCAAGAGCGTCACTCTAAGAAAGAACGTTATAGGGAGGTTTGACCATACTACAAAGCTAATGATTACCTATGTACATACAATTATTGCACTTGGATCGTAGGGCTTGACGCAAATGAAAGGCAGGAGGAATTTTGAAGGCTTTACTCCCCCTAAATGACCCATTTTGCTTTTGCATTGCAGGTTCGAGCGGCACATTCTGTTCCCGAAATTACTCGCTCACAATGCGGAGGACTTCAGCGCCACTCACACCATGTACAACCGGGACTCGAGCAAGAGTGGGTCTGCAAGGAGGTAATTACAAATATGGGAAGGTCGTAAACACACCTCTCCATATGTTCCCATACTTGGGCTCTCTTCATTATTATAAATAGACCCCGTTGGATAAACATGTTACCATCAACCGCTCTCCCTACAGCGCCCTTCCTCTCGGGACTCGGGATTTGTAACCCCCTTGTAAAAACCCTACCCCTGGGCCGCATTCCTGCAAAATGAGACTCAACTCTCAATATTTGGGCTCCTAGTGTAAAAAGCATATGAGAGGAGGGAGACTGTTGGGTCCGAGGCTGACTGTATGGATAATTATCCCCCTATGATTACATGGGAAAACTAACGGGAGGACAAACGGAGCTCCTCCAATTATTTGCCCCTGGAGACAAATCCCTGCAAAGGGTTTTCCCATACGGAGACCTCATTTGCGACTCCGAGTGCTCCTGTATGAGAGAGCGTGGGAAAATGAGGATTTGTTTGTTATAGGGAGACTTCGCCCTCGGTATTTATTGTAGTGGGAATGTAAATTAGGAGTGTTGTGAGGAGGGAATTGAGGGGATATTTTTGCTCGTGCAGTTACAGGAAGGGTCATATCTTAGAGGGGTCTGATCCAAGGAGAATTCCGAGTGTAATTATTCCTGTTTTGAAAAGTAAAATGAGGACTACGGGAAAGGCGGGAGTTTGAGAATAATTTGATTGGATTGTTGGAGGACGGTGCCTGGGAGGGAGAGTGGACTGTAGACGGTGGGATTTAATGATTATTCCCGGAGCATAATAATTGGGTGCGTGTACGGAATAACTGGAAGGACTGAATGGCTAGACTTGGGCTGATTGTTCCAGGGCTGTTGGAATAATCCTCGGAGCTTTCCCAAGTCCCCCGGAATGAATTTCCAGACTCTCCCATCCCTTCTCATTAGGAGAAATTCAAGTTCTCGCATCTGAGTGGGAAAGTAGTGTGAGGGAGGAGGGGTGGGCTTTTTATGGGGCGGGCATTACTCGGGTCCGTTGGTGAAAGTAGAGGAGGAACGTGCCTCGGCCAGATCCCTCAAGCATAATCAGATGTCATGGTCCACGAGGAAATAGGACCCACAAGTTTTAATTTCCCTTTGTATTCCCCGTCCCGCACCTTCCAATCCATTCCTCACGTCCCTCCTTTACATTCCCCAACTCCAGAGTCCCAGTCTTCCGCCTCCCAAATTATAAATTATGCAAATCAATGTATTCCCCTACATTTACAGTCAGCCTGGTTATTCCAGCAGTCCAGGAGGTCTCAAACTTCTCAAGTAAAAAAAAAAAATCTACTCATTTCTGGAAGCTCAACTTTAAATTGGGACAATATTCCCTGGGGAGGGGGGAGCGTTGGAAGGAATCATACGGCCGTTATAAGGAAGTTCAGGAGGTTACCGACGTCCTCAAAATTTAATTGTAAGGAGGGGTTCCATTTGAACTGGGAAATCTTCATGCTCAGTACTGGCTATGGAACAGAGCCAAGACTCTGTAACAAGTACAGGAAGCTCCTTCAGGGTGGTCTGTTATAAAGAGGTTCAGTTCCATCATTCCTACTCCCTTGCTTCTCGGGAGCTCATTGTGGGAGACACAAATTGAGAGCCTGGTGCATTAAAATCTCGTTATAAAGGACAGGTCTTGATGTGTCTCCAGGAAGAACTCCACATGGGATTATTGCGAAACATACCTTTTTTTAGGATGGTCCAGAAGAGTTGCTACATTGGCAAATCGGACTTTGTAATAATGGACCTATTCGTAGCATCGGACTTTGTTATAATGGACCTATCTGTAGTATCGACGGAGCTGTGGAAGAATTTCTTCTATAGATAATTTCCCATAATAATAATAATAATAATAATTCCATTTGGGACATTTATTGTCGGGGAGAGGCCGCTATAGCGGGGTTCAACTCTGTGAAGGGTTTCTATTGTGAAAGCTATGACTCAATGGGGAAGGGAATATTCAGAGACAGAGCTGAGTCCTTCCAGGGACGGTGACGAGTTTGAAGGGCCCATTTTAATTTCGATAGGGTCCGTTGTAAAGAGGTTGGACTCTAGCGTAGTTACTGAAAACAATATGGGACACTTTCCGCTTTTGATCCTTTGACGATGGGCTGAAGTGCCGTGGATTGGAATGTGTGTGAAAGTCGGAGGAAAAAAGAGGAAATGGATCCGCAGCGTGACATGAGATGAAAGATCCGGACTCACATTTCCCGATAGCTCCCTCGCATTTTTACAACCCTCTCCACATAACGGTGTGATTGGGTGAAAGCAGGAGAGAAAATGTCCTTTCCCAGAGCAAGTTCATTGCATACCAAACCCTGGACAGTATAGTTTCCATTTAACTATATACGAGGGACTGTGAACAAATCCTCTCATCATGTGACCATTCCTGCATCAATAGGAGCTGGGAATTTGAGGGAGAAACCCTTGAGGCCTTTCCATTCCTTACGGGCCTCAATCCCTTTCCAAATGCTAGTCAGGGGCTGGAGCTTGGACGTCCATGGCTCTGAGTTGAAAAACCATTGAGGCCCTTGCTTCTACGCTGGGCCTCAGTCCTTTGGCCATGAGGACATGAGGGGCGCTTGACCCTTTTCTGGGATTTGTGAACGTTCCCTGAAATGACCTCGGACACAGGAAGAGTGGACACCCTGAAAAAAGAGTGAATGTTCGGGGAGAGTGTCTGTAATGTGGGAATTTACGTGGTTGGAGATGGTGGACGGAGCAAAGCCAGCTGATGACACTTGATAGGAGAGTGTGTGAACCTTATTTATTTTTACGTTCAAAGGCCTCGTTGGCCAAGAAATAAAATTGGACATGAAATGGGGTCTGTACAGTATGCTTTCGATATGAGAGGCTCACCCTTATATGGGATTTCCTCCATGGGGCTAAATACGTGGGATATATTCCCGTGTCTAGGCCAAGATTTTCTCTCTTGCTGTATGTGAAGGGGTTTTTGGAGAGATCCTCGTTATAGAGGACTTGTCTAGAAGGTAGTGGTTGCCTGGATGACCAAAGTACTTGGAGATGCCCTTGTTTAACACCCGATTAATTTTTGTGTCTTTAAGAGCATATAGATATATACTGAACTCTCTCGTTAAAAGGGACTTCCTCGTAGGGGAAATTTTTTCCTTGAGGGAAAAATATGTGAAGACATTCCCGTCTAGCCCAGGAGTATTTCAGACTTTATTTTGATAGAGTAAAAACTCAAGTACTATTTTGTAGGGCTACAGAAATAAAAATACTGTGGAAGAGTAAGTTGATTCAGTTGAATGTTAATGTTGAGGATGGGGCGATTAAAGCTATGCCTATTTTGTAAAGGGCTAATTTAGGAATTGAATCGGCTGGAGCTGGACAGAGTGTGTTAAAAATGAGCGGGTCTCGTTATAAGAAAGTGATTTATAATTCGAGTGTTTCGTATGTGTTGCAGGCATTTGTGTGAGTTACTCAAGTCGTCGGTGAATGTGTACACGCTTGAAGTGTCCTTCCTGGGCTACACTCAACCCTCGACCAGCAACCTCATTACCTACAATGAAGACGGATGTAAGTCCTATCCTCTTACGAGAGCCACTTAAGCACCACAAGCACACTACACTCCACAGCACACCCGCCCTCACAAGTAAACCCCGCTAGGTCCTCATTTCCGGATCAGTATCACATTTTCCCTCAGCTTTCCTCCGAGGCTCAATGCTCCTGTCAAAATATATTTGGTGGTTTCTTCCCTCGGGTTTATGATTAAAATTTTGACAATATTTGACATTTTTATTCGAACGTACAGAGCAAACTCTGTCTTGAGCTTCATATTTGAATTTTCACTTGCATTTCATGTTTCGATTTTCGAGGAGTTTCAATTTTCAATTCACAATTCAGATTCAAGTTTCAATCCTCACTCGAGTTTCAATTCACAAATCGGATTCATGTTTCAATACTGACTTGAGTTTGAAGTTTTAATTCTCACTTGAGACTCAAGTTTCAATCCTCACTTGAGTTCGAAGTATCGATTCTCACTTGAGACTCAAGTTTCAATCCTCACTTGAGTTCGAAGTATCGATTCTCACTTGAGACTCAAGTTTCAATCCTCACTTGAGTTCGAAGTATCGATTCTCACTTGAGACTCAAGTTTCAATCCTCACTTGAGTTCGAAGTATCGATTCTCACTTGAGACTCAAGTTTCAATCCTCACTTGAGTTCGAAGTATCGATCCTCACTTGAGTTCGAAGTATCGATCCTCACTTGAGTTCGAAGTATCGATCCTCACTTGAGTTCGAAGTATCGATCCTCACTTGAGTTCGAAGTATCGATCCTCACTTGAGTTCGAAGTATCTATTCTCACTTGAGTTCGAAGTATCGATCCTCACTTGAGTTCGAAGTATCGATCCTCACTTGAGTTCGAAGTATCGATCCTCACTTGAGTTCGAAGTATCGATCCTCACTTGAGTTCGAAGTATCTATTCTCACTTAAAACTCAAGTTTCAATCCTCACTTGAGTTCAAAGTATCAATTCTCACTTGAGACTCCAGCTTCAATCCTCACATGAGTTTCAAGTTTCAGTTCTCATTTGAGATTCAAATTTCAATTCTCACCTGAGACTCAAGTTTCATTCCTCACTTGAGCTCGAAATATCGATTCTCATTTGAGACTCAAGATGCAATCCTCACTTGAGTTTCAAGTTTCAATCCTCACTTGAGTTTCAAGTTTCAATCCTCACTTGAGTTTCAAGTTTCAATTCTCATTTGAAATTTAAATTTCAATTCTCACTTGAGACTCAAGTTTCAATTCACAATTCAGATTAAATTTTCAATTCTTACTTGAGATTGAATTTTATATCCTCACTTGATTTTTAAGTTTCAATTCACAATTCGGATTCAAGTTTCAATCCTCACTTGAGTTTTAAGTTTCAATTCTCACTGGAGATTCAAGCTTCAATCCTCACTTGAGCTTTAAGTTTCAATTCACAATTCAGATTCAAGTTTCAATTCTCACTGGAGACCCAAGTTTGTATTCTCGCTTGAGACTCAAGTTTCATTCCTCATTTGAGACTCAAGTTTCATTCCTCATTTGAGTTTCAAGTTTCAATCCTAAATAAGTTTCCCTCACCATGAGCGCTTTTAAAGTTCGCGTTGTGAATTACGCGTTTGAATTTAAATCCAAACTTCAGTTTAGAAATGGTATGAACCCTTAATTTCAGATTTTGGTTTGTAAGTTTTAGCTACCCAGTGTCATGTAAATGTCTCATGTTTAAACCCAACGGAAATTTTATTTCATAAAATTTTCGAGACGACGTGACGCCGAAGAAAATGGTATTCATATCACTTACGGCATGTGGTAAGACTTACTTATTACTCCCAGCTGGAGTCACCACATCCTTACCTATTTCCCTCCAACTTGCTTCATATTTTCCCGCTCCTTTCTCCTAACCCCAAATCCTTGCCCACGCTTTCCCCATCGCATGTGAGCGTATCTGGGACGAAACCACTAATTCCTCATATTAGATCCACCAACTGTATGATAAGGAATCTGCGACAAGGTCACACATGATATGATTTGCGTGGAGACCAAATAATCCTCATTACATTCCTAAAAGGAGCAGAATTTTACCCTCGTAATTACATGCCATTACTTATGAAGGTCAAAATTAGCATTGTGGTAAATGACATAATAGGCTTTCGTGAAGTAATGCTCCTAAAGACAATTTTCCCGTAAGGGAGACTAAAAGAAGAAGATTTACTACAAAACATGCTCTTACATAATTACACATGTGTATGAACGAAGCACTTCCTTAAAATGTCAATTTTTTAATTATTTTTACTTCTCTGAGAAATAGATCTTTAGCAGGTTCATTAGAGCAAGAGTCTAGTTTTGTGTAACGAGACTATTATAGCAAGAGTTTTCTATTTAAATTGTTAAAATATTTGTATTCTTTTTATGTAAGGATGTGTTATAAAGAGACTACATTCAAAATAGTAGTCGATATAATGAGTCTATAAAATGACAATTTTATTGGAATTCCAGATTTCCGACTGGGTCGAAATGTTGCCCGGACGCTGTTTGAGTACTACAAGGTGACGGGAATAATTCCAGCGAATATTCTCACGGCTCCAGGAATCAGTGGACCACCAGAGACGGAGAAAAAAGGTGGACGGAAGTCCCGCTCCCGCTCCCGCTCCCAGCCCCGTACTCTAAAGAGTCAGAAGAGCAAGACGGAGCCGGAGAAAGGGAAGGGCGTGCTAGGAAGAGCGAGTGAAAGTAAGCCCAAGAAGAAGGAGAGTTTGGAGGAAGAGAAGGAAAGGATTGAGAGGAAGAATAGTCGTCGAAGCACCTCACAGGAGAAAGCCGTGGTTCAATTGGCTGAGCTTACATTGGAAAGGAAAAATGAGTCGACGGACTCGTCTGATGAGAGCACGCACAATGACCCCCAGCCCAATAAACAGAGGTATGAGCAGAATCGGAGTGAACGTGTGGGAGCGACTTGGACGGAGCTTGAGGATGAACAGGATGGAGATGTCCCAAAGGACAAGAGTAAGAAATCCTCATCAAGAAATCAACCCCCTCTCCGGACTAATTCCAAGGAATGTCCAACTCCTGGACGAGATCCCAAACCCAAGAGAAAGTCCATCGAAACCAGGAATCAGATCCGAGCACGCACTGCCGCATATAAAACATTTGATTTCAGTCAAATCCACAATGTCCAACATGCTTTCAGTGAGTCCCTTCATGTCATGCTCTTCTTGGGCCTATAGTTCAATCCTCTTCTACTTATTCAACATCTTATAGTATGTACACCCAATTCAGTTCGCATATTTTTTCATCTTCACAGAAAATCTCCTTAGAAGGGAGACTCTTGTATGGAGAATACAATTCTTCCTTTTATTTCTATAAACACTATAAAATAGCCACTCCGATTCTACACACCAACCTTACAACTCAAGGGAGCATGATATGGTGATCTGATATCACAAGTTTAGGCTTCCCTTCTAATTTCGTGAGCTGCAACTTGAGTTTAAAGTTCCAGCTAATTTTTTTCTAGGTCAAGCTTTGTAAAGTAAACGTTTGAATTTGAGGTTCAATTCAGTATGTGAGTTTCAATTTAGTTCAAATTTTGTCACGTAACAGACGATATTATTTTATGTGAGGAGGTCCGTTGTAGAAATGATATGCTCATGGGCTCCGTTACAAGGCGAGAAATTTATATTTTGTTGAAAGGGAATTCGTACAAGTATTTCTGCCCATAAAGAGTAAGTGCATCTATAGCGAAGCTCTTCCATACGTTATCTCATGCAAGTGGAGATTCTTGTGCACGTAGGCAGTTACTAAATGCTGTAGAGTGGACACTCTGTATGACGACCCTGGTCAGTGGCAACTCTGGAGCCGTTGGTGTTATAATGGCTTTGTCATGGCAGGGGTTACATTTGAATGTCAATACCTTCACTTGGGAGGATCTCAGAGTGCAATTGCATGCGAAGTGTTGTAAAGGAGGCCTGCTGTGGAGGGAGTTGCTGTATATATAAATGCAACTGTCCTCAGATGGGATTTAGTGGAAGGAACGAGACTGAATGTAATGTGACACATGTTATTTTGAATTAGTCGGGAAGATGAGCCCTCGTTACAAGCGATACAGCATTGGAGCGACAAAGCGATCTGGACTGACGACCGGTCGTAAAGTCGGAGGCGGAGGAATCGTCGGGAAAAAGAGTCTGGGAGGACGACGGGAGCCTTGTGAAAGCAAAGGCTGGCACTCCGAACCGGAGACGGATGCTCCGTGCCTGACTATAATCGACTTCAACATGCTCATTCGGAAGGGACTGGATGGGATGGCGGGGGCTGATGGAGCATGGCGAGGACTCCGGACCAACAACAAAAGACCGCTCCTCTCCCTTCCCAGCCCCGTCTCAGGCGGGACGGGCCCGAGTAACGGAGCCGTCAAGGAAGGACTTAATAGTGAGCTTCCGCCAGCCCCATTCAATTTGCCGGGAGAGAGTCGAAGACGAGGGAGCAAAGCGGAGCGTCGCTTGAGTTGTTATGGGAGACGACTCCCGCGGAACAAGTACGTCCGCAGAAGCCGAGCCCTGCTCCTCAGAGGCACCGTCACGGACTGTTCCCCTTGGGAGGACTCCGAGGGCTCCTCTGACTCCTCCGACTCCTGTCACAGTCATTCTTCCCCCACACACCAACCCCTCAACTATCAATCATCCCAGCGAGGAGCAGCTCATCAATCTCCAAATATAAAGTCTACTCATCGCACTCCTTCCCCTCTCTCTCATATTTTACTTACTATTTGAGTATTCATGCTCTTCGAAACTATGCTTTCACTCGTACTTTCACCTGCTTTCTCCAGCCATTTCTTACGAGCTATTTCAATACTTTCCCCGGAGAAAGTTCTAGACTTACCCTGGTGAGTTTTATACTTTCCCTGGAGAAAGTTTACACTTTCACTGGTACTACATATCAATCGCTTTCTCCATTTATGTATTTTTACCCATCAATTAAATCCGTTCCGGTCAAAGTACATTGTACTTTTCAGAATGTGGTACGTTTTCCTTAGTTCTTTCCCTTCCCTTCTATAATGTAATCTTCAGCTATTTTGAGTAGTGTCTTCATTAATGTAGCTTCCATTGAAAGAGAAAGGACGTTACTTTCACTGGTACATTTGACAATTTCCACTTTCGTATGTTTGTCGGAAATTTTGCTCATGCGCAAAAGTAATGTTTGCTTTGTACTTTCACCTGCTTTCTCCTCTAATTCCTAATATTAGATAAAAACGTCGCTTTCTTATAAGTTTCTAATGTATTGAGCTATTATAATGAGATTATTAAATCCTCTTTTGGATAATTATTCGAACTGAGAGCTGATCCAAAGAGATCTGGATATTTACGTTAACCTAGTCAATATTGCCTAAATGCTTAATAACTGTAAATTTCCTAAACTAAGAGTTTGTTGTCCAAAATTGTTACAATGGACACATCCAAGAGACCCCCAAGGTTAAAATAGTTCCTGTAATTGTTGGAATATTTATAGCCGGTATTCTACGAGCTAATTTTGGAGCTAAAATGGTTGAAGCTATTTTCTGGGCTGGATTTTAGCAGCCATTGAAGGAGTTCTCAAGGGCTTTTGCTCTACAAATATTTGCTTTGCATCTCTTCCTCATATTTTAGAAACAAGTGCCTGGAAAGACCTTCCACCGCACTCCTCTAAGCTTTCTCCAACTTTCCTCAACACTTCTCCCACGCCCTCTGTTGCCCAGTAATTTTTCAAATGCCATTGTCATAGTCTTTAGAAAAATATTACGGAATTGCGGGCGAATTCAGTGATGTGAATAATCCATCCCTATGACGTCTATAGATATACTTATAGAACGGCCCCAGAACATTAGAGATAATACAGCTTATTAGTTAATATGCGGAAATTATCAAATATTCACAACTATATATGTCAAATGCATTTATGCAAAATGATTTCGCCTGGAAGAATAAATTCTAAACTATCATTCAAAATCCCATTCATGTATTTTGCACAACTTTGCCCCTTTATTTGTAATCAGAGGGTTTCCTGGGATTGCGAGACCCTCTTGCAGCATCATTTCCAAATTCACGGCCTTATGATGGCATTTCCTCTTTAAGGTAAAAGGATTTGAACTTATTAATTTCCATGTATGAAAAAGTAATTTTTTCTCGTTCCATATATAACCATGGGAAAGGAAAGATTTTGTTCTCCTTTAGGAGGCTTACAGTAGGCTTAAGGCGAGTACGCAGCCAATAGTTGGCTGTAGGCATAAAATGAGAGAACAATCCAGAATAAAATATTGATTGGAGGAATTGGACAATGAAGCCAAAAATAACATGCCCTGGGGAGAGAGACCGGAAAGAGAAAAGCACTTTTCCTGGAGAGTCGATGGAAAAGGCGGGAAAATACAATACTTAAATCCTTAGGAAGCACGGATCCATAAAGTGCTACCTTTTCTCAAGGACACCTCTGAAAGGCACAAAATTGAACTTGTACACCCCGTCGTTTCCCTCCATTAATTTGAAAATACAGAGCATTGCAAGAGCCTAGAATTTAAAAAAAATCATTTCGCCCGTTCAGAGAAAATTCTCTTTTGAAGATGTCCGTCATAGCACGAGTCTACTGAATTTACACATATGCTCTCAGAAGGGGGAAAACGTAACATTAAAGTAAAGGGAAATGTGTCAAAATATGTTCCCTTTATAGAGAAAGCATTTTTATGCTTACACGAGAGGGTCCGTTACATCAAAAGCCAACTGTAGTGTTTGGAGGTTATGCACCCTCTCATTCTTATTCCTGGAGCTCTTCCCGTCTCTCTCTCTCTCTCTCTCTCTCTTCCTCTCGCTCTCCTTCTCTCGCTTTCTAGGAAGAGGAACTTTCTCCAGAAGCGAAGCATAGGAGAAAGTTACAGATGAGGATCGAGGGTGAAAGAGGCAGCTGGTGGTAACTTACTAATTCATACCTCCCCAATCTTATACAGACATACACGGGACATGCTTACAATGCTCCAGGAAATAAGCACTCACATATGTGTTCCCACTCCAAGGATTCGGATAGAGAGGGAATTTTTGAACAGGGGAAAATAAATGTGGACGTGGCACACGTTCACACACACACACACACATACACACACATACACACACACACACACACACACTCGCAGGAAGAAAATTCGTGAAATGAATTCCAAAGTTCTCTTCACAAGTCCTCACTTGACCCTTCCCATATAGACGCATGTAAAATGTCTTGTCTGTTTACATACTTCTTTACAGTGAGCTGTCTGGATAGGGAAATTTAAAGCCTTCTCATAACATAAGCTCTTATAAAGAGAAAGCAGAACATCCCAATCAGTGGGAATGTGTCCACGAGAGTACGCATTCCTATAAAGCACAAGCTTTTATTAAAAAAAAGTATCTCTAGTCGGGAGAGTATACTATGCCTTTCCCAAGGTGTGACTTCCTCCATATAAATACATTAACTTTCCCCCTAACTTTCCCCATACGGGCCCAGTTACAGTGCACTTGGAGACTGCCATAAATCCTTTCCCTTCCTTATACTCCTATGACATAGAGTAAAGGCTGGTTATAAAACACTGAGGATTTCTATTCTTTGATAAGGCTTAATCGCTCTGTGAGAAGATAGTTCCTGAAGAGGAAGGGAATTTATCCTTTGACAAAAGTGGGGTCTCGAAACAATTCCCTTATAACGAGGTTTGTCCTCACATTGAATTTTTCTTTATATACTGTCCACTCTGGTTCTAACTACACTCCAATAGTACGAATGCCCAAACACACTACATGGGAGTTGCCATTCGAGAGGTAGGATAGTGAGCATTACTCATAATTAATCCCAGTGAGCTTTCACAGAGAGGTTGGGATTATTGGGTACTGTTACGTATGTTAAATACAGTTCTGTTATGGAGAGAGAGAGAGAGAGAGAGACAGAGAGGGAGTCGGCCGTACAATTGTGTCTATGCACACAAAAAACTAAATAGAATCCCCACATTGACACTGACACACGGAAGAAGCAGAAGGCGAGGAAAGCTGATTCCGAGCCTGACAGGAAATACAAAAAACTTGGATGGCTCTATAATCATGCCAGACATTTATCTCATTTGATCCTTAGGATGAATAGTAAGGAGCCAATTCCAGCGCTCACATTAATAAAATGATTTTTTTCTCACCTCCTGGTGCAAGGGTAGTCCTCACGCCCAGAGCGTAAGCTGAACACGTCAGGACATATATGTATAGATATGCTCTTAGCACGAGATAATTTACAGTAGCAGAGTATGAGGGGAAAAGTGCGTGAGTATACTCCCATCTGCAGTGACACTGATCTTATAAGGATGGGCTCCCCTACATACATATATGTACATATATGAGAGTACACTGTAAATAAAATATTGTCACCTCAGCCTCAAGTATTGCACGGTCTCATTTCTCTCCTCACTCCGTCGGCTCATCAATTCTGACCAGTAATCCGTTACTGTAATAGACTCCGTTCAGATGCATCCTTCCCCAAACTTACCCAGTGGCTATTACTATAGATAGATATACCGACCCCCTTATTTTTTTCACAAATTAACTCTTATATTGAGACGCGGAAATTAACATTGGGGTGAGAGGGGAAGCTTCAAATTTTATCCACTGTAGGGGCTTCCTTTATAAGGTCATCCTTTACAACGAGACTTCCCATCCCTGGCTTTGCATTGTGTATAAGATTGTCTGGGAATGGAAGATCCCCTTGTAAGAGCATTTCGTCAAATCTGTAAATTTTCATTGACTTTGTCAATAATTACAACTTTCCCCTTTTGTAAGTGCTTGGACATGTGAGGGTTAAATTTGGGACTTTAAAGGGGATCCCTCAAAAAGAGAAAGCACTGTATTGGAAGTTCCAGTGGCTGGTTAGAGAGAGAGAGAGAGAGGACAGAATTTAATTCGGGAGCAAGTTGAAACTCAACGAACCGGTTGTAATTGGACGGATATGTAATGGGACTCTCTTGTCTATAGCTCCTTTACGTTAAAACAATCTACTTTCCCAGAAACCTAACCAAAGCCGATGTCAGCATTCAATACGGGATCATTCTACTTTCGACACGCTATTAGCTTCAATAGTTCCTATGTGCATACTTACGTATCCACTCTGCTCTAACCTTATTTCCTATTGAGTGCTAATAAAATAAAAAAATATTATTTTTTTTAAATAAGAATTTTTAAAATAATTTAATTTAATTTTTTAATTTCCTAATGCTTGAAGACATTTGATGAGGTTGGAAATATGAGGGGTGGAATGAGCTGGAAGGAGTCACGTAATCCTCTGTGGTCTTAACAGAACACCCGAGAACTTTCTCCATGATGATCAAAAATTCGGATGCTATTATTTACGACCACATTATATTTCCACCTTGGAACCAGAGGCAGCTATACTTGTGGATACTGCCCCTGTGAGGGGTGCTGTTCTACAGGAAGTCCACTGTAAGGGAAGGGTGGAGGAGCGGATGGAGAAGAAGTCACGAGAGCTCATTGACATTCAAAGGAGGTTGAGGACAGAGCGACTTTGGCCAATGCGTTGTAATGGGGTTGGAACGTGTCCCTCATATAACATCCAAATCTCGCCTCTTCCTCACTCCACTCTCATCCTTGGAGAAGAACAAGTGTGGGTACAGCTCAGTCCCTTTATCAAGACATCCCTGGAAGGGGGATTTTTGAAAAAAAGAAGTAGTAAAATGAGATCCCGTAAAAAAATTATTATGATGTCTAAAAAGAAATTTTTTGGAATATTTTATCCCCTAAATAAAAATCGCTCATGCGAGGGCATCCCTTAGTGCAAGAGCTCACTGTAAGTCCTCAGCCCTACTTATTTACACAGACGGAGACAGACGAGCTGTAAAAGCCAAAGCAGGTAAATCCACCATTCCCCACGCAAAGCCATATGAAAGTTGATTTCCCCATCTTGCATCCTTCCAACTTTTTTTTTCTTTTTTCCCCTTTCTCTCCGTCATCCGCCAAGCCACAGTAGAAGATGTATTTGAAGGAAGAGTCCCTATAAACAAAATCCTCCTCTCACACTCCCTTCTAAGGGAGAGCATTTCAATGCTCATGTAATCTCTCATATTATTCATGCTTTCTCTCCGCTTTCTCCTCCATCCCAAAAAGGATCCCACTTCTCACCAATTACCTCCTTCACTAATATCAAATCCTTCGTCGTCTCCATTCCTCGCCAAGTGTTAAACTGGGTCCTCCAAATTTTCATCTAAAAAAACACTCCAAATTTATTTACCTTGGGAAAGTAGTCCAAATTCTCGCCTTGGGACAACATCCTCCATGTATGTTCTGTCAGAGTCTCTCTTGAATTCAAATTTTATTCATGCAGGGGAACATCCATCCTTGGCACGGAATGTCATAAGGTGCGACAATGTTCTCCAAACACGTGTTTCAAATTTTATCAGGGAGGAACTCCTCACAAAAATCCACGGGCGACATGCCTTGCAAAAAGCAACTCAATTCCTAACATTCATATCCGACTTGGTTGTAATGAAAGTAATGGCGCTAAGAATCCGGAGGGACAACAAGCAGAGCTGGAATAATGCACACACAAAAAACAAAAATGTGGTAAAACAAAAAATGTGGGCGCAAATTCAAGACATAAAAATTAAGGGGAGTATAAACGGATAAAATAGAAGACGATGGTTGGTGAAAGTTAAGAAAGTCAGGAGAAAGCAGGAGAAAGTTTTTTGGGGGAAAGTAAGAGAAAGTAAGAAAAAGTAATTGAGAATAAGGGAAGGCAAGACTGACAATAAGGGAAAGAAGAGAAATTAAGAGAAAAATAAGAGGGATTGGAAAAAAATTCCCCTAATTAAATCATCAAGACTTATGTCACTTTGTTATTCGGTGGGTATCCACTCCAGAGAGGGAAATGGAAATGGACGTACCAAGGATGACATGGCACAACAACACATATGTATAGTTACTTATCTACATCAAACAATAAGTGTCCGTATACTGAAGCTAAGGCCTATGGATGTACTTATAGATACACCAGGACTCATCTGCAGTGAGCTGGACAAAAAGAGCAATTGTCCCAATTGGGACTGTTGGGATGGTAATTGCGTGACGAAATGGATACGAAAGCTACCGATTGTATTTCCATGGAGAAAGCACAAGAGCGTGACGTCCACTGCAGGGAGAAAATCCCGAATACACACACACACATCTGCAGACTCTCAATAAAATTATATACCGTTATCTAATACACTATCAATTGATTTCACTTGACGTCTTTAACTAATTATAACATCTAAATCAATATTCCGAGCATGTTAGTGAAAGTGGACAGTTGTCTTTATATGTAATTACATTGCTATTTCAATGGGATGAAGAGACGTGTAGGAAAAAAATCCCACAAAATCTTCCCCTCTCCTCATTTCTGGTTGAATGGCAAAAGCATTCAGTTCCCCCTTTTTTTCTTGACCCTGTAGGTTTCTTCTGTGACCTAAATAAGTGATAATTATTTAGGATCAAAAACTTAAGGGATTGTGGAAATTTTTAAAGGATTTAATCAATAAAAATATTTTAAATGAGAGTACATGGTTTGGCAGTCCATGGGAATAATTTTAGAAGTAGCGCGGAGACATTTTCTACCAAATAAATTGTGAGACAAATTTTTGTTTGAAAAGTAATTCCAGTAACAAAAATCTTATTTAATTTTTTTATACTGATGAATTTCTTTCATATTTTAACCATTTGAATGCAATCATTATAAAATACATTTTTAAACAAAATAAAACAAAAAAAAAATATTACAAAAGATGATTTTGAAAAATCGAAAGGAAAGTTTTTTGGGAAATGGGGTAGGGACGGGGTCGAAGGATTTTTTCATGAATGGGAATGCAAATGGGATGGGAGGGTGAGGGAAAGGTTTTGGGGGGACGGGCGCATAGGTACGCCTGATGCATTCGTCTTTGAGAGCAATTACAACTGGGAGAAAATTCGGAGCCTCCTTATAAAGACGTATTTAAGCCCAGGCTGTCTTTCTCCCTGAGTTCCCTTTCACCCTTGATGCAATTTCACGCCAGCCCGCATCCTACAAATAAATGACGTGATGCACAAATTAAAAGTGTCACGCTCTTGCACATAGCCAACTCAATACCAGCAACAAATATTAGTCGTCCTCCCAGAATTATTACATTACGCCTGGCTATCTCCTTTCACCCACAATAAATACTCACATCTCACTGTCGCTTTCTCCCCAAGCGAAAGCCCAGCAAGCCAAAGGGAGGGGAACGGGAAGAGAGAGAGAAAGCGTGAGAGAGAGAGAGAGAAAGAACAAGAGAAAGCGAGATCCCGACGAGACCTGGCAGTAACAAGTAGCTAAAGACAATGGAATCCCAGTTTCCCTTTCTCCTACCAACAAAAATTATAGCCCTGGTCGTTTCTATATACCAGCATAAAAATAGCATTTACATGCGTATCTATATATAAAAACAGTGCATTCTCCCCACAACAGCCCCTTATTCCCAGCATTGCTCTCTTATGCCAGCAAGGGGAAAAGAGATGAGAAAAATTAACATTGTTGTGAATGGGTGAAAGTATAGGAATGAATGACTGGTAGAATGAATGTATGGGACACGTTTTTATCCCATTATCAAAATAATGTGGGAGTCTCACACAGTGAGATTCTACTGTACACTTGCCCAAAGTTCTATTCGCAAAGGACCATATGCTCAACTAGCGTGTGCTGACTTTCTCCGGATGTTTCCAGCTTCAAGGGACGCATTTTCACACATTGCTAAACAAGGACCCATTACTCTTCATCCTGACGTCCACGGACGCACAATTTTCTCCTCACTCCCACGCAATACATCCAGAGGAAGGGAAAAGGGAAGGAAAGGCCCGAGAAGAGGTACGAAAGAAAACGTGACACAAGGAAGAATCTACTGAGGGAAAGTCATGGTCAGAAACAGTCTCACACAATATAAACTCTCATGTTCTCTGTCATTTTCCTTCCTTCTGTACCTTCCTGAGCAACTAATACAATTATTGGTTACGCAATGCGTAGTATAGGACAGTCTGTCTACAATCGAATCGTACCTGGAGTAAACAAAATTTGACTCCGATATTTAATTATAAGGGATAAAATAGTTTTTTTGGGGGGGAGAAGAAAGTAAAGACAACGATGCTCTCCTTCAAGTCTCAGAAATAATTATTGATCTCTAAAGACGGGACTACACTCCTTTGAAAAATTAATTGATATTCAGAAACCAAGTTCGGGAATTTTATGGAATTTAACCAAAAGAGTGAGTCGGGGAAAAAAATTAATCACAAAATTATTTTTTAGAAAATTAATAATTACACATAGAATAGCACTCACACATTGGAGGTTCTTAAAACTTGTCAAATGTATTTTTCAATGCATTTATTTGAGAATAAATATTGGGTTGCTCGTAGTAGACCAGTAATATATTTTTATACTCATTGACTTACGAAGTACGACTACAGGCATAATGATAATGTCTAGTAGTTGCAAAAGTCCAACTTTCCTTTCGGATTTTGACCCCTGCGCCCAGAACTATGTACATACGTAGGGCAGTAAGTATAATTTTTTAAAATATCGTAAAAAATGACAGAAATGTCCCTATTATTTTATCCCGGGACCAGTTTAAAAGCAAAAGTTTGTGAAATGAAGATCTTTGATCTTATCTGAGTCTAATTTAATTTGGGTGGGTGTATGTATCTAATATTATTTAAAATACATTTACTCCCCTTCCTCTCACTGGTTAGTGCAGGAGTGCTTCCTGGAAGACCGATATATCGAGACTGTTCCGTATCCTATATATATATATATTTCTTACAGTCCATATGCCTTGCAGATTGGAGGAAACGGGAAGGAGAGAGACAGTGGGGAGAAAGTTGGCTGTGAAATTTTAGGGAAGAGAGAGAGAGAGAGGAGGGAGACGGACCGTGGAAGACTTAGCCCTGGGTTGGGAGCCTCATCCTTATAAAGTGTAAGTGCCGGTGACTGGTGTGACTATGGGTGGGAGAAGCCTGGGAGTGGAGATTGTATACAGAGTGTGGGAGAAAATAATTGGGACATGGTCTCTGCCAAGGAACACCTTGAGATTGGTGTTTGCCCAACCCTGGATGTAAAACACATGCTATAGATTACATTTCACAGAGGAGTGAATTCCCTCCAACTCTGTCCTCTCTCTCTCTTTTTCACTTTCTTCCCATTTCACTTCCTCCCTTTCACTTTAGAAAGGACTTGTCCCTACTTTCGCCCTGATTCATGAGAATTGCCAGAATAATCTATCCATTTCCTCCGCAAATTCTCCAATAGATCTTCATGAGCTCCTTTGCCAATGGCTCTCCATTTATTCAACCCACTTTACTATCTTCCCATTGTCTCACCGTATAGCTCTGCAATGGATCAAACCCATCCCCTCCACCATTACCAGTCCAAGTGGCTTCCTCCCCTTTGAACCCCCATCTCAACCCCATTGTAACCCCCAGGTCATAGCATAATTATACTTGTCCACATAAGACATAAGCATAGCTGGAAATACGTCCTTTTGTATTTCAACTGAGGATTACGTTCCGAAATGGATACATTTTTTTCAATCTCTAAATTATTATGAAATGCCAATTTGAAACTGAGTCCATCCTTTAAAATATTTTGGATCTATAGCTCCATCACATTGCTCAAAAGTACACTTTACTTAACACTGAGTTACTAAAGGAACCTTTCCATATGAGGTTTATTGTTGTCTAGTACATGCTGGAACATCCTTGTTTGTAATCTTAAGCATAATGTAACATCTAATGATGAAACATTGTATAAATAGATACTGTCCTTTCACTTTAATAAAATAGCTGTCACATTTTTGACTTACAACCAGCCCTGCCTAAAAAGCGTAGTTCCTTTAAATACATGCAGCTGGGCTGGGGGAGATATCTCAATTCTTAAATTTTTGTTAGTTCTCCACGAATGTCATTTAAAAAAAAACCCCAATTTAGTAGAAAATAGTGGAACTTCTCGTCCTGTTCGGGAAACAATTTCTTTCCTGAAAACAATTAACAAATCCGGCGTTTTAACGCATTTGAGTTTAGAAATTATCCGTAAATTTTGGAATTGTTTGAAATTTTTACATCCTAAGGTTTTTCTGTCAGGTTATTTGGAAAAATTCAAATCTCTTGAAATTTAAAATGTAGAGAATTATAAAATAGCTCCATGGAAAGTCTAGAGTATTTCCCACTAATGAGGGCCAAAATTGTTTCGGAAAAAGAATTGGGATAGGAAGGAAAAAATGGGTAAACTTTTAAAATAAGAAAAAATATTTAAAAAACACCAGTAAATGGTTCAAGGAGGTCAAATATTTTTGCTTGTACAGACACAATGCTCTCATTAAGGAGGTCCGCTCTGGTGAGTGTCTAATGAATTTCAAACTGTAGAGAAAAATGAGGGTAAGTTAAAAATTTGCCTAGTTTATAGAGACCAGAGATGCGCATTCACAGTTTCGTTACGTTACGTTACACTATTACGATAGGTTTTAAAATTGCCGTTAATTATCATTACATTACTAAATATCGTATAAAAAATTAAGCGTTACCATTCCGTTACTACAAGACAACGGTAATACTCCAGCGTTAATTTTCGTTACCATTAAAAAATATTAAATAGCCGTTACTTTTCGTTACCGTTACTATTATTGTCCGCTCGGTATAAACTAAAATGTCAAACAACTAGTGTTGCCAGACGTACTTGGTATGCAGAAAATGTAGCGAAAAGGTAATTTACAGTTTCTGTGTAGTTCTTGATTCACCTGCAATCTGATCCGCATCCCGACTACCCCGGTGTGGTAATCTGAACATTTGTCCTTTTTTAAATTCATTTATCTCCTATTACCACCAGCAGTATTCTCCATGGTTAGTTCTTATCTACTAGAAACTTCGTTAGAACCAAAACTTAATTCATAAGCCGATTACACATCGTTTTTTTGTGAGCAAAAGCGTGTGGATTGAGCAAAATAAAGGGTCAAAAACATGTGCATGCATATATTTATTTGATAGCGTTACGTTACGCTACAATATCGTTTTCTGTTTACACACGCTTAAGCGTTATAGTTATTCTGATGAATGTTCAGCACACCCTAGTTCCGTTACCGTTACGTTAAAAACGGCGTTATTCCGTTATTGTCGGGTAAAAGTAACGTATATAACGGGCGCATCACTGATAGAGACTGATTTTCTAAGGAGATCCGGAATACTGAGTGCCTATACTGCGCATGCTCCAAGAATATAAATGAAGTTTGTGGTAATCCGGAAAATACTTTTGATTGTAGATGTATAAGAATATAGCGGTATTTGATGTATAAGGGCTCTTATAAGGGGGTCTGTTATAATAAGTGTATAAAATCTCGGGCCAGCTTAACTCTCTCCGACAGGAATCTTCTCCAGTGATTTGAAATGCAGATTTGAAGGGATGGGAAGTTTGTCGTCGTCCAATCCAGAACTTCGGCCATTTGAAATCCTCCACTCCAATTTCATTTATTTGTGGGAAAAACTGAAAAGATCATTTGGGGAAATTGAAAAGAGTGTGGAACATACAATATGTCTATATTTACTGGAAACTTGTGTCAGGCATGTTTTCTATGTGATGGTTGTGCACTTGATTGTATGTAGATACATTCGTATGTATGTATAGGTATGAAGGGAAAGCTTGACGACGACAAGTGTAAGGCGCTTACGCACATTTTCTCCTTTGAAGTCAATTGGAATGGTTAAGGTTGAAATTGAGTGGAGTAAATGAGGATAAATTCCAAAGTGAGGAATCCCATTTCTGTGTAACTCAACGCTCAGGGAAGAAACGCTGGGGAAAGCAGAGAAAAAGCAAATTCCTGCTCAATCCATAAATTCCACCCAAAAAACACACAAACTGTCAAGTCAAAGTAATAACCTAAAAATACACATCGATCCATTTTCCAGGAAAAGCGTGTAAAACAACTGGAGGGACTCAATTCTTTTCCAATTCCTAAATTCAACTTCAAAAGAGAAGAACTCTACTTCACCAGATACTCCACTTAATTTGAACTTGAGTTTCAATTAAACTTGATTTTCTGACTCATTCAAATTTTACATATACTCTTGTATTTGACTTTAACTTAAACCAGAACTTGACTTCAGCTTGAACCTGAACTTGAATTTACCTTAGACCAGAACTTGAGTTTAACTTGAACCTAAACTTGACTTTAGCTTGAACATAAACTTGACTTTAGCTTGAACCTAAACTTGACTTTAGCTTGAACATAAACTTGACTTTAGCTTGAACCTAAACTTGACTTTAACTTGAGCCTAAACTTGACTTTAGCTTGAACCTAAACTTGACTTTAACTTAACCTGAACTTTTATTTTACTTAAACCTACAATTGACTTTAACTTAATCTGAACTTAACTTAAACTTGCTCCTGAACTTCTTGACTTTAACTTGAACTGACTAGTACGTTAATAAGACTTTACTTTGAACAGAAACTTGAGCATGAGCCTATTCGAGAACTAAGTTTTAACCTGAAGGTGAGAATCAGTGCCACTTGCCTAAAATCTCCTGTGACGAGATCCTGTATAACGAGAGGACATAGACCAGGAAAAATACAAAGTGACCTAACATTGCGCATTTCCGACCAAAAGCAAAATGATTAACTTCCACAGTTGCCTTTAATGTGCTTCCCGACCATT
The DNA here is from genome assembly GCA_947179485.1 of Allacma fusca. Taxonomy (NCBI): domain Eukaryota; kingdom Metazoa; phylum Arthropoda; class Collembola; order Symphypleona; family Sminthuridae; genus Allacma; species Allacma fusca. The sequence goes on along the minus strand of OX359249.1, from coordinate 2,111,229 downwards.
TTTCCCCAACAAACTGGCCTTACCCCATTCTAAAGAGGTACGACTGTACATGGCAGTCTAACTAACCACATGGACATGGGAAGCCCGATACTTGAAAAGAACGTCCAGAGAGGAAGAAAACCCACAAAGGATGAACTGAGCTGTTCTGAGTTCCCTTTTCACATCACCCAGTCCACTCTCAGTACAGCGGATCCATTTACAACAAATGTACACCAAATATTTAGGAATATTTCCCTTTACTCTCTTCCTAATGCACATTTTTCTCCTCATAAGAGCAAGCTCTTACCAGCCTATTCCAAACCCTTTAATTTCCTCTCCCAGGATAGCCCTTACAAAAAGAGTAAACTGTATTCCTCGAGCCAAAACCAGACTGTTACATCAGACTGATGTTATTTTATTACGTTAGCTCATGTCCCGTCCCATGTCCAAACATTTTCACTCCCAAACTTTTTTTTGTCTCCCTTCACACCTTCAATTGGCCACGTCCCTACACACGTCATCTGCACAAATACATACAAATACATATACATACATACGATTATCCTATAAGTAGATACATGTACAAAAGAAAATAAAGAAAAAGAAGAAACATTTTCTGAAAAAAATTGACCCCTGTCTTTTCACCCATTGCATCCCACGGAAATATAACAAAAGTTTGAGTAAATAGGCTGTAAAAAAATAAAACTTATTTTTTATTTTCATCCCTGCTCCTAACACCCTTAAAATACTTTCAAGTCAGGCGGTACATAAAGTATACAGTGGACTCAATATAACGGGCACGCCCTTTTATGAGGGAGAATTTTTACAAGGAGAGAATTAATTGTAATAAATAATTATTAATTGGAGAAATCCTTGGAGAAAATACTACGCTCAAAAGAGACTCTGTTTACACGTGAAAATAAAAGCCCAGTGGAAGGAGAAGGTGAGACTCTATAATGTTATTATTGGCTGTTGATTTGGGAGCGTGGATAGGAACTATGTGGGATTTTGAAACAATTAAATAAATTTAATTAAGGGGATAAGAAAGGAGAAAGATCCTACGAGGGAATTGTAAAGAAGCAAGGAGAGATGAGCGAGGAAGAGGGAAGAGAAATGTGAGGAAAATGCTTATTGTGCTCTCAAGACCACTTCCGCCTTTGAAACACAAGGTTTGAGGAAAGAGAAGGCGAAATTCATACGCAACCACTTTCTTCAATTGTCCCAGAAAATTTTCCGCCCACTTATATCACACACACACACACACACACTTCTTTCACCCACTTACACCATCAATTCCCACAGACGGTCTAATACTTTTTTATCCATTCTCCCTTCCAATTCTACCGTGAGGTTCTTGTACAGGACTCTGTAAAATATTTCACCCTTTCATCTATTTTCTCAAACAATTTTCCCTTCCTTGGCTACTCGATCCATGGAGATTTATATCATTGAATGCAATCCCGTTTCAAAATTATTTTCCCACAATTTTACTTTTTGTACTTACAAATCCAATTTTTCAAAGATTAATTTAGTAGAGACAGTCATAGAGTGCATATTAAACGCATATGTCTTATTACAAAAGTCTAGCTTTTTATAACAACACCTCTAAAAAATCAAAATTTGTCTCTTACAATCAACTCCTCTTAGACGCAAAATAATTAACATTGGGCCAAATAGGAATATCTAAATATAATTGCCCCTCAATAGGAAATGCTGTTGTAGGTGAGAGGGTCTACTATAGCGAGAAGCCCGTGCTTATAGGCTCTATACCCAAGAGGAATTTTAACATTGAAGAAAGAAAAACGTCTCGAAAAAATGGTGCCTCTCTCTACGAAGGATTCCTCCCTCTGTTTCAAGGGGATTCCGCCATAGCTAGAGTCGACACTGTGTACGTATAGTGTATCTATATCTGTAGATATGCAAGACTATAGAATAGAGGAGCATGAGCTACAATTATGTATGTATGTTGGTGTGTGTATGCTCTGGAGCGGTGGAAAGTTGAATGAAATGACTTGGGTGGATTTAATCCTTGAGTACTCGTATCCAATGACAGCTTGTGTAAGCTTTAGCTTTTGTGAAATAGGAAAAAAAAAGGGAAATTCCAAACCTCGCCTTAGAACTTTCTCCGTGCATTTTTCCCTGCTTCGTGTTACGCCTTTCACTTCCCCCCCCCCATTTCTCTCTCTCTCACTCTCTCTCTCTCTCTCCCCTTTTTGGCAGGCCTAACTAGGTGGATTACACTCAAGTGTAAAATATACAAAAGACTTAGGGCCTGGGAAGGGAGGAAATGGATGAAGGCAGGAGAAAGTCGGGAGGAAAAGAAAATTAAAATTCTTCACACCTTGTTCATAAAACCTAATAAAAACCTTATCAATTCCAGTGGAATTTCCAGTATTTCAACCGCCTCCAATTCCCTACGACTTTCCATACTTTCCCTCGCTCCAACGTCTCCTCCACTTTTTCATTTCCCCATTGCCCCACTCACTTTCTCTCGTCTTTGCATAAAAGATGGACAGCCTCAAAACTCCAAGCGCTTTTTCACACCTTTTCTTTCTCCCTCTCTCTCTCTCTCTCTCTCTCTCTCTCTGACTCTGGCTCTCTCAATAACACTCAATCCCTATTTCTCCATATGAGCTCCCCGCATACGTATACTCATATCGTCCTCAGATATACTGTGGGACCTCAGTACAAGGGATCCTATTTAAACCATTCTCCATCTCCTAACATAATTCCCCTGTATTGAACAGAATCTAGTAGATTTTCCCTTAATGGGGCGCACAGAATCAATTCTCTATATTTTATATCAAACCATTCATACAGTTAGAAGTTAGAGCCTACCTCCATGTAAAAGCATTTAAAAGGGAGGAGGTCAGGGAGGGGTCCGTTTCAGAGAGGTCCTATCTTATGCACCTTCCACACGCTCATCTTACATTCATTCATGAAGATGAGTGGGAAAGGGGCAGCACTCAACTATAGCGTCCAAAAGGTATGTTGTCTCCATTCTCCCCTCATTTCCAATTCCTATTTCCTTCACTCACTTTCCCTTTTTGCCCTGTGTTGTACAGTGGTTCGTCCTTCCACCGACTCCCGCATAGTCCATCTTGAGGGAAGCGTAGTGGCTGTGAGAGACACGGTCATTATAAAGACTGATATTAAGGAAAATATAAACAAGATGTTTAGAATAATCTGAGAGCTAGAGGAAAAATCAAGGGCGTCGCTGTTTGCACATAAGAATAATTCTATCAAAATAGGTTTACAATAATTGAAGCTCCTCTGAGGGGCCAGCTTGAAGGAGTTTGCTCAAGACTCTCCTCTGAGGATACAAATCAAGATTGAGGTAAATTTTCTCAATTTTTGAAAATAGTTGGTCCTTGTGCAAGAGAGGATGCTACTGGAAGAAGATAGGGACAATAAGGACTATGTTGTAAAGAGCTCCGGCCTGTCCAGGGTCCTCTGTACCTGTGCATAGTGGCCTGACGAGAAATAGGGGAAAGTTTTGGGATAGTTACGGGATAAGCGAGTGCCGGGGAAAAAGGAGGGATTAGGACTAAAGCCCACGTAAAGCAGCATACTTTACTTTTCACATGGATTTTACATGGAGCCGTGTTATGTCGAGACTCGGAGGAACACTTAATGCAAAACTTTCCCTCCCAGCCCTTCTCAAACAAGAGGAAAATTCAAAGTCTTTCCTACGACTCCAGTCCCATAAGGAAGCACAAGTCTGGAGCGAAGCCTTCGCCTTTTGTCCTCTGCATTTAATCCACTGTAGGTATACAAAAGGCAGGGAAAGTATGGGGAAATCTCACTGTACTCTGAATAAAAAGGACCTCGGAATAAGGATTCCTCTCCTGCTGACGGATACAGTCTGCTCCTGTTATAGAGGGTGTAAGGGTTTAACTATAAGTCCAGCATGTCACATTTGGTCATCGTAACTTCCGGTCAAAATTTTGGAGTGTCAATATATATTCTTGCTCCTACATTGAGAGAATGTCCTTAAGGGAACCCCTTGTAGTCCGGTGCTGGTGCTCGTATAAAAAAAAGAGCGTTATGCTGAACAAGAAAAAAAATATTTTGAAGGGGAAATTGTGGGAGTGACTAATTTTTGAGCTGTGTCACAGGGAGGGTGCACTGTATGGAGTGGGGATGAGTGGGATATGGGCAGAGGTAGTTTGTAATAAATAATGTAATATATGAGGAAATGGTGATTACAAGTGATGGGAAATGAGAATATCCACGAAAGGAGGAGCGGACTTCAGTGAAAGCGGAATTATTTGGAATGGTCCCTGGGAATGGAGGAGTTTATGACCCCGGGATCCCTTTCCCATGCCGGCTTGGGAAAAAAGTAGAGACATGATAATTGTAAATAGTCATAAACCGGAAACTCAAGTAGAAGAGACTGGATCTCCATTTCCCATCCTCTTACCTGCTCTCTCATCCCCTAGGCTTATAAGAGCACGTAAATTCCCCAAGGCTTCCCCAAACAGACAACCCACACAATTATTATTCAAATCCCCAAAAACACAAGCAAACTTTTCCCTCCAACTTTTCTCTCTATTTTCCCCAAAACTCTTACTCAAATCCATTCCCTTCCTCAATTCCCCTCCAATCCCGTACTAAATTGGGAGCAAATTTCGTGGGAAATGGAACATCTTCTACATTCCAGCGCCATCCAGCGGTGGAATTTGAAGGCATATTTTTAATCCCTGCTTTTCCTACTGGCTATCCTGCTCAACTAGGAAATTATTATTTAACTCCTTTTTTAAAATAAAATAGTTTTCAAGAGTCGTAGTAAAGTATTTGCAATATTTATAAAAATCTTCACAGTTTTACTTTGTCCCAATGCAACTGGAAGTATTTTGATGAAATGTAATTAAATGGATTTTTGAAACCACCATTAAAATTTTTTGGAAGCCATGTTCATTGAAAATTTGAGAGTGTATTACACTATATTTGTGTGTGTGTGTGTGTGTGTGGCTTCTTCTATAGAATAGGAATTGCTTTTTGGGAGACTCTATGCATGTCGGAAAAAATAGTGCCATATGTTTGAAGTCCCATAATATTTGAAAGGGAAAGAGGGGGTTGAGACAATTTCTGGGATGCCATTGGAGTGGGAATAAATTTTGGTAAATTCAACATTTCCATTCAGATGCTATGGTGTGTCGTTGGGATTTAAAGTGAGCTTTCCCTACAAGAAAGAATGGTAATCGGAAATATGGAGATGTTTCCCCAGAATTAATAGCAACATATGTGGAGACGACTCATGAAGGGAAATAGATGGAGAATTCCCAGCAAAAATAAAGTCTGGCAATGGAGGAGGCAATAACACTGCATCCTCAAAATGTACGAACAAAATTCTTAGATACAGTGTGACAGTGTGAACTCACTATAAGGGCCCTCTGTGTAAACCACCAGTTTTCCTCAAATGGCAAAATATAAAATCTAGGCAGTATCCCAAATCTGTGTTGGAAAATTTTAATTTTTAACCTTTAAAGGAACACACAAAAAACGCGTTCCAATAGGCCCTTCTCAAAGTATAACTTTCTCCGTAGGGGCAAAAACATCCGAGGGCATTATCACAATGCAATGTTAGTTCCAACCTTGTAAGAACCTATCCTGAGTAAAGTCTCGTTATAACGGACCCAATTCAAGCCGAACTTTCTCTGCTGGGGGAACAAAATTTAGGGAAGATTTTCCCCTTGGATATAATTTTAATTTTTGACTGTGTAGGTAAGATCATATGTAATTAAATGTGGTTGTACGAGGCTACGCTGTAATAGGGGATTTTCTGCATAGTTGCATAAAACGAGCAATAGAATTTACTACAACGTAGATTTTTTTTAGTGGTACCAGGAGTAATATGTGCCCTATTTGGTTATATTTATGAATATATTTTGAGGGATATTTGGCTGATTTGGGGGTGCTGCTATGACGAGAGACCACTGCAGAAATGGAGAGAGGAGGCGGAAGACAGAGAGTGAGAGAGAAAAGTGATTGAGTAAAAAGTGCGGAAGAAATATATAGAACGAGAAATGCATGGAAAGTGCATGCTAACGGGATCAAAAATGGAACTCGCCGATGATATCATTCATTCACAGGCTTTTGTGTAATGTGACTTGGTGTAGAATCCTTTGCAAAAAAAACAGAGCGGAAAGAAAGTGCGGAAGAACATGAGACTACTCTTATCATTTGAGTTACGACTACTCTTACTACCACTCAATTCCAACTACATCTCTGCTCCTGTCATGTCAACTTTCATCCTCATTAAACTTCCCAATTCCAACTCAAACTACAACTTGGCTTCACGAGCAAGTCTCAGTCGCACTTGAGATACAAACGTCTCATCGAGCTTCGCATCACCTTCACGTAAATGTAAACCTGACTCATACTTGATCCAAACTTGATTCAAACTTGATTCAAACTTGATCCAAACTTGATCCAAACTTGATCCAAACTTGACTTAATCTTGATCCAAACTTGACTTAATCTTGATCCAAACTTGACTTAATCTTGATCCAAACTTGACTTAAACTTCATCCAAACTTGATTTAAACTTCATCCAAACTTGACTTGAACTTGATCCAAACTTGACTTGTACTTGATTCAAACTTCACTTAAACTTGATCCAAACTTCTCTCAAACTTGACCCAAATTTTACCTGCACTGTCTGGGCACTATGTCTTCATCGATTCTTTAACTTGACCTATGGGACTTCAAGTTTTTTTTAATTGTTAACTACAATATATTCACGTGGACTTCAATTTTCCCCTTGATCGGGATTTTAACTACAAATAGACTCTTTTGTGTTTTTCTGGAAATAATATCTTGGATAGGCTAAAAATGTGAAACTCAAGAGACTGCTTGAGATCGTAGACTTTGCAAGTTGTGCTTGTCAAATGAATAATTGAAGACCTAAACCTGAATCAGTCAATGAATTCCTATTTACCAACTCACCGAGCTGGCCCCCATGTCCCAAGCAACTTTTCGGAGTGATCTCGAGGGATACACCGAAATTCTAACCAATCGGTCTAGTCGAATGGTAGCAGTGAAACCCGTGAATCCTTACGTGCAAAAACGTCTTTGCTAGTGAATACATTTATTTATCAAGGGAAATGTTTACCATTTATTCAGTGTGGTCCGGTAGTCATGAGTTGACCTTCCTAGGATACAGGTCAAATAAACACAAGTATGATAAGAATTCGGGAAAAGTTTATATTTCAAGGTACAATGTTGTATCGAATCGACCTCAATGGGCCAGTGCATTGAGTCTATGATCTTGGATTGGGTAGCAACTTCTCAATATACTCAAATTGATAACACTAGCTAATAATTAAATTATATATTAATAATAATAATATATCGACTACTATGGATCTCTAGTTGGTCAAATTCCTCAAATTTACCCCAATGGGTATAAACTCGTTTCCAAAGTTGTGGGTGACAAAATTTTGAAACCGGCCCCAATCATTTTTTAGTTTCTGCTCAAACCCTAACCCAAATTTTAAAAAATTTCTGAACCCGTACCCGGTCCCAAAACCATTGAACCCGTTCCAGGGTTCAGCCATAATCGAACCACAAGCAAAATATTTTACAAATCCATCTGCACGTCACCAGCATTTACGGCATTCTCACCAAGGTTTTAAAACTAATTCAAATTTAGCGCTTTATTAGAAATCTTAATTTATTCATTTTTAGCCAGCCCATCCTCTTAACGCCGTAACAGCACATTCAAAAACAATCATGAGCTTGATCTTTTTATCTCACTGACATGGTGGAAGAATCCGCTCACTAGTGGGTGACTTAGGACTTTTTAATGAGATGATTTGCTACCTCACCTCCCTCCCCAGTTAGCAAACTCTCTCATCGGTTCAACGTGATAAATGAAAAACAGACTTTCGATTATTTTATTCTAATCTAAACTTGGGCACGATTTCAGGTGCCAAGCAAGGCGAGATGGACAAACTATTCTGCTCTGAGGGACTTTGGCCAAGGTGACTAAACTCAAACTATATTTTATTCCGCCCCTTGGACTTGAGGCAAGGTTTCTAATTGGAGAACCATAGAATGCCCTGAAACGATCTGTCGGTAACGAAAAGCATACAATATGTTGAAAGGGTGTAGAAAATGGAGAGCTAATTTGTCAATGAAATGTAGGGGCTTATATATGTACATATGTGTAGGCTTAGTGATCCCCATACAGGAAGGATAGTAGAATGGGTTGATCCAATCGCCCATTAAAAAGTGTGTATGTATTATGTATATACGTATAGGGTCGTACAATTTTAAATACAGGAAGGATTTAAGATGGCTGAATCATTTGGATACCTTTAGCCCTCGCAGAAACGCTTTATGGATGTGTTACAATATTGACTGATACGTAGATGTTGGGCAAAATATCACTGAGCCCCTTGATGACTTTCCGCTTGACTGCAAATCAGTGGTCAGAGATGATATATTTTTTTTAAATACAAAGCAGGAACTAATTCCAGGTGCCAATCCAAACTGTTGTAGCTGTAACCGTTGCCATTGATGATGGTCACTTCTATCACAAGCTGTCTTCAAAATCCCAGAATTATGGAAAAATTATTTCAAGTGAATATGCTGTCACATTGCTGGATTTTGAAGGAGTTTCTACCAAACATGATGGGGAGGGGAACATTATTGAAACATGTTCCACTCTTGGATGGAGCAACGGACCGAGTCTACGTATAGATTCAAAGTTTGCTGTCAGAGGTGACATCGAATGTATCAAAGAAGACTTGAGACGGCTCTACCCCAAGAGCAATATTTTCATTAGCTTGGTTTATCCACATCATGTGCAGACTAATATGACCACTAACGGGGATTTCCTTGCCCGATAACGAGTTTAATAGTCAGTCTCTTATGTAGGCTCAGGGAAATTATTGTGGTTATGGTTTTGTCCATGCTTATTTAAAGAATTTCAGGACTATGGTGTCTCTAGACGTAATAAATTAGACGTGAAAAAATTCTTCTACATTTGTCAAACATAATTAGAGTTAAACCAGAAATGCAATAAAAAGTTTAGAGATATCGGTAGTAAGGATTATGGCTAAATAAGTGTTAATTATTTTATCTTCATAATGTATTACTTTTTAAAAGCCTTCACATTTATCTACATAATTACTAACAACTACCAATGCAATAGGGTTAAAAATATCAAACTGGCATTCAGCCAAATTGAACGTTGTGAGTAACAATAAAATTAAAGTTTTGTCAGCAGATGGTGCAGACACCGAATGTACCCGTGAACATGTATATTACGGGTACACACGATCCAGGAATGCTGAGCCCGAACCCCATATCCATCTCTATCATATTTAACCCCTTCCTACACCCGAAGTTCGGGTTCAAAGCCGAATAATCAAAATGCAACTAATACTTTCACCCAATTTCTACATACAACTCGCTAGCTATTGTGGGAAACAGTGAAGTCTCTTTATAAGAGCGGCCCCATATACAAGCGTAGCAAGGACTGGCTCTTTAGCAGAATTTGCTATTATAAACATAAACAATAATTATATAATGCTGTAGGGGACAGAAGCTTGCCCAGACATCCTGGCACAAATATATGAAGACGCTGTCCCTATGCAGGGGGCTGTTATAACGAGAGTTTAATATGCTCCTACAAATAATTATCCCTTGTTATTGTGTTCGAGAATTTTAACATTATGGTGAAAAGAGAAATATTACAGTGGTTGGGCTCCAATAGAGAAATACTCTTTAGGAGAGTGTTCCCTATAGTTAGACTTCACCGTAGTCACTAATACCCACACATAAAGGGAGAAAGGCTACAGTTCAAAAATAAGATTGGAAGGCAAGTAGGTGGAAAATTAGGATTCCCTCCAGCAGCAGTCCTAAAAAGGAGAAGAAAGTAAGTAATCTAAAGTAAAAACCATAAATAATAGAAGCTATTTAATTAAATTTCCTTCCGCACAGGCATAGTACATATCCATGTCCATATGTACATACGAGGAGTTGTGACCTACAGGGAATTTCATCTGTCTCCAGGAAAATACTCGCAACAAGATTTATTCTCAAAATCTATCTTGGCTATATGGTAGTGTAATAATTATTTATGTGCATGGAGTGGAAAGAGGCTTAAACAATAAGTGCAGGAAAGCTTAGCCAACTGTCAACCCTGTCCTGTCTTTCCCCGCCCTTGTATAGAATGTATGTATGTTGTATGTATATAGAGTATATTAATGCTCTTATATATGGAGAAGGTGCAAATGACCAATCACTCAGAAGATCTTCCAGAAATGTATCTATCTTTGCTCCCTTTCCCCTCCCCCCCAGTCATACCCACAATCCCCCCCACTCAGACATCCCTCCGAAAAATCATTGGAAAGACCATCAAATTGTCTACAAATCAGGGTGGAAGAAATTTTGGAAGAAAGCATGAGGGGAAAATAAAAAGAATGTTATTTTAGAAATTCTTACTTTACTTCGAGGTCGTAACTGTAATTATGACCCCAAATATTGATTTAGGTCAATGGAAAAAAATCCCAGATATTGGGAAATTTAACTTAACTGTGCCCCTTGTAAATCATATGGGCAAAGGTGGGGGAGAAATGCTTGGCACTCTGTATACACACGTACATACATATGTGCATGCAAAGTTTAAGGAAATATATTTAAGAGAGAATATAATCCTTCAAAGAAAAACGACCTAATTTATTTTCAATGTAAATGGCTCTATGATGCAATTACATTTGTCCATTGAATTTAAATGAATGAGAAATACCCCGTGCTTCATCCTTATTGTCAAAATTATTTCCCTATTGTTTTCTTAGGCAGTTCCACAACGAGCTTATTATAAGTTAAGCTCCTTTTTCGAAAATAATAAAATGAATACTTAAGGAAACTTCATTGAACATTAAGAGACATATACAAAAATTACCGTCAATTATTAAAAGCAGAGTAATTTATGTTTTAAAAATGACACTCACATTTACAAGTACAATAATTTACAGGAAGTGCTCACTATGATGGACACTTTTCACCTCTCTTAAAATATCATCTTCTCTATTGAAGTGAATATTTTTGACACGTTTTAAAAAATTCTCCGAAATGTATTTCATCGGTGAAGAGGCAAAATGATCTAGATGCAGCTTCTTATAAAAACAGAATCGACATGTATTTTTGTCTGCCAGGAGACCGAAATGGGAAGGATGGAAAGATTGGTGTGCTTCAGGAAGGGGAGAAGGCATTGAGTGAGATGAAAACTACGATAGAGGCAAAGCAGGTTCATACGACTCTAATATGTAACTCCAATGAATCTTCACTAGTTTTTTCGAATCAATCAACATCGATCCATGCCTGGAAGATGAGCACTAAAAAACTTGAAGATGGCGAAGGAAGAGAAAGGAAAAAAAACTGACGCTTTTTAGAATTGCCTCAAAATTAAAGGTTTGCAAATAGGAATAAGTACTTACACGCGGTAGACTGCAGAGCATAGCTCATTAAGTCAAGTCTGGTGGAAAGGCTGTGTTTTCAAGTGTCTGGGCAATCTTTTGAGATTAGTTTAAGCACTAATTGATTTTAAACGGAAACTCCGTGTAGATTCAGGTTGGGGTTTCGGACAAGGGCGAGGTCGATGCCAAGGTTAGATCATGCTCAAGTGTAGGTGCTTTTGAACTGTAGGTCGTCTTGAGAATCACTATTGGAACTTTTACGTGTCGGTCAAGTCAAACGCGGGTTAAATTTCAATTCAAGTTTAGGTCAATTTTTAGGATTGTAGTTGAGGCTGGAATTTAAATCAAATGAAAGTCAAAGTCAAGTTTAAGTGTTAATCAAATGCAAGTGGTTTTTAAGACCGCAGAATTTTTAAAATCAGGGAATGTTTCAATGTCTGTCAAGTCAAGTTAAGTATGGGTCAACGTCAGGTCGTGTTCAGTATAGGTCAAGTTAAGTATGGGTCACGTCAGGTCGAGTTCAGTATAGGTCAAGTTAAGTATGGGTCACGTCAGGTCGAGTTCAGTATAGGTCAAGTTAAGTATGGGTCACGTCAGGTCGAGTTCAGTATAGGTCAAGTTAAGTATGGGTCACGTCAGGTCGAGTTTAGTATAGGTCAAGTTTAGTATGGGTCAAGTTAAGTATGGGTCACGTCAGGTCAAGTTAAGTATGGGTCACGTCAGGTCAAGTTAAGTGTAGGTCACATCAAGTCGAATTCAGTGCAGGTCGCGTCCAGTCGAGTTTATTACAGGTCAAGTTAAATGTCGTCAAGTCGAGTTCAGTACAAGTCAAGTTAAGTGTGGGTCACGTCAGTCGAGTTTAGGTTTCTATCTTTTAATTTCTTGTATCTATGTGTACAAATATTTGGTTATACAAATAGGGTTCATATGCTTGCATAACATGGAAAATATTTAGACAAGCTTTTGGAATTTGGAGACATTCTTATTAAATGCGCACATTGTTAATTAATCTCCGTAAAAGATCATATTCTACTGTATCCATTGACCTTTCACAAGTCCCCTTTGCAAGACTTCTCGTGAGTAAATAAGACGAAGCCTAAAGGAAACCCTGACAATGAGATTGGAAGGCAGGCACCCGTCCTGGCCATTCCGAGACGGAAGGAGGGAGGAAAAAATAAAAAGGGCAAAACACAAGGAATCAAGTGAAACGCTTCCCAATGAGAAACGAATCATGAGTGTATTGGGATTCAATGAATAAGTATTTGTAATACGAATGGAATCCTAAAGTCAAACTATCAGGAGCCACATCACCCATCCAATACTCCTTTTCTCATCTTTCTTCCCTTCAAACTTTACGCTTCGGATTTCAAGTCTTCCCTTAACACACACTTATCTCTCAACATGTACATACATATGCGTATCTAGATACAGTCCAATAACTTTATGGCAACGTCCGTAAAACTACCAGGATTTACTCCTATGACTACATACTTTCACAAAGTTAACAAAAATTGCTAACATCATCGACGAGAATGTTCCCAATTATTTTTATCCCTACTAAGTACATCGAAGATTGCTATTATATAAGGGACCCGTAGTAGTTAGAGTGTACAGTACATCCAGTCTTTCAATGTACTGGTCCAAAGTCTCACGTCATGAGTTGTAACTTCGAGCACCAAAAATTCCTTTCACATGTATAAAGCATGTGAACAATGCTCACGGTTACTGTACATAAACAATAAATATCCATGGTTTATATAGAGTTTATTATGTACGTGCATGCGTATGCGTATTCCGTTTGTATCCTCGTTATAAGAGCACGTTACAAGAGCATGCTGTCTGTCGTCTGTATACTGGAGCAAAAAATTTTATCCACGTTCCAGTGGACCACGAGTTTAATTTTCTCCTTGTAAAAGGATGTACTGTGAACTCTCGATACAACGGACCTCGTTGTATTGTTTTCATCAAAGAATAAATACATGTATATTTGGGCGAATTCCTGTTACTACAACATAACATGTTTTGTGGTTATAAAATCATTCGGGTCAAGGGGGAGAAATATTGGGTATTTTAACGGGAGCTGTTACAAATAGAGTTTACTAATGTGCATACATGCAGTTGTGTAAGTATACAAGAAATGTTCTTGAAATGCGATTTCTCCTTAAGCCTCCATTCTTTCTTTCTTTCTTTTTTGGGAAAGCTCAAGTTTGTAAAGGGAAAACAGGAAGGTCGATTAAGAGTCAAAATCTTTAGCTAAACTTAAGCCCCAACGACCAGCCACCGCTACTAACAATAAGTCTTTTAACCAATCCTAACTAAAGACTCATTCAGGCTTCTCTCTCCTCAATTTCCACTTTCCCACGGAACTTACAATAAGGGTTCTTTTCAGGCCACAGTAGCTTTATTATCATTTAGCTTCTAACTCTCTATAATGAGCAAAGCTCAAATGCTTTGACTGGAGATGCTAGCAAATATGAATATTCGGCAAAATTCCTGAAATTGTAAATGTTAAATTTTGCAAATTTTAAAATGTACGAGGAATTATGGGCATTTTTGTAAAAATTTGGGGAAAGGTTAAAAAAAAATTTTACAGAAATTTTAGACTGGGACATTTCGAACAAATATGTATGTGGAATTTTGAGAGTATCAGATTTTAAAAAACGGTTAGCAAAATTTTAAAACTTAGGAAAAATGTTTGAAAACAAACCCCTACCTTTTGTTTGTACAGTAATCTACAATTGGGACAAACATTTTTTTTTAAATATCATTTTAGCTAAATTAGTAAAGTCGGCGATTTGAACACACCCAATATTCGGTCAAAATATTCGAAAATGTGCAATACATTTGGACAAACATTTACACAACAAATGTTTAAACAAATTTTAACAAAACTAGCTCTGCAGGATTGTGAATTTGAAATTGGGTTAGCATGAACAAACCCAGCACTCGCGCAGACGCGGGAGAACGAAGAAACTGCATTTGGTAAAAATTGTGACATCTTTGTTAGGGGAATGTGATAAATACTACCACTGCACTGTGGAGAATCCTTCATGTGCAAATATTTCGATATTTATGAGCAATTGTTTTCAGAATGCAAAACAAATAAAGAAATTAGCAATCAAGCAGAATTACGAAACGATTTAAAAAAACAAATTTGCGCACAACTTTCAAACCCCTTCCTTCTACACTAACACTACACGTTTCTAACACTATTTAACAAATTAACAACAATATGGGTACTTTTTTTATCGAAATATCAATTTTTGCTCGAAAAAACATTTTGATAGGCAAATTTATTACAATCCAAGGAGCAAACCAACTCGAGAAAACATTCTTAGCTCACTCGGTGAATCCCCAAAACTTTTATGAATACAATCCGGAAACAAAGATTGTACACTCGTACACTGTACAATGAAATAACAGCCCCATTCAAAAATTTGCACTTTCAAAAATACTTGTGCAAAACGAATCTGACCTGAAAAATAAAATTCAATAATTCTGAGACCTTATTATCCTAGGTACGTCAACTAATCAATAATTTCTATACATTAAAAGTTGTATACACATACTATATATTCCTAAAAGTACATATACACATATAATCCAATGTATATGTACATAGAATTAAAATAAGGTTATTTTTATCAATGGATCTTTTCATACATATAAATATTTACGTACTTATATTTTAAACACAACTACTTAGCAGCGGTCTCATTGGAGAAGAACGAAAAAGGATCATATCCTTGAGATGTCGAATTTTCTCCTTTCTTCTTATTTTTCTTCATTCCAAAACTAGTCCCATAGATTGTTTCCTCATTGTCCTTCCCCTTGAATTTAATGACGGGATTTGCCACTGAGTTTCTAAATTTACGCCCGACATCCACAGCCGGCAATCCAGTTGGGGTTGTGTGACACTCAAAGAGCTGCGTCCCAACATTTACGGACTTCCCTATGATCAATCTCGATGACGGGTTTTGTAAATCATCCCGTTTTCCTGTAGGAAAAAAATTGGCCAAATGAGTTTCTTTAAAATTTGTTTATATGCAGTGCAGGCAGGCAGCAGTTTCTCTATCTGAACACCCCACCACCAGAAAAGTCTTAAACCTTTCGTTTTCTTTTACTTCTAACATACAGTTAATCATGGTAATGCAATCATGAAGCATTTATAATGCCACTGATGCAGTTCACGTATTTTTGTAATCACATAATCGACACAGTACAATGATTTTTTCGCTACAACGGTCTCCCTTTTCATTTTCCACATTGTGTTGTAAATACTGTATGTGGCACCTAGGTCGTTTGCCACAATTTAATACAACTCGTTACAGCGAACTGATTTGCTGCCCCCCTACAAAAGGTCTACCGATAGTGTACAATACGGATAGTTTTTATAGCGGATTAAAATATAGCTTCCTTGCAAATGCGTTATAGCGATAGTTGCCTGTAATGTACACAGTTTTAAACTGTAACATTTTCAATCTTGTGCCATGGACTTGACTCACCTCCAAGAGTGGCGTCCCTGAGGAAATTGACTACGGTCTCAAAGCTCATCTGATGCAAAGGACTGGTGCTGGAGCCAATTCCAATGCGATTAAACGGACGATAGACCCCCGAATTTGTCATGTAGTCCGCAATCAAGCTCAAATGTCGGGGGTCAATCACAATCCCATAAGCTTTGAATACATCCGACAATTCCTATAAAGAAAAAAAAGCAAAACAATTCAATTCATTACAACTCCAATAAGTACGCATATAGGTACATCGTATACAGTAATCTTATTTGTTAATCCGTAATCTACAGTGAAACCAAGGCTATAGATAGTATAATTATTTATATCTATAGCCTTGAGTGAAACGAAACTATATATACAGTACTCTAATGACACAATAATAAATTCTTCTTTAAAGCTCTTCATTTTTTCCCATGCTAATATACACACTTACACGTAATTACAGGGTACATACTTGTTAAAAGATAATTGCTCTTGTAAGAACAATTCCTCTATAACGCATCAAAAATATTTTTCTAATTCCCCTTTACTAAAATGAAATAACTATTTATTCCCAGTCCTCAATATTGGTCTTTCAGGGACACCTTTACAGTCAGAATGAACTGTACACGGCCTGCCTAGGAAGTAAACTCCTGAATTCTGTTGTATCGTGCTCAAATGGTAATTGGTAATGAAAGCGGCTTGGGACACTATAATGCTTTTAAATCAGCTACAAGATTCCCCAAGAGTTGACAAAAGAATTAAATGAGGAACTAGAAAAAAGTTCCGGGAAAATAAGGAAGTCGGAGGGCAAATCAAAAGTAATTATAAACAAAGCGAGGGTCCCTCCCATCCTCCAAACAAAACAGTCCATATACGGACTGCACTCAGCTATTGTATTGTATATATGTATAATTACATATAAAAGGCCTGGGAAAAGCAGTACAAAAGTAACTCTAAAAAATAAGAGCAAAGTGAAAGTAGGAAGTAAAGGAAAGAAATCCTCTTTTAATGATCTGAATGCATGGTTGGGCGTCAGGCTTAAAAACAGGATGCACAAAACCTCTTGTCCGATGTACAGAACCCAATAAATATTATCCCAAGGGAATTGGAAATTTGCATTCAAATTTTTTAAAATAGCGTTCATTGAACTAGGTTGATATCCGCAGTCTATGGGGTTAAAAAGAAGAAGCAAAGTCAAGATAATTTAATCCTTAAAATCTGAAAATGACAAATCCTAACTTTGCTTTACATTTCTAGCTCTTTTTGTTTTTCTGACCTTGCTGCCTTATTTTTTGTCATGCCCATGCCCACAATTCTCAACGTAGTAACTTGAAAACTGCTCATGGAAAAAAACCCATAAAATTCAATAGTCAAGCGTGGAAATATAATCCGAAATAAAATGTATGCAGTAATTAAAATGTAATAATAAAATCCAGACTTTGCTTCACATTTTGGAACCCTGTGCCCTCAAATATTCAACTACTCTGATGAAACAAATTATTTAAAATCTGCAATAAATTTTCCACAATTAGGAGGGCATGAAAGCTTCATTGGTCTCTCCCTTACATGGCCTATAAGAAGGGGAAAAGGTTTCGTGGTACCCTCTTTGTGTATATTACACTAATCTATATACGTACATACGTAGATATATGTACTCTCGATACATAGAGATCATTAAACAAGATCCACAAATACCAATTAACAAGGTTACTGTGAGATTGTTACTTTGTTGAAAAAAATTACACTGCAGTATCAATACTTAAGGAAGAATGGTTGCCAATAACACAGGATATCTTTGTGTTTTGTGAACACTCCTACGCAACAGAGACAATGAAGCTAAACGCACTTGACGCGATCTCCAACTTCTTCCGAGGGATTTCAACCAGGTTTACATACTTTACGATTTCTGTAGTGTCCCAGTAGTAATTAATTAGAGAATACAAAATAAAGCAATGTGGGGTAACAAGCAAATGTGACTGTCCAAAAATATTACAGTCGAATCTAACTACAACAGACCACCCCCTCTTATAGCAAAAATCTCTTAAATTGTGACAGAAATTAGATATGTATATCGGTTTGTAATTTTTTTTCGATTTAAATGGAAATACAGTAGCTTCTCCCTATGACGGACCCCCAATACGAGCAGCTTCTCTATTGGACCATGGGTTTGTGGACACAATTACACCATCTAGTACAATTTTTCTCTTTATAAGATACAATGCTATTAAGCTTTCTGGTGGATCATATTAAACATTCTCCTAACATTGGATTTTTGCTTCTTAAAATGTATCCCTTGGAGATGAGATTGCTAATGCTCTTATGAAGATAAAAATAACATTAATGTAAACAGGAATGCATCCTAATTATTTTGTCCCTTTAGAGGGAATATTCTTACCAGGCGTCCCTTAAAACTACAGGCCACTGTAATTTCTTATGTAAAAGGGGGTCCATAATAATGAGAGGTTACTATTAATGCCTTATAAATTAGCATCCTTACGTAATCTAAACATATTGCTACTACAGACAAAATGCTTGTATAAGGATTTCATGTCTTTCACATAGCCGGAGTACACTGTATTACGAAAAAGAAGTTCACATCCTGGGTATCGCAACCGCATTATGTTTATGATGGTCTTTATGCAGGGACTGAATAATGGGACTTGTATGGGAGCAATTTGTGTAGTGGCGTAATCCAAAGGACTTGATAAACAGAACCCGAGTATATAAGACATAAGTTGGAGAGTACTTTACAGCTCGAACTAATCTCCCATTTTATCTCTTGCAAAGACTTGTGCAACTTTCCGCCCTCAGCCCATTCTACCGGCTTATTCTCTCAAGCCTTCAATAATAGGAGGATATGGGCCGTTATTACAACAAAACACGTCCCTATCTCCAGACCTAATGTAGATATGAACTCTTTCCCTGTGTCCATATAATTACAAATACAAAAGAGGCCTGTTATAAGTTCCGCTGTTAAAAATAGAGACTCCAATCTTGGGTTTTTACTCTTCATCAATGCAAGGAGAGGAGTTTGTACAGGCAACTCTCCCTTATGTATGGATGACTGAGAGGGAAAGAGGGAAGAAGAATATCTTCGGAAGAGCATTTCCTTGAGAGCGAGTGTTTAGGTATGGACTGAGGATTCCCATCAACCATTAGCTTCCCCTGCATCCCACAAAGCTCAAAATCCATACTGGAGTAAAGCATTCAATCTTTCCGTAAACACGACGGAATCTCAACCCAAATAAAAATATATGTTCTCCGAATTTTAGAGCGGCGATGTACAAACCTCCTCTTGCAATAAAATACCCGCTACCTCGTTTCTAAAATTTCATAGAAAAGAATGATCAATTTCTATAAAGGTGAACATATTTGGGTACATTCGCGTCTATCACAAGGGTAGTTTGTCTGCTTATAAGATCTTATATAGAGTCTCGTTGTAACAGATCCTGCTATAATAGCATTCTCTCTAAAGGGACCAAAATCATATAATGGATTTTTTTTATAGCGGATAAAATTTGCTGCTCAGCAAGTGTACGTTACGGCGGGAGTTGCCAGCTCACTAACCTTTATAAGGACCTTTAGTGCGGCTTCAATCCCAAAATGTCTAGCCATGATGTGGATATTGTTGCAATGAAGCTTCGTCAAGTCCAGAAGATCTTGGTAATTGGCCATTGCCAGGATATTGATTCCTTCTGTCCTTAGACTCAGGATACCATTATTTTGGGAGATGAAAGCCCGGTTAATATCCTGCACTTGATGAATCACAGCCTTGGAAGCCACGTCTTTGAGTAGAAGTCCCATATTGATTTTGTCCTGACCCGGAGGGATCTTCAAGGTCAACTCACACCAGGACTGTTTCTTCCTGTCGAAATTATAGGCATAAATTAAATTGTCCAATGCGAGGACATTCTGTCGTCGGAGGTCAGCGGAGGCTCTGTTGACCGAGAAGTGGAGATCTGATGGACCTTCGTCAACTTCGACAATGTCCGACGAGTTATCTGGAACATCTGGGGTATTTTCATCTTCTGCATCATCTTCTTCTTCGATTCGTTCTTCATCTTCCGGATCTTCATACTCCCGTTCCACCTGTCGAGCTTGACGCCTAGTTTGAGTAGCATCCGCATCTTCTGGTTCTTCTTCCTCATCCGAACTTTCATGTTCTTCTCCTTGACCTCTTTTTTCCGCTTCAGAAAATTTATCAAAGACTTGGTCCTCATTTTGAGCGTTGCTACTATTCATATCTTCACCAGCCTCATAGTCATCGTCATTACTACGTCCACGACGATCTCCTGGTCGATGATCTTGCTCGGTGTCCAAGCTTGTTGAAGCACTTTTCATTTTCATGGCTCGTCGGACAGCGGGTAAGAATTTATTTCGGAGGAAACCCCTCTCAAAATATTTTAGGATGGAACTAGGCCGAACATAAAATGTGTCTTGGTATTCTGAGAAAGGTAAGAATACAAATTTCAATTCATAGTAACGGTTCCCAACGTGATCAAGTTTCTCCACCACGATCACATCCTCCATGATTTGATCCATACAGACACGAGTTAACTCAATGCGGAGAGCTTCCGCCTTTTCTGATGTCACATTTACATGAAAGGGAATGTCCATGCAGGGTGTTTTAATACGATCCGAGGCTACCATCAAGATTTCACGGAGACGTGGGATCCCCAATGTGACGTTCATCTCTCCTCGACCAGCGAAGTGAAAGGTATTCAGTGTCATTTGAGTGGACGGCTCACCTATAGACTGTAAAATGTAACAAAATTTATCAACACTTCTAATAAATAAAGGGCTCACATTATTACATGGTCAAGGAGCAAATTTGTCTTCAGCTACATAAAATATCAAATAGCAGTAAAACGAGTCAGGTGCAATCTTTTCCGAAAGTGTAAAATGAACGATATGCAGTTTTCACTAAAAGCAAAACAAACTAATTGTAAGTGCATTTCTTCTGCATTAGAAGATATGATGCAAGTAGTCCATTTTATTTTTATTTTAAGTAATTTTCAATGTATTCATAATCAGACTGATTTGCACCTACAATTAGTGAAACTATACTGCAAATAGACAATACTAGTGACCCATTTAGGTAACGGCAATACCATTTCGACCATGAATAAATTTAATTATTATACTGATTCAATGCAACTCTTTCCAAACTTTTCCATTTACATTAACTGATACTACATACTCAGATAAGTACTAAGAACAACATAACTTTTTGATTCAAGTGTTGAGCCAAGTTTGGATTTTACAGTATTTATATGGAAACCTGAAATTGGTACGACAGATTTTCGTGGTTGGTATATTTTCCGAAGCTCTAATTACAAATACCTACAATATTTTTTACTTTCAATTATCAAACTGTCTGTATCTGGAAATCAGTGCCTTCGTTGAGATGACTTGACAATAAAGCATTACATTACGAACTCCAGAAGGCTAAAGTTAGAATCTTGAATTGATTGATTCAAACCTTAGTCTGTCTGATCTACTCTCATTCTTCGCAATACATACGACCTTTTCGTTGTATCTCCTAAATAAAAATCAAAGCTAGTACAGATTTTGTTTTGGGATTATTATGCAAGAAGCCCGAACCATGCGCTACTCAAATATGCACTAAAAACCTTTATTTGTACACATACATAAATACATGTCTAGTATTTGGAAAGAGCATACACAATGGAATTACCTGAGCTGCTAAAACACCCACTGCATCTCCCGGATTTGAAAGAGCTTCCATCGCTTTAGAGTAAACGATATTTCGGAAAGTATCATCTCCAGAATAGGATTCAATGGTCTTTTCGAGGTTCTCAGAAATAGCCCCAAAATTACTTGGCAAATATTTTCCCAAAACTGGCTCAGGACATCTCTTGCTTCGCTTGCGATACACTTCTTTATCATCATCATCGAAAGTCCTCCACTTTGCTTCCATCGCCTCCGCTTTGAGCAATCGACCGGTCTTTTCATTGTAACCCACAATTTTTCGAAAATCCTTACCACGCTTTTTAGCGAAATTTAGAAAATCACTAGAGCGTTTATTAGCATTATCCCTTGAGCGGCCATCCTGCCAGTGTTTAATTTTGGCTTTTAAATTTTCAATTTCAGAGCTAACTACAGTTCCACCGACTTTGGAGAATTCTTTCACGGAACTATTCTCAGTCTTGATAGCATTTCCTGAATTCTTCTGTAAAAAGTCCATCTGCTTAGCTTTCAAGTACTGAGACTTGCAAACGTCCATTCCATCCTCGCCATAGAGAAATTGTATGACACCTCCATCACTGTCCCGAACAGTCATGTCATACTGTGTGACTACACCTTCTAGTAATTTAACTAAGCATCTCTGTAAATATCCACTTCTGCTAGTCTTCACAGCTGTGTCAATTAAACCTTCCCGTCCAGCCATGCAATGGAAGAAGAATTCTTGAGGACGAATGCCTGTGAGAAAACGTCCAAGAATAAATCCTCCAGCTCTGGGACTCAAGTCATATGGTTTGAAACTTGGCAAGGATTTCCCTGCAAGGGTCAGCGCAGGTCGCTTTCCTTCCAACTCGATCTGACCGAGTAAGCAGGACATTTGCATAGTGTTTACTGTTGATCCTTTTGCTCCAGACTGAACCAATAGCTGGAGGTTATTGTGAGGGAAAATTGATACCAAGCCGTAAGGTAAACATGAGCTGAAAAATAGTAATATAATTTTGTAATCACAATAAATTATCCGTAGATACTAGATACAGAATCTTACTGTGCCAACAAAGGAAAGTTTATTATAAAGAGTCTCTACGACAAGGATGCGATTCCTCGCCGACTGCAAATGACTCGCTAATGGTAAGATTCTGGAGTAAGAACGTACATTACATGTTTCATAATACCCTTGTAATAAAACCCAAAAAAAAATCTGCAGTGATTGCACTACAGCGAGTTGGTTCTTTGATACTGGCACACATGTTTATTTTACTTAATACAACTGACTCCGGATATCGGTGACATCTTCCTAATAGCACATTCTGTGACAACACATACTTAATCAACACTAACAGCATCTTTAACCTGATAAAATTTTTAAATATCCTACTTTTCTAACGTTTAAAATAAATCTTATAAATATTACGAATAAACTCAAATGCTACACCACGATGATTAAAGGAACACTCACAACTCGACTAGTGGTCTAACCATATATAATAGAATGCAATTAAAAAGACAAGAAATTAAGTCGTCGTTCACAACGTGAAATGCAACAAAGAAAGCACTACTAATACAAGGGCAGAAAGATTGTTAGAGCGTTACACTGGGTGTAGGTACCTGTTGATTTTATTCGTGAACTTATCCAGCACTTGTTTGTACGATTGATCCACGATCGCACGTGACTTCGGATCTCGGGATCGATGAACTGCTTCTATATTTGACTCAATTGTTTCAATGTCGACATCCACAGGTAATCCCACGGACTTAGCCGCAGCTTCCGGTCCAACAGCTGACGCCTTCATCATGTAATGAGACCTGACGTCATCCGCGGCAGACATCACTAGCACATCTTTAACTCCTAGCGTAAATCCCTCCCACTGAAGAAAGCTTGTACCCAGTTTTGAAAATGCGCTGAGCAATGATCCCACGGCTAAGCTCCCATATAGCTGCAATAATACAATAGAAAACGATTATTAAATGAACAAAATGTGAAAGTAAGAATAAAAAATGGTCGATTCCTACTTCAAAGAAAGCATGACACAGTCCGAAGGGAGTAGCTCCGAGATGAACCTTGTCTAAAACACCAGTTAAGAGTTCCCCATGTCGGAACGTGACCACGGATTCGGACAAATCGTCCTTGAGAATTGGGCCACCCGTCTTGCAAGGGCGAGATTCCCACTGTCGCCATTCCTATACGTAGTAAATAAACAAAATTAATGTTTAATAATATTAAAAAGGTTACATGATAAAATAATAAAAACAAACTGTTTCCACAACAAGGCTCAAATCTGGCGATCACAGACTGATTATATTAACCAGAAACTTTATTAGCTGCAGACACCGGTGTTTCGTCTGTGCCACACACAACACACAACGTACAACGCAAAAAGATGAGATAAACTATTCGTAGCTGATTGTGTAAAAATTAAATTACTTCTATGCAGAAAAACAATACAAGAAAACGGCCTCAAAAAATTAAAACGTTATAATACTTTTATATATACCATTTTCAACACCAGTATTTACCTCAACTAGAAAAAATAAATGAAAGTAACCAAAACAAGTATTTTTAAGCTAAAAGGCGATATACTGCAATATTTTAAGCTATTCATAAAAGAATGTACTGTACAGGGGGTCTATAACTTTTAGTTAGTAAAGGTAAACTTAGTAAAGTAAACTTGGGGTAAAGTTTACTTACCTCAGATTTAATTTTCGCCGAGGATGTAAACGTCAAAGGAACTTTTGTTTTCGGCACGAGATTTTTTATGATTGTTGAAACCACTTGCTTCCCAGACCAAAGCACACAGGGTTTGAGCATTGCAGGTGGCTCCAGTTCGACCTTCTGAGGATGGCTACTCAAAGCGAAGAACACCAGCTGATGGTAATCCTGTTCGGTGAAAAATCTCCCACGCATTGTCATCTTCACAGCTCCGACAACATGATCTTGGATTAATCCTCCTAATGGTGTCCCATCTTTCGGAACCAGAAAGTGGTTGCACGCGTTCACTGAAATTAGCAATCGAAGACCAAATCACATAAATATAAAATTATATTACAAAATTATAGCTCAACGTTCGGTTCAGGTAACAAAGTTTGGTTTCTTTTCATACATTACCCAAAACGAATGTGTTGAAAAAATGGGTAAACTCTTATTTTACTGAACTTGAAAGCTGGTCAACTGTTTTGAATGACTGCAAGTACATAGCTGTTTCTAGACTCTACATTAATATTAATAAATTACGCTTAAAGTACCTAACGAGGCTGCCTCTGCTCTAGATTCTTCATCTTGCGGAAAATGCGCATTCATTTCATCACCATCAAAATCTGCATTATAGTGCTTGCAATTCGCATAATGTAATCTAAAAACTTTCTCCCCTCGCAATACTCGAGCCCTTAAACGAGAAAAAAAATCATAGTAATTTGCCTTCATTCGTACTTAGTCACCAATAATCTTTCCATTCATAGTATTCATGAAGTTCCAGTACCTGTGAGCCATAATGGATGGTCTGTGCAATGAAGGTTGTCGATTCATCAAAAGTAAATCGCCATTTTGCAGATGTCGATACACTGTCTTAACTCCAGTAAAGGAAGAATCCTTGAGAGAATCCGAAACCAAAAGTCGGTTAGCAACTGCTTCCCTTTGAGCCTGATCAAAAGAGCTTAATCGTGCCAAAACTCCATTTTCATCACGAACAGCAATAGCGCTAAATTAAATCAAATGAGTTCAATTTAATTTTGCATCCTTTACAGTATGAAAAAACATATTTTCAATGGCGCCAAATTATTTTATGAATATTTTTAAAGTGGTGACGGTCTTTATTGAAAGTCGTAAAAACTATTTATGACTTCCAAAATTATATATTAAAACTCAGGGCGAAACCAAATTAACATTAAACCCTACAGAGTTAGAAAAGTTTAAATTTCTGCACACTTAATTTTCAACACTCAATTTTTGTAATTATTTATGGAAAGTAACAATAATATAATATAATATTACTATAAAAAGTCTCAAACAATAACTGTTTATGATTCCCAAAATTAAATGCAAAAATTTCATACCCTGGGTGAACGGAGGGTCCATTCAATACCAGTTGTCGCATGTGATAAACATTTGAAGGAGTAACTTTACAAGGGTAAGTTAAAACTTTGGCAAAAGCATCTGGAATGCCTATTTCATCAATGCTGATATTCGGATCGGGCGTGATAACGGTTCGAGCAGCATAGTTGACTCGCTTTCCCATCATGTGCATTCGAAATAAGCCCTCCTTCCTTTCAATCATTTGTTTTAAACCCATCATTTCAGCAACAGCTTGACTTGAACCCCCAACTTTATTCCTATCTTTATCCATCACATGATCCACATCGGCCTGCAACTGGTTCCATGTGTTTTCTAATTTGTCGTCCAAAGTTTGACCGTTTACCCCTTTCAAGGCCAACTACAATAATAATTGCATTTACTGCTGAATTAGATCTGAATATCTTATCTCTTTAAGTATAGAAAATTGTGGAATGAAATCTTCATTAACTTATTCTATCATACCTGAGACTCCGAACTTAAACTTGCCATGCCATTTTTGATAGCCCTAACAATATACTGTATCACAGCACAAGAGCTAACCACGCTCCGTAATGCAAGGTTAAGAGGATGTTCAACTGAAATATTGTTTACTGTTTGAGACTGAAATATCAAAACAAATTATTTATCAGAATTAACGAATCTAAAAACAGCTTAAATAATACGACAAAACACACTTAATTAATTAATACAAGAAATGACATTAAATCAGTATTGTACGAAATTACAGGTCTATTTTTTGGTGGTGTGACAGGTAAAACGTCGATAAAAAAAACATTTGTGGGAAACTCTGCGGCAGCTGACTGAAGAACTGGAAAGACGTACTGAAGAAAATCTGTTTCTTTAATCCAAACAGTTTGTAAGTGCTTCCTGAAATTTCCCAAGCAATTTGTTCATTCCAGCAATCATGGTTATTTATACAAAATTTTAAATGAGTTATTTCATCTTACTTTGCTTCCATAGGAGTGAGATATTTCTGAACAGGAGAATTATCATCAACCTGACTCATATCGGTAACTGGGTCATTTCGTTTTGACTTGCGTTTCTCTTTGCTTAAACTATACAAAATTTTAGACTCAGCTTGAGTCATTCTTCTACACGTAGTACCACAAAACTGGCACTTGTAATGCATTTTTGCTTGATGAAGAATCCTTTTAATTACTTGTTCCTTCAATGCATATGCCGTCCGGGATATCTCATTAGGTTTTTTAACTCGTCCCTTGTGCTGGAACGAAAAACCACAACTACCATAAACATTTCATTAATTCACAACTCCGTATACGAATTTAGCATGTCAGCTCTATTCCTTTAAACATTAAACTTTAAAATACGTATTATTCTTCAACTTATCAGATGTTTAGTGATATAAGCCTCAAATTTTGTTCGTGCAAACTCTGTGTCCGCTCTTTCAGTTACAGTGCTTTTCTTTCGGTAATTTGCTGCTTCCGTTTCTCCAGCTATTTCCGCTAAGACATATTCCGCCTCTTGAGCTTCGTTTGTTAGACCATACTCCAAGAGTTTCAGCTGTGCTATCGTCAAATACTTCAGTGCGCCTGTTGATTAATGTGTTTAAAAATTACCACAGACATTTTTTAAAGCACGTCCAGCTAGGTAAAGATGCGGCAGTTAGTTCAAGACGAAGACTATACTGACTCTGCTTCTCATTAAAAGTAGCTCTCATGAACGAACTAGTAATGTAGTTACAATGTTTCCATTATTTAACTAATTAGTAACTTATGTCTTCTAAAAGATTACTGATATAAATAGGCAGCTTATGAGAACTAAGGATACCATCTCTTCTATAACTTCCATTGACATCCTAAATCTTTTAGTAACGGTACAAAAAAAATTGAAACTGTGTCTCTAGCTCTAATGTATAGCCCAATCGTCTCCACTTCCCTTAAATTGAATTTACATTGAAAGTAGGGAATGGGGAATACATGAATCGTAAATTCAATTGATATCTGCTTGGCAAACACAACTGATTCTACGTACTGGCCATAAAGGCCATGTATTCAGATTATAACACAGTTGGCAATATTAACGCCCAGTTTAATTATTGACCCCATTTGTCTGGGCCCTTGAATCTCCGTACCAGGTGTATTTGAAATTCAAGTTGAAGATTTGGTTTACAATAGTCTAAATACAAATTTGACTTACAAACTGGCACTTGACATTTACAGTATTTTAAAATTGCATTTCATATTATGCACTATTATTATTTACTAGTTTATTGGTTTGGCATTAGAAGGCATTCAGTTTCAAGATATTTCGTCTTCTTAAAAATTAAATTTCAATTACTCTAGATCAATGGATTCAACTGCAGCTTTAGTCGATTCAACCTCAACTTTGACTCTGACATCCCATGATTAAAATGATGTGAATAATAATTTGAAACTTGGATTAACTCACCAGGTACAATAATAGAGTTGCAGTTGATACAACTCAATCTAAAAATCTGCAAGACCGTTTTATTGAATAAAGGATTAATGACAGGGAGTGGGAGTTCAATGTGACCAAAATGTCCAGAGCAATGTTCCCAGTTCTTCTGACAAGTCCCGCACATTATTTGACTATTATGAGGACCTGCCAATAAAATTCACACATAACCTCCTGTTACAAAAAACCCAAACAAAAAGTTATTCCAACACAATTTCCTAATCCCAATCATGAACTTACCCATCAGTGGGTCATACAACCCTCCAGGCAACCCTTGACCCGTGACACTCATTGACAAAGGAGTGATGACCTGAACCACACTCATCTTCCGAATCTCGTCCGCCGAGTACAACTCGAAAGTGATGCCCGTTGGGACGGCACACTCCTTCAAACGCTTCATGCTCTTCATTTTTCAAAGTCTTCTCAATCCTTCCAAATTTACTACACAACACAAATATAAATTCCGGAAATACCAATCTGCGGTACTGCACAGCCTGTAAGCCCTTTAAAATTCTCCCACCGAACTGTCTTTCTACTCCACAAACAGTCTGGAATATTATTGTTCCTTTTGAACCTTACAGATTCTTAAACGGGACATTTACCTACTGTGAACATTAATGGGACCAGTGGAGTACAACTTTAACATCTACAACTATACTAAAATTATTATCTATGTGTACTGAAATGTATTAAATATTTCCGCACTGATTCGGGTAATCCATAATCCTTGTTCCACTGTGACACAGCCGAAGTTCCACTGAATTTATATAATTGTGTGTGAAACATGAAACTCGGATTACATTTTGAGCACGTTTAATGTAATAAGGTCCGAACTCTCAAAAATGTCTGTATAAACGTCCGATTACGAATCGTAATAATTAAATGAGTAGGAAATGTGAAATGTGACTATTGGGTGACCACGTGCTCCCAAATTCATGGTAAAACCTGCTGCACTTCTCACCTCACTTCACACACATACACATCCATGCCGCTGTATTTACGATTCGTTCTGATTTAAATTCCCACCACATCCATGTTCCGTATCAGGGACCTCCCACATATTAGGTCCTCACTACACAACCAGACACTACAGACACATACTACATTTTTAGTTCGTCTGAACGGAAAGGTGATTTTTGAATGCACATGGAAATTTTAAAGTCTTAAATAGAATACTATTACCAGGCATGAAATAATAATAATTAGTATAATTTGCTGAAGGAAGCTGAAAATATCAAACTGGTATTAGTTCCAGTTCCGTTACAGCTCTGACAAGTCAAACACATTGCCGAAACAGAACACAGACCAGAAATATGCACCACAATATTGGCTCAAATTAATCCTTGAATGATCTTCATCATTTTTGAGTACGCGTTAATGGGAAACTCGAATCACCTTTACACTAATACGGTCAAAGTTTTAAATTTTAACCTAAATTTTGGGGATCATTTCACCCTCTGGACGAAATAAATAGGAATTCCCCAAATTTTTTGATACCCTATTTTGGGGGACATGTCCTTGACAATTTTTGAAACTCATTGGTTTTTTCAGACACCATTAACACTAGTTGTTAGGAAAGCACTAAATGAAAAAAAGGATCCGTAAAAGATTTTTAAAAATGTACGGAAGATTGGGACTTACTTGAATGTAGACACTCCTGGCAACCTGGACGAACAAAACATTGCTGCTTGATGACTTCGAGTAACAACGATACGTTTTTGGGTAGGGTCAACTAAACGTTTCGACCGTAGCACTTACACTTGGTCCTGTAACACTAGGAAGTTAGGAACGATAGACAGATGCACATTGGATCCACATGAAAAAGGAAACTGAGTTCCCTGTTCAGGTTAATACGGTAGCGTCGAGAGGAAAAAGTGAAAGGGTACTTATTGTTTTGGGTCACTTTTAAAGTCTATGCGTTGTACTCACGCATGCCACACCTACACATTGGACCTTGAGTTTTCCAGAAGCATCAGGATTGACATATGCAGTACACTTCCACCATTAGTACTTACCTTACAAGGTTATAAGAGCTTTTTTTCTACAGGGGTAAAAACATGAACTTGTTCCCGTTGAACAGAACCCTTCATGTAAGTTTCATTAAAATATATAATAAATAATAATAATAATAATAATTAAAAAATATAATGAGGTATCAAAGACTTATTTTAAAGATCATATGCATACACCTGTAGGCAGGCGCGTAGCCAAGGGGGGGGGGCAAGGGGGGCAATTGCCCCCCCCCATTCGAAATAAAATACTCTCAAATCACTCAAAAAGTTAAAAATAAATCAGTCCATACCGAGAAATGCAAACCTTTTTAGTGATTTGACAGTACAATTTTTTTTATTTGTAAAAAAAATCACTTCGAAACTCAACATATGCAGTATTCCATGTAAATATCTGTGTATAAACAGCATAACTCTAGAATCACCCATGAAATTTGCATGTTTCGTGTGAATGATTTATTACCCACGGCTCCTCCCGTCATTAATTGACCCATCCATACGCGCGAAAATCGTATCGCAATGTTTGTCCATTGCGAGAGCAAAGGATTTCTAGATCAATAAATTTCTATCGAAATGGAAAAGCATTTCGATACGATTTTCGCGAGTATGGATGGGTCAACTTTTGACGGGAAGAAGCCGTGGGTAATAAACCATTCAATAAAGAGACGTTTTGGGTGATTCTAGTGTATATTTTTATTGTGTTCATCCTTGTTTAGCGGGTGATTTGAATGCATTGCGAAATCCCGATTTCACTTTGACCTTTGCCTCGTCGATTTGACTTCAACCTTCAACGGCAACAAAAGTATGGTAACAGCGGCCCTTAAATATTTTCATATTAAAAGCTTTTAGCTTCTGTAACTTACACGCATCGCTTCGAGGGAAGTTTTAAGCTCGATAGAATTATTAAATTAGTGAATTGTATTTAATTCTTCATTATGAAAAGATCAAGCACGCCTGATATCCGCAGTTTCTTTTCGAAGCAAAGACGTGTGTCACAGGAACAGTAGGTTAAGCACCAGCTGAAACGATAGAAGCGAACCGAGGTCTCGAAATTCCCCGAAATCTGATCAAGCCCAATTAAAAATCTGGTCCAAAATTATTCAAATTTGATGGAATCGTAAAACGTGGAGAATTTTAAAATCTGAAATTCAGTTTGCAAAATTTGATGCGTTTTACATTCGTGAATTGGATTTCCCATAGAATGTGTCAGTTTACATATGTACGTTCTAATTAATGTTGCCCCCCCCTTGGCCAATTCCTGGCTACGCGCCTGCCTGTAGGCATACAAATAATTTGATCGTAAACAGAATTATTTTTGATGAAATCATAGTAAATGCAATTTGATCCCCAAAGCTATTTCGTAGGACAATACCCTTCCGGTTCTAACTTTGTCATCCAGACAAAGTTTCACAAAAGATAACGATTTTTAAAGTTGCTTGCAGGATTTTGACTTGCATTTATGCGTGCACACTCATCAAAACAGGACCCAATAATTTTTAAACAGACTCAGCGAATGCCAGTGAATAAACTAATGAACGTTCTCAGCAATTTTAACTCAATCTTCGAAGTACACCGCGCGGGGGCTGCTATAAATAAGTGCAGGATCCCTTATGTTTTTCCTGACGTTTACTTCAATTTATGGGTGTACATATGTAACAATAATTATTCTATTTCCAATGAAGGATGTAAATCACCGATTAAAAGACTATCACATCCTGGTCATAATGACCCGATCCATGGGGAATAATCTTATTAAAAATCGGACTCTAATCCCAGTGAATCTCATCTGGGTGGAATTTGAAGCTGACAATTGGCCCACGTTGGTCAGGAAGCCAAGAATATTTATTGTTCAAGTAATTTTATTCTATTCTTAATATTCTTAACTTATAATACCAGGCTGTTTAAAATATAAAATAACAGCCTCAAATACACACTTCTTTACGCGAAGGCCTCCGGTTTCCTGAAAAAGAGAAAAATAGAAACGAAAAAAAACTTACAATTAGATCCACGGTGAGTTCCCGTACAAGAGCCTCAGAAGGGTCCTCTTCCTAACCTCTGCAATGTGTTAGTAGGGTCAACTTTAAACGTTTCGAACGTAGCACTGAAACAGGTACGATCCACACGTACATATGTACTTGCTGGCTCCACATGAAAACGTAGACTGAGACTTCCAAGGTACAGCTTACCGTAACGTTGAGAGAAAAAAGTGAAAGGGTACTTTAATGTTTTGGGACACTTTTAAAGCGTCCTTGCGCCGTACCCACAACAGCAACCTACACGTGCCCTGGCTTTTTCCAGAAGCGGTGGGATTAACGTAGATGAAGTGTACTCCCACCCCCCACAATAAAAGCCCCCTTTCAAAAGTAGTTTCTCTAAAGGGGAAGAAACATGTCAACTTATTCCCGTTTAACAGTCCTTATTTTTCTTTATAATTAATACAACATTAACCTTACAAAATTAACAAATTTTTGCGTCCTGTTGTAGGAAATGTATATGACTTTAAAATGAGCAACCCATGAAACTTTTATGTTGAAAATCCCCTAAAAATTATAAATCTGGAAGCGCAAATGTAGATCAAACTGGTAATAATTAAAGCGGCTCATTATTAATTGTCTTTTCATTAATATCCATCACGTCTAGATTCAGATACATTCCATTCTAACCATAGCTTTTGAGTACAATATGAAGGAACAATTTTTGTTGTATAAAGAATGAGTTATACTGTGCAATAATTCTAATTTTAAAGGATTCTGTAGATAATTTAAATTAAATATTTGATCGTAAGGACTTACGCCTGTTTTTACCTTGTCGTAATTTTAATACTTTTTGAGAACTTACGATTTTTTACTCGTTACGTCTTACGTCTGAAGGTACGCTCGCAAGTCTTTCGAGAATAACGCCCCCCCTCCCTCCCACCAGATACTCCAGAATCTAGCTTAGTTTATTCATAGATATTAGCGTTTGTACCATTTGGCTTTTATAATTCAATGGTCATTTTTAACAGAGAAAGCATCTGTATTCTGCAAGCACCTCTTAACACTTTCAAGTCGGCAAAATGTCATGGATTATTTTTCCCGTCCGGCCACCACCCATTAAATATTTCTTTTGAAGTATTAAGTGATCCCTTTTTAACAACTTCCAGACCTGAACGGACAAGGTACTGAAAATCGATCCGGAGCAGGTGTAAGAAGCAAATAACTTGAGATTTATTGTTTGTCTCGTGAAGGCAGCGTCAGGAGCCAGGCATTTTTTTCTACTATACACTACGCAGATTTCTACTGTGGGACACACTTCCACATATGTATGTATGCTGATGCTAGTCAAGTGGATTCACATATGCACGGAATTTTAGATCCCTCCAGATATACTGGTCAACTTGGAGTCCTTCAGGAGGGAGCGACGTCAATATTTTAAACAATAAAATCGATTGGTATGATCTCACAATTCACTGATTCATCATGCATTAGAATTAGTTTTGTCACAAAATGATGCTATAGCTACTTTTCCAATTTTAGGTTTTTACAGTTAAGCGTAAACTCAAATTGGTGATTCGGTATCCTGTATATAGTTACTACTAGAATCTTAACTTTTGTAAATTATTTAAAGACATCTCGGAAGGACTAATTATATGGTAAATAAATAATAGTATGACAAAAAAATCCTGATGTGACCGTTCTTCTACAGCGGTTTCTTCAGGTATTCAAGAATGAGCTGGGTATATATTGCTTTAGTTCGGCTGCTGCCCTGCCTCCGCGAAAGTCGGTTCATATGTCTAGCCTTTTAATGCGCACATTAGTATTATTTAATATTTTAGATCAACAATGCTAACTAAAACTTGGTAGAGGCTCTAATTTCCTCATAAAATCGTAATGGCTACTCAGTTATTTGTTCCAACTATAGGCCAATTCCTTCACAGTATTTTCTTATCCGGGCTGCTGTAACTTTACTATACTTAGGATATTTGTTTATATCATAGCCTTGACTTCTTGTTGGCCTCACATTCCGTTTTTATGTTCCTAAGCGATTGGCTGTATACTGCTACAGTCTCTTCAACAAGATTAAAGACTATTTGGTAAGGAGTGTTGAAGTCTACAAGACATGAATCCGTTTTTCGTATTATTGGTATCAGAGCTACAGTATGGACGACTGTTATGTAGTTGGGAATTCGTCAAGAGTTCATTTTTCCAACAAGAACACCTTGCTCTAGTTTACTGGCGACCACCGTAGTCGCAAACTAGAAGGTAAACAATCTAAACAAGCTAAACAAAACTAGAAGGTATGCAATACATCTTAGAGAGTCTGACAGGCAATTTGCTTTCAAGTGGTTACAAATTTGTAACTACCATTTGCATCTATGAACTTGTAGATTTCCGCTATGACTGTGACAGACGACAAACATACGGGTGTGTGTAATATAACTTTAGAGCCATCTTCACAAATTCATTTCTGAAGAATTAAAATCTGACCATTGTACACATACGTACATAGAGATGGACTTATAATGAGAGGAATTAACATTGAGGTAAAGAGAGACTACATGTTTTTAGCCCTTTGGAGAAAATGCTCTTACTAGGGCATCTATTATTATAGTGAGAGTATACTATTGCAACTTTCTTCCAGCTATCGGAATTCGATGAAATGAAAATTACAAAAGCCGTTTTGTCTCACCCATAACAACTAGTAGAGTACAGGTGCTATGGATGTATGTGTCCAGATCCATCATACTGACAATCTTTGATGGGTTCAATCCCTTAGGTGCTCTATAGCCAGACAAAGCTAAATTTACCACAAATGTATTGCACCTAATGGTGTTTACTTTACTCGATCTTCATACAATGCATGCATCACTTTAAAGATTATTCATTCGAGGTTTAGGAATTTAAAATGGCTACGATTCTTTAAACCGTATGCTTATACCTTTGAGTCTAAGAATAAGCGTTACTGGATCGCCATCCGTAATAAAAGTAATCGTAACTTTTTTTAAAAGCCGGTTTAGCATCTGAACTACCCTTGCCTTTTGTACAGGGAGCGACTACCATTTCTGGAGAGATTAAAATGGACGTACATATAAATGATCATAGTTCTGTTCCAGAACATTATGCAAATTCGGATTCCGACTCTCAACATAAGTATCTGAACCAACGGAAGTTGTATAGTCCGTATCCGTATATTAGTAATTTTAATTTGAAATAAAATTAAATCAATTGGTTCCGCATTAATTACGACATTAGGAGTCAAGCACTGCAGTCTCTTTCTTGTATAACGGCTTACCACTCTCCCTATAGTGATTTATATGCTGACTGAGATTTCCTTAGGTCTGTACGAACTACTACATTCTAACTGACCCTTATATACCGACACCGCCATTGTAACTTGTAACTGCTCAAAAATTGATGCTAATGGGTTGCAGTTTACGGAGAGTTGAGGTTAAGAGCCCCAAAGCATGAAGTGTAGATTTTAATTATTAATATCAATATAATCTACATAGCCGTTATTGTTTCAAGTCATAAAATTAATGTCCGCGACAAGATGCTGTTACTGAATGTTCAGACAATAAAACAGAGCGGACTGTTGGAGTGCAACCTACAGTGTATTTTCAAACAAGTACAATTGAGGTCATAGATCAAAGCCTTTTATTTTGTTTTCAACTTTTTTATTTATTTCAAACTACTGTAGTTCAAGCGGATTATACATATAAAGAGTATTAGCATCGGTGAAGAGATTAAAATGATTTGCGTGTATTTCGATTCAAGTAAAATGGTTCCCAAGACTTTTCTCCTGCAGGCAAAATGGTCTACACGCTGTTTTCATTTTAAAATAAAATGAACTGCGTGCTTATACGTAGACACTAAAACTTGATGTACGTAGTCCATTTTTATTTTAGGAAAAATTGCAAGTAGACAATTTTTCTTTTAATCGAGCATGTATTGAGATCCATTTTGCCTCTTGACCAACTATACGTACTAAATCAGCCTTTACAGATAATGTCAGCTTTTTCCGAACACTGGTTCCCGTGTCAGTGTGGAGTAGGAAGTAATATTCGTTACAACGTAGCCTCATTGCTCTAATAAATGTCATGTTTGAGTTGATGATATGACCAGCGGAGCCCAACCGTTCTACGAACAACCGTAGGCTACTTTACCGTGCTTGTTTGAATGAGTATTTTGAATTCAGGCATTTATATACTCAGCTCAGTTTCAGGATGATAACTGAATATCTATCCGATGATCATTTTAACCCACTGTTACGGCCGATCATAGAATGGGTAGGCTCCACTGGTATATTAAAAAATAAAGGGATCAGATGTCAAGTTGAAAAGATGTCCAAATTATTAAATACATGGTGTATAGATCTCTGTCTTGTGTGAAGATACGTCTATATTTCAAAATTGCAGTAATTACATATGGACGGACTTTAAGAACTGGCAAAATTCCAGGGTTCTAATGATAATAAAAAATGTGAATGTCAAGCAAACACAGTAAACTACTTTTAACAATGTAGGAATGCTGTATTAAAATAAAATTGTTGAAAATTATTGCATGGAAATTTCTGGAAATGATTCCGACGTTGTAGAACAAAGTCCTCCGATTTTTTAGATCTTTTCAGATAAATGCATTATTTTCCCTGGAAGTGACTATTATGTGACTCCGATGCTACAATTTTATTACTGAGTGGACTAAGAGATTACACTGCAAAACACTCCATTGCAGCAATGTCCAAAGAACAGAACACTCAAAGATGAACATTGCTCTTGAATTAACTGCAATGTATGTAGATGGCGTATCATCCACGAAATTTTCATGGAATCTTTAAACAACGGTTCCTTTTCGAAGGTAAATTACCCTGCCACTATAAAGCCTACGAAGGCCTTGGATTAATTGTGTTGTTTCGCATAGCCATAAAATATTAATGTAATGTTAGAAGCCAAAACAGCAGACCTTTATTTAATAAGCAGTTGTGAGTGTGACTTCATTTTTTAGCCAGAAGCATATTTTCTCCAACCTTGCTCCAGGTGATTTCCACAATTCTCAACTTAGAGATCTGTAATATAGCCCCATGAAAAGACCGTCAAATTTACTACAAATTGGCGTCAAAATATTTTCTAAAACAAACAAACTTAGACCATTTTACCTCTTCAGTGACGATATGTCCCTACTTCTGTCAAAACCTCAGTTAGCCTCCATGCAAATGCTTGATGCAAGTATGAGGGAATGAAAGTTCCAAAATAACCAGAATTTTAATAAAAATAAAAATGAATTTTACTTATTAAAGATTTCGGATTAGGAGCTCTTAAGTGTAACAGTGTAGACTGGAATAATTATAACTGACTTACTCAAGAGCTTCCATGTTTATATACATGACTGAGGAATTCGAATAATTTACAAAATATTTTACATGTGTCTATTTAGGGATGCATTCCAAATCTAGATTAAATTTTAAAAATATTTACATAAAGTGTAATAAAATTCCTACTTTCATTTATTCAACTACGTCGTGTGCAAAGTATGGGTATTTTAGGATTCCGAGTGCTTGATTTATGCAACTGTACATTCAATATAAATAACTTCATTAGTATGTCCATATATTCAAATGGTGTAACCATACACCTGGTTACAAAAGACAGAAGCTAAATTGTAATTTTGCAATGTCTAAAATCTTCAAAACACCTCAATTTGACTTCTTCGTTTTTTAAGGCTCTGACCACAACAATTCTTGGCCTACATCAATGAAACAAATTTTGAAAAATCGTTAAAAGAATTTCCATCACTTATACATTTTCTGAACAGCAGGAAAAATATTCTCCCGCACCGCAAAGAAAATTTTGATCTGTGAAGAAAAGTGTTTGCCATTATAAAAGCGAAATTTTGTATCCTAATTTGATATTTTATTGATTGCTCACAGCAGAAAGTATCGCTGTAAGAAAAACCTTTACAGCCGCAAAGTTGAGTGTATTATACTTATATTAGTGCTTCCAGTTTCCATCCAGCCATCTGCACACATTTGTTTCTTATCAATACTCTTCTATACAATTCATCATATTTTTCATTCACAGGGCTTCCGGATATTTTTAATTCTGCACAGGGCACTCTCTCAATAAGAGCATCTCTATATAATATTCCAACTGTTATATTTATATTCCAGCATTATGACCACTCTTATAATTATTAACATGCTCTCAAAAGCATGGGAACTAGTATTGTGCTACATGGGACCGTCCATTAATCATTGTTTTCGTACCTTAACAGCAGATGTTCTTGTAAGATGTCTGTGATAGCTGGGATAAACTGTTGAAGCCACATATTCCTGTTTTATTTTTATAATTTCCACTCCTCACGATTTCCAATAAATCATACAGAGGGGGAAAGAATAAAAAAATCCTGTCTCATAAATGTCTATAAATAATCATACAGGATTGCAAGCTTGTACTTTTCATTGAGACTTTCGAAACTACTGGAATTTAATCTCCTCAAACAGTGCGTTCTCCCTATGACAGCAATCCTCCAAGGATCCGTAACGAAGTTTATGCTACAGTGTCAAGTTCAAAAGTTCCAGGTTTTTATGATGAGGGAACCATCTCAGACATTTAAATAGCGAGTGTTTCCTGTACACTTCACCAAACTTTATCCATATGGGCATGAGATTTGATAAATGTCACATTTATCAAACCCCTCGTCTTTTCCAGCATTTACAACATCATTCATTCAAGTGTAATTTTGCTATTTGTACAAATTGTGAAATGAGCACAGTGCGTAAGAGCAGACCAGGGAAAAACAAGATCCCTTCCCTTGTACATCGTGTATTTTCATATGCTCATCTAATAATAATTACAAAAAAATCCCATGAGGCTCAATGGGAATTTCCACTCAAATCCCTTCATATAAATATTCCAAGGCACAACAAATGTCTACTCCCGGAGAGTCAGCTCCAGCAAGATGATACTATACAGCACGTGTCCCCTCTGAACGGTTAAAATCTGGTCAAATCAATCTTGATAATATAAAAATACCGCCTTGAATAAAACCAGTGTAGTTTGAAGTGAATGTGTCATTTTGGGGATTAGATTTGAGTTCGGAATGATAAATTTCATCATTTCTGTCTGAAAAGTTGGTCTTTAAATGATTCTTATATCATGTTAATGATGCCGTTTTTACATAAAGGAGACGTTCATGGGACTCAATGTTATCTTCGAGTACATGTGTTCTCCACACAAGACTCCTTTAACCCATTCAATCAAAACTCATTCATTACAATCCTGTCCTCTGTCACATAAGCATCCTCACATTTCCTTTCATTATCCAGCGGAAATCTCAAATCCCTTCTCCAGAGTGTACAGTCCAGTCTTAGTAATAGAGGCTCTCTACAAGTAATTACCATATTTTCTCCCCTTCACAAGGATTGTAACACTGGTTTACAGGGAAATGCATCCACATGTTTTTTAACGCTGTAAATCCATAGTATCAAAGAATAACAGAGTTGTCTTCCTTTTCCTTAAAGGAGTAATTATTTTAAGAGATAAATTTTGCCCTATTAATTTTTTAATTTACACAAATTAATTTTAAAAGCCTACCCCCATAAATGTAAGAGTTCGCTCTCCGTCCTGTGTAAACATAGATGCATATTTACATATGTACAGTAAGAGGTGTAAGTGCTAGTAATTATTATTAAGCCGGTCATAATAAGAGTGGAACTAATTGTAAGATTTACAATTAGTTCCACTCTCATTGAGGCGTACATCAGTGGAATTATTTAACGACACCTCGATAATTATATGCATATTCAGCTCCAGCAAAATTGCACATACTGCAGTACACTCTCCTTGTAGAGGAGTCCTGTGAGAGAAGAGGAAAACTTGACTTTTGGGCCTTATTGTTAGTGGTAATAATTATTATGGAAAGGACAGGGGGGAAATTCACATTGGGCTAGTAAATGATAATAAAGATAAGGGCTAGTAAATGAGGGGAAATCGGGGG
The DNA here is from genome assembly GCA_947179485.1 of Allacma fusca. Classification (NCBI taxonomy): domain Eukaryota; kingdom Metazoa; phylum Arthropoda; class Collembola; order Symphypleona; family Sminthuridae; genus Allacma; species Allacma fusca. The sequence goes on along the minus strand of OX359249.1, from coordinate 2,071,134 downwards.
GATTTTGACCGTTTTAGAGACAGCGTGCTCCTGTTCTGTTTGTGAGTGAGGCTCCTATGGTGAGAGTTCCTTAACAATGAGTGCACAGTGAGTCTCGGGATGAGCTTTGAAATCTCCTGGGTCATATTTAATTACATTTGACTTTGACAGACTGGTCGGATATGTAATTACATGGTAAGGTTACAGTTGACCCTGGTTATAACTATCCTCCCCAGACTCATATTCCCCTCAGATTTTTAAGTAATTACGTATAGATCTATGAGGGAACAATTGCTGAGGCTATGGCGAGACTACAAGACTTTGTTTATGGATTCCTGGAGTGAGAGCAGACTGTATGTAAGAGTAGAGAGTGAGAGAGAGAGAGAGAGAGCACCAGTAAGGATGAAAGAGTCTGGGAAGATTACACGGTGCATATGTAATGAGTGAAGCTCAGTCTGCTCATTATTCGCTAATGATTAATGTCCCAATGGATGGGACTGTGTGAGTTGTTTTCGTGTGGAACTGGAAACTCTCCAGTCCACACAGCAGGTTTCCAATGCATCTTTAAACAGTGAGTAACAATTTGCTACTTGAGTGACTCCATACAGTCAGTCCTCCTACTCCGGACCGTCCTCACAACCACACCCTGCGTTTATCATCGTATTTCTCTTCCTTCAGAAAGTGGTCTGAGGTGTGAGTGTGTCTGTGTAAAACAGGAGACTCTTAAATATCTTCAAATCTGAGTGTAGAGACTGCGCTATAGAATAGAATTATATTTTTTTCCTGTCTTAACTATACACAAATTACCATGGTCGTAAATGAGACTGGGTCAAAATGATTTTTATCCCTACTGGGGAAGTGCTCTTTCAAGGGGTCCGTTATAAAGGGAGCCTACTGTGTACATGCTCTTCGAAGGGGCAAATGAAAATTGTGGTAAAGGGGAAAGTGTCCAAGTATTTCCAAGGGATTCTATAATATATAGCGAGAGTCAATTGTATGCAGACATATGTGCGTAACTGTATTTACATATTTGCGGTAATCAAATAATAAAAATTAAAAAGACAGCTTTTATAAAATTTGCACATCTCCATATTTTAGGACAAAGTTTTGTATAATTATTTACAAGGTCATGCCAATATCAGCGTGGAATTTTTTCCAGGCTTTGAATTGAGGGAGGATTTGAGGGCTCCTCGGGTAGACAGAGGGTCCTATAATAATTAAAGGGAAGGTGACAGACAAAACTAGCGTTGCTGGAAATACATATGTAAGTCTGTGGAAAATGTTGGATGAAGGATGAGTCGAGTATTTCGTACGTGGGACGAATATAGCACGTAAATTAAATAAAAACTGAAGTATTTGTACCGGAGACTCCTGCTGTAAGAGACCCCTCCAAAACCCTGCTCTCTGTAGGTACGAAAAGTTTTGTATGTAATAATATAGAGGCAATACCATTTAGCACTGCATAATTTAATTCGTTTTAGTATCCCTGACATAGGAGTCAGAGTTTATGGAATGATAGAGGTGCCGTTGAGGAACGGAATGGATTGTGGAAAAATGACGCTTATAATATAGTAACGCACACTTAAGAAAAGATAGGATTCTGTGAGACTTTCCGTTACAGTGGCATTTTGGAGATAGTGTGAAAAATATTTTGATCCTGTAATTTTTTCATAGTTCTTAGATACAGTGTAATGTATTACCAAAAATAAGCGATGGGTAGGACTTTTATAAGGAGATCTGTGAGGGAGGGATGGGGTTGTCCAAGTCTAAAATTACACTTGTTCTTACAGTAGGACTCTTGGAAGGGAATATGTAATAGGAGGGCTACACTGTACACGTAGGAGAAATAGAAATAGAAAGAGTAGAAACGTGCGGACTAGTGTGTGCGAAATGATTGTAACGGCTTGGAAGGAGCAGTGGTTGGGGAATGAATTGGAGGATATTTGAAGTTGATTTGAAAGCAATACTAAATGAAATAACTGAAAGAATTATATAGGAACTGAAAGTAAAGCAATCCTATTTCAATACCATTCAGACACGTTCAGCAGTTAGTTTACATTTGTCCGTGAAGCAGGACAGACCTCAGGTTTCCTCGCTCCTACTCTCTCTACCTTGCGTTAGGACACCGTACAGCAAACTTTTCTTTCTTCAGTCACATCTCGTTATAAGAGACTTCATATTTTTCTCTTATTTCCGTTATAAGCAGTGGCTTAAGCATTCTGTAGATCTGGCCGGTATAACGAGACTTCTCTTAAATCAATATTTCTTACACATCGAAACTTCCCTTACACCGGGACTTCCCTTGTAGCGAGATTCGCCTTATATCTAGACTTCCCTTGTAACGAGACTTCCCTTATATCGAGACTTCCCTTATAACGAGACTTCCCTTGTAACGAGACTTCCCTTATAACAAGACTTCCCTTATAACGAGACTTCCCTTGTAACGAGACTTCCCTTATATCGAGACTTCCCTTGTAACGAGACTTCCCTTATAACAAGACTTCCCTTATAACGAGACTTCCCTTGTAACGAGACTTCCCTTATATCGAGACTTCCCTTGTAACGAGACTTCCCTTATAACAAGACTTCCCTTATAACGAGACTTCCCTTGTAGCGAGACTACCCTTGTAACGAGACTTCCCTTATAACAAGACTTCCCTTATAACGAGACTTCCCTTATAACGAGATTGAACTGGACTGCTAATTGGAAGTGTTGATATTTGCGGAACAATAAATAAATGAAGATTTGGTGTATGTGTGTGTAAAAGAATTGAGTGCTGGAAGATAGTTGTTGGTTTGTGTGAGACCTTGAAGACACGTTGAAGAAAAATCCGAGGTTTCCAGCTACCAGTGCGAAATTGTACGAATTGCTAGGAAGAGCGGTTGAACTGAGTCTGGGCTCTATACTTGAGGCATATCCAACGGTATTTCCTACATAGGAAATATTTACATATTGACACTCGTACTGAAAGCATTGGCCGTATACATTGTGTGGAAAACAGTGCAGGGAGGAAATCTGAGCGTGACAAAATAGCGGCGAGGTGATTTTTTGTGAAAAACTAAAATAAATTCCTTCTTGTTATTACTGGAGTTGAGACTATCAACTACGCATCACATCATATACAGTGTGTGTGTGTGTGTGTCTGTGTGTGTTATTGATTTTTTAAACACAAGTCTTTCATCCAACCCATTTACGCTTACGTCAACCCAACAACTCTCGCACAACTTCTCCTCTCCTCATTATGACAAACCAAGTTTTTTGCGGGATCGAAGGGTAAGATTAGTAAATGTTATTTCACCTTTTCCGACCCTCGTATGTGGTCTACGGTTCACTCTCCTTATAACAGCAGCGCCCTGTACAACAGCCAAAATTTCCCTCGCATCCTACCATATGCTCTTATGACCCCACAACACCAAAAATTTACATTGCGCCGGATGGTCCAGTAAGGGACAGTGTTTTTAATCTGTATAAAAAAATAGCTGAGGGAGGGGGTCCGTTCTACCGAGACTCTACTGTAGAAATAATGCATCTACTCCCATGTTAATTTTCCTTTAAGAAAGTATGTTTCCCTTTATAACGGACCCCCTTATAAGATTCTCTCCGGATTGGAGCATGTAATAAAATTATTATCTAGAGTCTCCTCTCATTATAACGGACCTCTGATGATCCAGCCTTTTCTCATTACAAAAATACTTTTCTCGTTTGCTCATTTAAGCTGAGCGCTTTAGGAACTGATGCGGATAATTGTGTACACGCGAGACTAATTTTAACGCCACATGTTATTTCCCAGTCTGTAAACTCGACAATAATGAAGGCGTGAGTTCTTTAGTATTCTAATGAGGGATTTGTACTTACTTAAATTATTAATTACTGAATTCTTTTTCGACGTGAAAAGCAGGCTTAATTTAAGAGACCTCCTTACAAGAGCACCTTGTCTCCACATATAAAAATATTGACGCACGCTCCCGTCAAAACGAGACTGTCCTTGTTGTCCTCATAAATAAGAGCATCACTACAAGAGTAGACTCTGAGGGGTGCACTCAGAGGGAGAGTATCCTGTACGAGAAGGGCACCTTATAAACACTGGGCCCCAGTAACCGCACTACAATAAAATTCAATAATTTTATGGAGCAGACAAAACACTCAGAAAGGAAAACATTATTGAATTCCGTCTGTAAACACTTATTTGTGTGAATGCTTCATTTAGCACCTGACAATAAAGCATGGGGATTTTACTCCTTCCTAATTCATATTTACAAGGAGAGCATTAAGCGTGAAGAAATTCCGTCTTCGATTTCTACAAGGGAACTTATTATCTAGATTTAGATTTTTATAGGAAATATTATTCCTATGTGGGAAATCTTACGAGCAGATTTTCAATAATTATAATAAAGCAAAATGGTCTGATGGGAGACAAAAGTCCATGGAGGAAGTTCACACACACACACAAAATGCAGATAAAGGCAAAAAAGGGCTGTTGTTAATTTTGCTCCCATTAAAAAAAATTTAGGAGGAAGTGTCTGGTGTAGTGAGAGTGCACTGGAAATGACATACATGTAATTACATTATGTAGATAGATAGATTTGAGACTATAGATGAAAGTGGACACACACGGTCAAGGCTCTTCATGTATCTAATTACTGGGATAGTTGACTGATAAAAAGTTGATGGGCTGCGCCGGGTCTGGTTTGGCATCTCCAGTGACTCCAAACACGCGAGTAAGAATTGCATACAGTGAGCTCTCCCTACAGTAGACTCAATTTTGAGAGGGTTGACTCTCTTGAGTGGAAATATTTGGACGCATCCTGACTGCTCACGCTATCATGCTAATTTCCCAGTTAGAGTAGTTTACCTGTTACAGAGCAGACTCTCTATGATGGGCCCTCTTAAAAGAGCGTTTGTACAGAGGCCTGTAAATGTAGACTATTCTATGTTCGTGGTTGTTGTGTCTGTGTCAGAGGAATAGTTCCTGTGGTCGGGATAGGCTCTGTGTACAGCAGGAGCTGTTATGCTGTATGGGAGGTACACTGCACTTGTCTTGTTCTGGGGATTTTTAATTTCAATAATAATAATTATTAAAAATGATTATTGAAGGGCTATTTTGCTTCCTCAATGGACTCGGTCAAGTAAATGGTGGATTGATGTGATTGTTTTTATAGGTTGAGAGGGAAGAGTAATAATAATAATTATGGAGAGGAATTATGCCAAGTTTGTGTATCGTCGTAATCCCCTCCAATCAGAGTCAATTGGCAGTATTGATTTTCCCACGTATACAATTAAATGCTCCTCTTGTATCAGCGTCCCCAGCTGTAACTTTACAATTTCTAGGGATAAACAAAGAGTTATAGTAGTACATTGTATTGACATGGGGAGACACATCTGCACATACATACATGCTCACCCTTATGTACATGTATAAAACCATATGTATCCACATGCACCCATATGTACGGACCTGCACACTCATATGTAATTACATACGTGTGCAGTCATTGTCAGCCCACGAGAGTGAGACAAGTTGATTTCCATGCGGGTCTCATTTTTTCACAAGGAAACTATTACTAATTGCAAGATTACTGTAACCCAACTTTATTCCCAATAGTACAGTGGGGCTGGCTTTAGAAGGGCACCCTGGAAATAACCCAAATTTAAAAGGACAGTACATACCCCAGAAAAATTAAGGATTTAAAAAGAGGATTGTATTCACTGTAGGTACAACCATATTTTAGACATTGTGGGTTCGTTATAACGATAATCTCATTGTATTTTCTTTTAGTTAACATAAAAATGTAGTAAATCTTCCTGAAATATTTTTTCTGTTGAGAGAATATAACAATAGAATGTACTATAATTAGTGAAAGGATCCCTTATAACAACGCCCCCTCCAAATTCGATGACGACGATGAGGAGATGAGAATCGTTGGAGAAGTGCGTCTCTGTCGGAATTTATTGATAAGACTGAGCCCTGGAATTTGTGGAACAAAAGGGAGGATTTTGAGTAACTCTGGTTAATTCTTTTACAATGTATTAAATTTAATCCCCTGGAGTAAGTCTTGGCTTAGTTGGGGCATGAGGTCCTTTATTGCAGTGACGACGACGGAACCACAGACGTCCAAACACCTCCGTCACCAGATCCTATTCCCTATATCCCACAATGGTCCCAGCATTAAAAGGGTTCAATTCCAATCATAAAAAAATTATATGTGGATATTATGGATATTAGGGGCCATTCAAGTAATTCATAACGCGAAATTGGTGAAAATTTCACCCCCACCCACATGCTGTAACGTCAGGGTAACGCTGACTAAACTACCCCCTACCCGACGTAACGCGTTACGCGTTTTTTTAAATGCTGCTTTAGCAAATACATTAGATTAAATATATGCATGCCTGCTTAAAGACTACGATTCATCCAGTAAAACTAGGTTTATTCAATTTGTGGCTTCAGCCTCACATTCAACAAATGGACTTTTTAACCGGTCAGGAATACTTTCAATAACTTCAATGTCACTGTCTTCATCATCACTGTCTGCATACTAGGCATGATATTATCGTTCATTTTTAAACTCTCGTTAAAATCGTTATCGTTTATACAAAAATTTCCGATATGGATCTTGAAGAACGATATAAACGATAAACTTTTATACCGTAAAAGCATGGTGGGTACTATAAAAAACAATGAAAGTGAGTTTCTAAAAGTGGTTCCAGGTACCTGTTATATGTACAATTGACGTGAAATTCATTTTTTGGTGTATATTTCAGAAATATTATTCGGAAATCAAAATTTACTGTTATGGTAAAAATACCTAAAATCTATTGATATTAACAGTTGTCATTCAAATATACAAAATCCACTTGCGACCCCGTCACTGTCCTCGTTTACAATTTTCTCAGCAATCGTCTCACTTTTATCTCCTCATCCTCAATTATTATTTATTATTATTAATACATTATCTCAATAATTATTGGAAAAAAATTCGTTTCGGCATTTTAAAAGTTTTTTTAAATGTGTCAGGAGTAATGCAGATATGTCTTGCAAATTTCCAGCTCTGCAAATTTGATAAAATGGTAAATTTGATTCATAAAAAAGATGGGTTGATGGCGTCTTACGGCTTGCTAATTGTTGTTCCTGTTCTTAGATAAAGTACCGAGCAACGAAACAGTGTAACAGTGAGTTTTTAATGGTTCCAGCGCTGTGATCCAGGGCATTTTGGCTGTGGACATACAGTTTCAGCGATTATCGCTGGATTGCGCGATACCTTACGAGAATTATCGTTCAATATTGTTCGTCAAAAATGTACGATATTAACGAGATTATCGTATCGTTATATCGTTAATATCATGCCTACTGCATACACTTGTACAACGTACAACATATTCAATAATGTCCCGCGTTTATACTTTCAATTGTTTGAAAAAATGAAGTCAGGCAGAATTTATGAAGTAAATTTCCACATCTTAAAGCTACAGCGTGATAATCAGTTCCTTGATTCTTCTCCGGGGTACCCCAAAGGGGTTTAAAACATCCTCCACATGCAATAAATTGTCATTTAAAATATTAAAATTAATACACAAAATTAAATAAATGATGCACAATGCTTGAAATCTTGTGAATTTGGCTTTTCCCTGGACAAATTTTTTTAAGGATATGTGTGCAAAATCGTATATGTATGAAATTTACGTTACGTGTGTATAATAGGACCACCAACTCGCCGTAAACTTCGAAGCTTTAAAAACGAGTCATTTAATTTTCAGAGCTTTTGCAGGTAAGAAGGATCATCAAAACATTGCGTTACATACCAAGGTGATCTACGACCCCCCGATGCACGTAACAAAGCATAACGTTAGTTTGTAAGGCCACCCACTACCCCTGCGTTATGAATTACTTGAACGGCCCCTTATGACAGAGTGGCGAGTCGTCAGAATTCACATTTTATCAACCGTCTATCCAAATTAATCTTACTAGATCCTGTACAGGGTGCAGTGCCTGTCTGGTGGATCCCCTAGAAAATAATGCTGTCTCTCCAGGGAGGGAATATTTCTGTTTTTATACAGGAGGAATAAAAAGAGGGAAATATTTGGGAATCTCATTGTATCTGTATTAGGCGGAATATTGGGTTTTTTTCTCGAAAAAGAGCTTGTGGATATGGAATATCTGGGTGTGTCAAAATGTGTTGATGAGGGGATTCCTGGAATGGGAAAAGTATACTGTATCTACAGTATAGGGATTGTGCATATTTGATTGTGTACATTTCGAGGGATGAGTCTTCTGTAAACAGAATCCATGGATTGGAGAGCCTTTGCTTACATAAAAGAAACTTGGCAAATAATATGTGCTTCAGTTTCCTGTACTTTCCTATTCCTGGTATACATTCTTTCCAATCATAACTTGGTTTGCGGTGAGTGATGAGCAAAATTCAGCGTAATTATTCAGAGGTAGATCCTGGGGAATTCTCTAAAGCGCAACACTCTATTCATAAACATATGCTGACAATGAGCAGCCCTATTATTGTCTCTAAACCTTTTAAAATAAGTCCCAAAAATAAAACTAAGCTCTATAATTTATCCCCCACCGCCCCACCGCATGCCAACGACGTACTTTAATGTTTAAGTATCTACACTTAGACTTGGGGTCTTAATATAACGAACAACCCCCCCTGACCCGTATAATCAGACTGTTTTGTTTGTTCCTAGGCAAACATTTTGAGACACATGATCGTTTGTGAGAATGCTGAGTTTTTATTCCTACGACAAATACAATCGCATTTGGTTCTTTAACAACCCAATTTTTCTTTAATTCAAAAATGTGTGGATACATTATAATTTTTTATATTGCATAATAAAGGGACTCTTTACTTTTTAATATAAAAATTAGGATGTCCGACTGTGACAATGGAGTCATAATAGAGTGTTCAAATTTATACAGAGATGTGTATGATTGGTAAAAATAATATTGTCCAAGTTTAAGAATTGTTTACAATTTACACATTATGCTCAAATATTTGTTTTAACATATGTTCACATGTAGTATTTCAGGAGATAGGCTGAGCATTAGGGGGATAAGGGATAGGTTTAATTTGATGAGATAACAAGCTTGACGGCTTCCTTCAAAGGTTCGGAGATACTAATTGTGTGTAAGTAATAAGAATTGTTGACATACTCAAGTCCTCAGCATGATTGATTATTGACGGAGTGTATGTATTTGCGAAGCGTGTGACAAAATGCATCCTCTCAAGTCCACAGATGCGTCATAAATGTATAAGTAATTGACATTTCCAAATAAAGTATGGTCGGGATATAAGGGCACCCCTGGAAGTAGGGAAATGTGCTTGTAGTACAAGTACAAGTGGTTGTAATGACCAGGGAGGAGGGGGAATTAAGGATGTTTTTTCCTTTGATAAAGAAGTTGAATTTTTAAGGGAGTTCCTCGGCACGGCACAGAAGGAGTGCATATATTTTTTCCATAATTTTTATTTGATGGAGAAAATAATTTTTGAAAGGGGACCGTCAGTACGAGGCTCACTGTAGATGAACGCTTTACCACGTCAAAAATCTATTTTGCTGGAAAAGTAAATTTAGTTTGGACACACAATAAGCTGAGGAGACTTGGGAGACGTGAGATGACATGTGTAGGTGAGGACAGTGTTGACATTGCGAGGGCTCCTGACGTGAGCTCAATACAAACATGTCAGTAAATAATCAGTGAGTAGAAAAAAAGAGACAAGTGCGGAAGCAGGGGCTGAACACGTCCTTATACACAAATCCTCAGCATACCTCAGCATTAGCAACATTTTGTAGAAAATCCTTTCACAAACTCATGTTAATTTGCCTACATGGCTACAACGCAGAAAGTAGTCCACTCTAGTTGTAATAATGCACCCCTTTTCGGAAATTTGTCCCTAACCACTGTGAGCATACTTAAGGAAATGAACACATTTTTTGCCTAATATTTTTTGCCCCTAAAAATACTATTCCCAGAGACGGATCTCCTACAGCGAGAGCACATTGTTTGTAAATAGTTTAGGAAGTACAAGGACTATTATCACTTGTCCAATCAGCATAGTGGCATATGGCATGAATTTCGCATGCTAGGACGAGGAACTTGGGTTCGTCCTCCATGAACTCTGGAGTCTGGAACCATTACCTGCCCTCATTAGAATTGTCAATGAGGTTTATTCAATGGATCAAAATATGGTCGGAAAATATGCTGGGAATTTTCCATTCAACATTGAACTTTTACAGTAATGTTTACAAATAGATACAACTCCATCCATCCTGTTTATCCCCGGAGGTATTTACACAAACAGAGTCTCGTACTATCTGGAATCTCACATATCGAATTCTATCTCCTCTCGCTAAAACAATGTGCAATACAATGTGACCATACAATAGTGTCCACTCATTCCAAGAGCACCCCTAGGATTTTTGGAGAAAAAGCACTTGTGGAGGGATCCATAATAAGATTTGATATCCACTGTAAATGATTTGTATTTAAAAAATTGAGAGTAGACAGTCTACGCTCTCTTTAAAGGACCCCTGTGTAAGAGGACTTTCTCTGTAGGAGCAAAAATATTTGGATATTTTGTAGCTAAAATGAATGCTGTTTTGTCGGCTTTGAAGAAGAGCACACGTCCTAAGTTTTACTGGCTTAGGGGGCGTACTGCCATAGTATCTGTAGAAGTGTACCACAAGTGCCAGTCATAAATCAGGTGCTTGACATTCATACGATGACTCATGCTTGTAGATTCCTGATGCAGATGCATTCTGGAGAATGATGACATCAATACTTACATTTCTCACATATATATACAGAGAGAGAGGGAGAGTGAATTAATGAATGAAGAGGGACAAGTGTGAGGAATTAAATTCTGATTCTGAATTTGACTTTTATCTTGAATTGATAGAAAATGTTTTATTGCAGATTTGAAAGGCCCAGATAAGGATTCACAGTCGCAATTAACGCTTCCTGCTCACATTTTAATTCTTGTACATAGTTGTTCCTCGTTTCAAAATCCGTTTTCAGCGTATCTTCCAACGTGTGTTTTCAATAGATTAGCGTCACAAATTGTAATCAAATATCAGATCAGCAATTTTTAGTGAAATCCTCATGATGCGTAATTCATGCCCATTACTCCTACTTGTCACAATTGTGTCATTCCACTAGAAAGAGCTTAACTGCTTAACTGTACAGTGCAATCTTGCTATGAGATACCCCTAGGACCAAATTTAACAGGATTTTGCTCACCAAGCGTCAAAGAATATTTGAGGAAACTCCCATTTGTTTTGGTTTCATCTTCTTCAGAGCCCCAGCAGAGCATTGGAAAGAAAAGGTTGAGACAGTGCCAGTGACTGGGGACGACGTCTCAATCAAAGCATTCATTGCCATAAGACCCAGACATTAGAAATGTTTGTGAGGGCTTTCAACTTACACGGCCTCAGTCCTGGGACGACACCATACTGTCTGTCACTGGAACAAGTGCTTGCACTGATTGTGAGTTAATTCGACAATACAGCCCTTACCATTACCATACCTCAAGGCATTAAAATAATTACCATTCATTTATATGTATGCACTTGGAAAATTGTAGAAATGATTCTTCCCCTGTGCAAAAAACACATGTGTACGTTATGCTGGAATTTATTGCATGTGCTCTCACAAGCAGGGAAAAGATTTTGGTGAATGGGAAAGTGTCCCAATATTTTTTCCCATATGGGGACCATACTATGTTCTCTTATGGGGGGCGTTCTATCGAGATGCAAGTTTATATCCTCTTATAGACTGAAAAATTACATTGCAGGGAAGGTGTAGTAAAATGTGTTCATAATAATTTATTTTTTATTTTTTATACTATTATATTATCTCTTGGTTATTTACAACAGTCCTGTATCAAGGAGGCTGGGGAATTGACTCCACATGTTTCTAAAAGGAAAAAAATGATTTAAAAGAGAAAAATTGAATTTGGTGTAAGCGGAAGTGGAAATTGAAATATAGTTAGCCCTGTGTAGAGACACTGTGATAAAGAGGGTCTGTTATATGGAGACTGGCATGAGGACTATGAGTACATTGTTACAGTGAGTGGAAGGAGAGCGTGTGTTGAGGAATAGACGTCTCTCCACAGACACTTTGCTTCACCTTCAAGTTGTGAGCAAATTGATGGAAATACACTCACTTGGAATTCTTTTGTTTACAAATGAATTTTTTCATAATGCTCAACGGTCGACCTATATAATGAAATTGAGCTTGGAGTTGTTAGCATACAGGAGAGTGAGGACGTATGTACTTGAGGGATTGAGGGATAGCTAAGTCTCGGCCTGCATTTCTGCTGCATCATACCCCTCCCATTTCAAATTCCATTTACTCAAATATTCATTCAATTCACGTTGGTTTTGGAAGGTGCGGCCCATGTTTGATCCAACTTATCATTTCTTAATGCGATCTTGCAGCACGTGCGATCAAAGCCCTTGCGTCAATCTTCTCTCGCTATTATTCTCGACCCAATCCACTCTACACGTAGATACATATACTTACACCTATGGTTACAACTCCATCAAGGAAGAGCAGTATAGTGTGTGCCCCAAGTGCACTCTCTCTATTAGGGCACTCCTCAACTCACAATCACCCAAAGTCTGCTCTTTTTATGCATCCCTTGTTTTATTCTGACCACAAAACTCAAGTCAACTGAGATACATAGATACGTCCGAATGATTTTCCCACTCTATGGCCTACCTTATTTTAGGAGTACTTATGCTTTCTGAGGAGGCCTTACTGTATATAACAGAAGTTCGGATGACCCTTGCAAAATTAACTTGAGGAAGAGTTAGGATTTTTAACAATTTTCCTCCAAATTATCGAAAACTGAGTGTTGCAGGGAAATCCTCAAAAACTTGCAAGAAATTTCCGTGGAAATTCTGTGAAAAGGCATTGATGCACAATAAACTCTCGATATATTTGATCTCCTTGTTAGAGGTAGGGGTCTCCATGATAATGACACTGGACTCGATATAAGCTCTTAGGCTATTTTACGTTTTTATGAAATGAAAAATTAACATGGGGGCATGAATGGGAGGTTGTGAAATAATTATTTTTTACGCAAAGGAGAGAATTCTGTAAGGATGATGCTCATACAGTGGGGTCTCGTTAAAGTAGCACCTTTTATCGAGACTGAGCAAAATTTGTGGCTCTTGTAAATGTGTATCTATTGTGCAGTATGCGTGTGTAGGAGAAGGAAAAACTCCATTGTCGTACATGGAACTGCACGTAAATAATTGACTTGGAAGTTATGTTAAAGCAGACAATTATTATTGTTTGTTTTTTGATTGCAGCGGTGGAACCCACTCCACAGCCATCGTCTTGGACATCAATGGGATGAAGCTGGGAGAGCTCCTGGATGAGCAGTTTATTAATCCATTGGTAAGTCCCATCTCAGTGTGTTTACTGTAGTAATTATGTGGATCTTGACAGAGTTAATAAATGTTTGTGACTGACCTTGGTGACCTTTCCGCCAAGCTGACACTGCATCCTTGTCAATACACAGCTTTGAGGGAAAATAGTGTTTGATTGTGAGTCTTATTTGAGATTTGAGAAAACCTTGAGATAAAATCGATAGTAAATAGTAGACTAATCATCTAATTGAAAGACTTTAAATTCTATTTATTAATGTTTTCCCCTTTTTTATCACCACTTCTGGAATGAATTATTGGACATTGATTTTTTCAAAATACTGGCGACTTGAACTTGTAAAACTGGATTATTAACATACGATAACAACTCCCTAACCCACATTCTCATCTACATTTATCAATACTAATTTAATCCCTCTAGCACAAAAACAGGAGTGGAGGAAAGTCAGGATTTTTTTTTTGCAAAAACTGAAATCTTTAAAGTCTTGAATTTTTATTTCTATATTACTATTTGACACTGTCAAATTTTTAAATTGTTTTTACAAAATTCGGAAGCATTGTCTCGAATTTGTTTAAACAGTAAACTTCAGAAAATATCTTTTTTGCTTCTTTTAATCATGCCTCATGCTTTTGCTCACCTGGCCGCAATTTTTAATTTAGGATAATTAAATAAATTGCAAATGAGTCTTTATGAAATTAGTTAGAGGAATAGCGTCTTGAAATATTTTAATGAAAGCCAGATCGTCCATGATCAAATTGCAAATTTATTTTCCACAATTTTCGCACTTTCACGGCTGAAGATGAATTTCTTGAACCTTTGGATTTCTATTTTGAGGGGTCACTCTCACAATTCTCAACGCGGCTCCTGAACGTTGATAGCGTGTTGAAAACCCCATGGGATTTCTCAAGAGAATATAATTTGAAATTTTTAAAAATATGAATATAAAATCAAGACTTTCAAGATTTTAGTTTTTCCTAAAAATATCCTTTTTTTATCTGCACTTCCTTGAACACTGTTTCCAAAGTTTTTAGATTTATAGGTGGATGGAATCAAATTTTTTAAATAAGGAAGACAATTTGTTAGAATATTGTAGAAGATATTTTTTTTTACCGCCGTCCCTTCCATGGGCTACGGCAGGGACAAAGGTTTTACGGGGTTGCAGCAATGTACACGCAATAAAAAGGATCCCTTGAATCAATTTTTGAAAGGAGGCAAAAATATTTGGACACATTCTGCTTACACAGTCATAATCTTCCTGTTGTTAGGGTATAAAGTTGAGCTAACTAATTTTTGCCAATATGAGAATCAGGGGCTCTCCTATGAAGTGGATAATATCCAGTCAACAAAACAATTACACGGAAATTATCTACAAATCAAAAGTTTCACAGAAGTAAACAAGGGCGAACTATAATCAATAATAGTATGGAAGTAAATTAACGTCTTGGGGAACTTTTTCCCCCGCCGCATTGTGAATTATTTGTTTCGTACAAATGTTCTCACTGTAGTGCACAATCTATCAGAGTACCCCTACAGGATCAACTGGGTGCAAATAAACATCAGCGTCTATTTTTATCTTTTATTTTTCGATTATTCGATTATTTTTGTATCTAATCAAGATTTACTTATTTTGGGGGGAGGAGAGATGATCTGACATATAAAGCATATTAGTGGACTACAGTGTCATACCAATGTAAGGAACCCTTTTATGAAAGCAATTTGGGTTTTCGGGCAAAAATATTTAGGCGGACAGTCTCGTCGTTTCTGACACTGTTAAATTTGTGTTGTTTAAAAGGCATGGAATAATAACAAGACTATTTTATTATTTTATAGATGCTATTATAGGTAGAGTTGGCTTAGATTGCGGGCATTGTGTATGACTTGGTGGAAATTATAATTGGTAGTAATTAATTTTGATGCTGTCTCTTTCCAGTTACTAGGACTCGAAGGGAGCGCCAATTTAATTGTGAAAATGGCAGAAAAAGCACTGAAGCAGGCTGGAATGGATGACATCAAAGCAATTACAACATTGGTACAGTATTTTCTCCAGTTTACACAATTCAAATTCATAAATATTAATGGGTGTGTAGTCTCACAATTCTGTGTTCTTTCTCGTTCACTCATTGGGTCCATCATGGTTAAATATAGAATTATTATAAAAAATATTTAATTTTTTTTAACTTAAAATACGTACCTTGAAATTATTTATCATGTTAATTGTTGTGAGACACTATTTTAAAAATCCTGAGGATTCTTACCAGTATTTTATATACCTATTTTATATTTCTATACCAAATTTGTGCACTCAATTCAGGGAACTCACAATCTGTCAAATGTTTCAATGGCGGGTGCTCTATCGATCCGGAATTGTATGGGAAGTAGTAAAATAGAGGAGTGCGGTGTAACTAATTTGGAATAGTGCAAAAAGGTAGGATTAAAATAAAGAAAAAGAAATGTAAACGGTTTTACTGATTTTAGGGTCTGTGTTTGAGCGGAGGTGAAGATGAGAAATTCAACGAGGAGCTTCGCCAAGTGGTAATTTCCAAACTGCCCCATGTGGAAGAAGTTGTGGTCACTTCGGATACCTTGAGTCCCCTCACGGCTGCATCTGAAAATGGTGAGTGACCAAAAGTAATAAATGCCTTCATCTTATTGGGCCTTTTTGAATAGGAAATACAGTAAACTCTCTCTGTAAGAGCGCCCTTAATAGCTTCAACATTTATTTATTCCGCTGGATCTAAGGGATAAATTATCATTGTGGTAAAAGGGACAGAGTATCAATATTTAAGTTATGTTAATTTTAATGGCAAAAATTTAAGAGGTTGGTAATTTTGATTAACAAAATTACGCTTGTCTTGAGTTGTAACATTTAATTGAATTTATGTTGTTTGAAATTGTACGCAAGGTACATAGTAGGTTATTTTTTGCTTTGGGTTAACGAAATTATAGTCTTATATCGATATCAATTTTGGGGAACCTTGCAGTAAGTATTACGAAAAACCGTGATGTTTATTATTAAAATATATTATTTTGTTATTATTAAAAAAGTTACGTCCAATTTTTGAGGAAATTGAAACATGAATGGGATTATTTGACGTTAAGTGAGATTCTCATAAAGATAAGGAATTAAGGAATACATATAATTTCAGGTGGAATTGTCCTTATATCCGGAACGGGTTCAAACTGTCTTCTAATTAATCCTGATGGAAGCACAGCCCGGTGCGGGGGGTGGGGTTACATGCTTGGAGATGAAGGCTCAGGTCAGTCTCAACACTACTTGCAGTACTATTACCCAGACATTTTTTTCAAGGCACAACCCTTATTTTTTAAATCCAAGTCGAGGGGAATTTCTACAATAAAAATTAAAATGTTATATTATAATCGTTCTTATTTCAGCGTACTGGCTCGCATACCAAGCCGTTAAAACGTGCATGCTGGAACAGGACAATTATACGACGCCGATGTATGAAACGACCTATGTTTGGGAAGAAATAAAAGCACATTTCAATATTGAAAATAGGTATGTGTTGTGAAATTAATTACTGAAATAATACATATAGCATATTTGTTTAAGAGAATCAAACACTCCTTGTAGGAGCCCTTTTATAACGAGAATGAGTAAGCTCCCATGTGGGAAGTTTTTTTTATATAAAAAGTTCAGCTCCTCTCCAAAATTGGTGTTAAAAGTTTGTTTTGTTTCCAGGTTCGGCTTGCTATCACACTGTCACAGCGATTTTAACAAAAGTTTTTATTCCGGCCTTACAGTTCGATTGGCAAAAGGAGCTGCTAATGGTGACAAACTGTGCTTGCATCTTTTTGAGCTCTGTGGGCAAGAGCTGGGAAAGCATGTGGCCGCAGTTATTAAAGATGTTCATCCGGTAATAATTAGTGATTTTGAGGGCTGTCAAAATATTGCGGCCGACAAAATTTGCATATGTCACAACAATTATTTTTCATTTTTTTGTACTCCTTCCAGGACCTGTACAACAGCCATCTGGGTCTGCCAATAGTTTGCGTAGGATCTGTATGGAAGTCTTGGAAATTCCTGAAACCTGGTTTTGAGTTCATTTTGGGTCTAACTGATGGGAAAACGCCGAAGCTCAAAAGATTCTCCTTGGTTCGTCTCAACGTCCCTTCCTGTGTCGGAGCTGCTCTTTTGGGGGCCCGAAAATTTAAACTACCCCGAAATATGGAGAAAAACGTTAATGTTTTTTACTCGTATGGTTTGAACAACGGCGAAGTTTCCTCATAACATCGAACAGTACTTATATAATTTTTAAAGGATTTTACTTTCCCCAAATCAGTGCGTTTTACAAAAAGCCCGATATATTGTAACGTGAGCAGCTCATTTTTTAAACAAAGCTCTCGTAATGTAATGCAGGTCCAAAAAATTACTGTCCAGCTTGGATTTCCGAGTCCATGCCACCTTCAGCCTCTTATCCAAGAGATACCTGCGTTTGGTAAAGGATGAGAAGTCGATTTTAATATATAATGGATTTTATATAGACAGATTATGTAATTTTTTAAAAAGCTCCTATTCTGAAATAAGTTGTGTGGTATTGCGGCATTCAAGAATTTCACCAGAATCTAAGGTCGCTATATAGTAATCGAATATTTTAACGCGTAACAGATCAAATATTAAGAATTATATTGACGCTAAATGATACAGTGGAAATTTGTGCCAAAATTCAAGGACATGTGTTATTTGTCAATCGAATCAATTTATATAGAATATAGGGAGGACAGGGACATATTTAAGAACATCTAGTTTAACTAGCATGACTCCGGGGATGTCTACACAAAGTAGCATTGTATCACTGCATAGTGCTAAAAAAACTACGTAGTATGAATAGTACAGTAGCGTAAACTGTGTTTGTCTTAGATCAATATAAATACTAATAATCTACTATAATTTTGCTCTATTACAATTTTTCAAAGCCTAATTTACAATACATGTTCACTTAATATTAGAAAATGAAGGGCATAGATGAATTGCGGGAAAGCTATCCTCTGAAAGTTTTATTTTTGATAAGAAATAAGACAGGTCAAAAAACGGAAATGGTGTTCAACAATTAACTATAAACATGATAAGTATAGTTTTTAGAACATTTAAAAATGTAATAAGAAAAATGTTTTGTTGGTTTGTCCAAGCGAAAAATAGAGTACAAAGTCATGATTGATAGACTACTGTACCAGGATTGAGGGCTTTTACAAGATGACGAAAGTTCGGGTCGTCTGCATCAATTTCTTGAACTTCAAAATCTGAAGTAGGTTCCTGGATAATAAAATTACTCAAATTTTGGGAAGTCAGTTGTGCTAGTGTTTGATCATCCACTTCAATTATTTCAATCGTGTTGTTTGATTCATTTTCTTCCTTCAAAACTTCTAATACTTGAATTGGATTGTTAGGATCAGCTTCCCCGATTAGTTCATATTCTTGACCTTCTGCAAGGGTGAAATCCCCGCTGTTCTGAATGATCACATTTCCAACATCGTGCCCTTCTTGCAGAACAAGTTGCTCCACCATATGCATTTCCCCTATAAACGAATCAAATACATTGGATAATGATGATGGAATTGATAAATAAGTGTGCTACAAGTACAAGCTGAAATAGCTCTTTTTCTTGCTTGCCATAACATGTTCATCATTTCAAAATATCACTAACCTGGAGTTAGAACAGTTCCTGTGAAATTTCCTCCTGACGTTGTCAGCTGCCCTCCTTCTCGCGATACCTAACAAATACAATGAGACTGTATTCAGTATTTGAATTACTTTGATCAATATTTAAAAACAAGGTATTCAGAAACATACATACAACACCACATCATTTTTATTTCATACAGAAAATAAGCACATAATACCTTGTAAGAACCTCGTTGACCCGAAACGACATTGAATGTCATCATTTCAGAATTCAAGCTTTGGCCCATAAAGGGTTTGGCAAGACGCATAAATTCTGAGCTAACAGTACTAGGAGTAACAATAGTATTGCTAGGTAGAGACGAAATAGTAATATTTCCCGCAGAGTCACTTTTAATATATTGCTGTATCTGTTGCTGCTGTTGTTGCTGGAGCTGGAGCTGTTGAGCTAGTTGTATTTGGAGCTGCTGTTGCTGCTGAAGAATGTGCTGGTTTTCATCCAGGCCTTCAGACTTGGTGTCTGATCTGAACGGATATTCTTTTGCATTAGCAGGAATCATTCTTCTGAGCTTTTTCCTCTCCTTTTTGGCATCCACTGATGAGGCCTCTATCATGTCAGTGAGCATACTGTACAGTTGCTTCCCAAATCCACTTCGTATGTTTTTCACGGGAGCTCTGTGTAAATCGAAACAATGAAATTAGTGATACTTCATTACCAGATGGTTCAACTATTTAATAACTTCCATGATTAATGTTTCATACAAAAGAAAAGAAACAAAAAACACCAGCTACCAACCTACTAAATTTAGAATACAAAAGGTTGGTCTCCTTCACATTTCTTCTGTGAATCATGTTTCGAAGTCGGTTACAATGCTGACAGAGAGGGCCAACGACACCATAATCTATAACAATGGGACACTCTGGGGCAAAATATGATTCTCCTCTCAAAACACAATGAGGAAAGTACACTTTATCTGTGGCTCCGAAGTTTTTAATTCCCGAACATATTTTTGAAGTTGCAACTTTATGAATTAACTGAGAAACTTCATTGGCATTCTTCACGTTTCCCGTAGTAGTAAAGGTGCTTGACATATCCGCACCTTCAACCATCACTCTCACAGTCATGTTTTCAAAAACCTGAGAATTTTATAAAATAAAGCTTTAGTAAACAATGATTTTTTTATTAACCTATATTGTAATATATCTTGTATACCTATATATTTTTTGCCGCACAAACAAGGTATCAAATCATCCAATTTGAATTCAAAATCTTATAAACACGTAGAAGTAATAAACGTAAATTATAAGACTACCTGGACACATCTCCTTAGTCGCATATTTCCGTTGGAGGTGACGTCTACCTCGGAAGCAGCCATCACTTTCATTTTCTTTGTGGGATCCCAAAGAACGCCTCCGAAGCTCCAACGCTCTGAGACCACACTTTCCTCTTTGACCTTTGCGTAAAATCTTTCAAATGATCGCTCATCTTTTTCCTGTGGCGTCTTCGTATCTTTATCTTTCTCCTTCTGTTCGGTTTCTTCCTGCGTTTGTACTTTCGGTCTAGATGGTGGACGTCCCCGTTTCCCCGTAGCGGGTCGTGGAGATTCCTCACTGAGTTTCCGTTTCTGAACAACTGCAGCTCGTTCACTTCTTTTTGGTTGAGGCATTTCTTGAGTTACTGCCAAAAGATAACATTACTAGCACCTCAACCATCATTTATAATTGCACAGCACAAATTTTCTCAACAATTCTTTAATTATATATGAATAATTACTTACTCAGTATTGTGTCAAGAAATAATTACATCAACATAATAATAAAAGTACATCGAAATTACCTAATTTATCTAATTTTATAACAAGCTGTTTTTCTTCCCCCAGTCCCACGGGCTCAGTTTTTGCTACTTGTTTATCTTCCACTTCATCTTTGTTTATTTTATTTTCTATGGAATCTTCTCCCTCCTTTTCTTTTTCTTTCTCAGTAACTACTGGAGTCTCCAACGGAGTTGGCTCAACGACTTTCTCAGCAGGTTTCGGGGTCACCGGAGTTTTGGCCTGACTAGCTCCTCGTAAGGTCACTCCTGGGGACTTAGCAAGTACTCTCGGCGGAGGCTTTTCTTTTTTCTCTTCCACAGGAGCACTGTTGCTCACCGTCGTCTTGGAAATAGGGGGCTCCGGAGGTTCCTTCGAGGGTGGCGGAGGTTCCGGTAGTTTTTTGGCTTCTATTTTAGCATCTTCAACCTTGGGTTCCTCTTTTTCTTTCTTCACTTCTACTTTTGCCGCCGAGGGTTTTTCGGAACTACTTCCAGCAACTGCTTTGGGCTTGTTCCCACTCACTTTAGCCGGGACTTTAGTCTGACCTTTGGATTTATTCCCGAACAGATTCTTAATACTCTCGGCCGGTTTATTTAGTGGAGGACGACCCCTCCCCCGTTTCTTACTCCCACCAGGTGTTGTTAATGCTTTCGCAGTCCTCTTGGGATTCACTCTTAACCTCATCTTGGAAAAATGGTTCTGTAGAATACTTCCAGGGAAGCACTTCAGAGGGATTAGCTACAGAAACAGGTACGATTTGAGGAATTGCTGACACTCACTCCCGGGAAAGTCCAATAATATATATACCCTGTAACTTCAAAAACAAAATTGCTGAAATCCAATCATTTTTAAAATACTCAAAAGCCCAATACTTCTCATAATTTGCAAAATCCTATTTATTATAAAATACTAATTCAAAAACCCATCAAATTCTAAAACCCAGTTTCAAAGACTTCACGAGTTTTAAAAACCCAATAGCAATGGCATCAAAATTGAAATTTGGTGAAACTCAGTAAGTTCAAAAATACAATAATAATTATTATAGAATTCTAAAAACAAAAACCCAGTCCAACTCCTCAAATACAATTTCAAATTGCAAAAACCCAATAACTTGTCCAGAAATGATCAAAAGCTGAATAAATTCAAGATAAAAATAAATGTTTTAAAAAAACATGGATAAATACCGCAACTGGTAAATATTCACGCACTGACCAATTAAAAACAAAATACTTCAATAAAAGCTCCATTTGAGTTACATAATAACGGAATAATAGAGAATGAGGAGGAATTACAGGATTTTTTGAGACGCCTAATTCCACATGGGTGAGTTATGCTGAAATATTTTGGAACTTGACAAAAACAAACTATTATTATTAGATGCGGCGAAGTTGTGGAGATGATCCTTCGAATGTGGACTGAGAGATATATTTTTGACGGCTTGGATATTAAAATTTAACTTTCCAGCACAAAACCTTGATGACCCGCACTTCTTTCACGATGGCTCGGTTGAACACTATATGCAAAGAGTACGAGGATGATTTTGATGACTCTCCCATTCCGTCACAAGTTTCCAAAACACACAAACAACTCAAACAAGCTTCCCCTATCCTTTCCTCTATTCTAAATTCTATGAATGTAAACGCCAGTACTCCAACGGATCCTACATGCAGTCTCTCTCCTTTACAATAAACATCTACATGCACTATAAACACTTCATGCATGTGTGTTCTGTAGGGCTCCGTATTCGTATACAAGTAACGTTAAAGGCACACATCTACAAGTACTCAATGCTTAATGCTCGCTATACGCGCTACCTGTTCAACACCACGGCAGTGTTCAGCATGTTTGGACCTTACTCCAGCTGATTCCAGAGGATTTCAACTCCCACAACATTACTGGAACAAAATTACGAGAAGCTGGACGCACCGCTACATAAGTAAATAGTATTCAGTTAACTTAGTACCTCCTCACGGATAGTGATACAAATTAGTACACAGGCACTATCTGAGTAGTAGATTAAGAATCGGAATTTTTGCCAGCAGAATTCTAGATCCTGAGATAAGAGGGGTCATAGGTCACGTTCACTACTGTCGCATAGTACCCCGAACTTCAGTTCCGAGAGCATGCCATACCCTAGAGTTGTAATATAGTATGATTTTTGTGATTTTAAAAATAGTATGGCCTTGTTGCAACCAGTGTGTAACTAGGTGTATATAGTTACACCATTTGAATAATATGGACGTACAAATGAAGTTATTTGTATTGAATGCACAATTGCATAAAGTAAGTATTTCGGTTGCTAAATACCAATACTTTGGATACGACGCAGTTTAATAAATTAAAATAAGAATTTTGTTATACTTTATGTACACATGGTTAAAATGTAATTAATATCAGGAATGTATCCGAAACTAGACACATCCGGAACGTTTTGTAAATTATTCGAACACCTTTGTCGTGTATATAAACAATAAACATGGAACTGTTTGAGTCACTCAGTTTCAACTTAAACTTGACATTACATTGTAACTTGACCTTCGATGCAAAATTGAATTGACATTCGAACAGAAACTGAAATTTTGATTTAAGCACGAATTTCGATTCAAACCTGAATTTTGATTTAAACCATGATTTTGTATACAAACCTGAATTTTGATTCAAACCATGATTTTGTATACAAACCTGAACTTTGATTCAAACCATGATTTTTGATACAAACCTGAATTTCGATTCAAACCGAAATTTCGATTCAAACCTGAATTTTGATTCAAACCCGAATTTCGATGCAAACCCGAATTTTGATGCAAACCCGAATTTTGATTCAAACCTGAATTTCGATTCTAACCTGAATTTTGATTCTAACCTGAATTTCGATTCTAACCTGAATTTTGATTCTAACCTAAATTTTGATTGAAACCTGAATTAACACGTGAACTTGAACTTCAATTGCAACTGGAATTTCGATTCAAAATTAAATTTACATTGATTTATGAACGTCGAGTTGCATGTATGGGTTCCTACTTGAATTTAGATTGATACATGAATGTTGAGTTACACGCACCGGTGCTTACGTAAATTAAGATCCATTCATGACCTTCAAACTTAAATATAAATAAATCCTTTATTATGGAACTTGAATTGGTTACTATTTACGGTTGTAGCTGTTTGTCGTAACTTACAACCACAACCATAATAATAAAATTCGCCGCAACAATGTTTCTACAAGGTTTTTGAGAATATTTATATCATGGTTTTAAATGCCAGATACATGAATTTGTCAAATTCTCAAGTTGGGTTAATTTTCATTTCGATATTTCCGAGTTATTCCCTGATTTATTTAAAAACCATGCAATGTTGGTTTGACATTTATCAAGTGTGAACGTTTGTGTCTTTGTAAAAGTACCATTAGCGAAACTTTTAATGGCGTAATATTTTTCAGATTTATATATAAAATACAAAGTAAGAATAATGGTCATCAGTATAATTTCTCCTTTTGGCTATGCAGGTGCTTATAGATTTTTCTGATGTTCCAAGACTCGACTCAAGTTTATTGTACTGAAATATTCAGAACTGGAACGTACTGGCAAGAAGTTCCAGTTGTTTTGAGGATTTTGAATGGCGGTGTACGGATAGGGATTGGTGTATAACAACATTAGAAGGGCTATGGTTAAGTGTGCACTGTGTGCAGTGCTTAAATGAGGATTGGGGACCACTGAGTGTACTTCCTCGGCAGGAATAGCATGCTGCTCTGCCACACGCCATAGAAGACGCTCCATAGAAACCATCTGACAAAAACCGCCAAAATCCAAATGTTTCCACACAATCAAAACAAGAAGGAAAAAAGTGAAGGATTAAGACAACCTCGACTCTGAACTCAATTACTATTTACTATACGGAATGAGACGACTTTTTTGTAAGAAGACACTCAAACCAGAACCGCTAGTTTTTCCTAGGATTTAAATTTACTGTCTCTTCCCTTTTTCCGTTCCCAGTCTCTAATTAATTTGTACCCCATAAAATTGAATTCAATTATTCCTGACTTTATTTAAGTGTTATTTCTTTCCAGGTTAGTACATAAAAATTCTACTTTGTATTTTAATGATTATTCAGGGGATTCCATGTTTAGTTAGTTTTAGGGAAAGTCCTTAACTTGATTGTTGATTTTTGTTTGTCATTTGTACTTATATTGGATTTTAATCCAATAATCCAATTAATTTTGGTTTTGGTTAATTACTGTGTTTTTAGTCTGTAATAAATTATAATAAATCTTGTTGTTTGGAAAATGTAAGTACTTGGGCGAATATTGAAAATATGGATCATGATGGGAATTTGGCTGTCATTTCATGTTGCCATGTAGGTGTGGGATTTGAAATGGGGAACATGATTGAAGGTTTTGGATTTGGGGCATCTATCAAAAAGGCAGTTAGAGGAATTTATAATTATTTAAAATTATTATTTATTATAATTATTTTGTGGATTGAGCAGCCCGAAGATGCATCCTGGGAATGACAATGGGGACTCCCATTACTCTGTGACCAAGTCGGCGGCGAGTAAATTCGGGATTCCCAGACCCCTGTCAGGGAAAATGCAGGCCAACCGTAAGGATGAATTGAAGATTGCTGTGATCTGTTCCAGTAATATGAATAGGAGTATGGAAGCACATGCATTTTTGGCGAAGAAAGGATATAATGTGGAATCATTCGGGACGGGAGATAAAGTCAAATTACCCGGCTCTGCACCTGACAAGCCCAATGTTTACGATTTCGGAACGACTTACGAATATATTTACCAGGATTTACTGACGAAGGATAAAAACATGTTAGGGTTTCTTTTTTATTTTAAATTAGGATGATTTTCTCGTATAAACGTTTCATTTGCCTGAACAAGTCAGATTTACTGGCTAACTACTGAATTTCATAAAAATGGGTACATAGGCATTTGAGGAGTAATTTAAGATTTTGAAAACAAAATTCCCCGGATGTTCCTAGTTTCGGAGATATGATAAGTCAGGTAACGTTCACCGCTTAATATTTCACTACATTCGTGTTTAACGTGATCACTTTGTAATATCACTCCGACTCACTCGTTGTCAGCGAGACTGCCTTATGTTGGAACTTGAACCGATAATTAAGTGGTGGGGTCAATAAAAAGGCATCAAAAAGTTTAGGATGTAATTAAAATTCCGGGACTTCATTCCCAGCTTACAATCTAAACCTAACTTAACTTAAAGAACAAAATCTTCAAGTGATGTTAACAGAGAAAATCAAAACAAATCAAAATAGATCATGGATGAATTTAATATTTTACATTTTGAAATCTGACGTAATCAAAATAAGCAAATAATCGAATCGTGAATTTTCTTAGATTATTACTAATCTGAGGAAATGTGAGTACAGATAAACTTTGAATGAACTCCAGCGACCCTATGTGAAGGATCGTGTGAGTACTCGTAGAACACAACAGAATTGAGGGGGCTAACAATTAATGATCGGAAGTAAGCGTAAATGCTCGTGAAAGTTACGTCTGCAGGGAAATTATACTTATAGTGAAAGTCACCTTTGATATCTCCGAAACTAGACGCATCCGGCAAAAAATTGTTTCAGAATGTCTACATATGTCTCAAATAGTGTTTTTGTACCAATCTGTAGGAATATCGGTGTTTTGCCGGTAATCTTGACTCGTAAGATAATGTTGATTATATTTATGTTGATTATTTTAGGTATACACAGAACGGATTACTTCATATGTTGGATAGAAATCGACGGATCAAGCCCAAGCCGGAAAAGTTTCAGCTATCCAAATCCACTTTTAGCTTGATTATAACTTGTGAGGAACGAGTGTATGATCAAGCATTAGATCGTGAGCACTATACAGATTATATAACTGTTACTATTAGAATGCCAGCGTATTATTGGCTGACGTGTAAATAATGTCTTTAAGTTGTCTTCAATAACTGAGGTGCATTTGTTGTTTATTTCAAGAAAAGGCTGAGTAATTCTATTATTTCTAGTTTTTTCTGCCTTTAAATATATCCTCTAATAATTATAATATTTAAACGTCTTACTGTGAATCCTCTTAGGCGTTTAGTTCTGGAGGTATAGGGAATAAATTTACGTCTTGTGTTCATAGAATGAAGGTCAAAAGATTGTAAATATTTTTCAAAAATAATTATTCCATTCTTTTTGAATAGACCACGAAATTGACGCCTAAGTTGAGAAAGAATGCCCATTTGAAACTTGCTAACAATGAGAATCAAAAATTGAGTTGACTGTGCGTTAAGTGAAATGAATATCAGATCAGATCTGTAACTAGTTACAAATAATTTTGATTTTTTTTTCAGATTTGGACACGTCGATTTACAATGGGGTTTGGAAGCCTAAAAATACGGCCCTTCATTTGGTAAACATAGATATTCAAGATAATCACGAAGAGGCTACTATAGGAGCATTTTTGATAACTGAACTTGTAGCAATTGTAAGTAATGATTTTCTATTAAATAACTATATTGTTTATTTAAATATTGGAAATCGACGCTGTGTAGCAGCCGCACGCAATTATTGTATGTTTTTATTTATTTTATTAATTGCTTGAAGTACATGTACATATACTTTTTGCTTTGCCGGACTAACAGTAAGTTGTACTTATAAGCAAGTATGTAAGTACATTATGGGCTGGTAGATGGCGCTCAAAGCTTTTGAAGAGAGGAACTACTAGTAATTTTAGTGTTAAGGATTAATTGAATTGTGGATTGGAAAACCCAATTAACATCTGAGTAAGCACAATTAAACGAGTATTTCAACTTTCAGCACACGGTTTAAGTAATTTCATTGACACAGTAACGTAAAGTATCCTATTCCAAATTTTTTGAAGTATAAAATTGAGGGAAGTTTGTGAAGAGAATAAGTTGACTCAGTTGAATGGTAGAAACTAGAAACGTAGAAATTGTTTCTGGAGATATTACAATTGCTTGCTTGGCTTCGGTTAATGACCCGAATGAAATCATGCTAAACTTATTACGCTTTCAGTTTCAGGATTTAATTGTGTTTGTACATTCGCGTCTTTTATTACACAGCTATCGAGTGCAGACGACTTGGACAATGAAATCGATGAATTATTGTTGGAGTTCGAAAGTAAACATGAAAGGCAGCTGCTTCATAGCATTATGTGGCAGTAATGCGTCCATCGTCGGGCACAAGACGTCCTCTTTTACTTTTTATATGAATTGATACTCCATGCATTTCATTCAACTTTATGGTAATGTAACCTACTTCAAAGAACTCTGGAATAAATACCTTTTTGTATTTTTAATGTGTAAATATTTCGATCCGACTCTATTGAATTTGTTGTATTGTCTTCTTTAGTTTATTTTACTACTGATTTGATTTCTAAAGGAGTATTTCCTATGCAGAGGCTAGCATAGATATTTGCATTCACGTTGATTACTGCCTTAATTAGAACATATCCCTTGAACTACAATTATAAGAGGCCCCATTAAAGCAACATTTTTGCTGACAAACGTAAAGCAAAGTCGTGGGTTTTAAACCATCAAAACTAAAAATGTAATTTTTTTTATCGACAGATCTTGAATGAAAAATTGAGCATCAGAAATTGCTGCGACCTCGCATATTCCTAACTTTCGTTCCAGGCGCAGAATTTCTACCAACCTTGCTCCTTATTGGTGCTCTTCATCCCCACATTCCCATACGTTGTTTCGTACTAATAGTTTTCTGAAAATTGAAAAAATAAATATAAAAAAGTAATAAACACATTGTTAATTCGGAATCAAATATGGACTCTAATATCACTCTTATCTATTATAACTAAACTCTTTTATTCGTGCAAGTTTTATTATTATTTTATATTTTAATTTAATTTTGTAGCTTCCGTTTGTTATTTCATATTTATACACACTACATACACCTCAATTATATGCTAAAATTATATTTTCGTATGCTTATCTTCGGTTTGCATATAAAATATTTTGATAAAAAACAAATAGCGACTCATGCTCTTGTTCACTTTGACTGTACTAGGAATTTTTACGATGTTGTTCCAAAATTAAAAATGTTTCATTGCCCGTCCTTCTTTATAGTGTACTTCTATTTTTATGTATACATAAAAATGTACAAAAGAAAACTAGGTTGAATCAGTAATTTTAAGCCTTACAATTAGAGTCACCGTTACCCTTGAATTCCATCATATGTCTGCTATCTGTACAGGCAAAGGCTCGATATAACGGACTACTGTATTTTCCCTGCCCCAGCTTGAATGCCACTACGGAATTTCTGTATGAAGGATAGTTTTTATAGCGGGAAAAAATTCTACTTTCCCCAGAGAGGACTTCATAGCGAGACCTGCTCGTGTACTCAGGCTTGATGTTTAAACACATTCTGGATCTCCTGAGGGAATTGTATTATAAAGTCCCCTTACATTCACCTCCTCCCATATGTTCAACATTGAGAGTAACATGACACATGTTTTAGAACCACCTGAATGCACGAAACTCTCGCTATAGCGTACTCTCTAGGGACCGTCGATTTTCCTCCCCTATAAAATCTATCCGTCCCGTCCATTTTTCATAACCACCATTCATGTGGAGCTAGGAGCAGGACAGGCAGTTCGTTATATCCAAGTATAACCAGTATGGCGTCATCCGTTATAGCGAGACTTGTCTGTACAAAGGCAGGATTTTTGGGAAGGAAAATGTTTTGGGGAAAACGTGAGGGAAGTTTCTTGAGATAGTCACAACTTCTGGTCCATTAGCATGGAAATTTCAATAGTTGTTGTGCTGTTAAGGGATGAGGATAGTCGGGAAGTACATGACAAGAGAGAGGAATCTAAAAATGCCATCGCATCTTCATTTACATATTCGGGTGAATGGCCGTCGGGGAAAACCGGTTCAGAGCCATAAACGTATTCTCACTTACATCAAATCGCTCTGAAACGATCTCCTGAAACGCATTTCCTTTTTGTAGCGTGGGGAAAGCTCGTACCATTTCCAGTCCAAATTGTGTTCGTGCATCTGTATATAAATATCTGTGAGTACAGTGCACTTCCTCTGAAACAGCACCCCTCAAAATACCAAATTTGACTATTATATGCTTTAACAAGCAATTCTCGCTGTAACGCACACTCCCTCGGGACAGCCCAATTTTATCGACCATCAAAACCATCCGCTGTAAGTCCGATCTCAAGTTTTGCTGTAAAAGGGGCTGGGGATAGAAAATCAAACCGTTGTAACGAAGTTTCCATCCTACAGCCTTCTAGTATAGCGGAAATTATCTCCCGACACACAAAAATTAACATATACAGATATTATACTGAACAGGAATTTAGAACAATAATTTAGAACAAGCCTTGTCTAGAGTAATTACTTGTTCTAATAAGGGCGTCTCTTATAGCCAATGCACAGTACACTCTCCCCCTCGTATTATATTAGCAGCCCTAAATAATTAATGTTTTCTAATTAGTATTAATTTTATTAAATCCTATGCTTTTATAAAAAGAAAATTAATTTTGCATTTAAAAGAAATTGATGCTCAAACTTTTATTTTAAAATTTTGTTCTAAATAAATTCAGAAAACACAGTTCCGGAATCCCTTATAGCAAGGGGACATTTCATGCGTCCTTTGAGGGGTCTGGGTGAAAGTATAAATTAACATTTTGGTAAAAATGGAAATGCTTGCAAATGTTTGGGCTCAAGAGGGGAGACCGCCCTTACAAAATAGGGTCTCTAGTAGAGAGAGGGCTCACTGTACGGAGAAATAAATTCCAGCAAGTGCAATTTATCCAGAGGAGCTATCCAGGGCAATTTAAGAGTAAGTTGGTGTTACGGAGATTTATTCCTCTCCTCCACTGCATCACATGCTTCATCTACATGGGACGTGGAAAGACCTTCATAATTGCTACTCCTAGTGCAATAAAAATTATTGATGCTGATTTCCCTGACCTTATCTCACACCAAAATCCATGTTTCAGCCCTTATCAACTATACCGTAGCCAAGAACCACTAAAGTCTACTCCCCCTATAGGGGACCCCCCGTTTAGTCCTGTTCCTGTATATCGGGGTAAAATTATTTGGACACAGTCCCATTTACTTCCATGTTAATTTTTCTCCTTATAAGAGCAGGCATCTACTGTACAGTAACCCCTATAAGTGATCTTTTGAGAGCATTTCCTTTACAGGGGCTAAAATATTTGGACACTTTCCCATTTACCACAACGCTAATATTTTTTCTCCCTCAAAGAGCAATTACTTTCGACTGTCCCTATACAAGAGCTTGCAAGCGGATTTTTTCAATAGGGTAAAATGTATTTGGAATCTACTAGTTCACAGCAATGGTGAATTTTCCTATGAAGACCGTCCCATAATAATTGTCAAATTTATCTCATTTAGCCCCTTTTAGCAACGCTCTCAGACAGAGAGTGCACTACATACCAGAGATGTTCACCCGTCGACGGGTACCCTTCAAAGAAGGCTTCCTTCAGGGAAGGAAGCGCTTCTTTCGACAGAAATGAAGGGAAGGGTGAAAAAAATTACGAAGGAACAAATAAGGCTTCGGCGCATTGATGGAAAAATTGAAGTTGACGGAAGGGTGCTTCCCAATCACCCTTCGCGCGTCGAATGCACCTTTCATGACAACTAACTCTAATGCTGTCAATACGCGCTTTCATTCACATGTAACATGTAACGTACCACGATACATATAATACGATGGAAAGACGGTTTCTGGCGGGTACTGTAATTTTTCGTATCTTAACTTTGTTGCCTCATATCTGTAGATATATGAAAATAAAATATTACGGAAGAAGGATTTTGGTGAGGGAAGGATATTAATTATTACTGAAGGCTAAAGGAAGGATCTCAACAAAACAACTTCGAAGGAAGGGTGAAGGAAGGAATTTTGTTTTCAATCCTCCAATCTGAAGAGGTCTGAAGAAAGGAAATGAATCTAGTTTTTTGCGGAAGGAAAAATCATTTGAACATCTCTGCTACATACTGAAGGTTCAGTCACGAGAGCACGTATCGATTAGCAGATTCCCTAAATATTTTTTTGAAAAATAGTCCTGTCCTCATACACAGTTCTTCTTTCATACTTAACAATTTTCATTATTTTTGTAAAATATATTTTATTAATTTGAAATTTTAAAAAAATTCAAGTCTAAAATTGAATTTAAAAGGGAGATCACTCAAAGGTACTCGACAAAGTCTGTTTTTGCTATCGATCAAATCTGATATTTTGAATACTTAAACCCCAAGATGAATCCCCTCACCAAAGATAGGGGACAAATTTGAGAAATTTCCGTCCCGAAGCAAGTCATTTGTCAATTTAAAAGCAATAAATTTATGGAAAACTTCAAACTCAGGCTTTGGGATTATCTCACTCGAACGCACCTCTCTCTCTGGCTTATGTCAATGTAATTTCCAACAGCCCCGTGAAATTATTTTGAGCCACTCAAACGTTAGTATTGGGCTCGTAAATCTTAAATGTGGTACATATGTATGTACACCTTATATTGCATATGTATATACGAAATATTATGCAAGTTTATTTATATTTCTTAAGCT
Source organism: Allacma fusca (assembly GCA_947179485.1). Lineage (NCBI taxonomy): Eukaryota > Metazoa > Arthropoda > Collembola > Symphypleona > Sminthuridae > Allacma > Allacma fusca. Next base: position 2,038,731 of record OX359249.1, on the reverse strand, counting down.
CCTTAATAGGTCAGTGCAGTCGACTATCCTCATAACGGCACCTCCACCGCCTACATTTTTGAGTTGTTGTAACAAAACTACTGATATGTGAGCATAGTCCAGCACGTAATTAAATCTCTATCGGAAGAATCTGTCTTTATAGAGGAAGTCGACCTTACTGATGTAATCGGGGGAAAAAAATCATTATGCAATTAAATGAGAATACCACCAGGATTTGACTCTTTTAAGGAGATCAATTTTGGCTAATAAAATTGGGCAGAGTGAAACTCAAATTAATGCACTAGATACTTACTATAAATGGTGCATGTGGATCGTTTTGTTTTTTAAGTGAAATCCCCAGCAAGTCATTTTACTTTTAATAAAAATCCATCGAGATCCTTTCCCCTTTTCACCCATATTGGATGACATAAATATATATATTGGACGTTGGAGTAAACCGGAATAAGGGAAGTCATTTTGATGATAATGGAGGAAGTACACCAGCAACAGGGTTCGTTGTACATAGTCGAACTATGGACCTGTGCCCATAAAAGGAGGCGCAGTACAGTTTAGGGTATAAGGGGGAGAATTCATATATTTTTGGAAATGTGTACAGCAACTGTTTCGAAAAGGGAGCCTCTTATAACGAGAGCCACTGCACCTGTACACACTGACATGCTCTTTTTCTTCTCTTTTTCTCATTTTCTCTCAATGAGAAAAAATAACATGAGGGTAATTGGGACTGTCCCCAAATATTGTTGTTTATATAGGCAGAGAAAATATCCTTCGTGAAATCTCTCCCTCCACAGTGAATTTTCTCGTTAAAAGATAAATCTTCACAGTAGTGCTTTCTCTCAAGGACCAATAGGATGTGGACACGATCCCAATTACCACAATGCTAATTTTCCCCATGACAAGAGCAAGAGTTCAAAGTCAAACTCTGGATCCTTGAGGCCCACTGTCTTATATCAGTAAAGAGCGTCCACTGCACTCTCGTCGAAGTTAACTCGTCCGAGTGTATACTTTCTACTCCAATTTCCATTAAAAATGTGTCACTTAAAGTTGAGAAAGAGAGCTGAGGAGAGACAAGGAAATTAATCCTAGGGTAGTGTTGATTTTCCCTCCAAACCATCCTGGAGGGAAGGAGGAGAAGATTGAGAGTGGGAAGGTGAAGGTCTTGAAAATCTGAAGATGACTACAAATGAGTGGGACACAAGTCAAGTAATTTATTCAAAAAAAAATTAATTACTTTCAGACTCCAATCTCTCCTCGGGACCTCACCACGGACGTCATCCTCAACCTCAACTGTAATCCAAAACTTCCAGCTTTTTTAAAATTTCCAAACACGTCCCATTCTTTTTCCAAACTTGGGAATGCACTCTAGAAAGTAGGCTCGGGTTTGGGGAGATCCTTTTATAAGGGCATTTTGTGACTGTTGTTGGAGCAGATCATTCTGAGAATCGTCCCATGTACTAAAATGCACATTTCTCTCCTCACAAGGGCACAGGTAAACCTTGAGGCGGGTTTTTAGAGAGAGAGAGAGAGAGAGAGAAAGTGCGTCCCGCAGAAATCCGATAGGATGTAAATCCTGTGCTGTTAATCCGGATGAGGGCCATGCACTATTTCCCGTTTGACAATATGCACAGCCGATGAAAAGGCTTTAGTACGCTCGCTTATACAATCTCAATTAAGATGAGAAGACGCCGAGCTTTGAAAAGCATCTTCGTCTAATCCTTGTGTTGTGGTTGGGTTCAAAATATCGGATTCTGTAGAAGAATATAGTGTATACTTATACTCTCATTATAAGGGACCTCCTCTTTCACGGGATTTTTCTCTAAAAAAGAACTAAAAGGAGAAATTAGAACTTTCTTCAAGTTCAAACAAAAATTACGAGTTGTAGAGCTCAAATCAAGTTCCGTTCAGCTACTTCATTTAATCCTACTGTTGGGATTGGTTTGCTAGGATCAATTTTTTTTGGTTATCTTTTCCTTTTGTATAGCGGAGCATAAAAGGATTATCCCCCCTCTAGCCAACACAAAGGACTAAGTCATGAAGTATTTGATTCCCCCAGTTTGTAGCAAATTCTTTTCCAAATTTTCCAAATAAGTTTCATTGACCTCGGTCCTTTTTTTAGGCCACAGGTGTTGCGAACGTGAGGGAAAGTCGGAATTTTCCACGGATTTTCAATTCAACAGTTGTTTATTTGAACAGAAAATTTTTCGAGATTCACATTTTAACGCACGTTTGTAGGAAATATGTTCTGAGCTTTTCAGGGAGCTGCCATATGTCTCTATGTTGAGAGTTGTTGATATGAGCCTTAAAAAAGGTGGGAAAGGTTGTGAGAAATTAAGTCTCAAAAACGAAACTGAGAGAAATCGGAGAAAAGGAAGAATTTCGTTTCTGTTATTTTTTCGTGAGAGTCATGACCGTGGGAAAAAGTTTTTCAAACCACTGATCTTCCTATACACTTAATGGGGATATATTTTCTTCTAATACGAACAGTCAAAGTAAAAAAGTGTGGGGTGGGGGCGGGTAATCATTTTGTGCCAGCCTGCATTCTAACTATAGTAGACTTTTTGATTGTAATTACAGTGTCCTATGCATGGTCTCATCATAAGAGCCCCACTACAACAGTAACAAATTATGGTATTGGAGATAAAAATATTTTTGTCCTATCAGAGACAATGGTTTTTTTTATTAAAGAGAGATCCTCATAGTAGTAATATTAAAACTGTCTGCAGTTTTTTTATAGGAGGATTTTCGAAATTGAACCCAAACATTTATCTTTTTTTCCCCAGAACGGTAATTTATATCTGCAGCAACGGACCAACTTTAAGATACAGATTTTGCTCCTGCTCTGGGCACCCTTTAGATTAGACTGCACTGTATATTTAGATAATCCCTGGAAGGTTTAATGTTTCATGCTCACAAATTTCCAAATGTAATCCGACAAGGCCACCAATTCTTTCCAACGGATAATTTTATTAGAGAAAGCTGAGCCCCCCTTTAATTAAGACTACTGCATCCCTCTGAATTCATTTTCTCTAACGGGAAAAATAATTATTTCCTGAAAGAAATACAGCTTGCCAAAATTTTAAGGAATACAGCTTTCCAAAATTTTAAGGAATACAGCTTTCCAAAATTTTAAGGAATACAGCTTTCCAAAATTTTAAGGAATACAGCTTTCCAAAATTTTAAGGAATACAGCTTTCCAAAATTTAAAGGAATACAGCTTTCCAAAATTTTAAGGAATACAGCTTTCCAAAATTTTAAGAAACCGCTTACTTAAACTGTAAATAAATGAATTGGTTTTTGGTTTGATTAAAAGGTTTGATTTCGGTAATATTTTTGGGGGATCGTAGATCCCACCTTACCAGAGTAACCTTTTTATCTCCAGACGAGCCCGTCTCGACCTTTTGGACCTTGTCAGTCGTCAGGGATTTTAAATCGAGTCAAGGAATAATTCTGAAACTGTAAGGGTTTCGGTGCAATCAAAAATGCGCTTTTTCGAATGCTGCATTGCGTTAAAACATTAGAAACTATAATAAATTCATTTTGTTAAATGGAAATGTCCGTATCATTTAACAAATGTGTTTTTCGTCCCGATTGAAGAAATGCCTGTTGTGTGAGGATACTCTCATAAGGAGATCCAACTGTACTAACTAATGAGATTTAGAAAAGTAAGCTAAAATGTTATGTGAGAGGGAATAAAAAAACAACTTAAATGAATTAGCTCCGAAGAACTTTCTAATTACACTGGACGGAGAAATAAATTAATGACCTTTATTCCTAACCCATACATTCTACTACTCACACGAGTTAAAATATATTAAACCATAAATAATCCTTCCTCGTGAGAGAGCTCCTCGTCATCATGTTCTCTTTGTTTTTGTTTTTGCTGGAAATGTAGGGAAAAAATTTGTTTTTAAATTAATGCCCTACTTGGCCATTAGCGGAGCCAACATCCAGAAAAGCTTTTAACCAGACTTTTATTTTGCATGGACTTTTACCCATTTGAAATTCCTCCTTACTTTCACACAGCCGGAACTCCCTACTACAATCCCCCAACGACCCCATTGTGTCATTACAAATGAAGTATCGTTATGTGGGGTTATTTTGCCCTAAGGTAAAAATGTCCTTGCTTGGAAAAACGATGGAATGCTACTCCAAAAGGAACAATTAAGATTGTACTAAACGGAAAAGTTTCCAATTTGTAGGAAATTATTTTATGGTCTTTTCAAAAATGAAACATTGAAAATAAGGTTACACCGTTCAATTGTGTGAAGAAATTATGAATTTTGTTTTGAGAATTCACGATTTTTAATCAGTACACAATTTTTTAAGATCAATTTTTTAAGTTTCCCATAAATATTCTAAAATTTACTTCATTGGCCTGGCTCAATATTTGAGGTCACAGTGTTCAAAAATGTGAAGAAAAGTTGGTTTTTTTACAATGATAATTTCTGCCTTTTTTCATTCTCACAATTTGTTTTTCGGAAGACGGTTTTTCGTTTGTTAGTAGGGAAATATCTAGAATTTCTCTGGAGCTATCTCATCGGTCCCTAATTTGAGAATTTTCGGCATGAACCTGAAACATACGAAAGAGTTTTCAGACTCAGGAGCGAAAAAGAAGGGGTATGATTTTGTCGTTACAGAACTGGCCATTGTAAAAGTAGATATTTCAAAACATTTTATGTACTTGTTGCAGATTTGATATGGATTCATTTAAATTTAATGTGAATTGTCCAAGTCAAAAATACTGGTTGCAGGACCCAAAAAAGCTATGGCTACTATTATTTATTATTTACTATGGTTGCATCATATCTTTGGGTCATACAGCAAAATTTTCTGGGAAAGCTGGGACAGAATTTGCTACAAAATAGGTGAATCAATATTATGAGTGACTCCCTTATATGACCTAGAGGGGGGCAATTGTTTATGTGATCCTGCAAATTGATCCTGGCTATAGCTTCACCCCTACCTGGGCCAAAATATACAATCATAATAATCATGGTCTTTTGTAAGGGGGAAAATTAACATTGTGGTAAATACGAAAGCGTCCAAATATTTTCGCCCCAATAGAGAGAATTTTGTTAAAATAAATCCCATTTAAATTAAAAGCAGGTTGGAGCATCACAAGTATTATACAAGATGGTCTGGTATATCTGTAAGTTAGAGCTTACTGAAAATCCACTATGTTATGAGCTCCTAAATTGAAATAGTTCACTTCATATATGCTCTTATATTTTTTATTTGAAAATGTATAATAAATTCCATATCTTTGGCTTACGTGGTTAAGTTTATTAAACAAACTAAATTTTATACAAGCTTTCGATATCTCACAGGCTGTCATTATCAGACACTACCAAACAAGTGATAGATAATTTGCACAATGGAGAAAAAAAATTTACAATTTAAAAAAATTAATTTTCGATGAATGAATAATTGTTTTTTTTTTAAATTAGTTATAACTCTCTGAATCAAAGGCTTCCTTGCAACTTGCAACGTCTAATAAAAAACAATCGTTGAGGTTCATCAAATTCTTGGCTTATTAAACCTTCTGTAATTTTTCTCAATTGATTTGGTTCTTTTATAATTGACTAGACGTTATCCCAATCGATGGAATGCTTTCTGTTGTTGTAAATGTGTCAAGCCACTGCTGATTTTTCACGGTTCTTCAATCGAACATGGTTCATGTGTTTTCTGAGTCGTGTGTGTAAAGGACGATAAGTCTCACCGTAATAAATTTTGTCACAGGAATTGCAATCCTACATGTAACTGTATGACAGGGGAAGCGCCATTGCAGGGAGCAGGGAGGGTTGTGATAGAGAGAGTTGACTGTTGGGATAGAATCTGAAATAGGGCTGAGATACTATCTGAGTGGGGTTTGTAGCCCAAGAGATGTTAAAGGACTGGGGTTTTAAAACAAAATTGGGACTGTGAATAGTTCCCTTCCCTCGCTGTCCCTGCTTTCCTCTCGCTTCTTACCCTTATGTAATTTTGTTGTGAGATTTAATCAGATTGTACAGGGGAAGGATACTTTGTGGACATTTCCAGTGTGGAAGAGAGAGGGAGAGGGAGAGAGAGAGAGCTGAGAGAGAGAGCTGAGAAAAAAAATCTCACTCGCTTCTTTCACTTGAGTCAAGTCAAAGCTCCGGAATTATTCGAGGAAATCGCGACCCAATTGCTTCTACACAACACGAACCAAATACAGAGATTTATCACTCCATACAAAAAATTGCCTTGTCCTAAAAAAGGTAAAACACCTACAAGTATGGCAAACGTCGTACATTGGCTCATGCTATGACGGACCCCCTAACATATTTTTCCCTACTGGGGCAAATAAAATTCAAACATTTTCTCATCTGAGATTCCCGCACAAAATTCCAATATGTCACAAAATGTAAACTTTCCAGGATTTGACACAATTTACATTAAATTCTTGCAACATTTTTCAACTCAACAGACTTAACAATATTTTTGAGGGGAAAATATATTGTCAAAATTATTAAATCATTCCCATTCACTTGAATGTTAGCCTCTCTCCTGATAGAAGGACTAATAATTATAGTTCCTAGTGCTAGAACCGTTCCCCTGATAAGGGCATTTGACTCAAGAGTTGGAGCATTACTCGGACAAAAATAATCCCACTTTCATTATTTTCATATCCTCACAATCCACTGGAGGAATATACATACGTACATAAGTGTAAAAAATTCCTCTCTTCATGGTTACCCTTACAGGGAGAGTACACTGCACATAGCCTTAATTCGATTTTGAAGAATTAGGCATGGATTTTTTAAAAAATGGAACGCAGGCGTCGCTCCTTGATTTGAAAATGTGTGGAGAGCGGAATTGAAACGTAAGTGGAGAAAAGAAAGTCTTCCCATGTTCCCATCTCCCCTCATGTCATTCCAATTCAAGCCATTCTCACGGCTAGAACGCGTCTCTGCTTTCTCCACGACATCCAGTCTCTTCCTTTCCTCAGCTCCTACAAGCTTAGTCATTCTAACTCAGTATTTTCCTACCTGATTTTTTTTACTACCTTCTCATTATCACTGCAGCTCCCTAACCAATTACTCCCGCCAACAAAATAAATAACAATAATTACATGAAACGAAATTAGCATCACGTAATTAATTCCGAAGACAACTCCAAAATTAATTCAAAAGTTAATTCCAAAATTGATTCTGACACTAATAATTCCAAAACTTACACAAAATCAATTCAAAAATTAATTCCAAAACTAATACAAAATTAATTCTTTAATTAATACGGAAGTAAAAACAAAAATATATATTTTGAACTTACAGTGAATTGAGTCCTCAATGTAGTGCAACATTAATAGTAAAATAAGTACTAAAATAAATATCAAAATACGGACAAAGATGAGTAGTAAAATCATCAAAACTCATACATAGACAAGTAGTAGTGAATTCCAGAGTAAAATAGAAAATATACTAAAATAATTACTAAAATAACTTCAAATTAACTAAACTAAAAATACTAAAACAAATAGCAAATGCCACTAGTAAAATAATATGTCTACTAAGGAACAATATAGTATTTTAGTTTTAAATTAAATAATAAATTCAGTCGTAAATGAAGGCTCCCCTCAACTAGCAATTTCAATAGTAAACGAAATAGTGACTTGTCCAGGAAATTCCCACGTAAATAAAAAAGTAGACAAATTAAATTTATGACTGAAATAACAATTCTGAAATTCGTTTTTCACAATCCTAAAGCCATATGGATAAAGACAAATTGAGATGTCTTCGTTAAGTCCCCGTCATTGAAAATATTTCCGAACAAAATGACACATTGAGAATTGAATGTCATAAATGGAGTTTCTTACTCCTTAATATTCAAAGTCCAGTGAGTTCGAGTGAAATGAAGCTCCGAGTGCTGTTATAAAGCTAAAGAGATATCGTGGGCTTGAAGCACCCCCTGCCACGTCTCATTTTAACAGTTCCCATAATCTGCACATCAGTATCTAGTATTCCCGGACAGAGTCCCGTGGAAAACTGAGCCCTGTTCAAATAAACTGGAGCCCTTGGAAAATAACTCGAGCACAATGGAAAATGAGACTGCGGGCGAGTTTGTGGTTGAGCTCAAATCGGACTTTAATGAAGCGGAGGTTTATCGTCATTCAGTTCCAGTGACAATTGTAATAGTTTGTGCTTACACTGCCATTTTAGTGATTGGAGTTGTGGGCAATAGTCTCGTCGTCGTTGTCGTTCTCCGATCTCCTCGAATGCGGTAAAAATCCTCAACCATTTATTATTCTGACAGTAGTCACTTTATTGGCGTTAGAATAAGTCATTTATATTAGCATCACATACAGTAATAGGACTGCACAAGTCATTCTTCAGCTTTCTACATGTGGGAAATCATAATACTAGAAATCACCCTTTATAAAAGGGCGTTTGGGGTCTACCTGCGCAAAATTTTAATTCTCATAATTTTCCTTATTCATTTTTTTCCTCTGTTATGGGAAAAATTTTGGGGACTAATTTGAAATAAATTGCCTAAAATTGAGCCAAGTTTCAAGTTACCCCAAATCTATTCCCCCTTGTATCTCTGCCTGTAATAGCGGACTCAGGATAAGGGCTCCTGTGGTGTAGTAAAAATAATCTGGAAATCCTTAAAATATCTTTTAATTATCCCTAATTTTATGAAAAATTTTATGCTTTGACTCTTGCAGTCACATGCTCCTTTTAAAGAGAGAAAGTAACATTGGGTTACAGAGAAATGTTTCCAAATATTTTTCCCCCATGAGATACAATGCTCTTATTCAGAGGGCCCTTACTACGGGAGCTTACAGCACGCGGACAATGTTAACGATGACTACCTTCCTGGAACAATACTTCCTGTGGGTATTGACACCGTGCATACCTACCTATGTATGTAGGTATATAATTTTTGTGAGTCTTGCGTTACCCCAATGTTACTTTCTCCCTATGCTTCCCATTTTTCTCAGATAAATTCCCTCATACTTCGGCAATCGCCCTGTTTCATGCCCTTTCATGTATAAAGAGGAAATTTTACATTGGGCTAAATAGGAGTTGAAATAAAATTTGCCCGGGTAGGAAAAAAATGGTCTTAAAGGGGATTTCCTACAGTTATGACAGCACGGGGACAGACGTGTAGTTGAGAGGTGCTTCTATTGAGAGAGCACTCACTTTTGCTAATGTGACATTAGGGAAATGATAGGGAGATAAGGGCTGATGGGAATTTGGGAAGGACAATTGTGTGAAGGACTTTTAATAAAAATAGTTTTTTTTTTGTTTGTGATGTGTCTAGGACGGTGACTAATTTATTTATTCTGAACCTGGCTGTGGCTGATCTACTCGTCATTTTATTCTGCTTGCCACCGACGCTCCTCTCCAACATTCTCGTCCGTGAGTACCTTTTAGTCCTCAGTTGATTGGAACGTGTGAATTGGGTGAAAGGAGATGTTTCCAGCGTGTCAGGGGAAGTTTACATAAGCCATAAATAATCAAGCTTTCCCTCTCCAAAGGATATTTGTCTTCTACATTTCATTTATTTTCACCCAAACCAAATCCTGTCGTAGCCTTTATCAAAGAAGCTCTAGAGCCTGAGTGGGATGTTCAACTTCTTACAAGTTACGAACAGAGAGTGCACTCCCACTACTGTCAGCCACTTCTCACAATGGCCAAAATCCTTTCACAAATTCCCTTACATCCTCCTCTTAATTTGACGCCTTGCACCAACATATGCAGTCCAGTCTCGGTACAGGAGAATACTTTCTCCATAACTTCCACCTGTCAAAATGATCCAAACACGATAAACCATTTTTGCCTAAATTTGTTATTTTGAAATATAATTTTTTTCAAAATTTGACTGAAAATATTTTGTAGAATTTTACGACGTATGTTGTTTTATGTCCCCTGGAAATAAATCTCAGGAGCAGGAGGTTAAATGGGACGTCATATTTCACAATTTGACGGATCCCTGTTGGGAATGAGTTGAAAATAATTCCTTTCGAACTTCATTGTAGGCAAACCTCGGACGGGACATTTTTGGGTTCTTTTGGAGAAGGTATCCACTCGGAAAACGGATTCGGTACATTACATTGTATGGGAATGTTCTTTTGCTTTATATGACAGAACGAGTCTACTTTTTATATATATATCCAGTCGAGTCTCGGTAGTCCATGGAAGGAAACCTAATGTAAAAATCATTTCCTTGACACTGACCACAATAGGAAGTAAATGTAAGGGAGAGTGAGTAGTATCTTTTCGGGGCACGGTGAGATCAATACTTTCTTCATAGAGTCTCACAATCAGTGATCACCCGTTATGACAGACTCCCTTTTCATAGAGCGGACTCACAAGATGAATGAAAGTATTCAGGGCTTATTGCTTCTCTACAGAGGGCTCACTTCAATAATTAACAAGTCACTTTGACATTTAAATTGAAAGCCAAGGCTTCTTGGATGCTTGTTAGTTCCGCTGGAAACTTTATTCAAGAATTTTAAAATTTGATGTACCTATAGGTAATTAATTACTCGGAAGGTTCGCTCTATGGAGGTATCTGTCGGTCTGAGCCCTACCCAATGCTAATTACATTTTCATCGCCAACCCCTCCTAATTAAGCAGTTCCATTCACTGAACAAGGGGAGTGCGGTGGAGGAGCCACAATTTCTTTCAGCTCTCACATGCCCAATTTAAGAAAAGATGGAGAAAGGGGCCTCGGCTCTGCCTCCAGAAATTTACCCAAATTTTCATGACAATTTCACTCATTGTTTTTGACTTGTAAATAAATTGCTTTCCAGTTTTGAGCTATCCCCGTGCCTGTGTTTCTTTTTAAAAGGGCTTAATTTGCGTACAATGACCCCTTAGTAAGAGGTTTTTTAAGGAGAAAAGGTTCCCTTCCCAATTGCGAAGGCTCCATCGTCTCCAAGTATTTTTTTCCCTATATGGACAGTAAGTGTAGGTAAATAAACGCTTGTGATAACCATCCCCCTCTTGTTATTAGAAAAATTGGTTCTTTGGCAACAAATAATTATATGGAGACACGTGTGTTTACAATATACAGTATACATAAATATCCATATGACATTTATTTCCTTTATAAAGAACGTCCACGTATTGGAAACTCCTGGTTTAGGGGACATTGGTATTAGCAAAAATTCGGATGGAGCAGTATAAATGTAGATACATATGTGAACTCCCGCCCGTTCCCTCTTAATGTATGAACGTGGGGTTATTTTTTAACGAACAGGATTAAATTATAAGTCAAAATTCCTTTAATGAGGAAGGATGTCCCACGTAATTAAAAACCGCATCCGGAGGAAAATATCCTTGAGCCGACTTTGTAGTAAGGAGCGTTTGGGTGTGTGTGTGCTCCTGTAAGGAGAAATATTATGATTAATGTAATGTGAAGAGTCTCCCAGTATTTTGTCGTCTGTGGAGAGGAGAGAGACTCTTCTAAGAACTTGTCTTCAATTGAGGAGTCTATGTATTGAAAATGTATTATTATTAATAATAGTCCTTTTGTATGGGCTGTTCTAATTTCTCAGGGATTTATAGTAGCGTGGAAGAATTTCCTCGAAAATTAAAGTTCCATTATGAGTTGTAATTCGGAGTCCCTATGGTTCGACGTAGCCTGTTGTGTCTCTGGAGGACTCGCACTGAGCTATTTGTGAGACAGATCTCGGGAGTCTCATGTCAAGTAATTAATTAAATTTGCTCGTGAGTAAAATTCTCAAGGTCACTGCTCATGAGATTAGGGAAGTTTCCAAATTGGAGGGAAATGTCCCTGACATTCATTTGTGACTGGATTTGTCAATTAGGTTCCTTGGGCGGAAGGAATATGCTTATTAAAGGAATCCTCATTTTATATTTACCAGAGAGTCGCTTGAGAAACCAATTACAAGGCCCTCCACTGCAGTCACAAAATGCACTCTCCCTCAACAGCACCCATTAGTCAGAAAAATTCCTCAGACAAATTACCCGGGCCTATGAACCCTTCAGATTTAACGTTGTCCTAAATGGGGATCCCTTCCCCCCTTTTTTCTTAGAGGGAAAAATGTCTCTTGCTCAAATTCCTCAATTTCTCCGAAACCTTCCACAAGCAATTACATATTTTAATCCCGGGGCAAAACAATCCTCGCAAGTGAATAATTACTTGTAAAATAAATTATTAGAAAACCCATCAAATGTTCGGGTGGTCATCCGTCAGGATATTTTATGAAATTGGGTCTAATAGTGAGTGTCTCAGGGCAGGAGTATTTCTCAAGTGGGCAATCGCATTTGGACATATTCACGTTGGACACAATTTAATTTTTCCCTTTTAATAAAATTCGATTTTAAAGTGATGTCCAGAAGAGTGGTCTCTCGTTACAAGAGCCCTTACCAGAGTGTGGGCTCTTGAGAGGTAGAAATATGTCAAGAATCTCCCACTTGATATTTTTCAGTCCCAGTCCCAGATAATATTTCATTGTCGAGAGTCTGGTTATAGCGGACCCCTTTATTAGAGCATGTTGTCCCCTGAAAGATGCATAATTATTTGATCACCTTTCCCCACAAGGTTAGTTGCATGGTATGATAGAATTTTGTTGCTTTGGGGGCTCTTGTGGCGAGGGTTGAGCCTCTCTGCATGTGTAGGGAAAGGCTAAGGATAATAATGGATTATCCTGTGGATCTCTTGTAAATAATTAGGGATCTGTAGGAAGCTATAAAGTTGGTGAAAATAATTAGTGGGGAGCTATAAATAAAATGTGAAGTCACTCTCTCTCTCTCTCTCTCTCTGTGGAAGGTACTAAGGAAGTCTGGAGTTGTTGGGAGGGAACTGGAGTGCACGTGAGTTTTCTTTGATGAAAGAGGAAATGTGAAGCTTATCCGGAGTTGTCATCTTCGGAGAGTCCTAATGGGAATTGATAATAGGAAGGCATAGAAACGTCTCCTCATTGTCAGTGTATAATCATTTCCTCTTACTTAATGCCCCTTCGTGTGTGCTACAGTCCAGAGTCATTACAGGAGTCATTCAACATAATGAGTCTCTCTCCACAATGGACCCCACTTGCGGGTCAATCTCCCTACAATGATCTTCCCTCCTGAAGGTTAGCATGATCAATGGCCAATTTTTCCGGGATGCTTGATGAGCCCTCCCAAAGGCTTTCTACGACTCTCAACTTCCCTCCAACGGTCACCCCTACAACACATCACGTCCTTCAAGGAGCAGATCTTGACTCAAGTTTCCTAGTCCATCCACCCCTTCCTAGTAGATCCTAATTTCCTTTCTGATGAGGGCTTATACAAGGCAGAGATCTCCTTTTAATAGATCTTTCTGTAGCAGATCTTCTGTATCTATACTTGGAACTATCTATAGGTAATTATTTGAACAATTTATATCCCCATAGTCATTTCATTCATTCAAAGGTATTTTGATCGGGAATCTATTGCTGTAATGGACCCCCATAGGAAACCGTTTGTGTATTATGGCAAAATATTTGGACACATTTATCACAATGTGACATTTCCTCCTTGTAAGAGCCCCGTGACTCCTTATAATGGACCCCTATCCAAGAGTGTTCTCATTGGAAAAGTCCCCTGGAATCAGAACTATTGGAAATCCAGTTTCTCGTCCATGCCCTCGTTCAAGGGATTTTCAAGTGAATCCTCATTCCATGACTGGTGACTTTCGAATCCCTTTGAGTATGACGAGCTCTTCAAATGGATTTCTTAAATTGGCAATCTTGAATTTCTTTTATTACTATCATCCCCATCAAAAACTTCCTGTGAGCAGCTACTCCCGTTATAGATAAGAGTCATTCAAACTTTAGAAAGATTCTAATCATTTATTATGTATGTTCGCATTCCATGCAAAGGGTAATCAGGATCATTTAACTACCCCGTCCCTCTCCCTCTCAACCCCACCAAGCTCAAAGAGTGAGTGACTCTTTGATTATTTGATTCCCCTAGTTTATAGAGATTTTCCCTTCATTTTTAATGCAATTTGGTTTATTGACCTAGGTTAATATTTGACGTCACAAATGCAAAGTGTTTCAATAATTTTGGTTTATATTACAGAATTGAAGAGATTTAAGTGAGTTTTCTTATAGTACAAATATTTGAGCTGGGATCAGAAAGAGTCTCATCGTGTCTAGACGCTCTGTTAGCGAGAAAAACGGTGTGACGGGAAATCCATTGTAAAGAGTAGAACTAACACTGTGGGGAACAAATAGTTAAATTAAATTGAGATTTGTGAATTCATAGGGAGAGAAGATTTGTGTTTATTAGGAGGACCGTGGTAGGGAGATACAAGCTTTTCCTAGGGATGTAGCTTTTGCATCCACAGTCCTACGGATAAGACAGACACTGATTGGAGATATGAAGCATCTTTTAAAAAAATATGGGTAGTAAAATGTACGTCAGCAAAAATTCAATTTGAGTTCAATAATTATTAGAGGGGAAAAGTGCTTGGGCTGACACAGCGTCTGCATACAGTCATATATAAAAAATTCAGATGTAATCTCCAGGCCCAGACAGTTCAGTTCCCACTTCCTCACTACAGTGCAGTCTCGCTACTACAGCGGTCCCAGCTTTATATCCCAGGTATGGAACTAGCAGACGGGCAATATCATTTGGAGAGATTCCTATTATTTATCACAAATCCTTAAATTGTTTCCACGTCAAAGCCTGTACTGTATAGTGGCACTTGTGCCAGTGTTAATTTTGGGAGTACGAGGCTTCGTAGTAATTTCTGGTTGTAAGGGTCTTCTTCGTAGTAGGAATTTATTCGTATTTCTAAGGATGACAAAATATTTCCACACGTTCCCAATTTTCAGAGGACGACAAGGGAAATTTCCCTCGTGACAAGAGCAATCCGAGAAAATCTAAATCGAACCTCTTATTACTGAAATTATTTCCGGAGAGGGAAATCCCTCTGAGTATAATTTCTCCATTTGCTACCATATGATTCTTTCTCCTTGTTCCGGATGTTACAATTGACGTAGGGGAATTTCCTTGGTTTGGGACGGTTATATGAGAAGAGTGCACTGTACATAGTGGGATGGGAATTGGCGAAATGGAAGAAAGGAGGGATTGAAGTGAGGAGATGAACTGAAGAAAATTTGAGGGATAAGAGAGGTAAAGAGTGAGACATGGGTTTTTCTCCTGAACATTTGTAAAGGGAAGGATGGAGCTCGTTAATTTCCCTCCAGTATAAATTTGGTCAATAAATTGAGCAAAGTTCCTTTGACAAAGTACTTGAGTTTCAACTTTCCTCGGGAAAATATAATTCCTCAAATGTCAGCCTCCCACAGAGTTACCTTCTTTCCCTCTACCGCATCATTCTCAAGGGACAACCTTGATATAACGCGGATTTGACTATCCACTGTCCCACCTAGAGACAGGTCTTTACATTGGTACGTGGATTTCTGTAACTACATTTGTTCGATTTTGAAGAGAACAAAACAAAACGAATAATTTAAGTTTTGTTCATCGAGTTTGGTTTTATGTTTTGAACAATAGATATCGATTGTTCAAGAAACATTCCGAGTTGTTTTGTTCTACGGATCTAGAAGATGCTAGAAATTCGCGAAACCGATTGTTGTATTTTAGTACTAAAGCATAGTAAATAATAGGAAGTAGTTGATTGGCGTAAATTGGGCCCACGTACAAACCACGTTAAAACCAAAGAATGGGCTTGGACTAATTTTAGGTTGATTTGTCTTACAACTCCCACATGAAATAAGCATTAAACCTGTTGGTAATTTCTAAGGGTGTAGCATTCCATCATAAATACATACATAGTATGAAGAAAAGATGCTGTAAGTGCCACATTGTCACTATACAGATATATCAACAATTGAAAGGTGGTGGGTTCAACCGGTGCGCACAGTTTGGGTATCTGAGATGCATCGATTAAATTAATAGCCCCTATTGTTTTTTTGAATTGCGTAGACCTTTTCTGCCTGTTTTCGTGAAGTCTGCGAATCATTTTTTTCAAAGTAACAATACAAATTGCCACAGAGGCAGTGATACTTGTCAAAATAAGTACCAGTGCCACTAAGATCAAATTGAGATCATGGTACAACTGATAACCCAACGAGGCCCGGTTCAGGTTTTGGGAACTACTTATGACCCAGCGAGGTCGAATTGAGGTCTTGAGAATATTACTAACCCACTAAGGTCAAATTGATGTTATAGAAGTGGTGAATCAATAAGATCAAATTGAGGTCATGGGACTAGTGGCGACTCAATAAGGTCAAATTGAGGTCATGGGACTAGTGGCGAATCAATAAGGTCAAATTTAGGTCATGGGACTACCTGTAAACCAATAAGGTCAAATTGAGGTCATGGTATTGCTTGTGAACCAGTAAGGTCAAACTCAGGTTATGGTATTACTTGTGAATCAATAAGATCAGTTATTCTAGTTTTGTTTTTTCGAATACAGATTTTGTTTTTGTTCAACGGACTGTAACTGAACAACAGAACAAACTAATCGAGAACAATATTACAGCACTAGGTGCAGGTAGTCCTGTAACTTGTCCTTTTTAGTATTGTATTGTATTTTGGTGAAAAGTACAAAAGTAGTACAACTAAGATATTGTTTTTTACTCCGAGTTTTGTTTTGTTTTGTACTTCTATCAGATTGTTTTTGTTTTTGTACAATCTGTATTGTATTGTTCTAAGGTTCTACAGTCAAAGTCATGTGACTATTAGTGACACAGTAAGGTCAATCTGAGGTCATGTGACTATTAGTGACACAGTAAGGTCAATCTGAGGTCATGTGACCTCAAATGGACCTTATTGGGTCACCAATAGTCTCATGACACATTACGGTTTTAAGGGGCGCATGACCTATAATGAAACTTGTGAGTAACTAACAGTAATTCACCTATGATTGACTTTATTAGCGCATTAATGGTCACATGACACTAGAATGAAAGACTCAATGTAAGTATATATTTCATATGGGTGGTAGTAGGCGAATCTACCGATAATTAGTCAATGCCCAATTTTTGTGCTTTGACGTGTTTTTAACGATTCCAATTACACAAATCAATTCCTATGTGCTCTAGAAATCTATTACAACAATCACTTTAGTAAATTTCTAGCGTCTTCTAGAACCTTGAAACAATACAATTTGGATTGTATTGTTTTTTTCAATTTCAATTTTGTTTTTGTTTTAGTTTTGTATCTCCAAAATGGATATTGTTTGTTTAGTTTTGTACCAAAGGCAAAAACAATACAAAAGTACAAACTAAACGAGTACAATATTACAGCACCAGGTGCAGGTAGTGCTGTAATTTGTTCGTTTTGTTTTGTTTTGTTCTCTTCGGAAATGAACAAAAGTAGAACAATTTGAGTTTTGTTTTGTTCACAGAGTTAAGTTTTGTTTTTTGAACAATCCGTATTGTTCAAAAAACAATCCATATTGTTCAAAAAACAATCCATATTGTTTTGTTCTACCGATGTAGAAGATGTTAGAAATGTGTGATATTGATTGTTGTTTTTTAGTAATAGAGCATATAGAAGTTGATTGGTGTAACTTTGGTCCCCGCACAAAGGACGTTAAAACCAAAAATTTCATAGCAGGTAACAATTAATTACTCCATTGACCTCAAGTAGGCATTCTAAGTTACACGTTGTTCAATAACTTTAGATTGGCCTTAAACATCTGTAAATAGTGCAAAGATTTTGTTGACTTTACTTAAGCCCAGCGGTTCACACCATAAATGATAGGTATACGTGTAAATAAAACCGTGCACTTCAAAAGCTCCTAATGGTTATTATGATGTTATTTGAGATTCATTATAAAGTGTATGTAAGGTCATGGGTCTACTAATAACCCACAAAGGTCAATTTGAGGTCATGGGAATTCTTGTGACCCATCGAAAAATGAGATAATGAAACTCCTTGTAGCCCACCGAGGTCATGAAATTTCTTGTAGCCCACTGAGGTCAAATTGAGGTCATGAAATTTCTTGCAGCCCACTGAGGTCAAATTAAGGTTATGGAATTTCTTGTGACTCACTGAGGTCAATTTGAGGTCATGGAACTTGTTGTAACTCACTTAGGTCAATTTGAGGTCATGGAACTTGTTCTAACTCACTGAGGTTAATTTGAGGCCACGAAACTTTTTATGACTCACTCAGGTCAATTTGAGGTCACGTTGCTATTTGTGACTCACTTAGGTCAATTTGAGGTCATGTTACTTATTGGCACTTTTTCAAACTCAAAGTTTGAAAAGGTTATTACCAGTGCTGCGGACAAGTTCAAGTAATACTTGAGTTTTCAAGTCAAGTTCAAGTTCGGGTCAAGTTCAAGTAGGCCAATTGTTTTACTTGAATCTTTCGGGTCAAGTTCAAGTACGTACTCGTCTTGACCATGACATTCTAAGACAAGTCAGGTTCAAGTACAAGTAAGAGAAATTTACTTGAATCTCAAGTCATGTTCAGGGTCAAGTAATGGAAAGAAAAAACTTGACCATGAACTTGAGATGTCATGGTCAAGTTCAAGTAATTTTAGATTGCGTATGCTATAAAGGACGGAAGCAATTTCAAAATCACAATCCAATTTCATATCGTGTCCAGGGAATATTGTTTGCATATGCCATAAATCAAAGGACAAAATTCAAAATCAGAGTCCGTTTTATAAAGGTCTTGTTTACCAGGCCATGCTCATTGTTAGTTATTGCAGCGGCCTCTCCATGAAATGAAAGAATTATCTTAATAATTCATATTGTTGCTTAGAATTATTATTTTCGACTTGTGTAAATAAATTCCAATATAAATTGAGCTTGGATGGCTCTTTACAAAAAGCGTTTAATAAATAAGTAAATACTAGTTTATTAAATTTTAAATTAAGAGTACTGGTAATTCTCAAATAGGTATATGTATATATTTATATATAACATTAAATAAAACTTGACACTATGTAAAACTCGTCAGATATACAGTGAAAGTCCGTCATAAGGGCTCAGCTTATAAGGAATGTATCGATATCAGGGATGCATTTGTTGGACACCAACTTTCATTTACACACTGCTTTAGACGTTTCGTATAAGGGAAATTCCTTTATAAATTATAAAGTCCCTTATATCGAACTTTTACTGTATTCAGTATACGCTCAAAGTTGTCCTCGAATGGTTTTAAATAAAAAGTAGCAGTAAAATTATTTTCTGAATGCATTTTGGTTTTCAGTCTGAAGGAAATAATTTGCTGCAGCAAGTTCGACAAGTTATTGTGGCCATGTTTAATAATTAACTTGAATTATCAAGTTCAAGTCGCGTTCAAGTCATGGTCAAGTCAAGTTCAAGTCAAGTTTGGAAATTTAACTACTTGATCAAGTTCGGGTCTTACAAAAGTTACTTGATTACTTGAACTTGATAAGTCAAGTAATTTACACGAACGCGAGTTATCAAGTTCAGGTTATGTCTTGAAAATTACTTGAAGTTTCGTGGTCAAGTCAAGTTCATGGTCAAGTTTTGAAATTACTTGACCCGATCGCAGCACTGGTTATTACCCGCTGTCGTGGTGGTTTGTTTGTTATAGTTTTGTTCTATCTTATCGCGGTTTTGTTTTGTTCTAGTTTTGTTTTTTCGAAAACTGATTTTGTTTGTTTTGTTTTGTTCAAAAAACAAGAACTGAACAAAAGAACAAACAAAACGCGAACAATATTACAGCACTAGGTGCAGGAATAGTTTTTGTAGTGGAGTCAGTAATCAGCGGTCCTCCCGGAGTCCGTTGTATCGAAGGGTGTCTGTTTGCCTTGGTTTTGTAATGTCCATCCATATCATGACATGGACATCATTCAAGAGGGATCTCGTTATAACGGAATCCCAGTTAGTAGCACTGCCCCTCCATGTAGCAAGCGTCTGTTAAAAGTTTGCCGTTTAATTCAATGTCATTGGATCTTCTCGTTAAAGCTGAAGTGGAGAGTCTCGATATAACGGCCCGGCTTACAAGAGACATCCCTAGGGGGACATATGTATATACTGAAACTAATTCCTGCTTTTATTTCTCTCTCTCCCTGTCTCTATAATAGAAGTCCGGGTTACTAATAAAAAAACTTGAATGTATAATAACGCTTTACAATGCTTTACTCTGTGAAAATGACATTGTACATAGAATATGAGAAAGTAGGAAAGTATTTTTTCTCATGAAGAAAAAAATCTAAGAGAAGGTCTCTTATAGCGAGACTACACTTTACCCGGAATTTTTGGACAGGAAATCAAGCCGAGGCCTGTGTGGAGTTTTTCTTTCTCATATTGTAAGTATTATTAGCGGAGGAACAGGAGAATTTTTAATCTGGGACAACTCTTGGAGATGCGGCGTCAGACAGTTTGGAGAAAGTTTTCTTAATCTCCTCGTAAGTCATTTCAAATTAAACCATAGAACTGTTCAACGTCTTAACCGACGTCAATTCAGACTGCAGGGAACGTCCCGACCACGACAGTTCAGGTTCACTATCACAGACCCCCTTGAAGAGGATTTCTTTAAAGGGGGAACAACTAAAATAATTGAAGCCCCTTTCCTCCAATTTCCAGGGTTCTAATAATTATTGCAACAACCCTGGAAATAGCAAGGCTCCGTTATAGGAGATCCCCTTATAAGAAGAATCTCTCCCTAGTGGTGTAATACTTGGAATGTATCCCCCTGTGACCACAACTTACAGTTACAGATCCAAGAGCCAAGACTGGAATCTCGTTATAGGGGTCAGAGTGTGATGGGACCAATTGATTGTAAATATTTCCATTTCCCTCCAAGTTAATTTTCTGTTTACTCAAGGACAGGGAATGGTTTCACAGGGAAATTGTCCTGCTGGTTGGGGAATTGTTATGAAAGGAGAGCACTGTAGATACCTGGAATTTGTGAGGGAAAATCCGGGCTTGGGATGAGTTGTGGCCTCAACAAGAAAGAAATGCTATTTTACGACCTTTCTCTTCTCCTTTGTGTTATTGGGATCTGAAGAGGAAAAAAGAGCAAAGGGGAAGAAGTTTGTTTCAATTTCAGGGTTGTCTGAAAAAAAAATGGGATTTTGAACTTGACAGTGTCCTCAAAGGAATAAGTTTTTTTTTTTCGGGGAAACACTCCACAGAGAACATCCCAAATGTGTTATGTCATCCATTCTGAAAATGCAATTTGTAATTTCCGTAATATTTACAAACTACACAGTTCTATTAAAGAGTCGACACTCCAAATAACGGACCCCCTGTTCAGAGTAATTATTTTTTGTTAGGTCAAATATTTTCATCTCACATTCCCGGCCAGGAAACTTGTTTCCAGTGTATTATTTAAATTAGGATTTTCCTCTACTCAAAAATATTTGGACACATCTCAGTTTATCCCATGTCAATTTGTATACTGATGGGGATATGCTCAGTTTTTTTTGAGTGGTTGTTATACAGGGACTCGACTCCACTCTCACCTCCAGTTCTCCGCGGGCTTTCGGATATTTTAATGGAAAGTTTTCCCTCCTGCCCTTGTGAATGGATGAAATAGTGTGGAAAGTGGTAAATACTCCCGTCACTTGTCCTTGCACACAGGGAGGCTTGAGACGTCACAAAGTTTTAATTTCCTCTCGAGAGCACAACAAGATATATTCCCCTTGGGCACGGATGCTCAAGGAGTCTTTTTTCCTCAGCCAGTGCCTCTACTGTATGAGGCGTATTTAATTAAGGAGCTTCAATATGGGACGGAAGTCATCCAGCATCTCGTGACAAGTGTGAATTTGAGAGGAGCAAACGAGGAGGGACTAAAACTCAGAAATAAAACTCCTCTCTCTTATTCCCCATATTGTGTGGAGACTGTCAAGGAGTCAGATTTCCATATACATACATACAGTCACATGCTTATCTATGAGGCCTAAAATTACCACGGGAGCCAACAGGGGGTGTATTCAAACGTTCTTGTTCCGGCAGAAAAAAATTGTGCTAAGGAACATCCCTACAAGGATATTTTACTCTTATGCTCTTTTTTTTTACGAGAAAAACGTTAGATTACTTTCACTCTTACTTACAAAAATACGACTCCTTAATGCAGTGAGCTCTCACTATCTTCATATACAATAGACCCCCATAGAGCACTCTCTCCATAGAAGAAAAATATTTCCCCAAATTCCGTTCATCCCAATGTTGATATTCCCCCCCCCCCTCCTCCTTGTGACCGGAAACACCATGAAATCTAGATATGAGGGTCCCTCGGATTTTCTCCATACGAGGGAAATATTTCCCTGAATACACACGTAATTTTTTTTATTAGAGCATTTGGATGTCAGATCGGCCTGCCCTATCGATATATCCGGAGTGTGCTGTACTGTAGATACCTGTAGAAATGAATGGAGTCTTGGGTGGAAGGATGGGAGTTTTTTTTAAATCCCAGTTGTTCGCGGGATGAATAGGGAAAAGAAGGGGGAAATAAATCTAGTGTGGACTCAATATTGAAAGGGAACTCATCCCCCTCATAATAATGATGAATGGATGATGAGGTGTCCAGAGGAAAATTCTGAAGGAAACTTGAGATCCCTGAGACTCCTTGTTGTCTCTGGAAGAAACTTAGCGGAGACTGCTCTGCATGGAGTTAAATTCAGAGTTAGTAGGTCTATAAAAAATATCTTGGAGGAGGTCATTAGGGAAAAATCCGGATCCTCAAAGTGGAACAAACAAAGTAGATAAATGTCAAAATAATGGTAATTTATCAAATTTTTTATCTCTCCCTATCACACCCTGTCCTCATTCCTCACGTATTTACATAACCCCCGCATAATCCCCGTCCTCAACTCCAACACTTGAGGATCATCACCCAAGTCAACAGTGTACAGGTCCCTTCATTTGTAACGGCCTGGGTGTGAAGAGCCTCCAGGACAATGGGGCCTTGTTGTATACAGTGCTGGGCAATTACAATAATTGATCCCTACACCTGGTGTTTCCGAATTGCTATATCTACACTAAAGATTGAGTGATTGAATATACAATCTCTACAATGAATACACTTCCTTATTTTTACCATGTACAGCTTCAATATGTACATCAATATTATATTTCCGGCTGGGACACTACTTTAACTAATAATCCTAATAATTTAGTTTTAGCAGTAATAATGATATCTAAGGGTAATAACAACACTAGCAGTAGTAGCAATAGTGGTAATAAAAATAGTTGTGGTAGCCGTGTTAATAAGTAAAAAATAATTCTTCACACAACAATAGTGGATTCTTATAGTGGATCACATCCCCCACTCTCAAAGTACAGTGGATTGTATTTATTTATAATGGGAAAAATAAATTATTTCTGTTAAAATGTATTGTTCCTCCGTTGAAAACAAAACTGGGCGAAGGTGAAAGCAGGAGGTGTGAAATCGGGATTTTATGTAATATCTACCCAATAAAAATCTGTAATGTAGGAAGAACAAGGAGAGTGAAAATAGTGTTCTGAGGGTTTGTTCTAAGGAGAGTCGACTAAGGAGGGTACCTGTAAACACAAATACAAGGAAGGGCAGTGGACCAGAGAGTGAGAGTGGACTGGCATGAAAGTGGATGGGAAAAACTAGTGGGACGAAGGATTCAATGGAGGTGGAAATAACTATTGTGACATCCTTTGAGTGCTTTTCGTGTCCGTAGAAAGGAAAGTGAAATTTTGGAGATCCTCTCGTGCCTCTTGCTACTTTTCTTCCCTGAATTTTGTGTGTGAATGGGATTCTTTGAGGGAATTCCCGGAAATCTTGTTAGCCTGAGGAAATGGACGGAGGACATGGGAAAAATACATGACTTAACCATTGCTCCACTTTTTAAATGCTCCCGCTTTTCAATCCTCGTATCTTCATTTCCAATTGAGTGCGTCACTGGCTCTCCTTGAATTTTTCAAAGAACCATGATCCAGGGTTTAAGACCCATGAATAAGGCTGTCCTTTGCATCACTGACTTTATTTATCTGTGCGTCCCTTCTACATCCAGGCTTCTGGACGGACTACAGGGAGTCTCGCTACAACGGGCCTCTGTCCCACACCATCATTTCTCCAGATGCCCAAAAATAGTGGAAACCACTTCCCCTTCCCATAATCCCATTTGTAGTCCTTACAAGAGCACATAATCAATACAGTCTCCTTATAGCGGCCCTTTCCCAACAGCATTTTTTCTCCTTGGTCAAAACAATTTCGTCCTTCTGGATGTGTAGCCTCAAATGATGCTTTTTTTGCTTGAGGAATCTTTGTGACATGGAAGGAGTACAATTTTGTTCCCTCAAGGGCTACCATCACATCGAGACTGGACTGTGCATGTAGTGTTCAGGAAATCAAGGAAATTAGTCGGGACAGTGAAGCTCCTTTGGACGTACACATATTTCTCTGCCGTAGCTATCTGTAAAATACATGTGAACAGTGAGTTCTCGGGGGAGATATTTCCTCATTTTAGATCAGAAACAGTGAGCTGTCGCTATAACAGCCGCTTTCGTATTAGAGGATCCTTCCTGTTTGGAATAAAAATGTTTCCACACGTTCCCATGGACTATACTCTTAATTTAGTATCTATACATATTTATATACGTCTGTAGTGAACTCTCCTTCCAGGATATTTACAAGAGCATTTTCTCCTCGGGAGGAAATTTGTCTTCACTATTTCTCACAATAGGAATTTAAAAAAAAACGGAATTTTAAATGTTTTCTTTTCCATGGGGATACTCTTAGAACGAGAGTGCACTGCTTTCGGGCCTCGTTCAACTCGGGCAGATATAAATTCGTCCGAAGGAACTTGGTTAATTTTATTGACTTCCTCAACAGAACGTGTACAAGTGCAGTCGGGATTTTACGGCACCCTGGGATGCAGCCACGTTTTATTTGCTCTCTCTGAGGGGGGAAATCTGAGCATGGTAGTAAATATGAATGTGTACAAGTACTTATGGGCTTGTTGACGGAACCTTGTGACGTGGGTGTCCCTCCCAAAGGGACTGCACTGTAATTAAGGGAGAGTCGGGTTTATTGCAAAGAGGAAAAAAAAAGAGATTGGCTGGAGTCCAACATTCCTCACGTCACTTTAGAATAGTAACTGCCCGTTGTCTTCTGTACGCTCCGTATTTTCAGGGTGGACATGACGTTTAAAATTCCCTCGGAATTAAACCTTCCCGAAGGGCTCGATATTAAAGGAAGGCATTTCTAATACGATCCCTCTGAAACCAGGTCAATTCCACTCTTATAATTGAACTAGTAATAACATTGGGGCAACGGGAAACTTATCCCAAAATATTATCACCTGCAGTCTACCTGATCTACCTGATCTCTGCAGTCTACCTACCTAAAATATCATCACCTGCCTCTTATAGTAAATGACACTCAACTATCAGATTGTGGATGCAGACTCACAATGGTCTGGATGGATTTTCAATTAGAAAAACTGTCCATTACAGAGAGAGAGAGAGAGAGTGAACTGCGTAAAATTCCTTCACGACTGCCATAATTAGCCTGGCGTGTCCGCATACACTATCCGAATTTCAGGGGAACTCTGATCAGAAAGCACCGCTATTCATTTCGAGAGTAACAATTCCATGTGATACGTGGGAAGCAAACATTGTTCGATTTTCTGTGAGTCCAACCCATGGAGGCGAAATTGTGCGGACGTCATTAGAGCTCCCTTTATACCAGAAATATCTCTGCACAGATAGAGGAGTAAATATTTGGTCACATTCCCACATGTCACTCCAATGTGGGATTTACTTTCTCCATTGCAGAGTGTATAAATAGCACGCTCTCTTTTCAATGGACTCCGCATCCCCACATGGACCAAAACATTTTCAAAACACTCCCATTTGAAATAAATTCTCTGTCAATTCCTGTGACGGGATTGGATTTTTGAAATGGGGGAAATTAAACTGCTTTGTGGGGTGCTGTTACAGGGAGAGAGGACTGTGCCGGGATATAGTTCGGAGGTAAAAAAAAAAAGAGAGAGTAGACGTGAGAGATGTGATTGGAAAGCTGGGGAAGTGAGCCCTGTGAAGAGCAGGAGTCTTGATTGTGTTTGTTGGAAAAGGTGTTCGGACTGATTTAATGGCCTCGAAATGTACAATTGGGGGAAAAGAGCCAGATTAAATGGAGCAAGTAACAAATAATGGGGATGACTGCGTCAGAAGAAAACATGTTTTGCTTCCTCCGGAAATTAACTAACTTTACCTTTCAGCCACACTCCATCCCATCCCATTGGCCTCAATGGAGACAACGGAACCGTGGACTCTTTACACACTTTTGTGTCTCCAGCTTTATTCCCTCAAAATAGTCACCACTCTAATCACACCCGCTCATGTTCACAGTCTAGTCTCAATGTAATAGCACCCTTAAATCCATCAAAATCCCCTTTTATCTATGATGGTATGAGCTCTCACAAGGGAAGAATTAACACTTGGGAAGTAGCATTGTGTTAAATGGGGATTCCTTCATATATTATGCTCCGACAGGGAAGCTGCTCCTATAAGAAGGTCCGGCCTATCCAGACTCAACTCTGCATGCTCTTATAAAAGAATAAAAATCAACAAAATTTGTTGATTTTTATTTAATAAAAATTAACAACAATTTGGTTTAATTACAACTGTGGACAAATGAATACAAATGATGACCGGGGATCCTCCGTATAGGCACAAAATAATTCACAAATAGTAATTATCTTTACCAGGGGGCCCGTCTTAAATAGTGTCGGGGACTGGGCTTTCGTAAGGAAAAAAATTAGCATGGGAGCAAATGCGAGCGTCAAAATATTTCTAGTCCTGTAGTAAACTATTGCTGGTGGAAGGTTGTTGGATCCCTCGTGGGGTAAGATGAGACGGGACTTTCTCTGTGAGTTGAGTAGAGTCAAGCCCCTTTATACCACACATCATGTGAGAGCAATTTTTAGAAACTAAAATCCATCCCGATGTCCTATTTAGCCCCAGATTATTTTTATCCTTGGACAATTATCTCATTGGAAGTATCAAAATGTAAATTGAGGAGTTTTCTTGCTACTGCCACTCAGGGAGTGGACTCGTCGTAATGATATTATTTATGGGATGTATTCCTTTCTCCTGAGAATTAGTAGCGTCCCTGGGAGATCTCTCATTTTATGAATAACTCTTTCTATCAAGTGTTTCCTTCCGACGGGATGAGCTCAAGGAGATAATGCTATCTGGAACTTTTAACATGGTGGATGGACTAAAAAAGGAAAAAAAAAGAAAGAAATGTGTTGGAAGTAGTGTTTCTGTCGGTGCAAGTTTTGGGAATAACCGAACTTGCAATTACAATTAAATTGATAATGCAAGTACTAGTAATGCCGTAACTGGTACTTGCAAAAATGTGGCAATTTAATCATGCAAATAACCGAAGTTGAACTTGCAATTGGTTCATAAGTTACTTGCAGTTGGTAAGGCAATTGCAAAAACATTTGGAAGTAATTGCACCGATAAGTACAATTGCAAGTGCAATTGCAATTTGTAATTTCAAGTTAACTGATATATACAGTATAAATCGTTGGTGAAGAGAAAAAATGATCCGTGCATTTTTGATTGGTAGCAAGATGGTATACATGCTGTTTCACGGAATTGAACAAAGTGTATTAAATAAAATAAATGCAATACATTATGAAACAGAGATGCAAAAATGAAATTGCCTTCTTCCAAGGCTGAAATATTGTAAAATTTCATCGTTCAGCATATCTTTCGTATCCTTAAAATATTTGGCCTATTTTGATATAATTTTGTGCAAATGGGAACATTTTAATACTAATCGAAAATGCATTTAGATCATTTTGCGTCCTCACCGACGAAATTGTACAGGAAGTAAAGTAACTACACTCGTTGAGACAATACTCAAGATTATTATAATTATTTACTAGAGCGAAATGACTTATTGAGGCATTTCATGGAATTTTGCGCTCAAATTCGAAAGGGTTTCAAGTTGCAATTAAATTGATAAGTATTTTTAAAATTGCAACTTTTTGCAGTGCAAACACTTGCAATTGCAATTGAATCTCTTGCAATTTCAGTTGTGCTTAACCGGTAATTGCAAGTACTTAATGCTTTTGTAATTGCAATTTAAGTACACACAAATTGCACTTGCACCGACAATTGCAATTCCCTGGTGTAAAATAACCGGAATTGAACCGAACTTGCAAGTTCAATTAGTAATTGCGGTTAACTTGCAATTGACAAGAAACACTAGTTGGAAGCCTCTGAAGGGAATTGTTGTGTGGAGTTGTGTGCGGATGGGAATTCTATTAAATGCAATTGAGGCGGAAACTTCTCGAGAAAAATCTCTGCAAATTAATTCCTTTTGTGAGAGCGCTTTCCCCTAGTTCCAGTTTACAATTCTCTGTAATTCCCTCAATTCAACCATCGTCCCTTTTTATCCACCCAGCCCACTCTTCTCATTGTTTTACGCACTTGTTGGCAACTCTCTCTCTCTCTCTCTCTCTTTCTACAACGGAGGACTTTACAGAATTTAGCCCTTGCTTCGATATAAGGGACCGTTCCCCTAGATCTAGCATCCTTCAGAATTAGTATGAACGAGTCTTCCCAAATAATTCATTCAAGGAGTATAGTTTCACCCGCGGTTACTATTCCACTGTCCCTGAGGAGGACGTATTAACGATGTTTTACGAATAATTTTATCTCCTAGAAATACACCATTCCACGCCACGTGTCTTCAATGAATGAGCAAATCTGAAAATGTGTCTAATTACTAAAGCTTCATTTTACTATTTTTGAATTCCCTGTGACGGAAAGTTTTAGAAAAACTCTCGTTGCAAAGAGACTCCTTTGCATAAGGGCATTTATTCTAAATAATGAGGTGGGGAACTGTAGCGAGGCTGTAATCTGTTCATGTGCAGGGAACGTAAAACATCTAGAAAATACTAGATGTAAAATATTCGTTGGGATCAAGTAGAAGGACGTGAATGATTGCAAAGTTGAGAATTGAGGGAAGAGATGAAGACAACAAAGGTTGGGAGTACGTTTTGTATTTATGTCTTGGGGAGAGATTGGGATGTGGAAGGAAGGAAGGATTTTAAAGTGTAATTACATTAAAAGCTGTTGGTGAGCTCAAGCCCTGACAATGAGAGGAAGAAAAGCCCTAATTACCATTCCCATAAACGACGCCTTCACACACGGTTGACTATTGTCAGGGAAAACTCCGACCAGGGATTTCCTTCCGAGTGGGGAAAGGATTACAAGCTGTGGGAATGTTTAATTTTAATGTCCTCCGCCTTGACATAACACAAGTTCAAGTAGATTTTCCCTTCCATATTTATGGAACCAACTCTCCCATACTGTAGAGTCGTCACTATGCCTCAGCCCTTTGCTTGTGTTGTTGTGTAGCCCTCGTCAATGTCAGTGCCCCGTTGTGAGGTCATTGTCCCTTTTGGGGTCAAAATATTTTTTGAAGTTTCCCCCCTCCCCCGTTATTTCTCGTCTCCTTGTGATTGCTTCCCTTGTTCTGCTAATTGTTTTGTTAGTGTTCAAGCCTTCTCAAGGAAGTCTCGTTACAAGAGCGGTTTATTGATCTGAGTCAAAGTATTTCCCCGGAGTGTCATGTGATCTCCATTACATTTGTGAAGTTATGGAGAGCCTAATAATTCGGAGGAGTCTCGATTTACACAAATGGGAATTTTTGTTGAGAGGATATTTTAGTAAAATGTGTCCTCCTGTCCCGAAAGGAATGTTAACTAATGGAAATGTTTATTTTGTGGATTACAGCTTGGGTGCTGGGATGGTGGATGTGCAAGACTGTCCCTTATGTCCAGGGAGTCTCCGTCTGTGCTTCCGTCTACTCTCTAGTCGCTGTGTCGCTGGATAGGTGCGTCTCATAATCTGTTCTTTCGAAAATGGTCTCACTAGTAGAGACCCCATGACATATGTAGCTACTGCCACTCCTGAGAGAAGACCCTCATTTACTTTGCTCCTACAAAATATCCCACCTTACTTTCAATTTTTCCATTTAGTCCATGGATCGTTTACTGAAACTATGAGTGAATCGTTCTGCTTTTTATATAATAATTAATTCCCAGACCGTTTAATGAAATTTGGTGTAGATGATTTTCGACGAATGTATGTAGTGCTAATTAAGTCAATTGGACGGATCCTCCTGTAGGAAACCCAAGGATACATTTTGTGGGGAGAGAATAGCTTTTACACAGACGAGGTTACTCTAATAGACCCATCTCAAGTACGATCCTGTGTTGAGCCAACTATAATTTATTTGCTCCCGTAGTGATATTCCAAGCCTATGGGTTTAAATGTTTTCCGGTTGACTCTCACTCTATATGAGAGTCAATTATCGTAGTTGGAGGGCTTGGTAGGGGTGCTATTCTAAAGAAAGTTCAGTGTATTTTGACACCTATTATTTAAATGTTGTGGTTCCTTGGGGCTGTTATTTGGACTTGGACAATTTCAAAGGGAGAAATTCTAAGGAGAGAGCTCTGCTTTGGGAAACCTGTGGAAGCTTCGGGTTTCTCATTACGAACTTCCACTTCTCTCCAGTTTTGTTTCCCTCCCTATTCCGGTTTTTGTTACTTGGAATTGGAGTGGGATCTGTGGCTAATTTAAAAGTTGAATCATTTCCAACAAGTCCCTTTGACTACTTCATCAAGCTATGTATAATTATGCAGTCGCAACTTCCCCTACAATGGATCACTCCACTGAGCTCACACTTTTTTTTATAAAGGACGGATTTCCAGGTGACCGGGCTCCATGAAAATAATTTCTACTTTTAAGGGAATATGTATCTCGTAGGTTTTGTTTTTACAGTGGAGGAAAAAAATCCTCCGTCCGAGAAGGATGTTATAGGGAAATTGGGAGGTCCGGAGGATTCCCTTGTCAAATATCCCCCATCCTTACTCCGTTCTAATCATAGATCCCTTTTAAACAGATCCCTTCTAACGAGAGTTGACGGTGTCAATTATATCCACTCTACTCCTGGAAGTAATTACACTTTTATGTGGTGAAAGTAGTCAGAGGAGAAAATTATTACACTTTGTTCAGGAGATTTTTCACATCTCAAAAACTCTTAGCGATTTCCAGGCTCTGTGGATCCACTCATTCTTTTGATTGCACTCGGGAGAGTTCCTCCGAAATCTGTGTTCAATCCCTGGAATGACTTCTCAATTGTAGTAGGGTGTCGGGTGGCAGGGAACATGTTCCTCCCCTACAGCTAATAAATACAAACAAGGGGCAATGGCAAAATATACATTCTATATATGGCAAGATCTTATATGGGCTAAAAGAGGAAGGAACAGGACATGAGACACCATGTGAACGAGATATGTATTTCCCTAAAGATAACAATTAATTTGATGGATTAGTGCACGGGGGAAATTGTAAAAAAATTTGTCATACATTTAACAGAGAGGAAGATTTTGTAAGGGGGTCCGTCCCAAAGAGATTACACTGTATATGTCTACACCGTGTGTAAAAAAACGTAATACAAAAGTGAGTTGTATTTCCATGCTTCAGACCCGTTATTGACATAGGCATCCATATGATACATTTTCCAAGAAGACATTTTTATATAATTTACACTGAATTTGACGCTGAATATTTCTCCCTGGAATTTTTGTCAACGTTGAGAGAATTGTGCTTCTAGGATTCCCATGATTTCCATGAGACGAGGGAACTTTGAGCACGGCTGACACGAGGTAACAGAGTTAGGGAAAATTCCATCGTCAGACGACTTCCTCTGGGATGTCGTTCCTTATTATGGAAACAACGAGGAATGTCCAGGATGGTTCTCTGAATAAGCAATATATAGATACCTCCTGTGTCTCTAGACCTACAGTCATTACTCCATATGGGAAACCCCCTCTAAAACATTTTCTCTGTCAAGGATCAAAAATATTTCGTCCCGTCTTCCCATTAAGCACAAGGTGACTTTCTCTCCGTATCAAATCCGGGATAATAAAAATGTGCCAAATTTTGTTCCTCCTCCAGGACGGTGTAGGAATTCATCAACTATATCCCACTGTACAATGAAGTTACTAGGAGGTATGTATGGTGTGGACGTCTTATTGATAGACTTTCATCTCCTTGAACGTGAAAGCTGATGCAGGTCTTACAGGTGATGGATATTTTTCATGCGGAAGGTTTCACTTGTCAGGGAACTTCCTCCCAGAATATCCCAAATGTGAGTCTTGTGACGTTCCAGGGGTTCCTGGAATTGGGCCTGGGAAATGGCTGGAGCCAATATCTAACAATGTGCGGGGAAGCTATTAGGACAAGGATGGAAATTGTCCTGGGGAAATTGAAAGAGAAAATAATATTCGTTAAATGGGATTGTACTCAAATATATTTTTGATGTTGTGAGATCCTGGCAAAGCAAGGAGACTCTCTGTGTACTCCGTGTGCAATCTCCTATATGTTCCCAAAATTAAGATTGTCAAATAAACAGGAAGGAGTAAGTCTACTTTTACTCCTATAAAATGCTTTCTCTTATGGTGTTATATCCAGTGCCCATAAGTAGTCATCCACAGACTCAGCGTCCTTTTCCCATCAGGACAAAACTTAGCATTCTAGTCGGAAGATTTAGGTAATTTCTCACATGAGGGGACATTGTAATTTTGAGTCCGCACCTTACTCACTGACAGTGTTTACGTTTTAGTGAGAGTGTTTTCTTATCCAGAAAATTCACAGTTACGAATACTTAAGTAAGGAATTTCGTTTTTACTAAAGGAGGGGAAGATTCACTGGGATCTTCCTTGTTGATTGATCCCCATTTGCTGTGAGGTTTCCCAAGCCTTGTAACTACAAAGGAGTGTGAAAGTTAAGGAGTGTCTTGACTTGTCCTCACTGCGTAAAATTTGCAAAGGGAACTTCTCACCCACCGTAAACATTTCCTCGTTAAAATCTCCTGTCAGGATTGACTCCCGTTTCATTATTTGGAGCTTAACTTTCTCTCTCTCTCTCTCTCTGCATAGGTTTCTTCCGGGATTTCCTCACAGGGTCATTGCAATGCTTCACTTATGGTGAGAGTAGCCCGGATAGGGGCAATTCTGGTGCGATTTTCTTGTCTGCTTCCTTTCTCCGAACCACAGAGGGTTATTACAGAGAGGTTTTTTTTACAAAGAGGAACCTTCACATTGGGATGAGCAGGACTGCTAAAGATTTTACTTTTGACTCCATTGACAAAATGTAATTATATATGTCAAGGATTTGCTATACAGAGAACACACTGCACTTGGAGAATAAGCTTCTGGAGAAAACTGATCATTGGGAGAAGTTGTAATGAGCCCAATTATTTTCCACTAAGGAGGGAATACTGCTCTGAGAGAGTCTGTAATAGAGATTGATAGGAGGATTTTAAGATGAGGTAAATTGTACAGGGGACCCTGTAAATATGCACATGTGGCGTAAAGACATGTAAGATATGTGGTTGAATATTAATTGCACTCAGCTTTCATCAATCACAATTCCCACCACAGTCTCGTACAGTGTTGGAGCACTCCCAATTTTCATTTGTGGAGATTTCCATGAGTGAGCTATCCAGCTCGAACAAAACCTCTAGATAATGGATTCTTCGCTGTGGTTGTGGGGATCAGACTCCCCCCTGTAGCTGTTGAACGTGATTAGCATTCATGTAATAAATGCCACTGCTTACAGTGCACACTTGTCCAAAGTTCCCCTAAAGCGCCACTTCCTTCTGCCCTAAGGTTAAGTTACGAAATATTTTTTTTTGAACTCATATTTGGGAATAATATCTTGGAAAAAGTCTTCATAGAAAATATTTTTGCTCTAGTTGCAATGCGTTCCTCAGGATTCCACTGTAAGTAAATTGCTCAAGTATAGGGTTAAACGGGGTGAGATATATAACGAGATGTCGGATTGCTGTTCCATTTCGACAGATAGAGTACAAGTGAAATTCGATTTTAGAAGGAAAAACCATGGGCTTTGTCGTTGGGGTGCGTTTGTTCCCAACGCAGTGCCTGATTTTACGGAAACAAAATTATTCTAAATTAAATGAACACACCCCTACGACAAAGCCCATGATTTTTGCTACTAAAATCGAATTTCGCTTTTGATTTATTTGTCGAAATGGAACACCAATCCGACATCTCGTTATATCTATATCTCGCCCTGTGTAATGCTATACTTGAGCAATTTACTTACAGTGGAATACTGAGGAACGTATTGCAACTAGAGCAAAAATATTTTGTGTGAAGACTTGTTTCAAAATATTATTTTGAAAATGAGTTCAAAAAACTTTTACTTAATTTTAGGACAAAAGGGAACATCTTTCGGGGCACTTTGGACAAGTGTGCAGTGGTCACATTTTAGAGCCCCTGGGAAGTCATTACGGAAGGTTTTACTGTCATAGATAGTGTAAACATCCCTGGGAAGAGAGAATGTCGAGCTGTCGTTTTAGAAGCGTCCCTTCTAATAGTAAAAGCATTTTCTCTACACACAAATTTAAAGACACTGGATGCATTTCCGTTTCCCAAAATGTTAGCAAATTTTCCCCTGATAAGAGTAATTAGATTCAGTGAACCCTTGCTAGGACGGACCCCGTGTCAAGAGGATTTTTTCCCAGAGGCACTTTGATGACAAATTCCAAGTTAAAAGAGAATCAAATTTCCTGCCTGCATTCATAAGAGAATATTTTGTTAGGTCTAATTTTGATCCGCTCATTACCCGAGATGATATTTCCGAGCCCGTGGACTGCACAGATATTCACTTGACTTGAGGAAGCATAAAATCCGTGTAATTTCCAAAGGAACTGTGCATCTTAAGCAGAGAGTCTCAAACTCTTAGTTTATTAAGTTATGGGAGACGAAGTTCCTTGGGGGATTTTCTACGAAATCAGATGTAATTGGGAAGTGGTGGGATGAATTTCTTTCGTTGCATTGCATTGTAAATAATTCAGAGCGAGGATGCACTCATAGGCTTTAGAAGTACTGTGGGAAAACCCAGCCTGATTAAAATTTATCCCACAGATTTGTCCCGAGTAAATTTTACATGAGTGAAACTCTCTGTTTCTTTATTTACATGTGGTAGATTACATAGGGAGTTCCACACCCTTTCTCTCCTCCCCCCCCCTAGTCCCCCTAGGAGTAACTTACGGAAAATTGGAACTTGAGGAAAGTTTGTAGCAAATTTTCTTCCAAATTTTCTAAAATTTGTTTTATTGACCTTGCTCAATTTTTGGGATCACAGGGGTCACGGATAAAAATCCAGTTTGAGGAAGTGACAATGTCAGGCAAGGAGTATGAATTATTTGAGTGATTTTTATTCCAATCTGACTTTACTTATTTGGTTAGCCCAACCGCAATTTTTGATTTGGAAAGACAATATTAGACTCAAATGAATCCCCATAAAATTTGCTACAAACCCAGATTCCCGAAATATTGTTTTCAACGACAGACCAGCAGATACCGTCCATGGAAAGCTATCGTGATCAAAAACGCTTTTCCCGCATTCTTCCTCGTGATGATGAATTTCCCAATCTTGCTCTCTTTGCTTGCGCGTCATGCCCACAATTGTGAACGTACCCGTGTGACAGCTCCCTGGAAAGCCCGTAAAATTTCCTACAAACGAGTGTCAGAAGATATTTGTGAAAAAGAATTGTCTCCCAAACTAAACAACTACAGTACTGGAATGAATCAAATTCTATAAAAAAATCCAACTGCGGTTGAATCCAATTTTTCCTAAGTTACTCTCCTTTATGTGAGCCCAGGGGGAAGAACAAGGATAAGAAAGACCCTGTAAATCTTCGCTGTGAAAGACTTCCTTGTGAAAGTGCTTTCTCCAAAGCTTGCTTATGACTTCATAATAGAGTTACATTTATTTTATTAAATTATTATCAACTAACTATTTTGTTTACATTTTGAAATTGTTACTGAAAATTCAGCCCGAATGAATCCGATAGGATTTTTTCAGAAAAACTCATTCCCTTAGTTCTAGTATCCAAAATTATTTTCACTGTGGTTGAGTGAGGAAGCAGAATGGACTAGATGGATTTTTGATGAAAGCTGAAAATCCCTTTCTAAAGGAGTGGCTGTAGAAAGAGTGATTATAGACCGAGGGGACTCTACTGCATACGTACATACGTATCTACATGAAAGTATGAATACATGGGTGTGATAATGATGAGAAAGTGAATGTGATTTTGGTGTGTGGTTGACAGGTTCATAGCAATTTGGTTCCCGTTGGGCGGAGGATTGACAAAAGGGAAGGCTCGAATAATCATCGTGGTGATTTGGTGCGTGGCATGCACAATGGCTCTTCCCTGGGCTCTCTACTTTGACCTCGTCAGTCCGGAGAAGGATCACCCCAACGTGGAGTTCTGCGTGGAGAATTGGCCCTCTCAGATTAACGAAGATCTGTACTTCCTCATAGGGAATCTCCTCCTCTGTTACATCTTCCCCCTCGGCGGGATCTCCTTGTGCTATTTACTGATCTGGGTGAGGGTCCTCCGGAGACACGTCCCCACGGACTCGGCCGACGCTCTCCAGAAGGTCCATCACAAGGCCAAGGTGGGAGTGCTCAAGATGCTGGTCGTGGTCGTGATGGCATTCCTCCTCAGTTGGCTCCCACTCTACGCCCTCTTCACCCGCATGAAGTTCGGGAGTCCTCTCAGCCCTTGGGAGGACAACTTGGTCACTATAGTCAGACCCATTGCTCAGTGGCTGGGCTCCTCCAACTCCTGCATCAACCCTATTTTGTATGCTTACCTCAATGTCAAATTCCGGAGGGCCTTTCAATCCCTCCAGCCCCAGTGTTGCCAGCCGCAACCCACCTACAGTCACACCAGTACCAAGTCCTCCCTCCTCATCCCCCGACCCCAGACCTCTCTCTACAACGTCACCACCGGCGTCTGAATCAAAGCCCAGGTTTCCTATAGTTCCTCTGGTCCTCATCTCTCCACACAAATATAACGGACCCCCTTGTCACAGGAGGATTGGTCTCTCTTTGGGAACAGCACCTTTCCCACCAAACCCCCTTTCAAAAAAGTCTTAAGTTCATCTTCAAGTCTTGTTTTCCCTTCTTAAGAGTGTGTGTGTGTGTGTGTGTCAACTGTGAAGCCTGGAAATATTGGATGTTCGTTTTAGCAGGGCTGTGTGTCCACGTAGGAAGGACTATTTGGATCAATTCTCGTCTAACGGAGTTTTAGTTTTTTATTATGTTAAGATAAGAGTGTCTAGAATAGCTTCTAGATGTAATGGCCGCCCCTTGTATAAGCAGCCTGGGATTGGGTGTGAAAGCATTTGGATCTGTTCTCATGCATTAGTTGCTAATTATTTCATTTGCTAAAAAGTGACTTCATACTATGGACCCCTTGGGACAACATGGTCACACATTGACAGTCACTGTATGCACTAGACAGGAGACGAGAACAGACTCCCTTGTATTATGATTATCTCTAGTGGCAAAATCACTTGAATGCATTCCTATCTACAGCCCAATTTTTATCTTACAAGGATAATCCCAGTGGAATCTCCCTTGAAAGATCTGTCTTTTTGTTACAGATGTGATATCCTTGTTTTGTACAAGAGTAGGTATGCGTTTTGACGTCAGGAAAAATTGTGATGCTTTTTTTTTGAGACTTTTTTTTTTGAAGAGGTGCTACAATAGAGAGACTGAACTGTAAAAGCCCCTGACATAACTGGAGGATGCGGGGAATAAAGTAGAGGGCTTTAGTAGACCATGTGGAAGAATCGGCCAACCTAATCTTTGTTATCTACTTGTCAGGTTGGAGAGTTATGTGTTGGCCGGAGAAAACTCCGCCTTGTCCCATTGGTTGAGTGCTCTCTGGCTTTTGGGTTAGGAGGGTTTCTTATATGTTGAGGACGTCATGTGTTGTGCTCGCTTTATTACAAGCCACTCCGAGCACCTTCATGTCTCCAGCCATGTCAAGTTCCAGACGTCGTAATCTCCACATGACCTAGTCACCACCCGTAAATCACTCCCATCAAATCTCCTCGCTCTACATATTCTTCGTCTCCTTGCACTTTCTCCCATCCCAAATCCTACCTCTCCACAGTGCAATCTTCCTAGCCGGGACACCTTTAAAATACCTCTCACTCTTTCTCTACAAGTCACAACTACTATTCCCGCACATGGGATTGTATCTCAATGTAGATACAATTTTCCCTCGTAAAGCCTTTTTTATTTGAGAGTACTGTAAGAGCTCGCCAATTCAGACATCCTTAAAAAAAGCCTTCTCTCTTGTAGGGGCAGATTAATTATTTTAAACAAGGTAATTATAAGATTAATAATTATTATAATATTGAGCAAAAATTGTACACAACAAATCTCTGGCAATTGCATCTTGCCACAGGGGATTCGGGCAATGACAGGCCCCTTAGTAGAAGAGCGTGTTATTTTTATGGTAGTCTCACTGTGCCCCTTCAACTTTTTGTTGACAAGAGAGGGTTTTATTTGTAAAATTTGATGTTTTGAGGATGGGATCTTAAAGAGGGAGTGCACGGAATGACTCAAGTGTTTTCAGAGTATTGTGCTTGGATGGGAGTGTGTCCAAATAAAAATAATAAAAATTTACAATTTATTAGTGTAGTCTATTCTGGACCAGGTCTGAGTTGAGTGTTTACATTATTGTTAGACTTAAAAGGTCCTTGGATGTGTAAGAGGACACATGATATTTCCAAAGGGAAATGAAATGGGGCTGGTGGAGGTGTAAAAACTCATTGCCCTTCCTCTCACTTCCCTGCTCTCTGCTGCTGAGTGAGTGAGTGATGCTGAGTACACAGTGAGGATTGGGCAAGAAAATGCGGTCAGGTCCTGCACTTTTAGTAGCGTATTTGTATAGTTGTAGGAGTAGATGTATGTATACATGATATGTGTACACCCCTATGGGTGTGTAAATACCACGGTGAGGTTAGACGAGTCTGAAAGGATCAAGTGTGCTTTGGAGGATTGGACAATTTGAGACCGTCGAGGAAACTGAGTCGTGAATAATAATAAT
The DNA here is from genome assembly GCA_947179485.1 of Allacma fusca. NCBI lineage: Eukaryota > Metazoa > Arthropoda > Collembola > Symphypleona > Sminthuridae > Allacma > Allacma fusca. The sequence continues at coordinate 1,999,863 of OX359249.1, read as the reverse complement.
AATAATAATATCTTTAAGTTACAAGTCAGTAGCTATCTTAAGAGCAACTTCCAACGTACTTAATATACAGTGTGCTCTCGCGGTAAGAGCTCCCCTCAGTCAACAGTCAAACACTTACTTTCTTGGCACAACAGATGGGAAAAATTACAAGTTTGCATACAAATACATGCTCATTTTTCCCTAAGAGCACGTACTTCCATCTGCTCATAACGGACAGTTATGAGAGCATTGTGGGGGAAAACATTTGGGAAGATGACGAGTAACTGATCTGTGGTTTTGTCAGTTTTCTCCTGCTTGAAGGAGGGCTCTTATGACGAGAGTTCACTGTGGAGGAAGGATCCGGCGTGTAATTGCTCGTCCTGTAAAATCACGATATAAAATAGCATGTACATAGATTCTACATAATTAAATCTAATTACTTGTACGTACATACTCTTGATATTTCTGAAACCGTTGCTGTCCAAGTCGTAAATTTGTTAGCATTAAATTCACCATTGACTGGAAGAGAATAAAATTAATTAAATCGCAAAGCTCTTCGTACCATTTTTTATTGGGATTTTTCCTTGAGCATCAAATATTCAAAATGATTTCCCCACCCATCACATAATAAATAATTACAAATACAAAATATTAGTTTTTGAATGGGAAAATCCAAGAAAATTTCCTAGGTTTGAGTGTCCAATATATTCTTTTTGAAAAACTCTTGGAGTATTAAACTATAATTTTGAAATCTTAAAAATGATTTTTCTCCTCAAGCTTGATGCCTATGAGCTTAAACATTAACCTTATAGGTGATTCAAAGGAATTTTAGAAAATGTTTTAGACAATTTATTTGAATTAAGGCCACTTGAACGTTTCATACACGTAGTACATGAGTGACATTGTTTTGTGGGAAAGTAGAACGGTCAAACCTGTACATTTCGAGAGTGCTCATAAAAACTGCTACCAAGGGATATTTCTCATAGGAAAAAGCATTTGTATATATTTATACCTGTAAATTCTTTTAGAACAAGGTTCTACTGTATTTGGTCGGGTTTGATTATCCCAAGACATAAGAGGAATGAATCGTGGCGGAGGAAGTTGGACCATTTCCGGAACCTACTTCTGTACAGGGATTCTCATTATTTTTACAACCGGAGGTGAGGCATTTATTTTCTTCCGAAACTTCCTTACTCTATCTTCAAACTGGAACAATACCCCGTCCCATCCACCATTTTCTTCCTCTACACGTACATTTCTTATGCTTGACTTTACAGGGGAAAAAACCTGAAATAAACAACTGCCCTGACAAAATTCTAACAGAAAAAAATCCCCACACTCGGGACGTATTCAGATGTCCCCCGTGCTATAACATCCAATGCGTTACAATATCCAGCCTTGTCATAACACCACCTCCGTCTCTCCCAACTCTTTTTTCCCATACTTTTAGGGAGAATCTTCCACAGATAGAGTCCACTGTTTCTGAAGCTGTGAGGATGGCCAACGTGTATAGTGTGATTTATTGCTATAATGAGACTCTGCCCTGAGACTGAAAAAATTGGACGTCTTACATAACAATTTTATGCTTGGATTGTTGGAATTGGAATAAAATGCTCTCACGATGGGATCCGTTATAGCCAGAGCATATTGTATCTCCACAATAATAAGGAGATCATGCAGCCCCGAACATTTATCGATTGAGTGGGCTCAATTTACTGAACAAAAAGGTAAGTGAGGGGCTCTGGAGTGAGCTGTCTGTATAACATCACTCCTAGATCATCTTTCGAAATTTGCAAAGAGAGAGAGAGAGAGACAGACAGACAAGTAGAAGCTTTTGTAAGGCAATTTAAACCTTCGTAAAAGATGCTTCAATTTTTTTTATTACCATTACAGAGACAGAGAGGATCTTTCAGGGGAGTTGTTTTAGCTATAGAGTTGACTGTACAATTTATGTCACCTGCTGTATTTATCTCCTTCATATGCGTCCCGTGAGCCTGAGAGTCATGTCCCTGTAAAAGATCAAAAGTTGGGAGGAGGCAGGAACAGTCAACGTGACAAGATGTATCAATGAAGGATAAACCTACAATGTTCTCTGGATATACAGAACCTGGCTATAACACAGTCTTTGTTGGGACACGAATGTTCCAAATGTATTCCTGTTTCAGACACTTTAAATTTTTATCCCCAAACAGAGGATATAATTTCAATGGAAGTTTTCTCCCATAGGGGATGCTTGTAAAGCAAGAGTGGACTGTACAAGTAATTACTTACTCTATTGCAAGGAAGGAAAGGGGAAGGGAAAGTGTATCTGTCTTTAAATCATTTCTGTTTTCAATAAATCTCTGTTTCGACATTACACTATCTCGTGGAGGGAAATTCCCCTCCCTTTCTCCAGAATTGACAGAGTCTGAATAAAATAGTGGGAAAAAACAATCTTCCCTCTTTCCCTTAATTTTCTTCAACAAACAAATCTACATATCTATCAACAACTAATCTAACGGTACTAAGAGGGGAAGTTAAACATCTTGCAGTTGGTTGAGAAAGGGAAGACATTTTGAGGTTTTTAATTATTAAGCAAATTATTATAATTAGATCTATTGGATTCTTAAGTATGCAGTTTAAACTGAAGAATATGCACGTTATAAAGTTTAGTTCAAGAACAGTGAAGGGTTGCTGCAGCAGTGTCCCTTTAAGGAATAAAATTTGACTATTGTCAATTAATCTCGCTATAGAAAAATATGTAGATTTTTCCTAAAAAAACCCTGTTTGTGAAGGAGGGCTCATTTAACATTATTTTTTAATATTAGGCAAAAATGTTTTCCCAAAATAGGATCAATTACAGTACGAAATTTACATGAGATACAGGGATGGGAAAACTGTATGGAACCCTGTAAACACAACTGTCTACAAGAGATCTGAAAGAAAGGACGGAGTTGTTGACTGTGTATGTGTGTGTGTGTTTTTAAGTACTTGAGTTCAAGTCGAGATGTTTTTCCTTGTCATAAATCATCTTATCCCAGGCTTTCTCTTTTTGCCAATCTCTCTCAAAATCAAACCCACTTTATTCTCCAAGGTTTTCTCTCTTTACAAACACTCCGCAAATCTCTTGCTTACGATTAGGGGCACTGGTCTTTCAGGGAAAACAAATAATATTTAAGTCAATCTCACAATCTCAGACTGACACAATGCAGTTTCCCTATATCATTGTAGAACCTTCTCAAATAAACTTTCTCTCGGTCCTTTTACAAGAAAATACCCCTCGCGTTGTCTCGTTTCTTTTACAAGAAAAACTCTCGTTCCTTTTACAACATAACATCTCTCTCGTTCCGAGTACATGTGTCCTCTTACGAGAGAAACTTTATGTTGAAAAACTAGTTAAAATAATTAATATAAAAAGATTTTGAATGACAAAGATAAATAAAAATGAAAATTGGATGAAATTATTATAGTTTTCAACGACTACGACGTATCAACTCAAAATGGGTTTGGCCAGTCTGGCTTTTGATAATGAATTCTGTAATTTGACTGCACTTTAATAAATGTAATTAAAAGATGAACGTCTTTCAATTATTTATCTTGTTTGACATATGTGTTTCCACTTTGACAATATTCAAAATAATTGAATAGGAGTTTGGTCAAAGGACAAATAATTACACAATTTCCAGATTTTCCGAAAATGTTCCCAATTTAAATAATTTATCACGTTGCCAAACATTTCACATTCTGCAAACTTAATTTTGGACAAAATTTCTCCTGTGCCGTATTCCTTTTAATTTGGCTCCCGATAGAGATTTTCAGCAACCTTGTTTCATGGTTTTGGTGGCGTCTCTACATGAATAACCTTTGCAGGATCGTCCAATAATTGTGCAAACAGTCAGTCAAATGGTCTATACCAAGCATTAAATGAATTTGCAAAACAAATTGGGGTAATAAAAATGCAATTTTTAATTCCATTGAAGCAGTTTTTGACCACTGTAGTATCAAATATAAAGCTCTACAAAACACAACTATTTTAATTGTAAGCTGTAAGAACTTAGATAATAATGAGGATCTCTTTAATCTAATCCCTTTTATTTTCATCCTGTGTCATTGAGTTCAGAGCCCATAAAAATGTAACGCATGGTTTAATTTGTTCATCAATTTCCTTCCTGATACTGAATTTTACTCATTAACTTATGGAACTTTAAAATACTTATTTGGAAACCCCATGAGATTTCTAGCAAACCAGAGAAATTTCCAGAGTTTTAGAAAAATCCTTATTTGTAGCTTTTTGTGACTGAATTACTGGAAACATTGAAGTTGTTCGAAAACGTAAATTTTAGAAAATCCTGAAAAGATTGGTCCAAGAAAATCGAATATGTTATACATATGTAAGTCCTAATAATATAATAAAATTAAAATTGCGCTGTATAGGAAATAAGCACAAAATTAACATTGCGCGGTAAAAGAAATGAGCACAAAATTAACATGGCGTGGTATAGGAAATGAACACAAAATTAACATTGCGTGGTATAGCAAATGAGCACAAAATTAACATTGCTCTGTATATCAAATGAGCACAAAATTAACATTGCTCTGTATAGCAAATGAGCACAAAATTAACATTGCTCTGTATAGCAAATGAGCACAAAATTAACATTGCGCTGCATAGGAAATGACCCGGGAATTATGATGAAAAACCATTTCTGTGAATTTCCACCAGAGTGAAATTCATGAGCTTTAACGGTGGTAACTGCAACAGCTGGATTCTCTTAATCCATTGGTACCAGTTTCATTGAAATCGGACTGGTACTTTAGAAGTTATTACGCCGTATCGGAAATTTTCAGTTTGAGGCTGATAAATACACACGTCAGTGAATTTATCTTAGAGAAGGAACTAATTAGGGTTATCGATGATTACCACCACAAGTCAAATCCCTGAGACCGGTAACAATAAGATACCGGTTTCATTGAAATTCGACGGGTACATCAGAAGTTATTAAGCAACATCGAAATTTTGCAACTTCAGGCTGAGGATTTGAGAACTCACTGAGATTTTCCCAGAGACAGAAGACCTAAGGTTTATCGATGGGTGCCACCAATTTTAGAAAACCTTGAAAATATTGGTCCAAGGATGTCAAAGATAATATGTATACAGATAATCCACTTCCGGAAATATTGCCAGGCAAATATCATCAACTACATATACAGTAAGTAATTTTTATGAGGACAGCGGCGTCCCGCGGGGCGGTTCCAGGGACAACAGAATTGTTTCCGGATATAATTTTCTATCCCGATAAAAAAAATTCATAAAACCGGCACTCGATATTTACCTACACTTTTATGACCTACACTATATTCACATGTATGCACACTACAAAAACGTATCTATTATTTATCCTAATTATTGCAAATTACTCCAAATGGTTTCCCCCCAAAGCAGGCATTGCTCTTATGGAAGGGCCCGTCATGGAAAGTCTGTACTTTATAATGTGCTCATTATTTATTTTCTCTCAGAAAATAAAAAATGCGGTAATAATTCCTAAAAGTCCTCTGACAGCGAGAGTGCATTCCAATATTTACTTATTCTCAGTGGATCCGTTAAGAATAATGAAGAAAAGACAGATGGAGTCAAATTTCCCATGGTAAATAATAATTATTGTGAAAAATAAAATATTGCTTTACATGATAGTCTTCCTTGGAAATTTGAGCATGTCCTTACAAATGGATGCATATTGAAGGAAAAGTTCTTGGACAGGTTTCTTACAAACCAAGAAGCAAGAAGGTGTGGGGAGAGTTCTCCTCCAGCCTTTTCTCATTAGTTGATTCGTTAGAGGAAGTAAGGATGGAAATTGTTGGAAATAGATGGGAATGGGAGGAAAGCCACAATTAGTACACTTTCATTTACGTACGAAAATTAATTTTGTAACATGGCAAAAACTTAGACTCTTATGTAAAGACCCCCCCCCCCGGAGCGGTGCAAATTCATTAGGCCTAATTAAATCCTTCCATTTAAGCTCCACTCCTTCCCAACAAAGTATTTGTATTTCCCGGGAAATCTCCGTAAATTGTATCATCCTCCATTGTAACACCTCTCACTTTCTCCCTCTTCACACACTCCACGAGTATTCCCACACTCAAAGTCCCATTGTAAAAGCATTCTCTCAATACAGTCATATCTCCCTGCATCAGAGACCCTTTTGAAATCATTGACTCTAAACGACATCCCTCAAGTTTCCTATCTCACAATCAGTGTACTCTCGGTGTATAAGTAATGCATTAATCAATTATAAGAGGAATTTTAAATGCATTTCTAAATGCTCGGAGGACTCCTTATACAAAGTCTGTTTGTTATAAGGGACAAAAACATGAACACAAACTGTTTTCAATTTTAGGGAAACAGGGATTTCATTCATTTAATTTTTCTTCCTGAAATTTATCCAAACGTGGAGACAGAAGGCACGAACAGAAACGCTAGCACTATAAAACTGACAAATACCCAAGCATTCGAACGCTTCGTTAAACCTCCCGTTTCTTAATAGAAATACGGACTTGCAGTCCAAGTGCACTCTCTCTCTATAATTATACACAACCCTTAATAGGAGCCCAGGACTGTTAGAATATCTAATGGAATGCTCTTATTGCGTCTGTCTAATTACATGAAGACAAATTATGACCACCATAATTGGAATTTGTATATCTAAATATTTGTGATCCTCCGAACAAAATGCTTGTGAGTGTGGCTCCGTGACCATATTAGTTTAATCAGGATTTATTTGTTTTTCCAGTAGACAAAAAAAACGTGTTTAAAGGAAAGTGTCATTTGTCTGGAGTGGAGTGGACTGGCTCTCCATCTCCGGGGAATATTTGATAGGAGGTGCTTATAATTAGAATGCTCTGTATCTATAATTATTTACAAGGGAAAATAAAATTAGAAAGTTTGATGGGAAGTCTCGTTCCGTATAAGAAGGATTCGGAATTTGACTTGGAACTATCCAATGGATCCAACTCCAGTGGACTTGTTTCCTTGAGGGCTGAAGGAACTCGAACTTGCACTCAATCCCAGCCCAGGGAAGAAATAAATCAAGAGCAATAATTGTCACTTGTTTTATTTTGGGTGAAATGTGAAGCTACAATCCCCCACTGAATTCCCAATTAAAGACACTCCAACTTTATAAAAAAAAAGGGGAATTTCGTTGTAAATTGAAATCCTGCTTATTTATTAACCTCGTTACGAGACATTGAAACATTGGAAAGAGACATGCCCGCATTCCCAACAACACAGCTCACCAAGGACGTTCAAGTTCTGGATAGTATTCGACATAGTCACAGTATCCTGTCACTATGTCGGACACCCCTTCAAAATACATTTCCTCATCCTTGATCAAATGGGAGTTTCTCACTCGGGAGTAGTATATTAAGAGTCTACTGTACATGGTGCTATAATTATTACTTGAGGGAAACTGTATAGCGTAATGGTGAAAGGCTGTTTTAAAATATTCTGTCCCTGTGTATAGGGACATTATTTTGAGGGATTTCCCAGCGAGAGTGGACGGTATGGGGAGAGAAGGATAAAATGTGTAGTGAAAGCCCTGTACTTATAGCACTTATATTTGAGACGTATGATTGGGCGGGAGTTTTTGACGTGATGGAGTCAACACACGGGAGAAAGGAAATATTTGAGTAAGTTTATAGATAGCTGTTTCCAAGTGACGTGAATGATGGTGGGAGACAAGGACGTGAAAGGGAAGGGAGTGAATACGCTCACAACATCTTCCCTGCTCCCAATCTCTTTCTTCCGAATATGAAATGACACGTTCTTTGTGAGTAAACAGTTCCCCGGTCTCACTGGATGTCATTCATGTACGGAGTATACAGTTAGAGTCTCACTATACGTGTCATATTTATGTAAAGTGTACAGTGGATGTCAGTAGCCCCATATAAAGGGATTACTTATACAGAGGGCGAGTAATATTTTGATCCTTTCCAGTGTAACCCAATGCAAAGTGTCCTCCTCGAAAGAGTATGATGTATTGCTTAAAAAAGGATATCTTGTGCTATAAATATAATTATCAAAGTTAGTACAACTTTATTATTATTTATTATTAAATTAAAAATAAAAAAAATTGTGCAAGTGGACCACTTTTTTAAAGAGAATTTTTCTCCTGCGTTATTTCCACTTTCACCACATAATTTTTAAGGCAAGGTTTTTAATGTTAATTTCCTAGGCAAAAGAATGAAGTCTGTAATAGTGAATTGAGGTCCTTAAGGGTATTCGAGAAAGAGAGGGCTTAGGTTATCTATTTCTACGGACAATATGTAGATAACTCATAAGGAGCTGGGAGCTCTTAGGGATGAGTTATGGGTGCGAATAGACTTAGCCATATACGCAGGGACTTGAGGCAAGGACGACGCATTTGAAATTGACTGGGGTGATCTATTATTTATCGGGAAATGCCTTCAAGTATGCACATATAGGGGCATAGATATTGAGCCCTTTTTATAACAGCCCTTACAAGATTAGCCCCTGTACCAATAAGGGCAAAAATGTTCTTGTTTGTCTTCCCGCTTTAGCACAAGATTAATTTCTTCGGGTGTAAGGGTTTGCAAGTGAAACTTTGCTTGTTCTAGGAGGTCCTTGTAACGAGAATGCACTGTGCATTGATTCTTTGACTTTCTATTAACTCTGTTACATTTCCGGACGTGATCACATATGTCTCATGCGCGCTCAAAATTCTGAGGCTATTAGCCATGCCAAGGAATTTTTTCCCGAACGTTATAAAGCCCGTGAAATATGTAAATAGAATAAAAGGAGTAGACACTCGTTTTAAGACCCACTTTTATTATTTTCTCCTGGTGGTGGTGGGTCTAATGATTTAAGGACCTTGTTCAACTTCTCCTTCGATAAAAGGCTAATTTTTAAAATAATTTTGACAGTCGACTCTGTTTATAACGACATTCCTAATCCTTGGGATTTTCCCGCAATTTTGCTTTGATTTTTTCATACTGGATCCTTTTTGGAAAGGAGGACTTTGAAAGTAATTTGATTTGAGGAAGTATAAGTAAAGTATATATTAGTAGCATAAGTTGATTGAGCTGAAAAAACCAATGAGGTTTCAGATCCTCTCATCAGCCTCCACATCCACATGAATTTCCAAGTCTTTCAATGACTATGTACATAATTTGTAAAGGAAATTGGAAATGAAGAGAAGGAACTTATCACATGTGCACTTAACCTCATTCCCTTTCTTTCGCTTATTTTTTTCAAAAAATCCCTCCCCATGATGGATCCTATCTCCCAAACTGAGACTACCCGTTTCCGGGGAATCAGTTTGTCAAAAAGCGCAATCGGTAGAACTCACTGTACTGGCTCTATTATAAGAGCTGGAGAGCTTACAGAGCTAAGAGCTATACCTCCGTATAAGAGTCTGTCAATTCATTCTGCTTTCACAGCCAACTGTCAATATATGAGACCTTCTTGTAAATTAAATTTCGGAATATATTCAACTCTCATTGTCAGCTAGAATCTTGTGATAAATATCATTTTTTATTTTCATATGTGAAAATAATTTTTTCCTATAATAGAAAAATATGTTCAAGGACTTTTGATAGAGTTTGTGAAAGAGGATTTGAAGGAAAAGTATTTTCACCTTAAATGACCCCTTTACGAGGCATTCTCTTCATTAGGCCAATATATTTTAAACATGTTCCAGTTTGCCCCAATGATTTTTCGTATGTTCTTCACAGCATGGTATTTCAAGTTAAATTTTGATTTCGTAAAGGATGCTCTTGGAATCGGGTGTAAACACTGCAGCTGTTAAATACATATTGACGGGGATCAGTGGGATCAGAAACACGTACATTAGAAAGTTTTCAGACTGACCCTCAAGTAAAGATGAACTGTCCTGGATATTTATTCGGAAATGTTACTTGGAAATTTTTTGGAGAGAACTTCCAAACATTTGAATCATTTATCAGGCGAGTTACCATTCAGTGCATTTTGTCAGTGACGCTGGCTATAACGGACCCCGTTCTAAGAGCATTGTCTCTCAAGAGAATAAAAAAATTCTTCCTTCCCGCAAGGTTAAGATTCTGGGGTATGTATGTGAGGATATGCGAAAATAAATGTTGCTCCTGGCATGCTATAGAGAGTACGAACTGTACTAGCAACTTGGAAGGGGCAGAGAGACGTTAAAATTGTCATGATGGACACAGACAGAAGTTTTTCTTCAGGAGAGCAAGCTGTCTTACCACAAACTTTTTTCCTTTTAAAATATGCTTGGGTCAGTATTTTCAAGTTTTATTTTTTCCCCTTTTTTTAAAGTTTTTCCTCAAGCTAAAACTTACTTCTTGAATTTTCTTTCTCGCCAAACTGCACTCCCTGATCGAGTTATAAAAGCCGGGAACATATGCTGCCATCCTCCATTTTACATAAAACATCCTTCATTTTTCAATCAAGTGTTTCAGCCTCTACGGACCTTTCGCACATGTCCTACCTTCAACCGCTATTTTGAACTTGGTACAAAATGTGTGACAAAATTACCCTTTCCTTGCCCTTGGATATTTTAATAATACAGGAGTAGATACAGTTTATTTTCTAAAGTACAAGAAAGGGAGTGTCCTATTATTTTCCCTCTCCTGTCTAAAACTCGCCTCTGAGAGTGTGAGGTATAAAATTCAAGTGATGTATCTATCTACATATCTATTTCTTCTTAATTTTCTAAAGTTATTATTTTCAATCGTTATTTTTGGCTATAACGCTAAACCCTACCCTGGGAAGTTTTTATAGTAAAATTTCCTTAAAATTTTTAATTGCTCAGAACCTCCTCGCAATAATTTCTGACATAATTGGAAAAATCAAAAGTGAGCTATAAAATATTTATGGGAACAAGTTTGTACCCTCCTCAAAACTTCGCATTACACAACGTCCACAAATGTCGGCAGGGAGTACTGGATTGTCGGGGGAATTGTGCAAAGATTGAAGCGCATTGTAAATTTTTCAACTTCCCTTGTCTTAACTTTGAAGGGGGAAACTGGGAGCTTTAATAATTAAGCTTGGGAAGAAATCAGGGGTTTGTTCCAGAGAGGATACATTTTTGCAGAGAAGGTCCCAAGGATCCTTCACATTACCTATTTTTCAATTGATGGACTGACTGGAACTCTGTAAGGAGAATCAGTTAATTATTGTAGGAGCTCATGTTAGGAGAAATTTCAATGGATTTGTGGTGAAAGAAAATGTATGACAGTATGTTCCCCTGTATATGTAAAAGAACCACGGGACATGAGAGGTTCATGACGAGAGTGGCCTGTATCATCCCAGTTGTGAGATTGTACCAGATTTGCTCCCCCTTTGGAATTTAACAGCGGGACTTTCCCTTTGAGATGGAGGAAAGTGCGTGAGGAAAAGTAACTTTCCCCTGATCCCCGGACTGCGGAGCCGTAATGACTTTCTTTTCACTGTAATGCTTTGAGTAAGTTCCTGAGACTGAGACAGCTCGTTTTATTTACTTTAATCTGAGATTTCCACTTGACAGGACTCGTGTCTTTTCAATTATCTCGAGGTATTATGTAGCATCCTGCATGTTAAATGGACGAAAGGCTCAATTTCCAGTAGTCAAAAGCAGCAGCTTCCATGATTTCCACAGAGCATTATTAGTGCATGTCTTGGAAGGACTCTTGACGTAAGCCCATGGTATACATGGGGGTCTAAATTAGGCACGGCTTCAGGGGATACCGTGTACCCTTCTTGTAATCAACTCCCTTCTAAACAATTCCCTTCACAGGAATGGATAATTAGATATAATTATGCATCAGTAATTTCCAAGATTTTGTGCGAGTCTTCGTTTCCGTTTAATTTCTTACATTTTAAATTTCCTTCTTCTAGAAAAATAATTGGGCACATTCTACACAACAGACCCATAATAGTAAGGATAGAATTTTGTACGATCTCTGGTAAACCGAGTGGAGCTGATAAAAAGAATGTACGGATGTTCTCAAAGGTAAGGGATTTTTTGACACGTGGACACCGATACTGTAGATATTTGATGAGGGTAAAAATCTTCCCGAAATTCTGACGTCACTCAAATCAACTTGAATAATAAAATTTCAAAGAGCCATCAGACCAGAAACTATTTCAATCCCTGTAACGATCTCTTTGAAATTTGACCCAGAATTGCTAAAATGTAATTTCCGTCACTATTTCCCACACTTCCCAGTTTCCTGCTTCTTCATTAGATTTTTTGTCCCGCTTCCAAGTATCTCATGTCTTTTTCCCTCCCCTCACAATCAATCACGACCAGGAGTGTCAATCTGCTACAGAGTACTCTCGCTAAAAGGGAACCCCATATGAGACTAAGGTTATTCTGTATGTAGAAACTTGAAGATAAAAATCTCCCGTTTATACTCGGGTTAATTTCCCTTCTTTTCTGAAACTTGAAAGAATCAACACTTACTATAACGGACGGAGTTATAGAAGCATGAGCTCAACAGGGTAAGCATATTTGGAAACCCGGCCTCGTTGCTGTTGTTCGAGTATTCCCCTTTCCATGAGCCTTGTTGTTACACGGGAAGAGAAATTCTTACCCACCAAAATCCTATTTTTTCTACTTATAAGAGTAAACTAGTGGAAATTGTTTCTTTTAGGGACGCTGTTATAAGCGAATTGTACTTCAATCTATTGAAGGCGGACTTTGGAGGGAATGTTACTTTGAACTTTCTCAACGCTCAAGGCTCAACAACAGCTTTGGAATAAGTTTGACGACAGAAGGACAAAAGAAAAAAATCGCTCCCCTCCCAACATCAGCAATAATTATTACTGTAACAAATGGGATGCAGTTCTTTACAAGAGAAAAACATTGAAACTTTCACTCTCTCTCTTTCTTGCAATCACAAAACCTCGAAAGCCAGAGTTCCAGTGCAAGGTTCGTTAAATCCTGGAATTTCATAAGCGACTGCTTTTAGCAAAGGACACTCGAGTTCTTTCACAACTATTTTTTTTTTACTCTACAGTCACTTCTCCCTTTACCATACTCCCTGCAAGGGATCTCCCACTCTAGGAATAAGGAATAAACATGTTTGAAATTCCAGTCCACTACAGTAATTACCCATTCCTTTTTCACATTATAACAACATGGAATTTCAAGTGTCAACTTCCCCTTCCTTTGGGGCTTTTCTCCACGGCTATGGCTTCAGTTACGGTTCGGTACAGGAGGAAATTAATTGCTGGTCCTGTTATTCACTTCACCAAATTCCCTCACAAGAACTTTCTTTGTAATAACAATTGGGAAAAACGTTCTCAAAACAGTAAAAAGGTAGACGGTAAAGGAACGTTCATGGGCATAGGTCATAGGTTCATACTCAGTATTCCCTCCTTGATTCACAATGAAATTTACTTGCATTAAGATAATAATTAACATTGGGGTAAATGAGAAAATGTGCTCCTTTGTAGAAGGAACTTTTAGAGGAACCCCAATATTTGAACACGTTGCTGTGTACGATGACGTAATTATTGTTTCTTCTTGTGTGGGCATGTGGCTAAGAGAATTGGAAGTTCCAAGTTCCGTGACCTCAGGCCCCGACTATAATCTCGTAATGATTAACGTTAGGGCTTAAGGGTGAGGATGAGTGACACAGTGACACTAAAATAGTATTTAATTAATTGCATATAATTTGTTTCCTGTACGTAGAACTACTTGAGTTCATATGTTTGAATGTGTATAGTGGAAGGATATTTTGCTTTTTGTTATAGTCTGGGGAACAAAGACGTATACTGATGATCTGCTGCTCTCATGTAATTATGCACTCCCAAAGATACACAGGAGTACTGATTGCGAGTGGATGTCACTTATCATATTAATGAATTTATTCTTAGGAATAACTTTGGGAATGAGTAAAGATTCTGTGTCATGTTTACAGTATTGAGAAACTCAGAGGAACTGAAATGAAGAGTGAGAAAATTAAAGTAAACATGAGAACATTCGAATACTATGTAAATGGACGGTGTAAGAGCTAAGACTGGATGTAGGTTAAGAGCTGATCATCTACTACGTTAGTTGTATTAGTATTTCCAGATGTTGGATTTATGACAGTCATAAAACTTTCAAGTCCAAGAGTTTCTGGTGTGACCTTTGTTTTGAATTCCTTAGTGCCTAAATTCTATTGGCTCTCAAAACTTTTGACAATCCTGTCTTCCTGTCTGATATTATTGTACTTTTTGCTTCTTTACTTTGACTTTTTGTTTAAGTTCCATTTCGGATCTTCTTCCTGTAAATTAGGATCCGTAGTAATGCTTGAATTGAATAGAACAACATGGACGGAGTATTTTGAATTATTAAACCTGTTTTTTTAGCTTTTTTATTTTCAATAGCAATAAGAACTTGTATTTAGAAATGAAATTATATATTTGTATAACAAACATGATAGACTTATGTTTAAAGACAACATTTGATTCCTTACGTTTTAAAATTACTTGATAAGCATCATCTGGTTCAAAAATAATAAAATTCGTGGGTCGGATTGATGTTCAATTTCGACAGATAGAGTAAAAGTAAAATTCGGTTTTAGTAGAAAAATCATGGGCTTTTTCTTTGGGGGCCGATCATTACCGACACATTGCGTGATTTTACGGACACAAAATTATGTTAAATTACGAATTTTAAATGTATTTCAACATGGGAATGGTCAGTATATTTAGGTGTCATTATGGAACAAAAAGCCCGAGTTTCTGAAATTTTGCAAATTTTACAGAAATCCTACTTTTCCATTTAATTGTGACTTTTTTAAGTTTGTTGAATATTTGTGTCTTTGTTTTTAAACCACTGCTTTTGGGGCACTATGGACAAAAGTGCAGTATGTAAACATTTATTTCAACTTTGCAGGATCACCATCAAATCTTAGCTCTTTACCGGTTGATTCTTATCGTAATTTTGTTCAATTTGGTTACTTATTTGATAAGTTTAATTTATTAAATATGAAATCGTATATAATATTGTTTTTTTATTTTTGACAAAGGGAGTGCACCGTTCACATTCAATAAATTATAAGAAAAAATGACAAGAAAAGAGTGGACTTTATAAATCGTTACGTGTAAATCTATAAATATCATTTTTATTCTACTGGCAATTGGACGCCTGCATTTAAAACTCAACACAGCTGCTCAAATATTTACATTGAAAAGGACGTAATGACTCTGACTTCCACTCTTTCTTTCCCTTCTTTGATACTCGTCTTTGATCACTCACGATAATAGAATCTGGAGCGTTAGTCAACTCATTGAACTTTCCGGAAATATTTTCACGTGACTCAACCGTATTGTCCTTGGAGTAGATGGGATTGGTGGTACAAAAGGAATTACGTGCATCTGATGGCGCTTCTTTTCACCGAAATCACCTTCTGCTGTATGGTCTCAAAATGCAACAATTATTACTCAAAGAGTGTCACAATATTCTCTTCCCCTCCCCCGCCTTGCGGGAACGCGACGAAATGCAATTCCCCATTTTTAAGTCATTTTGTATCGAGATTTAAAAAGCACTCCGTAAAATTTTGGAAAAATTTTAAGACGTTTGGGCTAGTAGTTTAAATATTTAAGTTATTTAATATAATGTTTAAGTTATTTTCTTGGGCAAGTTTAAAAAAGTGAACTGAGAATTTTTAAACCATGTCCTTCTTGGGCAGGCCGGGAAGAAAGTATATTGTAGCATCCAGAAATTGTCAGTATTCTCATCATAAAATAATTATTGTAGTCGCAACATTTTTTGAGGCCAAACAGCATTTCAGGAGACTTTATTGAAAAATGCGAATGGGAAGATCTGGTGAGGCGAAAAAGGATTTTCATTTCTTCCTGGAATATAATAGTATCATTATCAAAAGCTCCGGAGACAAAGCATTTGCTGCACTGACAATTGACAATTTATTTGAGCGCATTCTCATTTTCTTCAATTGTGATTTTGTTTGAAAAAAAAATCTATGTCCGGCATTCACGTTCATATATTGAAACTTTGTTTGGATTTTTTTACGACACTTGTATTGAAAGTGATCCTAGGTATCCTATGATCTTGCTAAGTTGACAATTTAAAAATATCCAAACAGGTGGTTGGTTCCTGAAGCCTGGATTTTTCAGTTTTGGAATTTGAGAAAAGTTTGGAAAAGGTGGGGTTTGTAAATATTTAATGTCAAGTAAATTTGTAATGATAAATAAACAAAATGAACTTGCCACATGTGTCAATTTCCACACATTTGCCACATTGCCTGAGGATACGGAATCTTTTAAACGAAGATCCCAGGAGTTTGAAAATTAGTGCATTCAATATCAAACCCACTACACAAATTTGTCAGTACATAATTGTGTTACCTTCCAGAAATACACCTTGAAAATTTGTGTTCATAATCTAAACCAACATGTGTAGTAATGGAGGAGTGAAACTTTTTTTCCACTTTAATAATTGGCTCGTTTTAAAGTTTCATTCCCTCTAATAATTAGTTTGAAGCTTCCCGTAATTTATTGTTGTAATTAGACGGTCACGTGTGATCTCTGTAGGAATTCACACTTCTGTGTGTTCAGGGCTTTCTCATTTTTTAAACATTAACTCAACTTGATAAAAAGATAATAATGTTTACGACGGAAACATGTTATTTTGAATTTCCGACAAAGTAAATAAATCCATAAAATTTGACTTGAGTTTGACCACGTTTGACCAAGAGGCAAACTTAGCCTGGAAAGGTTTCGTGGAAACATGCCTGAAATCAAAGCAGCGTTGAACATGCAGCTTTCACTCACAAATAAAACAAACTAAGTGCATACTACAAAGTATTATTCAAGTAAGCCTTTGAAACTTGTTCTTTAGGCAGTACTTTTTCTTAATGTATCTAATTTAATTGGCATGTGGTGAAACAATGATTAATTAAATCATTTTGTTTTAATCGAAATTTTTTTTAATTGATTTGCCACTTTAGATAATATCCTCTGGCTGGGACTCTTCCAGAGAGGTCCGCTATAACGAGATTAAACAAGCTCTTCCTTTGACATCCAGTAAGCGAGCTTTCCTACTACCTTTAGATAATAGGGAATGTTTCTGAGTATTTCAAGAAAATGCTTTCTTAGGGAAATCTCTTAAAGCGAGATTTTAGTGTGTACGCTGTTGTAAGGAGAAAAAAGACAATTGGGATATAACAAGAATTGTTTTCGTCATTACATAGAAAATCGCTACATACTAACCGCCGTATTGGGAGCTGACTTTGTCAATCCTTTTATCAACAGAAGATTTTATTAGAAGAAAATAAAATAGTAAGCGAGGCCTATCTCAGCCCGTTCTTTTTTATTGTAAACAAAATTGTACCCCCAGTGTTTGTATTACCCTGACATTGTCAACCGTCCAAGACGTGGCCATGAATAATTATGCGGAAATGTCGAAGGATCTCGGGAGGCTCTCAGAATCACTGTGTCGTCCCAGGGAAGTGTTGTATAGGGAGAGTTGACTGTATATGTGGAAACAGGGAAAGTTGCTTACTTTGGAGAAAGTCTGCGGAAGAATAGTGTGAAATGATGGGCAATCAGCTGCTAACTATCCCAATGATGAAGACCAGGAACAAAAATAAGGGTTTCTTTCCATGTGATTTTATTTGGGACACGTGGTAATGGTCCTTTTTGACTCCGATATAAAAGTGGGGAATTACCCTGAGACTCATCATTCTCCGTAGATTACACATGATTTCCATTGTTCCTCAAGAAAAGTCATTGGATGTGGAGAAAAATCATTGTTTGGATGAGGAAGTGAAAGTGGTTGAGGACTGATGGTGAGTCTTGAGATTTGAATGTGTGGGACTCCACTGTTGTGCATATGTACATAGTTAAAGGTATTTGCTCAAGGTCGTGTCCTCATTGAGTTCCTACCGAGAGTAATTTCATATCATAATGTATTTGGAGCCCATTCCCAGGTTTTCTAAAAATGTCCAGGGGAAACATCATATGATGTGGTAAATACGTGGACAAAAAGCCAGATATCTATTTCTCTCCCCTCCATTTCCCCACAACTTTATCCCTAAGGACCATTTCTATAGATTCCCTCAGACTAATGGTCGTCATTGATGCTATCGGGGAGGGAAAGTGGCTCATACATAACTACGTATTATACAGTCGACTCTCCTTGTGATGAGCTCATTGTCTCACACTCATCTTTTTTTCCAGGGTGAAAATATTTCCACACATTCCCATAATACTAACAGTAGTTCTTCCCGTTATAACTAATATTTTCCTTAGTAATCCCCTTATAAGAACCCCTTATAAGAGTGATTTACCTGCTGTACACCATCATTTGAAATATTGCCCTCACAAGAGGAGGCAGAGTGAGTCTCTGTACAGGGAAGCTCTTCAAAAGAGGACTTTCTCCTTAAGAACAAATATATTTGGAAATTCGAATTTACCTGGCAGCTATAGTTTTTCTCGGTGTAGGCGTAGAAGCTAACAACATGTCGTCCTTGTTAAAACAACTTCTCTGTAAATATTTGGACATCAAGCGGGGTGGTCAGTGTCATCAATAATTATTATTTCCTTTTTGAAGAGAAAAATATTTTGTAACATTCCTGTTCAGCCCAATGTAAGATTTCCCCGGAGGGAGTCCGCTTGTGTAATAGGCTTAAGCGTTCCATGTCGGTCTAGGGAACCTCATGGCCAGAGGGCACTACGCATAAATAAGCACGAAACGTGTGTTCCAAACCCCTGTGGCATGCAATGTGACACTTGTGATCTTTTCCTCACCGACAGTTCCTGTCAACCTTCGAGCTTTCATTCCATTACTAATTTGACATGTCTGGAGTAGGGTCTTGTAAAGCTAGTAGGGAATATCCCCAGAGCGGGGTCCCTTATAAAAATATCCCTAGGAGTAGTTCCCGGAGCATTGTGCAATGGAAAGGGAAAAGAAGTAAATTCATTTCTTACAACGACAGTCTCCCTAGCCATGAATCCCTTCCAACGAGATTTTACTGTAGAACATGGAACTCTTTGGACACGTGGAGCTTCGGAATTTTTTCCTATGATTCTTGCTCCATATTACGTGTCCGAACATTAGTAATTACAGGAAGTAGGACGAATGTCCTATGCTATATCAAGTCAAATGTCCACTACTCCCATTCCAGCCCTTTTACAGTAACATCTCTATATGAGGGACCCGTCTCTAAGGGAACTTTCCTTACAAGGGACGCATCAACTCGGTCCGGTCATACGTTCTCACAGTGCTTCAAAAACTGACCATGAGGGATATTTCCATAAGGGATAGACAGCTGCCCTGGACAGTGAGTCCTTTACAACGAGATTTTACTCCTGACTCCATCAATTCACCTTCTATCATTTCAATCCCTGTAAAAGCCATTCCGAAAATTCCTCCCCAGATTACACTTCTTTTCCCAACTACTTAATTACATGGAATCACAGTGGGGACTGAAACATACCCCTGTTCAATGAGCACACTCGCTAGTCTAGATATAGTGGCGACCTTGAATGGAGCAGATATTTACTCGTAGACTGAATCGGGCTGAAGGAGAAAGTATCCCAAATAGCTCCTGCACAATGGGCTTTTATAGGAGGGACTGAGATAGCAAGAGAGCACTGTCGACTCTTCGCAACCCTTTCCCTAATTTTGTCCTGTATGCCGATTCCGAAGAAATTTTTTTCCCATCCTGTGGTCCTCACTCCGGGTCCAATGACTTTCAATAACTTCCTGACACTACTTTCCGTCGCATCAAGTTAAACCTCGTTATATGGAATTTCAAAGGGGGTGGAGATTTGTATAATTATATAAAAACTATCACCTCATAAATGGTTTATTAGCATTTTGTACATGGATGGCGAGACCAGGTTAGTAGGAGCTTTATAACGAGCTTTTTATGTTAGGATGAGTCTTGTAACAGTTCCCTTTAAAAGATTTGTAAGATCTTTTCAAAGATTGTAGCACGTAATGAGATTTTACTGGATTTCCTGTTTCAACAAATATCTAATTATACAAATTGACATTGTACCAAAAACGGGATATTTTTCAGCTATTTCTGCCACCCCCCACTCCAAAAATTGGTGTTATAAGGGGATCGGTTTAAAAACAACTGTAACCAAGGATTTCTCTTTGTTTTTCATTAGACCAACTTGACTGTTGGCCCGAAATTGCTCCGTACTTTGCAGGAACTTGAAAATTGTGTCCTCGGAACCCCCACTGATTCCAATGCGTTCCCTCTCTCTCTGACATGGGAAATATGCAGGCGCTATGTATGTATAATAATTATTGACTCAAAATATAAAATACTTGTCGTGCTCAAGAGAAAATCGCAAGGAATCGGAGTGAAAAGGGCAAACATGGATTCTGTTTACTCAGTCAATTATAACCCCCAGTGGAGTATATGTGTGGAATTACCTTTGCATATACACACACACATTACTCCTGGTATAATTATTTAAAGATATATATATAATATATACTCATGCCATGGGATACTACATATTTATAATAATGTTCAATTTTATACACAATGCATTAGAATATTTTCTTCTAACTGACTGTAACTCCCATACGAAATTAATATGAAGTGCAAGTATCAAAAATAGAGAGCCGTACACATTGTTTTCTCACTTACGAATATCCTTCTACCTAGCAGTTTATGTCCCATTCCTTATACATCATAGGGACAGAAAAATGCCCGGGCATTTTCGTTTACCTTCATGCTAATTTTTCTATTTGCATAAAATTGTGCACAATGAACTGTCGTCATGGCGCTCTGTATAAGAGGACTTTCTCTTTAGGGCTCATATATTTACAGGCCTTTCTATTAGCACATGGTAAGCTTCCCCCTTTATAAGAGCATTCGAGAATAACTCAAGTGAGAAAGTGTAGGGGGAAAGAGCGCCAGTACTCAGCTCCCTCATGCTGAATGTGCGCTTGCAATCCCGGACCCCCTTATAAGAGAATTGTCATCGGATGAGGAAAAAATTATAGTAATACCGGCATTCCCGTTTACCACAAGGGTAATTACCCTGGTTAAAATTGCAGACGCTCTGAGGATGTGTTATTTATAGATAGAGTGCACTGTACCTTCCCGTGAGACTTGATGTAGTATTTCCCTGCGCTTTGGATTAGCGTCTAATGGAAGGCCAAGACATTGTACAAATAATGTTTTTACAAACGTCCCTGCACATGGATTGAGTTGTGGGGATAAAAGGCCACATTCCTCATACACTCCACTCTGGCTGTAGGAAGGCCCCTTGTAGTATCGTTGTTAATTTGGGTTTAAGGATTTTTAGAGGCAGGTCGGTTTAGAGCAATGATAATTCCCATCGTTAAAATAGCTTGCCATTAGTGGGGTCAAAACTTGGTGGTTTTGAGGGGCGCCGCTGTAGCGAGAGTATACTATATAAGGATACGGTGGAGTAAAGATGAAAACATAAAGGAGTTTTGAAGCCTCTCTAATAACAAGGGAGGAAGGAGAGACAAAGAAACCAGGACTATTTGGAGAAGAGGAAAAAAATAGAAAAATGGTAGAAAAATGTTGGAAATAGAGAATTGTGACTGTGCAAACAAAAATGCTTTATATGCGGTTTCCAGGATGAAAACAAACAGCAGCTGCCATGGATCATTTTTTTGTACAGGAGCTTAGCCATCAAACATGTCTTCTTTTTCTACCGTTACTACAATATTTTTAATGCTCTTTTCCTCCGCTTCAATCACTCACAACCATTTCATGTGTTCGTCAACGGAGATCTCACAAACTCCAAAATTCCAGACTCCAAGCACCCCATTAGCTCAGTGGACACTCTTTATCCCGACTATTTTATTACTCTCAACTTATCCCTACTTTGGCAATTTCATGAAATTGTTGCTTCTCTTTTTCACAAGAGAAAAAATAAAGGATCAATACATGGATTTATACTTGGATGGATATTCTGTACTTGAGAGTTAAGGAAAATGTCGAGGATGATGCTGAGATGACAATGAGCTGTTTACGAATAGAAAAAACAGGACGGAATGGTTTGATATTTTGTTACTATCCAAAGCCAATTATTTTAGTAGCTCATCAGGTACATAACTCAATTTAATCCTAAAATGCCACAACATAAAAATAAGGATGGACAAGTGAAGGAGTTCCCGAACTTGGTTTCTTTTAGAATTGTCCCACTGGAGAATCCTCTGTCGAAGGGATGGAAAGAATATCTCTTTATCTCTTAGACTTGTCACACTTGGAAATTCCTTTGGTCAGTGTCTCGAGGAGGAATGAGTTGTTAGGACTGTCAGACTGTATAGATAGCCCTTTCTAAGAGGTTAGAGAAAGACTAAAGCCCCGAGTAGATACAGACTGGGGTCCCTTTTATAGGGCTCTGAGTTGTAAGGAAACAGGAAGAGTAGGATTTTTACAATCAAGGTAAACATAAAAGGAGTAATTTCTAATGCAATTACATTTGCATAGCATAAAATTAGATTAGAATGCGTACAAGTTGAAAACATGGCAAAGACAGTGTTCAGAAAATCAGAGATTTTTTTTGTAAATGTTTGAATGACGATATGATGTACAACTCAAAGGTCTCTGACCGCTTGTCGAGAAGAAAACTCTGAGTGGCAGTGTTTGAAATCAGCTTACGCAGAAAGTGACAATGTGCTTAGCATACTATGCAATGACTATGCAGACTATGGACCTTCGGTCACAAGAGGAAACGGATCTTGTCTGATTTGTCTTCACTGTATTTCGACAAGGTGCTTAGCCGAAAATTGGATGCAATTCTGTCAACTTTTGATCAGATTAATCAATATGTATTTGAGTTAATGCCAAATGTGTGTTTGTACGAAAGCCTTAAGTTATGAGCCATCCACTAAGAAACCGACCTATTACTACAAATCCCACTGCATTGTAACTCCATACTTACTCACAATATTTCCTGTATATCAAAAACATGTATCTATACAATTACATATGTAGATAATTACATATAAGTGAATGAACCAAGATATTAATGATGTGTGATAGGTTGCGATAGGGATTTCAGTAGTTCAAGGAAACTGAGTAATATTGTATATATCCCACAGTTCCCTGTCAGTAAATACAGAGCTGCTATTTAATAGTAGAGCTGCAAGTTATTGAAACATTCCTTTTCCATTAACAATAAACCCCTTTATGAGACTACCTTAAAAAAGCATTTTCTGGAGAGTACTAATAACACTCGTACGCATCTTGGAATATTACTAATATTCCTTTGTAAAATAATGTACACAGGTAACAGTCCCTATAGCGGACTGCTTCCTGTAGTAGCAAAAATATAGTTTGACTCATATAGATAGTCATATCAGCATATTGTCTCATATAGATAAGTTGTTGTGGAAATCTTCATTCCCTTTGGGTACAATAATGTGTGATTGTGATACAGGGAGATAGAGAGAGGGGAGAGTAGTTGGAAATTGAAAGGTGAAAGGTAGCATTTACTCAAATAGACACAAAATTAATTCTCCCCTCAAAACTTCATCTTGTGGTTAATTCTGCTCCCGAAGCTTTTATCAAAATTAAAAGTAAAATAAAGCAAGCTCTTCCATTTAATCATCCATTTTTACTCCAAAAATTAATGAAAAACACCCATACACGCACTGGGAAGTAGAAGGAGTATTTAGTGGAGTTGTATTTGTATCAGGACAAATACAAATTTTCTCCAATGATCTACCATGACAAACAAATCCACGTCAATCCTTTTATTAACAGAGAACACCCCTCCCTCCCTCCCCCAAAAAAAAGAAAGACTAGACGTATATAATGATTGTGAGAAAGAATGAAAACAGGAATAATTGAAATGCTGCTGGAGAGAATTAACTGTGATTACTATTTTGAGCTAATAAGTTAATTTTAATAAGCCTATCCTTTGTTGTGGAAACTTTTCCGACATGAGAAATGTTTCTTTTAAATGTTTTTAAATAATAATATCATCTAATGACTTTCTACAACTGTACTTCAATGAGTAAAACTAAATAAAAGATTTGAACCTTGGACATTTTATGTGAAGCAAAACTTGCGTCAAGAATAACTGAAGGCAATTAAAATAATCTGTCCAAAAAGCACTTGTAAATTTACATTGCATGCTCTTAAACGGGGTCAAATTAGTGTTGTGGTAAGCGGGAGTGCGTCTTAATAGTTTCGCATCTAAAATTAAAATGTTCTTATAAGGAGGTTTCTCACATCAGGAGACACTTATGCATTTCAAAACGGTGGGCTGCAAAACTATTACATCTCCGTAGTGCCTCTTACGGGCTCGGGTTCCACCCGGGTATTTGGGTTCGGGTGCGATTTGGATTCAACATTTTCTTCGTAGACACTCGATCCCATGATGCCTTTTTGGATATTAGTCACTTCCCGAAACTTAAGAAACATGTACAGAGCATCTATAAGTTCGGGGGTATCAGGCGACAATGTATGAATTAACATGCATTTAAATATGACGTATTTTAATTTCTTAAGGTCAAATAAATGAACGAATCTTCTCCAAAATCAATAGGGTTTATGAAAAATTTGAATTTTGTGGTGACATTGTTCGTGAGGATGGACAAGCAGACACGCACGCAACCAGTCGTCAAAACATTAAAGATAGAGAACTTCGTTTTATTTCGCCCCTACAAATATGTACGTGTTGGTGCGTGCTTGTGGCCCACGTTTGCTATCTTGATTGGAATATTTGGAGTTTATGGAAAGAGACTGGATTCTGGACCAACTTCGTTTTTACATTCTGGGATGCGTTTCTGTCACAGATTGGAAAAGTATTTTGGTGCTTTTTTGTGTGCAATAGCAGTCAGTGGAGCCCACTCATTCTATTTACAGCCGTTAAAATAGGATAAAATACTCAAAAACCTGGTTTTCCCTTATCACGCTAAACAGATGAGAGAATTCGCTAAATAAGGGTGAGCTAGAAAGAATAAATATTCTCATTCAAAAATTCCTAGGTCACCCAACAGTTAACGGATTTTCTCAAACCTTCTTGAGAGAAATGTTGGTGACTTGCAGATTTGATGGATTTGTATATTTGACATGTGGTTCGAATATGGTTAAACCCGGGATCGAGTTCCAGAAATTTTTTAAATTTGTATTCAGGTTTGGTTGTAAAAACTAAAAAACTGATTGGGTCCTGGTTCAAAATTTTAGCATCCAAAACTTTGAGAACGGATATTGTTGCAAAAAATTCTAAACTAGAAATATGGGTTTTAGATTCGGTACCGGGTGAAAGATTTTTGCACCTTTGACAGGCACTACCTCTCTGTATCGCATAGAATATAATATCGTGTGTATATATAATTATATGACTGGAGTTCAAGATTTTGCTCATTTTGTTGTAAACTGTCTTACATATCGTTCAAAAATTGTCTTCACTGACCCTCCAGAATAAGTAAATAAATATAAGGTGTCTCAGACTCTATGTTTCTTAATGCATGCGGGGTTTTTGCCGTAAGTAATACCATTGAATGCAGAAGAAGTCCTCAGTGAACTCCTGGTAAACTCACGGATAAATGATCCAGGTTAGTTTTTGCAGTCCAAAGGGCAGGGCCGCATCGTGAAACCAAGTCATAAAATTCATAACTTTGGTTCAAATTCTGGTTCCTTCAGTCGCTATTTTGTACGCAGGACGGATTGTTAAAACTTGAGAGTAGCTCTAATGATAATAGTTTCGACCCTGTCTCAACACAGCTGGGTTTGGCATTTTCAAGGAACAGCACTACTAGATTCAGGACACGTGTGTGTCTACTTTTCTGTTTATTTCCTAAACTCTCAAGTCAAACTCACCTTAGTTAGTGCTGGTGGTAGCCTTTGATATTCTGCGTCAGTGAAAGTTTAAGAGAAATGACCGAAGGCAGGTCAACTTTATTAACAACAAAGTAGTAGTTCACTCTCTCATGCCAAAAATAATAGTGACTCCTTTGATTCCAACAATAGCTTTTATTTTTCAGCCCCTCATATAAACAGATTACATGCAAAGTATTATCATTGATTCTGCACTATAATTTCCAATCATGTCATTCATTTTTTCTCATTATTTGTACGATAAATATTAATATACCATCATTTACAACGGCCTACGCTCCTATAACATAGCAATACTCAGTGGACAAGGGAAACGACCTCCTATCACATACTAAAGTGGCACTCATCACTGCACCTCACTCCTCTCCTTCGTCTGTTGTTGCCTCAGCACTCAGCAGGGACACGGATGAAATAATCAGCACCGATTCTCCGAACAATTTGCGACGAGCGTAGAATTGATAAAAAAAATAAGAAATTTAGAATGGCCAGACCTTTGCTTTGCATGAATATATTTTACAAGCCCCTGCACGTGCACATGTTCACATAATATTTTCAATGGGAAAAAATAATATAAAAAAATCCCAATAAATATATTAAGAAAGTCTACTTGAGATTCTCCGCCTCACTCAGTTCCTACACACAGTCCCTACTCCTTCCCTTCCCAAATTTGACTCCAGCTGACAACGAGGAAGAAAGTTGGGAATAAACAAGGACAATATTTACTCTCCATGTTTTACGCTTGTGGATATTTGTATCCATGAAATAAATAATTTAGGGCATGGAGTGAAAGATTGAGGAAGGGAGAGAGTCACAAATTCAAACCCAAACAGGGTCAACACAAAACATGGGAAACTTTCCGCAATATTATTTTGGACAAAGGGTTCTGCAAGAAAGGGGATTTATAGGAGAAAAAAAGGTCTGGTGAAAAGAACTGTTTTCATTTCGCAGAGGAAAAGGCGTATTATTGGAATAAAATGCGAAATAAATAAAAGCCCCTTCCTCCCAACAGTGCAGAGTCAGTTTTTGGCCCACAGAACTAAATGTAGGGCTCAGTTCTCAAATTAAATGTCCAGATTCTTAGGTCACAGGGGAAGTTACAACGGTTCCCTCGTACAGACTACCCTCGATAGAGCCTGCAAGGAAAAATTTTGATTCTTATATATAGTGTCATGCTGTTGGAAGTATCTACAGGAAATACATATAACACTGTTGCCAATCGGGAGTCCCAACAAGTTTGCTCGTCTAAAAATAAACCATGGGATCTTTTACACGGGGCACTCTGTATGGACGCTTCCCTATAAGGGAGCCCGTCCAAACGAGAATACTTTTTACAGTTGTTGTTTTTAATAGAAATTTTGTAGTGTAAACACAAATGTGCGGGAAGATTTCAAGAGAAACTGATTCTATAATACGGCTGCTATAGCAAGACCTCACTGCATGTACTTGGGCTTCGACTGGGTTTGATTTTATATGATCTCGTAAAAAGAATCTCGAATCACTCTCACATCGACCATCATTAAAGCCACTGTTGGGTCGGAGGACACTTCACATTATGGAATCTCCATGCAACTTTAACTGCATTAATTTCATAAATATTCCAAAGCAAGGGGGAAAAACCCGCCATCCGGCATTAATATGAGTTCAAAGGGAAGATCGAATTCCCCAGACATACGAAAGTACAAGTGGTTGGGTATAGGGTATGTACATAATTATGTGTCAGAGTCAAATATTTTTTGTGGAAGAGTGCCCTTACAGAGAGGCTACACTTTATTTAGGCAAGGTCTACAAAAGGGATGGAATCCAGCCAAGTATAAGGACACCCTGTGTACTGAACAGGGAGAGTCATCGTAAACAACTCTTCCTTGTAACGTAAATAAGCAAATGCAAGGTTCTGACATTCAGTAATAATAATTGCCTTTATAATGAGAACACAATCATTTTTGTGGACATTCTGAAGAAATAAAATAACGTGCACTACTATTCCTATAAACCACCTTTATATATATATTATTATGCATCTCCCCTTGAAAGACAACGTGGAGATAAAAATTCGAGATGAGCCTTTTGTCAAGACCGTTACCGCCCCTATTATAGTAAACTTAAATGAAAGAGAATAAAAGGGGGGGGGGCTTACAGTGTATTCTGGATGTTACAGACCATTTTATGAGAGCGTTGTTGTATAGGCTCAAAAATGTATTAGGATTTTTCTTATTAACTCAGCAGAGTTAATTTTCTCAAAAAAAAAACAAAATTTTTGGGGATCAAAAGGGTCAATGAACTCAAATAATCTCACTAATGAACGCTAATGAACTCAATGACCTCTCTTTTTGAGCTAAATCTTTTGGAAAATTTCCAAATTTATTTTAATTATTCCAGTAAAGTCAAAGGAGAGGATTCACAGGGAGAAAGTCGAGACTTAATTTCAATAGTAACAAGTTTACTGTATCTACTAAATTCTAAAGAAATATTTTGATGCTGGTTGGTTGAAAATTTAAAAATCCTGTCTCTATGGTTCCTGCATTTTTTGTAAATTGTGGGCAGTCAAAACAGGAAGCATGATTGTCAGGATTACAGCTTCAAATGAGTGACAAATGGACAGGAGAGTCTCCCACGATTCTCAGCTAAGGCTTACCTCAACCATGAGGAGTCCCTCGTAATTAGTATGCCATAAGAGAGCTCCTTCTGACAATACCTGTCGTGTGAGAACAAGCATCGTTTCCCTGAGTGTAAGTCAAGTTAATTAATTCCCCGTCTTTCTATTAATACTTGTCCGGGGATCTTATTTAATAAGTCCCAATTGCTATGCAAGGAGTCATTCACGTTTGACTTTGTAATTGAGCTAATGATAATTTATTGACTAGAAATTACTTTGTCATTGCTAATGGCTCGCTTTCATGGCTTGTCATTTGTTTTTTCATTTAAAGTCACCTGGCGCTATAATAACATTCCTTAAACTAATTACTACAATTTCATCCATCAAAAAATCGGATACTATTATTAGGGAAATAATATTGTACTAATATCCCTACGTTATGTATCTACGTATGTGTATCTACATATGTTCAAATATTTCCTATCATGGAGGAAAAGCCTGGGGTTCTTTAGAGCGAGTCTTCTTTTCTCTCCTTCATTACGTTCCAGCAGAAGAGCTAGATGTTGACAAGTGACACTTCCAAAATATTTTATTTATGGAGTCTTCCAGGAATAAAATTCCGACAGTTAAAGTAGATCCCCACCTATTCCAACACGCCAATTATTTCGAGTGTTTTTCCATTTCATTTAATTCTAATTTTTATATATATTTGTAACAGCACGGAAATACACGTCAAATTTCCACGAGCGTGGGAGTCAATTTATGGAGAGTGTACTGCATGAAGAGAAACCTTAATAAAAATGGAAATGGTCTGAGTCAAAACATCATTATAATGTGACTATTGATTGAGTGGGGAGATAACAAGCCTTATTAAATTCCCGTAAGAACAACAGTCAGCAAGTTGCAATAAATTCCCTCTCCCACGCAATTTCAAAATTCGAACAAAAATATTAGAAAATTTTATTCTTATACAGTGGGCTGGATGTGTAAGAAGTTCCTCATGAGGGCATTCTATCTCTAAAAAATGTATAGATATAAATTCCTATTTCTCCAATCTTAATTTGCTTCCGGGTCTGCAAAAGAGCCTGGCATTAGAAGAGCATACAGTTACTTCTTAGGTTACTTCTTCTTAGTTAGGGGTAATTATTTCTAAAGAGTGAAACTTTGAAGGGGCTTAGTCCTTGAAGGAACAAATTTAAAAATGTGCCTCGTGGAGACGTGCCGAAATATTTTTATAATCCTGGGGTACCGAGAAAATGTTCTTTTGAGGAGGTAGCTCTCATAAGTACATCAACGTTGACATCAGGGTTGGTTTGGTTTAAACCAAATGATTTAAACCATGGTTTAAACCATGGTTTAAACCAAACGGTTTTTTTATAAAAACCAATGGTTTAAACCAAACACCTAAAATTTTATTATTTTCAATCCAAAATGCTTATATTTCGTCGTGCACAAAACTTGTGCAGTTACTGTGATATTGTGTAGTTAAACTTGATTGAAGTAAATAATACTATTAGCCTTTAGTCTTGTACATTTAGAAATTCGGAATCGTTTTTAAAATGAAAAATGCCAAACTTGTGTTTATGCTGCAAAGTTATCGTTAAAATTATATCTAAATTATTAAATATTTAATGCTTTGTGATACTTACTGAGTTTGGGAAATAAGTAAATTTGTTCAAATTCACATGTTTTTGCATATTAATGAATGTTTTGGATTGAAAATTTGTTTAAACCAAAAAAACCTGGTTTAAACAAAAAAAAAACCGGTTTAAACCAAAAAAAAACCGGTTTAAACCAAAAAAAAACCTGGTTGTTTGGTTTTTTTGAAAAAAACCAAAAAAACCCCCAACCCTGGTTGACATTAGATCAAACTAAATAGAGGAACAAATATCGTGAGCTCTCGTTTGAAGGGAATCCTTAGAAGAGCTTCGCCTCTAGTTCTGAGTCAAACATTTCCATCCTCCCGTTGACCTCAAATTAGTATCCCTATATATTTGCAAGAACAAATACAGTGAAATCTCATTATGGGATATCCCTCATGGAAAAATTGTCTCGGAATAGGGTTCAAAATATGAATGCACTTCTCCATTTTTTCCATAGGGAAATTTTGCTCTTTTCCAGGGCTGCTCCTATCTCTAGTATTATAACGCACTGTAGAGCTTGAGGAAACCGCTGTTATTTGTGTTGGAAGTCTACTCAACATATTTGGTTCTGAATAAACAGTACATCTGTAGCACAGATTGACTTCACACGTTCACACACTCCCACTGACTTCCAACACAAACAACAGCGGTTTCCTCAAGCTCTACAGATCGTTATAATGCTAGAGATACGAGCAGCCCTGGAGAAGAGCAAATTTTCCTCATGATGGTGAATGGAGTCTCATTTTGTGCACATATATGATATTATTAAGTGCCCTCATATTTTGAACACCATGTCGAGACAATGTTCTCATGAGGGATATCTCATGATGAGATTTTACTGTATTATTACATAT
Organism: Allacma fusca; assembly: GCA_947179485.1. Lineage (NCBI taxonomy): Eukaryota > Metazoa > Arthropoda > Collembola > Symphypleona > Sminthuridae > Allacma > Allacma fusca. The sequence continues at coordinate 1,969,018 of OX359249.1, read as the reverse complement.
TTGGTTCTGAATAAACAGTGCATCTGCAACACGGATTGATTTCACACACTCCCACTAACAATTATTATTAAAATCGATAAGGTACAGTCTACTGTAGTGAGCAATTCTAGGTTAAATAACAGAGGATTGGGTGTAAATATGTGAGGAGAGTTTAATTTTTAATTTTTTTTTTAATTTATATTTTTGGGGTAAGACATAGGCATGTTCATAACGATATACCGATACGATATTATCGTTCATATCGTGCATTTTTTAGAAACGATATAGCACGATATTTATCGGGGTTTCCCGACGATATATCGTCACATGATTCTATCGTACATTCGCGAGTAATAACAAGAATTTCGCATTTTTTGACAAAAATGCAATCAAAACTTGGGGACAAAATCAGTTTACGACTTTGGAAAACCACACCACTCCAAGTTTGGTCTAAAGATATTGAAGATGTTTTTTTATTTCATTCCTGATCCATTTAACAGTCAACATTAATGAGCTGGCCGTCATTCTAATACACAGGATTTAGCATTTTTCCGAATAAAAATGTGCAACTATAAAGATTTTCGCTATTTTGTTTACTTTACTTAGTTTGAAAACTTTGAAAAACTTGAAAAAGAAACTTTAATGACTTAAGTTCCCTTATAAGGCTATCCGAATTCGGGCGTCAGTTGTCAATGTAATGTTGAACAGAAACTCTATGGTGTAATTATTGTGGCAGTTTTATTGTTTTCTTACTGATGCTGATGCCTTGCATTATTATCTTTGAAATGCTTCAAGTTGTACACACAACTCAATGCGTTTTTGACTCATGTATTTGGAATAAAATGTAATCTGTGCTAATTTGGGTTGAAAATGCGGTTCTTTAGGAGCCCTAGTGATAATAATTAGCTTGTACACGAAATTAAAGTTCCATTAATTTTTGTTAAATATATGCCAGAAGCCACAAAAAGTTATATCGTTATATCGTTCACCGATATCGTTATCGGTAATTTTTCAGAGAACGATAACGATATGAACGATATTTTAAAATAGAACGATATGAACATGCCTAGTAAGACAGCAGATTTATTTACATTTGGTTATCGTCAATGCACCAATCAATTCTTCTAAGCGAATGTTTGCCTTTACTCATGGAACTCTCACGCGTCAACTTTCCCCTCAATTCCGAGAATTTTAATTTTCGAATTTATTTGTTCCCGAAATTAGGCCAATATGACTAATAAAATATGTTTAATGTAGTTTTTTTGAATGGTTTTTGAATGTACTGTCGCTCAAAGCGGATGATACATTTTCCCATATGGATTTAATGAATTTACAGGGTCGCTTATAACAGGGGCCTTCTACATTACCAATAAGTATAGGATACGTTTCTACAAGGACAAGACTTAACATCGGAATTACTAGAAGGAAAAGAGCAGGGATCAGTAAACGCTCTCTCTTGCAAGCTCCTACGGGAAGGACAATTTTTCTGTTGGGCACGAGAGAAAATAGCAGTGTGCTAAATCCGAGTCTAAATAAAATCTTTCTGAATTTTCCCCCAATAGTGGCAAAATTTTTTAGCGCTTGCATTTAACACAATATTTTTTTCTTCCTAGGAGGAGTTTTTATCGCTAAAATATGCTCATTTTTTTGGGAGTAACATAAGGAGTGCACTTTAGTGAGCACTATACTAAATCCTAACCTTTCTTCGATGTCTGTATTAACCGGATGTACGGTCGAAAATTCTTTTGAGAATTCCCCCTGGACACGACATGAAGACGTCTGGCTATTTCAAAATATGTATTTTTATAGTTTAAAAAAAGCACTGTTATTATGCAATTCCCAACTCAGCCCAGATTTAACATTGAGCATCCCCAGGACGAGTCGATGTTGTATATGTAAATATGGGTTGCGTCTTTCGCAATAAGAGCCCCTCACGAGTTGGTGGAGTTGTTGAGACTTTAAGTTTTTACTGGGAAAAAAAACTTAAAAAAATTCAGAGACGTGTTTATTTCTCTTTAGAAAAGTATGTAGAGCCAAGTCTCGTTTTGACGTACCCACTTTGCATTATATCTGGAGAGGATAACAAATAAACATTTGGAGGTAGTCCTAGTTACCTCAATATTATTTCATAATTGTATGGACCGTCACATTTTTCTCCTTGAGGGGTGCTCTTATAGGAAGATTGCACTGCAGCTCGTAAGAGACGGTAGATAAGATAAATATTACTCAGCATTATCAAATGTCCTCATGGGGTTCCTTAAGGATGATATTGCATCCGTGGAATTTATTATAGACAATCCTCGAAGTGAAGGGACTTTCCACTTTAAAAGTGAGCTTTTGGAGCTGTGACGAGCAATTTGTGCTTGATCGTAAGGTTGAGGGATAAAGTGGAAGGACATAATTAAACCCGGGAGCGTTAATTAGTCTCGAGGGATTTCTCCGTCACTTGATGTGCTAACCAGGGTTTTATCTGGACCTGCCATCGCCTTTTCTTTCCTGAAAATCCAAACTCCTTGCTGGTCTTTGGTTTTCCGTGGATTACTAGAGACCCTCAGTGTAAAGTGGAAGTTACTCTTGTACATTGTGTGTGGTCACTATTTCAAGTTCACAGGTCACCCATATTAGGATGAAAGTCACAGAGTATTCTTGATCTAATGGATCCTATTCACCTGAAATTTCTCTGTGGGGAAAACTACATTCGTTGCAGAATTTCTGGTTTAATTTTTACATTCATACACTAACTCCTAAAAGGAGCGAACACACCCAATAAATAAGGGATGGGAAGAGAAAATGAAATTTCTCGTAATAATGATCCCAATTATTTATGAGTTCCTTAAGGAACTACTTAAATGGGGAAGTTTTTGTGAGTTGCTTTTTAATACTATCGGCGGTCTTGACCTCTGTAAAAAAGAAAATCTTTCTATTTTCACTCCATCCTCAAAAACCTACTTTTCCCAATAAAGCCAGACCTATGAACCAATTAGTATAATCAATGTCAAAAGGGCTTATCGTCGATGACAGGCCTGGGGTATCTTTGTTGAATTTTTGCACCTTATGTTTGAATTGATGTGTGAATTTTATCACTAATAATATTTTTATTTTTAAAAAATATGAAATTAAGTCTTGTGTCGAAAGGTAAATACATGACATCATGGAAATACAATATTTCTTTCTCTCTAAATCTAATTGTTTTAAGTTGTTTTTGCATGCATTTCACTTTTGGACTTTGAATGATTAAGACTGCTGATATTTTATACTAAAAAATTAACCACAGTAAGACTTCAAACCCTAACGATTAAAATTTTAGCAAAAAAGACTACAATCAAATCGCTTTTGCGCTGTTAAATGTAACAATATTATAAAACAAGTTTCAGTTCAAATGGGTAACACATTAAATAAATAATTTCACCTTTATCAAGATATTGTAAGACAGATTTGATAGATGTTTTACGACCAAAAGCAACCCGATCAATAGCTAAATGTCAAGAATGTGTAACCGTCTAATTTTATCGGAATAGCTGTCGGAGAGATTCTGGACTTCATATTACCAATAACCTAAATAGTACTATAGTGAATTTTAATTGGGGAAGGCAAAGATAGATGGGGAGGTTTGGTAAGGTAATATTACAAAGCTAGGGTTGGTTAGAAAAGGGTTAGAGTTAATTAACAAGTGGAAAACCCAACAATGATAACTATGAAAATTTAAAAGGGAACTTGGTGTAAGGTAGGTTCTCAGGTGTGAAATTTATCGGTATAAACATATACCTAATTATGTAATTACGTAAGTCTGACAGTGGTAATAAAATTTCTACGTACTTTATAATTACTATATCTTATATTATAGTTTTCGAAATAACTGTTGAATTTTTCTGTATCGCCAATATCAGTACCTCTATATAAGTTGGCCAAGAGTATGTAGTCCCAATGATCGAGTTGGTTTTCGTCGAAACAATTCTATATAGCAATTTCTTGGTACAGATGAAAATAGTTATTTAATGTGTTACCCATTTGAGATGAATCTTCTTATAGTTATATATCTACTTTTAAGAGCGCAAAAGCAACTCGATTTTAAACTTTTTCGCAAATAATTTTATAAACAGAAATCTCCGTTCCTTCTGATTTCCTTGTAACGAGATTATGCTGCAGTTCTATGAAAACATAAAAGTACTTACTGTCTCTGGGAAAACCATTGTCTTTAATTAGATTAGGAAGTTTCAGTGCAATATGCCAACGCCAAGGAAGAAACGAACCTATCCTTAGGAATTGCTCATGGGGCAGGCTGGCACTCAACCCGCTATAACAAAGTCTCCAATACAGAGCGATCCGTTTTAGAAGAGTTGACTGTACATTCTACAATATGGAAAAAACAAACGTGGTTAATGCGTTCACATATTTATTTTTTCCCGTACGAAGAAAATGGCCTGAGGTAGAATTTTATGGCGAGAGTTCACTCTCTTACGTCAGGAGGAGAAAGTAATGTTTTCTGTGTTAAAAAAGCTGGGAGACATTGGGAAGAAGGAGGTGTTGTTATAATGAAATCTGAGGTACTCGTCAAGCTCTCACTGCTCCAGTTTCAGCTCAATAACACACGAATTCAATTTTCGTATTCAAAATAATCGCCTCAACAAATGGTCGTTTCATCATCATTACTTCAAATTGGTTCCTGCTCTCACAAGCTGTTTCATGTTTCATCTCATCCCAATGTTTGTAAATCAAAGCTTCTCCCTGAAACAATCCTTATTTATGTGCTACATCAGGGCATAAAAAGGACGGCTACAGACGGTAGTTAGTTTTCTCCACCGTCGTGTTAAAAGAGTACGTTTACTATCGATATCTTACACTGCAGTCTCGCTAGAACGGAAACCCTTGAATTTCCTCACCAGGGGCAATTTTTGAAATCATTCATCATTGCTATTTTTCTATTTCCCTTTTTTTTAAAAAAAATCCCCTGTTTTAAGAGCAAATCGTTTGTGAAGAGGTAAAATTGTCCAGATGTATAATTACTCGTTTAGAAGCAAAATTGTGTTACTTTAATTCAAAATGATTCTAAACTATTTTTTCCTTTTTACAGACGGTATACCTATTTGTTTGCCAAAATTCACTAGAACAATCTCTTTCTAAGAAACGCTTTCACATTAATTTGACCATTTATTACTTGCTCACTCAGCAATTCCTAATAAGGGATATTGTTTAGTAGGAATAAAATCTTGAGTAGATATTATCTGAAATATAACAAGATTTGTAATAATTATATAATTATTATAGATATACATAATTACGTAGGTAATACGAGCATGGACTCTATGTGGAAAATATATTTCATAATAATCTTGATATTGTACACTGAAGAAGTTTGTGATTTACTCTGTCAGAAGTGCTCTTACAGCAGGAGTGCACTGTGCAATGCTAATGTGGATTTTTCCCAGCCCTTTTGCTACATATAAAATAAATATGGGTTTTGGAGCGGGGTCGTTAATAAATCCACAACATTCAACCTGCCAACATTCAATGGCTTGCTATTGGTTATTTATTACGTGTCCTTGATTTCCTGAACCGTCACGGAACAACTTTCTCTTTTGAATTTTCTCCCAGCTTTCTTCTGCCCCGACGTCATGTACTAAAAATAATTATATACGCCGTGCACTCTTGTTATAACCGTTCCCTTTAGAGGAGAGTGTAGGACAGAAAACCTATAAATGCATGTATAGATCATTTTACAGATAGATACTCTTAATTGCAAATGTATTCAGATCCTTTTGACTCAACACGAGCAGTATGTAATTGTAGGGAAACATATTTTCAACCTTTGCATTTTTCAGGTAAAGAATTATTATTGTTTCCAACATTTATCCTGTGATCCTTTGTGCGGAATATTTTCTCTTCAATTTTTGCGAATGTAGATTACTTTGCTCATAGGATTTTCATGAGCTGAGGGAACTTTGAGAAAAAGAATGACAAGAGATAACAGAGTTAGGGAAAATCCCGCCTCACACTTGCTCTTGAATGTCGTTCCGCAGAACGGGAAAGTGCAATTCCAGGAAGGTTTCCTGAATAAGCAATATTTGTATGTCTCTTGTGTCTGCTGGTACAGTGGATTCAATAATCGAGACCCTTCAAAAATATTTCAAAATTCCTACCCAGCTTATTTTTCCCCTAATAGAAGCATCCCGTCATGAGAGCCAGATTTTGCTAATTTTTTGGGGACTGTAGTATCTACTGTACTTTGTCGTTGTTGTGGGATGGAGGTTAGGAATGATGTCGATATCCCAAATTTGTTTCACCTTCCTGAAAGTGAAATGAGACACAGGTCTCAGGCGTGGGATGAATACCTATATCTATCTTCAATTTGGAAAACAGCATTTCACTTTATAAGTGACTTCTTCCCGGGATTTCCGAAATATGACTTCTCACGACTATAGAACATGCTCAGGAAATTACTGAAGCTAAGGAGTCCTACAGTGCACTGCCCTTTATAAGGGCATCCCTAGAAGGAGCAGAATTTGACTGTGGAAACCCTTGTTACTTTATTGAGGATAAAAAACAGGATCGTGTTCGGTGAGAATTTTTTCAAATATGCTTTCGCCCCCTGCCTTCTAAGTAGGTGCGTTATAACTAGAACTCATTGTGTAGAGGAATTTGTATTCTACGTGTGCTCCCATCAGAAGGAAAAATAATGACATAACGTAAAATCCAATGTGATCGAAGATGCTCGCCTGCGTAGGTGGAAAAAAAGAAACAACAATACTCAGACACGGGGATTCTTATAAGGAGAGGTCGGGAAATGTTTAAATGTGCATTCAATAAGTATCTTCTCAAAAGGAGACAACGACAGACCGGAGTAAACGGGAATATTTGAGAACGTCGAAGAAGAAAAAATAACATTTTAGTAATGGGAAGATGTCTGGCGCTCTTTCTTACAACAGAGAATCTTACAACGACAGTATTTCCCTCTCACCGCCTTTTTTACTGAATGTTTGATCCTCCAGAAAATTCCCTATACAGATACACCTGACTAAGCACAATTTCTGTTTAGTCAACGAGGCGGAACTTTACTCGGATCCTCCTTTGACTCATACACTAAAAAACCTCATAATTAAGAGTAGGGACACTGTGAGCTTTGGAGGTTTGAGATAATCTCAAAGACAGCTTCACTCTTTTGAAGCCGGTGCCCAAACTACTCAATGCAAAGAACTCTTGTTCTGTTTGTTTGAAATCCCTTGAAATTTTGCATAAATCAGCACCAAATAATATTCTTTTTCAAGATTTTAAAATTGAGTAAAAATTCAACAACTTTCTAAATTTTTGTTTTTCAGAAAAAAAAAATCCCCTATATGATCCATTCGCCTGAGCTTTGTATCCAAAGTTTTTGAGCTACGAGGATGAAACAAATTTTGAAAAATCTGTAAAAACATTTACTACAAACTGAGGAATTCAATATTTTTAGCGGGCTGAAGGGGGAAAGGGGGGGGGTGTGGGCAAAACATTTTGATAAATTATCGTTTTAGTGTGTCCGACCCCTGTGACTCAAAGTATTGACCGGTGCAGTTCAAAATAAATTATTATATAAAATCCGGAAGAAATTCAGTAAAAAATAAGGGGGACTGTAATATTATTTACCAGTGTCCCTTATTTAAACTGAACGGAATGAAAATGATTTTGTATAAAGTTGTAGAATTTTCAATGTTCGTGTTTTATCCCAATCCTTAAGAGCTTGGTGACACAGTGCTTATTTTCTAATGGGCAATTTTGCAATGAATTCGGAGGAGACCCCTCAATCTTTCCGAGGATGATACAGTGTCAGTTTTACGCTTGTAAAGGGAGTTCACTGTATATAATTAGATACTTATAGAAGTCTCTCACATTACAACTGGATGGGGAAGAAGTTGAAGGGGTTTTGGAAGCATTGGGCAACGTAATCTTTGTTATCTACTTGTCACCTGGAGAGTTATGTGTTGGTTTGCGAACTACGCCTTGGTTTTAGTTCAGTGTATTGTGAGAATGGGTGAGGAAGATTTCTTATGTTGAGGATGTCATGTGTTGTGTGCCTTCCCAAGAGCCACTCGACGCACTTCTTGTTTCCAGCCATTGCCTTGGAAGATCCATACGTTGTAATCTCCACATGACCCAGTCACCAGTAGTAAATCACCCAAGAGCAAATCTCCTTCATCCACATACTCTCCCAGCTATACTCTCACCAAGTCTCCAAATGTTGTCCTATGAGAGAGCATCTCTGGGAGTAAAGACCCCTAACAGGGATCCTCCTGTAGCAGCAGTATCTCCTTTGCAATTACCAAATATTTTCTCCCAGTCCCGTTTAACCAAATGTTCACTTCTCTATCCAACAAGTTCATACAGGGAGCTCTTGATTGTACGGAGTACCTGAAAAATATTTATTTTTATGGGGGACAGGAATACATAATTGGACGAAAGAAAGAAGGGACAACGGGGCATTATCAATCTCTATTTTGAGTTTCTCAGGGAATACAGTCGCAAAGACTTTTGGTAGGTAAACGGTTGAGTCAGTTTCTCTGTGTGAGGACTTCCTCCAAAGAACCGTATGGAGAATTTGAAAACTTACAGTAATCTTCATTTTCGTTCCAGACTTTCAAACAAAAGCAAAAATTCTCTTGTTTAGGATCTGTCACTCCTGCAAGTGAGGATTCACTCTATCTGGGATCTGCGGGGAAAGCTCTTGCTCGGAAACATCACATTGTGACAGAATCTTGTCTGTAGGGGCAAAATTGCTTGGGAACATTTACTTCCAATAATTGGAACCATGTCAATTTTAAGAGTTCACCTTGCTTGGAATTTGTGGATGTTAACATCGCTACTGTAGCGTACTGTATAGTTGTACTGTAGAATGAGAAGGGCTGAGAAGACGTGAGAAACGTTTCAACTTACAGTAATTATTACAATAATTAAGCACGCACAATGATCGCATTGCTTTTGGTTGGAAGATCTAAAGCCCTCGGAAATTATTATCATTAAATGATTGAAAAGCTCGAGGTAGCTATCGAATCAGCTACCTTAGAATCTCTCTGCGAATATTAAAATTACAAGAAGTGCTTTCATAAATGACACTATGTGCTACTAGCTCATCCGTTCATGCTGCTGAGCTGGCTCATATCTTAACCATCATGTCATATTATAATCTCATCATCTGATCTACTTAAAAGTGTGCAATAGCTAAATCATCAATATTATTATCGTAACAATAATTCAGGGAGGAAGGAATAATCTTAGTCAGCTATAAAATATACTTGAGGCTAAATATATACCTTAATAACTTGTGTTCATGTGATTATAAGTTATATTATTATTGTATTATAATAATTATAAGTTAGGACAGCTTAATTGTCAAATATCATAAAATCCAGTAGCTTCAGACTCTGAATCTGCCCTCATTGAACCTTAAGTGCAATCGATAGATAGTACGGTAACAAAATCGTTCTAAATTGAGGATTTTAAATGTATTTTAACACATAGGAAGTTTCAGTAATTAATTATGTGGTTGCACAAAGAATCCAAATGAAATGTCGAAATTATTATTGTGATGTATAGGCGTTAAAAAACAAAGGCAAAATAAAAGCAATTAGACGGAAGCCTTATGATTTCTGAAGAATGTTTTTCAGAAAGTTGAATTTCTGGTCGTTTGCAGGAAACTGAACCCACTGACAATTCCTATCTTAAAATGCATTTAAAAGATTCTCAATTTAGAATAATTTTGTTTCCGTAAAATCCCGCCATATATTTTGATTGTAACTTCAAGCTTTGAGGGCACGTTGGAAAAGTCTGCACTGAAGCACACTGTCTGTGTAAGTATGAGTGTTGCTTAAGCGTCAAAGACAATAACACGTTGTAGGGGTGTTGCTCTAGAGAGCACTCACTGTACTCTCTACTGTTACAATCAAAGTCACTTGTGCTGGTTGGCCCGTATTTGCGTGGCTCGTCGTCACATGTGGCTGTGTTAATTGTGACCAGGCTTCATCGGAACTCACAAAGACTTTGAACTTTCACACAACAGCCCCTTTGCTAATTTAATGGCCCAAGAGTGAAAATGCAGGAGTTGCAACTGTTTCGGAACTTTTACACAACAGCTGAGTGGAACACACAAGAAAGGAAAATGCCTCGAGGGATTTCTATCCTCCTGTCTCCATTAGGTATAACATTATGGTTTAACATTTGGCGATGGAGTTGCTCAAACTCATTGGACGAAAGTTCCCTGGAAAGTTGAGATTGAGTGAAGGGAGGGAAGAGATTCTAAGAATATGTTTCCTCAAACTTCTTCTCAAACCCATGAACACTCCAGAAGACCTTTTTCAGGGAACCCAAACTATTCTCAATGGATCGAAGTAAAGCTGATAATTTCCCCTTTTTTTACTTGTAAATACAGTGACCCCTGTCTACAAGAGACTCTGTTGTAACAGTATTGTTTGAGACATGTTCATTCATTCCCCTTCACTATATCTAATGTTATGGATTCCACAACAAACAATTCTTATCATTCAATTGGGCATTTTTTAATAACTTGATCCTGTAGTGAGCCCTGGAAATATGTAATAATTGAGCCCCATGGTACCTATTTATCCTTGACTTAAGGTTCTGTAATAATTATTTTATTTGTTAAATTTAGTATTTTAGACTTGCTCCTGTAGAAGAAGTACACCGGAGGTATAGATTGAGTATTTTTCGAGTGGGAGTATTTGTAAAGAAATATAATGTTCAACAATTAATATTTATTAGCGTGTCTTATTCTGTAGCATGTCCCAGTTGAGGGTTTACATTATTGCTACATTTAAAAGCTCTTTGGATCTAAGAGGATAAAAAATGATGTTTTCAAAGTAATGAGGAAAAAGGACTCGTGAAAGGGCAAAAATTCATCGCACTTCTTCCCACTGCCCTGTTTGTCTTGAGTGACTCTAGGGCTATATAGGGATAGCAAATTCTGGTCAGGTCCTGTACCTTAAGTGCTTGTATTGTTGTAGTAATACACTTGTAGAACTCCTACTTGCCCGTGTGTACAAATGCCATGGTGCGTTATACGAGTCGGAAAGGATCAAGTCTACTCCTGAAGATTGGACAATTTGAGACCCGCAAGGAAACTGAGTCGTAACACTCTGCCGCGAATAATAATATTACCTTGAAGTTACAAGTGAGGAGCGAATTGCAAGAGTATTCATAAGTTGGATATAATCATACTAAAGTATATAGTATGGCGGACCCCCATGAAAGTGCATTTTATGATTAGAGGCCCAATATTTGAAAACACTCCTGTTTGAGATAATACAATCTTTTCTGTTTCTGAGTGTATGGAAATACAGTGCACTCCCAGGATGACCGACCCCATCTTAAGGACAATTTTTCAAGGAAAAAAAATATAATTACTTGAAAGGGAATTTTTGAAGAAACCGGAAATCTTGACCTGATTTTGGACACTATTTTTTCGTCTAAAAGGGATTATCTGAGACTTGGCCCTCCCACCTCAGGACCAATCGTCTTATGACAGAGTTTTTAAATAAATTTTTAATTCCTGTCGACTGGGATTTAAAATTTCGAAAAAACCGATTTTGAGGCCTTGAAGTGCTTTGAAAAAACTATAATAACTTTGATTACACAAAGCACATCTGGATCGATCCTAGCTTTTGAAAATAAATTTAATTTAGAAATCTTAATAGAATTTTTGGCGGGGTTTTCAATTGTTTTAGCACAATTTCAACATTTTGTTTCGTCAAGAAGGCATCATCTGAGACTTGGCCCTCCACCCGCAGGATAATTTGTCTTTTGATGACGTTTTTAAATAAATTAAAATAGTTTGAATTAATTTTGAATGTGTTGAACATTTGGGAAAAAAACAGATTTGGGGGCACCTGGAGACTCTCGAAAAATCGCAATAACTTGTGACTGAGGTGCTGTATCTCGTTCACTAATAAATTGTTAAAAGCTACTTTATATACTCTATGAGCTAATTTAACGCCAACCAAAATTTCGGCGGGATATTTAAATTCTTAAAGTTTTTCCCTCAAATTTTAGCATTATTTTCGTCAACAAGGAAGCATCTGAGAGTTGGCCACCTTCAGGCCACATGTGGTTACTGAAGAGCTCATTTTCAAGCAATTTGTTTGCAAAACAACAAAAATTGAGAATTTAATATCGTAGTTACATTTTCGCGGGATATTCAAAAACATGGACGTCTTCACAAATAATCTCACAATCTGAACGTTGGCTCTAGAGTACAAAACAAGTCAAGAAGGGACTTGCCTTTATTGAACGACAATATGAATGACAATACGGATGACAATTGACAATATTCTTGCTTGTTGCAGGAGAAAATATGTTAAAATGGAGATGAAAAATCGATGTTTTTGATTAGCCCGTCAAAAATGTTGACAACGATTTCGAAATTTTAGTCGAAATCATTCGTTTGTGCGAAGCAATAACCTTTGAATAAGCTATAACAAGATGACACATCTCACTCAAATACTATTGAGCTTTTTCGAGGGAGCTATGTTGTGACAAAAATCAATTTATCGAGATTTTATACCCAGGCTGATCACTTTTCTGATGAATACATAACTTTTCGGTATTGCTTGTGCATTTAACAGGACTTAATCCCTGGAAGCACCTGTCTTTAATTTTGTTTGGGTCATTCCGTCATGTGGGTTAGTAAGAGGGAAATGAAAAGATGTTTTTCCGCTAGTATTGACTCTATTGAAATGTCCAATGGAAAGTGAAGAGTGAATTATTCTGGTCCATTATGGCATCAAGCCAAGTTGTAAATAGTTTTTTAAAGTTTGATCATGCATGAAGAAACTGGAACAAATGATTTATAAATAAGGCTTATTTAACATAAAATGAGGATGTCAGGTCTTCATGGATTTATTCCAGAGTTTAAAAGTCGGTCAGTTGGCAGTCGAAAAAATTATTAGAACAACAAAAGGAAATAAAAGAAGGAAAACTTAAACAAGAAATAGAAAAACTCGAGAATATTGTTTTATGCATTTTAAAGGAGAAAAAGTTTCTTATGAGACAGCATGCTTGACTTTTCGAGAAACTTCTTTCTCATCCCTTCTTGACAATTCTTCGACCTGAGTCAGTTCTAAGATATAATTTATACTCGGCTTTCTTTACCGCGATAGGAGAAAGTTCTCATATGTAAATTTTATATTAGCACGCTCATGTACGGACAGAAATTATATGTATGTGACAAATAAGTTTATGTTGTCCAAACAAGTATCTCTTTATAAAGGAAATGCAATTTGAGGGGCTCCATTACAGCGGGATTGTACGGCCAATGCACTTGATGGTAACAAATCTCATAAATGATTCAAGTGTGGAAATTTCTTAACACATTCTTGGGAGTAGTACTTCCAAACAAATACAATACTCCTAGACCAGTTTCACAGATACTTCTGGGTCAATGGTAAAACCTATGGACCTTACAATATTTGGCTTTCGGCTTGAGGAACTGCACATCTTGACTCTCATCTTGTCAGCACAGTGTACCCTTACTATAACAGAATCCCTGGAAACAAAATATTTACCTCTGAACTTTTACCTCCAGTAATGACATCTCGGGAAACAAAGTGTTTTTTAATGCTGATTAGACCCTGGCTAACTAAGTGGAACTTACATTGCAGTATCTACTTAACCATGGAAATAGAATAGAAAGCTTAAATATGAGTCTTGCCTCAGAAAAGAGTGTGATCTTACAAGGGGAACCTTACCACAATTTCTTGTTCTAATTCTCCGTCCTCAAATTAAATCGACGATCTTCAAATAACGTGATACGTCAACTATGGATTTTGCAGGACTTATTTATAATATATGTTTATAATATATACTTTACTTACCTTACCCTTTATACTGTGCATGCAAAATACAGTAAGCACAATACATTTATCCTCCTCTGGTACGTTCATTTTTTTCCTAACCATTTAATCATTTATTTCCATTTAATATATAAATTATTGCACAGAAATAAATTGATAACACATTTTCTCCAATTTAAGACATTTGCATTGTGTTCCCCGGCAAGAAGTTCCTCACTGTTGAAAATAGAACGTACCAGGGGAGGATACATATATTGTGCTCACTGTATAACCTAACCTTCTTAGAACTATTCGTGAATGTAATACTCAAGAACTCAGTAATCTACACCTATTAATTTTTTGCAGGGTTACAAATCTCCTAGAAAATCAGTTATACGGAAATAAAATTACAAATTTCACAAATGGTGCCGCTTTAGCATCTCTGCTTAGTAATCCATCCAGGGACTTCTTGCCGCCCGAAAAGGTTCCGGAAATAAATTCGTATAATTATAATATCCGCATATTGCCTATTGGAGGAACAACATTCATATGCAGTTCATCACATGTTAAACTTACTCCTTCTAAAAGTAATTACGAAAATTAGAGAAATTAAAAATAAAGTAACTGCTTTGAGGGTACTCTTAATACATTGTAAATATGTACACGTGCACTCCCTTTATGAAAGATTTCTTTTTACAAGCACACTTTTGTCAGCGTGATAAAAAATAATAATTTGTAAATTTTTTCGTTCCCCAGAATGCTAGTTTTTCTCATGGAAGGTCATTAGCTGCAGTGAGGTCTGGCTACAAGAGTTCTCGTATCATAGTATTGTCTCAGGATAAAGGCCTATTTAATAGCGTTGATTTCCAAACAGCCTCCGTGATTTCCCCCAATTTTCCAGGTAGATGAAGGCATGAAATTCGATAGTTTTAGCTTTTTTGTGTAAACAATATCTTTTAAAATTCTCAGACACCTGCTCTCAAAATAATAGTTTTTTTCACCAATGTGTTTACTTTCAAAGGGGATTGTTTTTATAGAGCCGATTTTTCTGCTAATATTACTTCTTCCGTGAATCAAGTTCCCCTTAATTGAACCCTGAGGGAAATTTTATTTCTCTAAAGGAGCTCTTGAAGAGCCGATGGTTCGTTGGAAAGGATACAAAAAACCGTGCCAAAATCATATGATTAACGAGGACCAACTTAAAATAAACCCTCTAAGCAAGGAGACCCAAAGGGACAAATTTTCAGTCTATAAAAGTCCCATTCTCTTGCATGGGGAGAAAAATTAATACTAATGTAAATGGGATTATGACCAATTTATTTGGTCCTCATATTGAAAATTCTCATAATAGATTCCGTTATAACGAGAGTTGATGGCGTAAAACAATCCTCTCATAAAACGTTCTTATAGCAAGAGTTTCCTGCATCAACAAATGGGATCGTTTGGCGAGAGATGACTGAACGTGCATGTAAATAAAATGCATTAATGAACGGATTTGCAGTAGCAAGCTCTCTTTAGGGGATCCCGTTGTAGCCACTATGGACTCTTTGAGGGATCAGAATCCTGTAGATATGCTAAAATGCTATATGCTCGTTAATGAAGGTTCCTCCCATAGTGGATCGTTTCAAAGTGATATTGGAACTGGGATAAAGATCGGAGTCGTAAATCCGTATTTTTCCTTAAAGAGTTGAAAAGTTTATATTAATGTTTTGACTCGTCAATTTTAAACGAGTGGATGTTTATTATACCACTGGAACCCACCCGTTCTATGAACGGCCGCGACAGTAGGCTTGAGTGGAGCGGGTGGGTCCAGGGTTTAATTTGATTGGAACTTTACGAAACATTTCATAAAATTTGCCTCACATTTTTTAGTCCTAATATCGCAATTTGGTTTGAAGAAGGTGATATTAGCTCAAATGAATCCCTTTAAAATTTTACAACAAGAGCAGCATTTTGAAATGTTTCTATAAACTTCAGACCTTTCATGAAACATGGAAAAATCAAAAACTCTCCTTTCCCGGTCCTGAAGACGAATTTCCCCAACCTTTATATTTGGTTTTACGGGTCATGCCCACAATTATTAACCCAGAGGCCTGTTGAATAGCTCCTCGGAAAGCCCTTGAAATTCCTTACAATCTAACATCCAAAGAGAAATTGCAAAGAAAAATTTCTCCGTAACAAAAATTTTGTAATGCCGACAATCCTAAAATTATCATGACTCTGTTTCATGTTTCCGAGTATTGTGACCTCAATTTTTGGACAAAATCACTGAACTAAATTTAGAAAATTTAGAAAAGAATTCTTTTCAAAATGGGGGAATCGCAAATTTTGCTTTGTTGCACCTCTTCCTTATAATTCCTAGAGGGAGTTGAAAAGGTCACTCGGTATAATTATACCTCTCTGTATACGTAAATCTGAACAGTAGTGTAAAAAGATCCTAACGAAATTCGTCCCACTCCCTAACCCAAAGAGGTCCCCCTATCCGTAATCCAGGAAATCGCCTCTATACCTGCTATGTACATATTGTTTCCACAATGCCTTCCTCTCCCCCTATCTGTAACCTATAGTGTAGTATTGTCTCCAACTGATATGGGAAGAACAGTGAGACGGACACAGTGGTCCCCGCACTTTATACTATTAAAGATATAGCTCTTCCTTTTCTTTGGGTCCACTGAACGGAGAAAAGTTGAGCAATGTTTGTATTGCCTTTGTTTGTGGAACTCTCTGAGCCTTAATTACTGTAAAAAAGGAGTGGGCGTGGAAATGATTGGTGGAAGGAGCGGAGAAATTTTAAAGAAAGAACGCATAAAGTGAAAAGTTTGGGAACTGATGGGTTGTAATTATGTAAAATAAGGCATTGGTTCCCGCATGACTTCTTTTACAAATATTGCCCTGAAAAACCCTAGACTAAGTTTGAGAGAGGATCCAGCTTGGGAAGGGCTTTTGGAAAAAAATAAGCGAAGAATAGGGAATGAGTTTAAGTGCACAAGTGATAAGGTCCTTTTCTTCATTTTCAATTTCCTTTACAAATTATGCACATATTCAACATTTGGAAATTCATGTTGAGGCTGATGAGACCACACAAATCCTCATTGGAAGGAACCTTTGGAGCTGAATTTCCATAACAAAATTACTTTTAACGTATCTGTTTCCAAAACGGTGTCAGGGTACAAATCCCCCCCCAAAAAATGTCAAAAAAATCATTCAACTTTATTACTTAACAATTATTTTATCAGCTCACATTGACACGTAATTATTTACAGGAATATATTATTATATACATATGTATGCATTATATCCCGTAGAAGGGGCAATAGTAAAAAATATTTCATTCCACCATTTTATTGGAAATTTTCTTCTAGATTTATAAAAATAAATTGCTTCCCCGTAGCTCAAAAACTCCAGTGTGAGTAAAGGAAACTGTAGGCTATGATCTATAAATTGTTTAAAAGAGTAATTATTTTTCCTACCCCAATTTTGCTTCACTGTTTCAGTTCCTGAATTTTTGACTCGGAAAGATAATATTAGGTTCAAATTAATCCTCATCGCGTTTTCTACAACAAAAGTGTTCTAAATTGTTTTAGTGATCGACAGCCGTCCCTAAAAAATGACAAGATCAGAAACTCCCCTTTTCTGCATCTTTGCTCCCAAAGATGAAGCTTATAGACCTGCTGGATAGCTTCTCTGAAAGCCAAGTCCTATAACCCAGCGTGAACAAATATTTTCAAAATATTTTATGCCATGTTGGAAAAAAGCTCTTAGTGTACAACTGGATAACTATTAGCTTCAGAATCGGGAGTTCGCATGAGACATGTGATCAAGGAAGCTAACGTTACAATCATGTAGTTAAAATGAAGTCGTGGAGCATGGCTCCTACCCACGTGCAAGTACGCTCTACTTGTACGTGCATCTCTAAAAGTACGTAGTCAAATTTAAAACTTGCAATTTTTAGAACTGGATGCTTTTATACGGCGGGAAATGAACGATGTGCTAAAGCTGGGATGCAAAAGACATTTTTGAAACTACTCTGCTCTTTGAAAGCACCGCTGACTGTATTCATGCTCATGGAACCATTTCCTGAAACATATTACAATAGATACAGCATGTATGTATGTATTCTATATGTGTATTAATTAGAAATGAGCCCTTATTGAGTGAAACCTTTGCATATCTAATAGCTCGTGCTCTCGTGACTTTCCCCGAAGGAACTCGTAAATGTATTAGACATGTGCATTTTATACACACACATTGCGTACTCTCTTCATGAGACATACATTGCAAAATTTGACTATTATTCTGACCCGCTAAAAGACGTAAGAAGAATTTATATTGTGGCAAATCGGAATGTGACAAATATTGTTTGCTCTATGACCACTTCTTGCTGTTACGGGGAAAATGCTTTGGAGAAAAAAGGGGTCGCATGCTACATTGTGAGAGAACACCAAAAATATTTTACATGTAAGTTGTACGTATCTAAGTGAAGATCCAGTCATCCCAAATAATGCTGTTCATAAAGAAAATGTGTGCTCAGTGAGAAAGAGTCTGTCACTTCATACTACAGTGAAAGTGATATTTGAATAGAATCACTATGAGGGAGTCTTTTCACTGGCATCTATTCTCGTCCTTGTTGTCCATCAAACGTCACATGGACTGACAATGGCTGTGGATGCATCTTTGAAGTGACTGCTCTGTACGTTTTACTCTCACCCGTGTTAACTCTAGAGAGATCAGGGGCATCTCAAACGTTAGGACTGTGTACAAAGGGTTTAAAAACGAACTTTCTCCATGCCAATGCACACAGTGCACTTTCTCCGTGTCACCGCCCTTTGAGAGTAATTCATCCACAGGGGCAAAAAATAGTTACAATCCCCTTGTACCCCAGTGCTAATTTTTCTCACGTCAATAAGATTCCCATCAAAGAATGCTCTAGAATTTTGAGAGTTAAGTATCTTTTGCATTCTCATTATTGGGAACAAAACCTATACTAAATCTTGTCACATTCCCATTAGGTTGTTTATTTTATCCTTGGTACCGGTCCGACATTACTTTTCTAATTCTAATCTAATCCACTGCTACTTTTTCAAGTTCCCCGACTATGACAAGGTGAGTGATGCTAGGATAGATACTTTTAAGGGCGTTTCTGTGAGATAATTTCTCTGTTTGGAAGCAATCCCCGTAAGCCCCAACCTCTCACGATTTGACTATTTCTTTATAAAAGAACAGACGAATGTGATAATAAATTATTCTAGGGATGCTGTCAAAGACAGAGTGGGAGTACAGAACACACAGGACTCTTGTTACTGCAAGCCCACGCATAGAAGCATGCACTTACTCCAGAGGAGCTGAAATATTTGGAAGCATTCCCAATCACCCTAATGCTAATTTTTCCCGTTGTAAAAAAGCATGTAATAAATTAAAGGACGGTAAATAATTCTCAAGCGTTTTTGCCTCTGTAGCAAAATAATCTCATATAATAATAAAAATTTATTAGGGCGATTTCTTGGCCTTGGCCCTCACACAACCGTTTCTGAGGTTTATTCTTGATATATTGGTTCAAGTGTGAATTACAATATTATAAGCTAAAACATGGACATTACAGATATGTAGATACCTTTAATGGAGATATGCTTATGCTACAAACCAGTACAATTATTAATACACTGCGTCTCTTTCATCATAAGACTTGCTCTCTTTATGAGATTTGACTGTAGTATTCGAAACCAAGCTGGGAAGACTGTATTTCTGATTAGGACCCAAGCGACTCAGGGAACTATACAACCTTGATGTTTCTATTTGTTAGTTTTATTGCCATTCTTCTGTCAATGTCTGGATAAATTCAGCGGAGAAAATTAAATGTAATAAAATACGTCCACACGATTGGAGATTTTTGTCTTGCTCTTTTCCAGCACTATTGTCAAATCCCCCCAGAAGAGTACGATCTCTGTCTACTGGAGACCTTGGGGCTCAATTTTATGTCTTGCCAAGTGAGTCAATATTCTTTTCTTTATGTAGAAGTCGATACTATTGTAAGAGTCAATGTTTCCTTCTAACAATGAGAGTCTCATCCAATATAATGTAGAGTGTCTTTATAAAAGTATCCCTAAAAAGTATCTTCACATTAGTAGAAACAATATCCGGTTTTTATTAAGGGTAACATTCATTAGGGGAGTCAAACACTGCAAAGTAAATTTACTGTTATCTCTATGGGGCATTATATAGGTACAATAACAAGGCGCCAAGCACACGTGTAAAGCCAGGATGGATAAGGAGCTGTTATAAAAGGGTAGGTAATAATTATTTCAGTGGAGGCGGTGTAAACCAAATGTTTGTATAATTAAGAGGGTAATGGAAGACGAACGTAAAAACTCTTAATTAATTTAATGCTCTGGCTGTATTGCAAAAGTTTCCTTGTAATGAGGGCTCTTGTAGTAAGTGTTTACTGTAAGTTGTTCCTTTCACTATTACTTTCTCGCCATCCGAGTGAAATTATGAAGATTTTCGGAGGAATTGTATTCTTGGGGTGGGATTTGACTCAAATTAAAGCACATAATTGTTATGATTAGTTCCGAGGAATTGACGTCCTTCTGGGAGAGTAGGAATTTACACAAAGTGGGTAGATACTAGGAAAATGTATATCTACTTGTGGTTTACCTCCTTTTACATATACCCTGCTACAAATGAGCTCATGAGGGAATCCTTCAGGACAACTTTCCCCACATGTTTATTTTTCTTGGGAGAAAGCTTGAAGGGCTTCCTTCCACGCGCACCTATGTATATGTGAGCACAAAAATACTAAAATACAAACATACATACATACGAAAGCTAAGATTTCTATGAAATATGAAGAAAGAATCTTACTGTCAGGATATAAAATTTGTCTCAAGACTCCCAATTTTCATGTTTTACAGTGGGTATGTTACCAAGTGATTGCAGTGTCCCAGTTTGGGATTGACAATGAATAGGTACTATTTTTCCCCTCCAAGGTCAATCCTATTAACAATAAATAAGAGATTACTGAGTGATCTGTGAGAGGGAAAATTTGGCCGGAGAGGATAAAGTGAGTTTGATTTTGAGACGGATTGACAAAAAGAGAAAAGAGAAAGCGTGGGATGGGATGATTTATGGTATGACAAGGGGAACTCAAGTACTTAAAAGCACGCAGTCAATTCCTCCACTCATTCCTTTCATGTGGAGCTCAAGGCAGCTTTGGTGGGTTCCGGAGCAATGTTTTCCAGCCCTATCCTTTATTAGCTCATGCAAATACTATGGAAGCTAGAAAATATCCAGGATTTTATTTAAGAAAACTTATCCCAATACTAGCCCTGAATATTTCAGTAGCTCTGTAATTATTATGTAATGTCATTATGACCGCAACAACGCATCCTCTCCCTAACGTTACTGCTACAACCAGCCTCATTTGAATTCCGTACCCTGAAAACAGAAAACAAACTACCGTCAAATTGAGATGTACTGATTATTTTAGGTTCAGGTTCGTATAGGGGACGTTATAAAGGAAAAATATAAAATTAGTGTAATGACTCTAAATTTCCTTGCAAAGGGGCTCTTTAAGTCGATTGTATCTTTCTTATGTGAATTTTCATATGAGGATAAGAAATAGTTAACGTTATTATAAATACAGTTTCCCTTAAAGTGGAAGCCACATATAATATAAATAATAATAATAATTTTTATTCAAAGTGGACAGACTTTGTTGTTTTTATTTACAGGAGTACACGATTTCAAGTGTCACTCGGCTCTTGTTAGAACTGTTGTAACAAGAGTGAACTCCATTTTGATTGAAATGATGAGAAGCGTCTTTACCAATTTAAGCCCTAGTTAAAAATATTATAGCTCCATTACATTCTGCTAGTACACCCATACTTCCAAATTTCTTTTCCCACTCGGCGAGCAGTAGAATTTCCCTTGTAAACCAAATTGCTTTGTTTGTCGAAGGAAATTGGGAAAATAAGTGATTGGGAGGGAAGGAGTGAAAATTGTTTTTCCCTCGCTGTTTTATTAAAGGGCTGTAAATTATAGGCAAGGGGAGAAAAACTTGGCTTCACAAGACAGTGTAATGTCGAAGGAGATTTATTGAAATCAGAATTGATTTTTAAGACAGCTCCTCTTCCACTTTCCGTTTCCTCGCTCACAATATTATATTTCTACAGTATATTTCCACTACACAGGACCGAATGGGAGTAGCGATTCCTATTTTTAAAATCGTACCCTCCAGACGGAGTTGCTTTCGATGGGACGGCATCCAAATACTTATGTAGAGAGAATGTCCTTGACAGAGGGTCCATTATAGCAAAATATCACGGTAGATTTGTCGAGATTCGTGTAACACTAACTGCTCCTGTTTTCTCCGAATTGTCATCTTCCCCAGAGTTAACGGCCCGACGATGCGGACGAAGGGCTTAAATCTAGCAGGTCTCTTAAGTTGTACAGTGAACGCTCGTTACAGACGACTGTGTCTGAATAAGTCCTGGACCTGGGCCATTTTATGGTTACTGTTGACTTTTTTTTCAATGTGTGGAATAATTTCAGTTAGATCTCTGTTCCAGGACAAATTGAGCTCTACTTTCCCAGCCACAAAATTACCTTTCACCTTCCCCATTTACTAACCCTGTATCTAATATTCTACGTAACTTCATCCCTACCTCCCCTCTCCCTCCTAACCTACATTCCACACTACCTTCCACGGTAACTAAAGTTACCCTCTGTACAGCCAGCCATGTGATTACAAGTGAGCTCCTCAGAACACAAATTTCCTCCACTACCTATCAGTATTTTACTCATGCATGTGAGAAAGCACCTACGATACTTTCCCCCAAGTTGTCAACCAGATTTTCCCAATTTTAATTTCAACTCTGACCCCGTGTTCTCTAAATTCGACTTAACATTTGACCTAGTAATCAAAATATGCAAATTCTGGAAAAGAATTTCCTCAAACAGGGGGGAACAAATTGTGGATGAATTGAACGCTAGATTGCCATATATGCGGGCTAGAGCGTAAGTAATTACATGATGTAACACATGGTATACTGTACCTTTTACAAATTATTCTACAGCCTCTGAACTGAATGAAAAATAAACTGACAGAGAAGGTAAGGTAGTGGGTACTATTGTGGAAGCTGTAGGGATATAGATTTGGTGGAAGGTAGACAGAAAGTGGAAGGTAATTTTGTGGCTGGGAAAATAGAACTCAACCCTATAAATGTTGAGGATTGAATGATCCCATAATTGGGAAAATTAAGTGCACTCTCCTCAAATGAGTACAATTTATCTTGAGGGGTAAAAATGTTGAAATGCTTTCCTGGAATTATTCTCATTAGTAATGCTAATCTTTCACTTAATACTGGCATACAGTATCGGATGGAACTTATTATTGGTTTCAGGGGAGCTGCGATACCCATATTTCACTGTGAATGTTACATATATCGGAGAAACCTTAATATTTTATCAGCGAGGGGATTTTTGCTGTGACAATAATTTTGTCGGAGTCATTGTTTATCGGAGATTTTTGTAGAGAACAATACGACAGAAAATGTGTGGGAAGAAAATCCTCAATGGCGTAGCGTTCCAGTTCGGAGATTTAGTAAAGGAGTTTTGAAAGCAAATAAATACCTCACCTCCGGTTGTAAATATAATAGGATCCCTGAAGAAGTAGGTTCCGGAAATGGTCCGACTTCCTTCACTACAATGAATTGCTTGTATGTCCTGACTTGACCAAACTCTTCCATGTTCATCTTGACCATGCGTTCAATGAGGAATAGCTTTTCTGGGAAAGCAATATAAATATAAAGCCTTGTAAAGAGCCAAACAATTTGAATCTTTTATTGACTGGCACTAAATATAGTAGATATATAGTCCACTTGCCCCAGAACACCATCCTACAAGGTCCAAGATGCTGTACTAAAATTATATTGCTTTTTTAATTTTTTTTTTGAAACAGAAAATTAGCCCTAGAGTTTGTGCCTATAGCGTAAATGATTTTTCCCTGAGTTTTTTATAATAATGAGAACGCTCAAGTGTAAATGGATTTTTGCATCTGTTAGAAAAAGTTGGAAAGAAAAACATCTCGTTATTTGATTTCAAGTTCGTAGCCAACTGTAAAAACAACATTTGAAAGCATCTTGATATGTAGGATCACGTATAGGTATCTACATATGTATATGTGCATCAAACTGCAGTACATGGAGAATTTGAGAAGAGAAGATTGAAAATGCTGGATCAACTTTCCCACGACTTTGTTTTTCATTTGATCTCTATCCTCATTATGGGATTTCCCCTCTGATTTTTATCCTCGTCCTACAGACAAACTGACATGTACTATGTAGTACTACCTATAATTACTTATACATATATCTATGTATGTATATCAATCTGTCTGTGGAGAAACTTTCACTTATTTCAAAGATGGAAATGAATTTTAACCAGGTGTAGTTACACCGTTTGAATTGCAAGGACATACAAATGAAGTTATTTCAACGGAACGAACAATTTCAAAAAATATGTTAAATATTGTTAAAACGGAATTAAAATTTGGAATGTATCCGGAAATAGACACAGTCGAAACTTTTTGCAAATAATTCGAATTCCTCAGTCGTGTCAAGCATGGCAGCTCTTGAGTGATTAAGTCAGTTATAATTTCAGTCCAAACCCTTACACTCAACAGCTCGTAATCCAAAATCTGTATTAAATATAATTCATTTTATTTTATTAAAATTCTGGCTACTTTGAAACTTTGAAACCCTCATACTTGCATCAAGTAGGCTTTGAGGCTAATTGCGATTTTATTTAACAAGAGCCTACTCGTATACAGACGAGCTTATAAGGAGAACAATGAACATGCTCTGTTAAACCTGCATGTTTTCAAATATTCCCCTCGCCACGGGGTACAACACGGTGGACGTGTCCTGGGTATCCCAAAATATTTTTCTCTCCACCCTCCCAAGCCTACATTTTTTGACTTGGAAAGACGATCTTGAGCTCAAATGAATCCCCATGAGATTTGCTAAAATCACAGTGTTCCAAAATAATTTTACGAATGAGAAACCCTTAAAGGAAAAGGGCATGACTAGGAGCTCTCCTCTGCCGCAACTTTGCCTAGTAAAGATAAATCTCCTCAAGCTTGCTCCTTGTTTTGCAATTATCAACTGATAGACTTGTTCAGTAGCACATTTGAAAGATAATATTTGTAAATGTACAGTATCAAAAAATATTTTGAAACCAATTTTAATACTTGAGTTAAAATTTATCTTTAAACATTTCTGACGATGTCTCACTCCTTTGAACGCTGTATCGAGTGTTTTTGAGCCACGGCAAAGGTAAGAAATACATTTTGAAAAATAAGGAAAGATAAAATTTACTGCAAAATGAGGAATTGAATATTTGTCTAGAGTGCGTTTTCTATAAGCTATGGGGAGGGGGAATCTTTTTGAGGCCCCTATGTATCGTACAAAAGGAAACAGTTAATTAATATTGTGGCAAACACTATGAAAATATTTTAGCTCATGTCGTGGAAACGTTCTCGAACGATGGTCTATTATAGCGAGAGCATGCTGTGCGAGATTTGCTTTCCCTTTTGAGTTTAACAGCGGGACCTTTGAGGTGAAGGAAAGTGAGCGAGTGAAAGTATATTTTGTGCTGATCTGAGGAATGCGTAACCGCAGTCACTTTCTTATCCCTGTAACTCTTTGTAAGTTCCGGAGACAGCTTGTTTTATTTACTAATCTGAGATTTCCACTTGACAGGACTCGTGTGGAGTCAATTATCTCGATGCATTATGTAGCACCCTGAATGTTAAATGGCTGAAGGGGACGTAATTTCCGGTAGAGAAACCCCACTTTTTAATGCTTACTTTAAATTATTTACTGACACTTCTAACAACAAAACTTCTCTACCAAGATGCATAGATATTCGCACGCATCCTCATCTACCCATCTCTAAAGATACTATATCGACGGAGTTGCTTTGCTGCTATATACAGACCTATGTATTTTGTCTCCAGCTAGAAACATTTATCCTCCTCACATTTTAGAAAATCAGTTCAACTCTTTTTTACAACGGTACAGCATTAGTCTACAACCTTGTTATTACAGTCCCCCTTTGAGCGCAGTCTCTACAGGAGTAAAATCATTTATACACAACCTTTACTGCAGTCAATTGAAGCTCGGCATAGGGACCTTGTATTATAAAAACCCGTGTTGGGTCCTGTGTGAGGTGAAATTACAGAGAGTGAACTGTTCCTGCACTCTAGGGGAAATATACAGGAATTAAAAAATCTTCGGATATTAGAAACCTCTTCCTAAATTCCTGCTTTGTTCTAAAAATGTAGATATTACTTCAATCTCAAAGATATTTGGACCCCTTCACCATTTAAAATGATTCAGAAATAAAATCCTACACTGCTGAAGAGATTTCTTTCCCTTTTAAACACCTTTTAGTTTTCCTGTTCCGTCATCATATTTTGGCTTGCGTTTCATGCGTGTCCCAAGTATTTTCCCCTCCCATCACAATCAATCACAACTAGGAGTGTCCTAACTTTCCTGGTCTCCTTGTGAGCCACAAAATGCTACTCGTGTACACTCCCGCTATAAGAGACCCCTGATGTGAGTGTGTGGTTTCTCTAGAAAGAAACTACCGTGCTGTAGGGAACGAATAACAGGAATAGATGCAAACAAACTAAAACGTATCGATTCTTTCCCAATTAGAGAAACGTTAATTTGTCTCGTTTAAATCCATGACAATACAAATATCTTGGTACAACAGACCCCCTTAACGGGGCTTGAGTCCTACATACAACATAAGCCTAATTTTTTAGTACATTCCAGTTTGCTACTAGGGTTCCGCTTAGAAATGTATGATGTCATTCCTCCTTGTAATGGATCCCTTTCAAGGAGTTTTGTCATTATAAGAGAAAAGAAGGGAAAGTTATAGTTTTTTTGCATTAATTTTGGACTGTGTGCAAATATAATATAAGAGTGGGTGTGCTGTTATTAAGGAAGTTCAGAGGATTCAATCAACGGAGCTCTTCGGAGGGAATCTAACTTTGAACATTCTCAACACCCTACAACCTTTGATCCGGGCGACACAAGGACAAATGAGAAAAATATTAATTTTCCGAGTAATTACTATTGTTATGACACATGTGATGTAGTTCTTTGGAAAACATATGGGAAATAACTCTCAATGCTTCCCAAAGGACAAATTGTACTGCAAGTTTCGTTAATTCTATGAATTTTGCTTCCTCCACTTATGTAATTAGGAAAGAGCTGATTTTAATAAAGGGTACAAGCTCTTTGACAATTCCATTGTTTCATTTATTATGGATCAAACTTTGTGCATTACTACAGACCTTCTTAGAAGAGGGTGATTGTACAGGAACAGGCCATTCTTGAATATACTGTCTTTGGCCAAAATGTTAGTTCTTGTTCTTACAGATATAAGAGCATGCAGATTTCACACTCGTATTAATACAGACACATTTGAAAAGCAATGTCTTCACAGGAATCCTAATACGTGGGCATGTTCATAGATACCAATTTTATTTTTATTTTCGTAGGAGCATTTCATTTTAAAACTTGAATTCTGCTCTTCAGGAGTCCTCTTACACAAAACGCATTGAAGCATTATTGTATTCATTCATTCAAACTTATTATGTCAATCGGGTCTCGCCGATAACATATTTTGTATTACAGTAACCATGATGATAACAGAAGGCTCTTTTTTAAGAAGTTAACAATATTAAAAATGTGATTGGATTCCTCCACTTTGAAGAGTGATGAAGCATTCCCTTCTTACATTTTTAACATATGCAAGGTATTGTTCTCTTTCAGCTTCATAATGTTTACATCTCACGAATAGATGGTAGATATTATTAGTTGCATTCAAATTACATAATTTACTAAAAGCACTGTCAAATTGTAGTTTGAATTTCCGTAGTATGTTGTGTGATGTCCCACTCTGAGTTGAGCAAAGTCTTTTGGCACTAATGGGAATTTATCTACGATTTCTAAAAGTTAGAGTGTGCGTATTCATTTTAAGATCTTTAAATTCTTGGGAATAAGAAGATTGAATGATTCGTTCCACGTCTGCTGCTTCGTACTGATTATTCACCTATTGAATGATGACTTCTAGATTTTCCTGTAGCACTTGATTGGATTGCTTATTCCAGATCGCGATGAACCCATGTTTTAGAGAAATGTTTTTAACCTGGAGCATCCGATTGTATTTGGAATGAGTCCTTAGGAATTTTGATAGTTCATTCAGACTGTCAGAGCATAGCCTAACATAAATATTTGCATTGAGTCGCAGTATACGTATTAAGAATAGGATTGTGAGTTTGATTCTTTGTACTGAATAAATTATCTGTTTGAATTTACTTTCCGTTTCTGATCTTCTCCAATATCTTGGGGTAGTCTTTGGTAGTATTGCAGCATTATTGTAAAGCATAGAAAATACAGAATATAATCATAACTCAACGAACTCTGGGAGCATTAGGCAATCATAATCAATTCAAATAGTCATCTCCATCAAATTTTCAAAATCCTAGTGAAAATTTTGGCGCGAAAAAGTAATTACACATTTTTTAACAGAATTTTTAGATATTTTTTATTGCTGAGAGCCTTTTGTGACAGCGGCAGGAGATTAGGTCAGAGAGGGTTCGGTTACTTCGTTGGAAAGGGGTGTCGTCACTGGCCCAGAGAGGCCATCATACACCTTTTCAATCAACTGGCCAGAACGTTCGAACGCACAACAAAAGATACATTGGCTCCTCCAACCTCAACACACCAAAACACCTCACGCATAAATACTTTGACAATCACAGAAATAGACTTGGATTTTCTGTACCTTTCAAAACACTGGATAAAAAAACCAAAATCGACAATATTCAATGAATTCAAAATAAATAACAAATAACAAATAAACTAAAACACTTTTATCTATAGATATATATTATTTCATGCATTTTGCAGGTAAAACATAACATCTTTGCCAGCTCCGGGACTTCTTCATCATCAGGTGAATGTAAACTAAATTGTTGTGGAAGGTTCATTCAACACAATAACTAGGAGCTGGAAAACCTGTAAGATTTCAGCTTCAACTTGGAGTCATGCCATGGGTATATTGTAGTAAATAATTAGTAACTATAATTTTAAAATGTATTTCTTTCCCAACATTTCAACCATTTCGTCAAACCATCCCTCTTCCTCATTCAAAAATATGTAAGTCGAGTCAAAAGAGTTGGATCTGAAAATATTTATAATAATTATTAATACATTTCAACATTGTCCTATTAGGATTAATCGTATATTTTTTTTAAAAGAGGCGCACATGGTAACAAAATTTACTGTTTTTAATTTACAGCCAATTATAGGTAAATAATCTCAAGACCCCATTCCAAAATAATATGCAGAGCGCGTCTGTCTCTACTAGCCCACATAAATAACAACGGTAAAAAATCTATTCAATTCCCTCTTGATTAAATAAATATTTTCCCAGATTTTCCAAAATTTGCTTCATCCCGCTAGTTCAAAAACTCTGGACACAGAGGTGAGGAAGTTGAGCAAAGTCGGGATATGTTTTGGAAAGACTGAAATTTCCCACTTAAAATTGGAAGCTCTTGAAAAGCATAAAAATCACTATTAATGGTAAAAGTGAATTGTAAAGACAAATTGCTTTTTAAGGGGGCCTGTAAAAGCGAGAATAGAAACTCTGGATGTATAAACGCGAGTTACCTTCCGAAACTGATAAAGTTTTATTGGTTTGTCTTTGGTTGGGAGCCATATTATATTTTGCTAGATTTTGCTTGAATTTCGATGTTATTTCATACACTCAGCATACATTGACAGGATTTAGTAATAATAATTATTTACATTATTACATTGAAATCTCGCAGTAAGGGTTACGCAACCCGAGACTTTTGTCCCTTGAGGCAGTCCGCTAATGGACTATAAGACCGAGTGACAATCGACCTTCTCAAAATAGGTCCGTCATACACAACCAACCCTTATAGCAAGATTTGACTGTAATTATTGCTTGTGGTTTCAAAGCAAAAGCATAAAACCGCGAGGCTGTTTTGTTATAGAGCTTAAAAAGCTTGGGTTTTGTAATCCAGACAAATTGTGGGATATGTGGGATCAATCGGATGTTTCCAAAAATGGATTGTGAGCATTAATGGCGGCAATCGAACGGACGTAGGCGTCATTCTCATCTCCCATCGCCAAAGCGTCCAGACACTCAAGAAAGATTTCCGTGGTGAAATATTCCTGGCTTAAATGTGTGTATTCCAATGCCATTGAACCTGAGTTGGGATTTGCATTGTGTGAATGGCTTTGTAACAAAATTAAATGTAAGGACCTTTACATCTTGTGGTTCTTACTTTCGTGAATAAATATTTTGAACCCCAACTCCTATCGCAATCGTCGAATCGAATCACATGCAGTGTTACAGTACACCAAAACAACACGTCTCACTCTGTATTTGGAAACTCCTAATATAACTACCGAAAATAGACAAAGATGACTAGGGTTTTGGTGGCCCTTTACGTAATCGAAAAATGTTACCAATATTCAAATTTACAGTCACTTTTCTAGTTTATTTTAGTAAATAAAAGTTTTATAAAAGTACCTACACACTATAATAGTTTTTGTAATACAGGCAGAAATTGAAGGGTTGTAAGTGCTAAGGCTGTATCGACCAATAACTAATCATTATTATTACTCACCACTTGGAAAGTTTGTTGAACAAATTCAGCCAGAAAAATATGAACGTTTTGTTTCTTTCCTTAATGGAATCGTAATGACGGAGAAGTTGCTCAGATATAAAGTTCCAGTTCGAATGAAATGGGAGCAGGGACAGATTGAACGTTTATAGCAAAAGTAAGATGGTAACAGTAATGTAAGTATATACCCCTGAGAAAATTTTATTGAATTAGAAGAACCTTGAGTCTCATTGAATGTCATCAATGAATTGTCACCACAAAATGTGAGATTTTTTCAAGTTCTTCCCAATTGTCTGTCATAATTCATTATTATTATTCCAGGGTATTTAGGCCAAGAAATATTTGAATTAAGTTGGAAAAATTGGACTAGCTATGTATTTTCCTTTACCCATTGACACAAATGCAGAATTAGCTCCTTTGTTTCCAACTGACCGGTTGTGACGGACTTCGAGGGATATTCACAATAATAATTATTACAAAGCTCCGCTTTCAACTTACAAGGAAACACGTAGATGGAATTTAGAGACTATTCTCCCTTTCTTGTCGGTGTTAATATTCTAACTAAATTCTAACTAACGGACGAGTATTCAGTTTCACTTACTTTCACTCCTTCATAAAAGTCATCCATGTTTTCAAAATGCATTAAGAAAAACGATTTATTATTTTTTCCTTGCCTCCAGCTCATGTACGTTTTCAAAATCCCTGCAGTCGATTAATACTTTTTTTTTGGGGTAGTCCTTTGGGAAATCTAAAGTTGATTTGGGAACATCAGATATGTCGAATATACTCCCGGATTGCTATTTCGTCTAAAATACCTACAATTCCCCATCCCTATTAATAATTATACCAAAACACCCAAAATTATTTCAATGACGGAAAGATCGGGGGAAAATAATTATATATAATATTCCCCAATACATAATAATTATTACAGAATACCCAAGATTTATTTGAGTATTGATTTTTAGAATTTAAAATTCAGCGAAGCCACAAAGTATCAATGATTTTCACACAGAAGAGAAAATATTGGCTCTTCACTTCTCTTCACCGTTGCCTCTTTTTGTATTCATCTATGATCACAAGCAATATTTGAATCCACCGTCCTTAAAATATAAGCTTCAAGGAAATGTTACGGGACTTCATTTATGCATGTATACGCGTGCTTGGAGAAGACTGGAGAACTGGAACAATTATTACTAACGTTCAATAGGAGTAACGTGCAGTGGAATGAACTTCTTTCTTGGAAATTCGCCCTGATCTAATACAACAATCAGATTCAACCCATTGTCGTGTGTTGCCAAACTTGTTACCAGTTTCATAATTTGAATGTCTTAGTACACACTTCGACAATGAGAAATTCTAGATGTGCCTTTGAAGCTCAAATGCACACCGGGAAGAATAGTTACGCAAAAGACAAATGCATATGTGTATTCTGAAGACTCGGGAAAAAGTACTCTGCTTTCTCCGTAAAGCGTTATAAGTGTACTTACGCTAGAATGTACATCATTGTAAAACCCTTACAGATAATGGTGTCCCTGGAAGAATGAATAGCTAATTGGCATAGTGTCACAACAACTTTCCACACTCGAATTCTTACCTTTATCATGACAACAAGAAGACTGTCACAGAGCTAACATTAACTGTAACGGAGTGTGTGTAATGAACCTAAGGCTTGAGCATCTCCAGACACGAATAAAAGAATTATAATTGCATAAACGCTCTGATCCCCGCAATTATTACGGGCACACATTGAGGACCTTCCAGAAATATACCTCGTAATGGGATATTAATAAGCAGTACAAGATACAGACGATTCTATCTGAAAAGACTCTCCCTCTGGTGACACTTCCTCTCACAATAAGACCTTCCCGAGAGTGTGCATTTCCGTGCTCAATAACACCCCTATTACGAAACTTACTTCATAACGGATCAATACCTCAAGATGATGGGGCGTTGTTGCAGTGACAGTGGATTGTACATCGCAGCACGGCAAATCCCTGACATTGGTAGGTGATTATATGATTTTCATCCCCAGAATATGCCCTACAATATTTTATAAGAGCATAAAATTTCAAGGTGAGGGCCATCATTACAG
This sequence comes from Allacma fusca, assembly GCA_947179485.1. NCBI lineage: Eukaryota > Metazoa > Arthropoda > Collembola > Symphypleona > Sminthuridae > Allacma > Allacma fusca. The sequence goes on along the minus strand of OX359249.1, from coordinate 1,936,407 downwards.
GAACAGTGAACGGGAGGTGAAAGCAGTGAAAGTAGAGACAGCCTGTGGGTAAATTGTAGGAAATGATGGCCAATCAGCTGTTAACTATCGCCGTGATGAACAGCAGGACCAAAAATAAGGGTTTCTTCTCTTGTGATTTTATTTGGAACACGTGGTAATGGTCCTTTTTGACTCCGATATCAAAGTGGAGAAATTACCCTGAGACTCATCATTCTCCGTAGATTACACATGATTTCCACTGTTCCTCAAGAAAAGTCATGAAAAAAAACCTTGTTTTTAGGAGGAAGTGAAGTGGTGGAATACTGACTGGTTAATCTTGAGATTTGAATGTGTACAATTCTGCATGTGTGTTAAAGGAATTTGCTCCAAGGAAGTGTACTCATATCTCTATAGTTCTGCCTGAGAGTAATTTCATATCATAATGTTTGCCAGGCCTCCCCGTGCCCATTCCTAGGTTTGCTAATGTCCAGAGAAAGCTCGTATTATGTGGTAAATAGATCGACAACGAGCTGGGAATCTATCTCCTGGAATTTCCTATGTTTATCCCATATGATCATTTCCATAGATTCTCTCAGACTAATGACAGTCATTGATGCTATCGGAAGGGAAAGTGGGGAACCTATAGTACAGTTTACTCTCATTAGCAGAGCCTCACTTGTGTAAACAACAACATTTTCCCCACACAGGCAACATATCTAGCCACATTCTCATTTAGCTCAATATTAAATTTGTTTTCTGGAAATAAATTTCTCCTTATAGTATAGCTTAATGTAGATGAATGTAGATAACACATGCGTAGTAAAATCTGGTTATATGGATATTACTACACATTGATTGTGCACATATTGTGTCATCTCATTAATTAGGACACTCTTGCGAGAGCTTTTTTTAGAGTCAAAGCATTTTGGTCTATAACACGGTCATTGATATACATACATACAAGAGTAGAGAGAGAGGCATACTGTTATACAAACATTTACTGTAGTAGTAATTACTTATGTGCATTGAAGGGTCACATTCTTGGGATTCTCTTTTCGCAGGGACAGTTCCCCTCAAACTTTGAGTTTCCCTTCCATTTCTAATCTGCAATTCCTGTAGGAAAAGGCTGGCCACGTGGAGCTGAGAAATTTTTTCCGATGAATCCGCCTCGTATTACGTGTCTCAGCATTGGTAATTAGAGGAAGTAGGCCGGGAGTCTTTAGCCATATCATGTCCACTACTCCCATTCCAGTCCTTGTCCATCAATTTCACCGGTAAAAGCCGGGCTGGAAACTTTTCCCCAGATAATACTCATTTCCTCAACTTTGTAGATGCATAGATTAGATGTAATATATACGGTGTATGCACAGGCAGTTTCACTGTCTATACAGCGAGGGTCATTGTAACGGCATAATTGAAAAATCCCGAATTCGACAATTGCAAGTTTATGCCGGTAGAGTCAAAAAAATAAGCTACTAGTTACCAGAGATGTGTAAAAAAATCTACCGAAGTATACACTCTATCTATAAATGGTACCCTAAAGGACGATTGGTAAAAATAACAAATGAATAAAAAGCTCTTCAATGGTATGTACTTTTAATTAATTGGCTCTATAGAGAGAATGTTCTTGTAAGAGCGTCTGTTATAAAGAAACTATATTCAAGGATTGTTCTTCGTTTTTCATTCACCAACTTGATTATTTCTGAAAATTAACTAATGGATGAATTGAAAATTGTGCCCTCTGTGTTCTTTCTATTTCGCGAACAACATGTACGACAGGAATTGTTTCGAGATATGAATGGCTCGTCGTGCTCAAGAGGATAAAACGAATGAGAGCTAAAACGGTAAACAAACTGTTTACACATTGGAAGTATCCCCCGCCTCATACCCAATCTGGATTGAAATGAAATTTTGTGCGAGCTTAAGTACAGATACCTGGCCCAAAGTCCCAGCACGTACGAATGTTCGGGCCATCTCATGCTGGTTTGCCCGAGAATCCATACCGAAGTTTTGAATTCTCACTCGTCGCTAACCATCACTGTCCAACTTGAATTTTCAAATGTGAAATCCCCTAAGAAATTTTCATTTTCAAAAGTCGGTGAATTAAGGTAATATTTGCTTGATACTTTTTTGGCATTCATGCATAATAAAAGGTAACAAGGCTCAAATACTAAAAGCTATTGGTGACCACTAGTTTCTTGGCCTCAGATTGGCCAATATTGGTCACATCTGGTTTTTTGGCTTCGGATTGGTCAATATTGAACACAGATATTATTTAATTATTATTTCCCCACATTGTAGTATTTGCTTTCAGATTTTCTAAAATTCGTGTAATTAATTTTTGCAGTCATGGGGGTCACGTACAAGAGCGAAAGTTGGAATATTTGATGGATTTTGAATTGACCAGCTGGTTAATTCAATAAAATTTTGTCTTGAACATCTCTAGGCGTAAATTTGTAGCGAATCTTGTGAATTGAAACTCATCAACCCTGCTATGTAATTTATACGTTGCGAAAAAATTATTTTCGGGTCGGGTGGGTGGAAGACTGTAGGACCTTAGTTAATAAATACAAAAAAATACAATTGGAAGCCATTTTGAAGCTATTGGAATACAAAATTTGGGATTTTGTCAAAATAAAATTCTGAAGAAATAAACTTACATTACAATGAAACTCGTCGAGAACAATAGCCCGTGATGAGATAAACGTGTGTTTATGGAAGAGCAGTGTGTGCCCATAAAATGTGTGTCCAATAATTATTTAAGAAATTTATTCTGTGTTCCAATAAAATGGGGTTTAAAAAACGGTGTAAAGATGCTTCGCTATGTGCTTTAGTTGTACTTCAAAGTAGGAAACTAGGGCAGTACTTTCAATTTTATGCTGGTATGCATTTTGAATATTCTGTAATGCAAGAGTAACTTGCCGCAAACATTAACAAACACTAGTAAAAGCCCTGTGCTTCACACAGGGGCAATTACTGGAGAATTGTTGAGTATTGAATTAGTCGTTGAATCAAAGATGCACATCCTTCCTCGAAGGATAGGGCTTATAGGCATATAAATAGGATAGGCATTAAAATCAAGCTTCTTATGTAGGTAGGATAGGATAGTAACCGAAGTCTTCAGCGTGAAAAAATAGGAATAGGATAGTCAGCCTTTTGTACTGCAAGTATAAAGGAATATAGGCAGGACTGGGCTTCATATAAATGTTGCCTAAAATATAGGAAGGAATCCTCGGATTTAGTGTATATGTATGTCGAATAATAAGACATGCACAATTTTTGGGCGATTCTGGAGTATTTTCAGGCTCTTTCAACGTTGTAAATTCAGTGTGGTTCCTGCCCTTTCTGAATGAGCATTCATTAGTATCGTTCATTCTTCTCAAAAGCTTTAAAATATTCAAATTTTTTTTATTGTTGCTTAGTTTTTTCATTTTGAAATGTTACAGCAATACATAATTTTCCAGACAGACTATTATGTTGAGTCGGAAGTGATTAAAAGATGAATGAACAAATTAATTAATATACTTATTGCTTGGTCATGCATTTCAATAATTTTGCTTAAAATGCGGAAATTATCAATTATTAATCTGTTGCTTACACTTTAACACATTGTAATTACCTTACTGAGATAGTTGGATTTTTATACTGGCTTAAGGAGTATACATAAGTAATGTGCGGACGCAAAAGGAACGCTGTTCATACACAGAATGAAATTTATAGGATAGGAATAGGCATGCATGCTGCTATTGTATCCTTTATAGGAAATAGGTAGGCAGCTTGAGTAGGCTTGATTATCCTATATATATAGGGGGATCGAGTTTTCCATTAATATAAATAGGATATGTAGGATGTATTCTTAGTTCCCATTTGTAGGAATGCGGACACATATGTGCATCTTTGCTATAGCTCCTTATTGAGTGATTACCTTGCGGAACCGTACTCGAACTCGTACTCGAAATCGAAGCATCGAGTATGGACTCCAATCCAAGGTACTCGTACTCGCCACATATACGAGTACTCAGGAAAATACTTGAAATAAGCGACCGAGTTCCAGTTCAGAACCCGAACTTGTTTCATACTCGCGAGTACGGAACTGTAAATACCGAAATCCCGTACTCGTACTCGTGCCGTGACTCGAGTCTTCATACTCGAGTATTTAATAATAACAAGACCACAATTGAACAGTGATTTTTTTTAGATTCATTTAATTTCTCACAAATAATTCCCCCAAAATTTTAAATTGAACATGCAGTTGGTAAAGTGTCTGTAAATTTTCAATCAATTCAACTACGTCTGTCGAAGAGTTTGTGTTAATATGTTCAGCCATTAGAATTAACTAATTGTTTTAACTTTAATAGTAATGTACTAAATGGAGAGAGATTATACTTTGAAACCTGAGAGAGTCGTGACTGGTGGATACAACGATTTTTTGTGACAATTTCATATTAGCGCCTTCGTCTCTTTACTGGAAATTCAAAAGTTTGCAACACTTGTGTGCACGTGTACTCGTATATTGAGCATGTGGTACTCGAACTCGAACTCGATAACCCTTATGAGTATTTTTATTGGACTCGTACTCGTTTGATACTCGTACTCGTAAGTATGTGAAAAATCGTTACCCGTACTCGAAACCCATTTCAAGTATCGAGTATTCACAAAAATTTGACCGTAGTCGACTCGAACTCGTACTCGTACTTGATACTCGCCGGTATACTCGAACTCGATAAGGAGCTATAATCTTTGCGTTGAATCGTTAGAATTGAGTATACACAAAAACGTAAACTGATTGAGATCCCGTATCATGGTATGTTGAGAAGGTTTAATATTAATAGCCCGCTTCACTGGGCAAAGTAATCTCATATATTACATGTGAACTATTAATTGTAAGACTAACAATTCGTTTCAAAAAGCTAGTTGGCAATCCATCATCAAACAATTATGGTACAACCCTCCAGCCCACTAAAGTTCTCTCCCAAACTCAATATTTGGCTATACATGGGGAATTCAACTAATCGCTTGATCAACTTAATACCAACCAACATTGTTATTAAATCTTGCTGCTGAATCACTGTATGGTGCTTCTACCCTAAGTGGATCAAATATGATTTTTTATGTAATTATAATTTGTATATATCTCAGTTGTACCGTAATAATGTAACTAAAGCCTCAGACACTGAACGCACTGATAATTTAAAACATTAAAAGTGAAAGGAATTTATATTAGCGCAACACTTTTCAATTGCTATTGTTACTAAAGTCCATGGTTCCTACAAATCAATCCTTAATTCCTAATGATATTTTTAGGGGATATAAAGATCAAGTGTATGGATGTAAAGTCTTGCAATTAAAATATTGTGAGCAAATAACTTCAGCAATACAAATTCTGAGAATTTATCTGACGTTATATACAAACATTATTGCAATAAGTACTTTCAATTCCATTTGCTTTTTCATAATAAGAATCCTACATTTATGTGTACAAAGTTCAGTCATTAAAATTCTCCTCTCCTCCAATTCGTCAGTGCTGTAACCGAACGTAGTTTTTCTCACTACCAGTCTTAATTTAATCCAAATTTGATGATTTATGTCAAATGTTTATAATAATTATGATTAGCGCTTTTAAGTGATAATCTAAAATTGCGTAATATTGCGAGCTTCCAAAGCTGGAACTGGAAGCAGTTGGTAAATGCCGAGAAGCACAGCGAGCTGAGTGAGCTGAAAAAGCTCTCCTCTACGACAACGTTTCAGCCCGCTGTGCTTCTCGGCTTGCTATATATACCGACTTGCTTGGCTATATAGTGAAATAATATAGTATATAATGGCTTGCTATATAGTGAAATGAGCCGCGAAGGTTTGAATTGGAAAGCCAAAGCCGCGAAAGTTTAAATCAACGGACAGGTCGAGACCATACATGGAGGCTACTCGCGAGTTACGAGTGCACTCAACACACTCCTACTCACACTCACAGGAGAGTAGCAAGGTAAAGAGTATGAGTGAAGTCGTGAGATGGAGTGGTATAAATTGAAGCATATAAAAAGAGTAGCAGTAGCATACTTTGCTACTCGCTATTTCTCGTACCATTGTATTAACCGCATAAAGCTAGCACTGCCACGATTAAAAGATTGGCGGTTATTGCCAAATATTTCATAATTTAATACAAACAATCGTGTGGAATGCCGACTTATGGATGTACAAGTCATGCATTGGAAGGCAAAATATGACATAGGTTAGAAAGAAATCATGAGCGCGGCTGCAATGTTAGCTTCGTCGGTATTTGCCATTGAGTTTGACTTTGAAATTAGATAGAACAATTTTGTGCTTAATATTCTCTTTTTTAATGATCACTCTTTTATATCGTTCACTTCCTGATCTCTGTGCGTATTCAAACTATGCCGCGTTACACTCGCATGAAATAGTTTTACTTTTCTACTCTTCCTGTGCACATTTCAAACTACCCGCTCGAATCATAGAGCACCTTCCTGTCGTAGGATCTATCTATGTAAAAGTAAAAGAATGTACCAAAGAGTCCACAAATCAATTGTTCTCTGATTTTATTACACAAATAATAATAAATTAATTATTATTATTCTGTCCATCTACTTCGGGGACTTGAGCCAACTCTGCATCACCCTCAGGGTCGTTCTCCAAATCCGGCTGTGGAGCAGCTGGCTGTTGTGGCTGAATATTTAAAAAAATTAGCGTCGACTCCTTCCAGGTTGACATTGTTTAGATAAACTTCATGTGCGAGCCTATGGCGACCACATGCCTCAAAAACCAGGAAAGAGCCTTTAAAAAACAAAATATCTCTGAATTAAAGACTCTACGAAAATAATTTGAATTTAAATAAATTAATATTTTTATAATTTAAATAAAAAAAGCTCGCAATTTTACGCAATTTTAGATTATCACTTAAATTGAATTAATTTTGAAATTTTATTAAATTTATCTTACGGTGAGTCAGCAACCAACACCGAGGACACCTCTTAAAGCCGTTGGCCATCGGGGTACCCATGGGTAAAAGTCTAAGGCACCGATTATTCGGACATTGCCCTTAAGAACAATAAAAACACTAATCAGTAAAACAATAAAAATTCTCACCAGTAAAACAATCCAAATATACATATCTTACTCGATCTTTCCAAAGCACTGTCCCAGATGACATGTCCACACCATGACAATAGCGGTCCCAACAATTCACATAGTCCAGCAGTTGATTGGAACGGCCACCTTGACCTCTACGACCTCCACCACCACCACCTCTTACAGCCTGAAAAAATATAAATAAATTAAATACATTATTAAATATTACAACATCTGCATGTAGTTTCAAGGATACACATAAGGGCAAGGGTATATCTAATAATTATTTAAAAGTCTGTTATAGGTAATTATATAGTGCAAGTGGTCAGGTTCCTAAAAACTGACTTGACTTGATCTTTAATACTCTACCACTGAACCACCCTACACTATCTTACTCTTATAATAAGTCTGAGCTACGCTACCTCTTACCATTACAGTATATTGGCGAGATTTTGTATAAAGACACCTGGAGTTCGTGGAACTGTGGAGGGATGAGTATAGTTGAACTATATTTAGTCCTGTATGCTAATAAGTGGAACTGGCAATTCCATCAAGTGAATGACAGACGATACAATACTTAGCCGAAGTAGTGGAGACGAGTGATGGCAAACTAAACTTGAGCTGCACAAAGTTGATGTGCATTGGGCAGAGAGAAACTCTATTATGGCAATGTAATTCAATGTGGGCCATTAGAGTAGAAACAGAAACACACCGAGGAGTAAGTATAAAGTTATTGTTATTGTCTGTCCTGCGTCGACAAGTAACAACCAAAATGCATGAATCTCAAATGTTTCAGTTCAATATACTCATGTATAAATAAATCTCAAGTAGAGTACCTCCAGGGGTGGATTAATAAAATAATTTTTACTCTGGCTCTAACCCTCAAAAAAGATTTGTGGGCCTTAACACATGATATCTGCAATCTGATGCATGAGTCAACTATCAACAAATCACAAACTATTTTTATCTCTGTAGGTATTTTATTCCATTGTAATCAAATTTATAGACCTTATTTAAAAATTTGTAATAAAAAAACTTACCATGTGTTCAAATTGCCAGCACCAGAGAGTCCGTATACACGATTCGAAAGCTTCAACACAAAATGACTACCACGATTTACTACCAAGAGCATGCCGAACCTTTAGCAATGCGCGGGTGGTAGTAAAGTATAAATGTGTCGAAGCTCTCAGATTGATGCGCATGTGTAATCTTAAAATGGCTGGTGCGTGAATCGCATGTTATGGTATTGAGCCAATAAAAACCAGAGTTACTCTCATCTCAAATTCATTTTCATTGGCTATATACACATCGTAGAGCCCATACTCTATGCTATGAAGATATTGAGTGGATTGAGTTGGAATTGATTTGAGATTGAGAGATTGAGTTGAGATTGAGTTGAGATTGGGAGATCGATTTGAGATTGAATTGAGATTGAGAGATTGAGTTGAGATTGAGAGATTGAGTTGAGATTGAGAGATTGAGTTGAGATTGAGAGATTGAGTTGAGATTGAGAGATTGAGTTGAGATTGAGAGATTGAGTTGAGATTGAGTTGAGATTGAGAAATTGAGTTGAGATTGAGAGATTGAGTTGAGATTGAGAGATTGAGTTGAGATTGAGAGATTGAGTTGAGATTGAGAGATTGAGAGATTGAGTTGAGATTGAGAGATTGAGTTGAGATTGAGAGATTGAGTTGAGATTGAGAGATTGAGTTGAGATTGAGAGATTGAGTTGAGATTGAGAGATTGAGTTGAGATTGAGAGATTGAGTTGAGATTGAGAGATTGAGTTGAGATTGAGAGATTGAGTTGAGATTGAGAGATTGAGTTGAGATTGAGAGATTGAGTTGAGATTGAGAGATTGAGTTGAGATTGAGAGATTGAGTTGAGATTGAGAGATTGAGTTGTGAGAGCGACCGTTATTTAAATTCGATGATGTGGTTGAGAGAGGGAGGCCAGGTAGAGTTTTCTAATTGGTTCCTGAAACTAGGTAATGGAGAGCTGCTAAACTTTGTTGGGTTACCAAGTGACCAGGTTCATATTCCTGCATAATTCATTTGTGAAGATTCTTTAGTTGAAGAGATATTTGGTAAAAACTTTAGTCCCCAAGATGCTTTGGAGTTTACAAAGAGAGCCATTTTATGCTCTACAAACGATGACACTATAAAATTAAACGATGACGTTTTGACACGCTTAGAAGGTGATGCTAAAACATACTACAGCATTGACTGTTTGGTTTCAGATGACGAACAAGAGAAACTAAATTTCCCAGAGGAGTTTCTAAATTCCTTAACTCCAGCTGGATTGCCTCCACACAAACTTACGTTGAAAGTTGGCACCATCATCATGCTGTTAAGGAATTTAAACATCCGAAAAGGACTGTGTAACGGAACACGGTTAATAATAAAAAACCTGGCTAATAATGTTATTCATGCGGAAATATTGACTGGGAGTGCACAGGGGATATGGTATGTATTCCTAGAATCGATCTGATTCCGTCAGACACGGACATTCCATTTACACTTAAGCGAAGGCATTTTCCTGTTCGAGTCAGATTTGTAATGGCGATTAATAAAAGTCAAGGGCAAACTTTTGATAAATTAGGAATTTATTTGCCATCTCCTGTGTTTGGTCATGGTCAGTTGTACGATGCATTTTCCAGGGCTACATCAGTGAGAAAAATTAAAGTCAAACTAGCAGATACAGATGAGCAAGGCAAACTTATTGAAGGTAGTAACGCAAGATTTACTACCAACGTTGTATTTAAAGAAGTTTTTAATGCTTAAGTGCTAACTTGCAAGCTTGCGGGAATTTCCAGTCACAGCTCCGATCATTCATCACGTACAAACCATCTGATGAACCTTCCGAACGCGCCATTTTTGCCGGGTATCCAAAGGCTCAGGGAGGGAATCCCAAAGCCAATGGAAATAATGGCAACAACAGAAAAACTAAGAGAAAACCAGGCACTTGTCACAACTTTGGCAAGAAAGGTCATTGGTAGGCCGAATGCCGCTAAGAGAAAAAAGAGCGTAAGGAGCAAGCACCCAATGAGCAAAAGCAGGAAGGGAATAAGGATGAGAAATCCAAACCTCCCAACAAGCCTCAAGAAATTTGAACCCACATGCTAAGACCAATTTATACTCCGGGAAAAACTATTGCCCTCAGCTCCTCTCATTTTAAGCCCGCAACAGGGAAAATCAGGCGCTCCGCATTCCAATGGGTTTGCGACACCGGGGCCTCGGTTCATTTGTGCGGCTAACGGGATTGGTTTTCAAATTTTGAAGAATTTGAACAACCTTGGAAGGTCATGGCGGTAGGCGACAAACATGTGGATTGCCCGGGAAGGGGAACCATTATGTTAGAAGCCAAGATCCGAAACCATTGGGAGCCACTCGTGTTGGAGAATGTCATATGTTATCCAGGAGTGCCAGCAAGCACGGTTCAACAAGTGGAGACTATATCTTCAGATGAAGAGTTGGAGGACATCACAATTGTAAAACAAGTGCAATTTGTGCCCAACCCATTACACACTCCTAAAATGCCAGCTCAGATCCTAGCTGCTCCAAGCCCACAGCCGGTCCGCCAACCTCCGAGATTCACATCCACTCCACTTAAAAGGACAACAATTCATCCGGCAGGAATTACTAAAAAGTATAAAGAGTCGATAAGGGCGAGGAGCCCTTCACTCTTGGATAAATACAAGACCCGAATCTCCCATCCCTAGGAGTAGTACTCAGCCACCAGCTCTGGCCCCAGTACAACATGACAACCCAGTAGTCGACTCGGATAGTGATGCACTAGTAATTGACGCTGGAAGTGGAAATCTGACCACAGACACTAAGTCAGATGACGAGTTTAGGTCAGCACTACTGGACTCAACTCAGAGCATTCCTCAAATTTCCTGGGACGATGAAATTAATCAATCTCTTGAAGACGAAATTGTAGACGCCTCTAGAGATACCGTGATAATTCCCCCAGTAAATTCCCCTCCGCCGACCTCGGGGGAAGTTGGGACGCTCAACCACAGCCAATCCTCAGGCGTACTCCACGGACCATCGCTGGATTTTTTGTGGGAGTCGACGCATTTCATGCTGTTGGTCACTGCCCAACAGAAGCTTCCAAAATCCCAGCAAACTATGAAGTACCTAAATCATTCAAAGATGTACGATACAATAGATTTAAGTTTGAGTGGGTAGAGGCAATGGATTCTAAACATTGTAGCCTCATAGAAAATGGAACTTGGAGATTAGTAAAACGCCCTCACAATGCCAAACTGCTAAGAAACAGATGGATTTTTATGGAGAAGAAACTCCCCGGTGGCTGCATCCGCCGAAAAGCACGTCTCGTAGTCAAGGGCTACGGTCAACGCCCTGAAATTGACTTTCATGAGACTTTCGCACCTGTCGTTCGTTATGAGACAGTGCGGGCAGTGTTCTTTGACATTGCACAGGAAAACTTACAAGTTATTCAATTTGATGTGAGTACGGCATTTTTAAACGCTCCTCTGGACGAGGAGGTTTATATGGAACAGCCGGAAGGTTATGAGGTTTCGGGGGATACGTATGTAAACTCGAGAAGGGTTTATATTTACTAAAACAAAGCCCTCGAAACTGGCATAAATTGATCAAGGAAAGTTACTCTCTCTTGGATTTACGATCTCCACACGAGTCTTAAAGGATATAGTGACTCGGATGACCTCGGGACAAAAAAGACTCGGAAGTCTACCTCTGGTATTATCTTCACCCCTAATGACTTACATCTGCACTGGAAAAGTCAGAAGCAAACTCATTGCTCACTCCTCTACGGAGGCTGAGTACGTAGCATTGAGTGAAGCACGCAAAATGGGAGAATGGAATTCAGGAACCTTTTAGCGGACATGGACATTTACAACGCAACCCATCATTTACTATCTACACAGATAACCAGAGCAGTATTAAGTTAGCTGCAAATCCCGAATTTCATGATTGGACCAAGCACATTGATGTGCGCCGCCACTATATACGTTGGTTAGTGGAGACGGGGCAAGTTGAGATTAACTATATGGCGACCGGAAGATTAGTGGCTGACATCTTAACAAAGCCACTGGGAAGAAAACAGTTTGAACCCAAAATGGAACTTCTCTCCCTCACAAGGAAAATTATGGAACCCATTGAGGAATCAAGTCAGCCAGCCACCAGCTCAAAAACAGTAAAGAAAGTTTGTGCACTGTCAACACTGTGGAACGTGTTACTGCTCATTCTTTTCTTCGTTCTGGTATTTTGTCAAAAATTCAAGGAGGGTAACGCTGTCGTTTGACGAAGGAGCCCCACCCCAGCCAACGAAGGTTACAACTCGGTCGTCATGCGAATTGGACTCATTTCCCCATGCAAATTCCTCCCCACGTAAGGGCTTACAACAATGGCCGCGGAGCGAATTACGAAGCAATGTGAGAAGCAGTATGAACGACTCTTCTTGGATGAATTGCGGATGGCATGCCCGCCTAAAGATACTAGGCTCACGAGGGTGAAACGAGAGCCATTTACGATAATATTTCTTATTATTGTGGTATGCACAGCAAGTGCTGCAATAGGAATTGGACTATATGCTTTACACCGGATAGACAAGATGAAAATTACACAACTTGAGATAGAAAGAACTCTGGATGACCTGGAAGCAAAAGTGCAAATCAACAGCGTCAACTTGCAGAAATTAAAGTTTGAAGTGGACAAGATGGCGCAGACCATCAACAACTTAATCAATGGCGTTCATTTATTTCAAGAAAAAGTAATTGAAATCAACTATCTTGTTTCCTACATAACATCCCGGTTGTTAGTAGGACGGGGGTAGTACAAGAGACTAGAATGTTGTGGAACTAGAAGAAAATGAATAACAACTTCTTTGACTTCATGAACGCCTCCCTCCCATGTGGCCAAGATTACCCTATCGAGTACGCAGAATTCCGTAGATGTTCGTTGGGTCGAGAAGATTCCGAACTGGAATTAATGTTTGCCGTACCTGTAATGAGTAATATGACGGTATTAGAAGCCGACCCTTTCTTCCTCATGCTCAAGGACAAAGGACAAACATGCAGATTGGAATACATTGGCCCAGAAAATGCTCTCTTCTCACCAGATGAGGACTGTCTCCGTGCTGTAGATATAAAGAGGGAATCCTCATCTCAGCTGTTCGCTTCCCGCTCGACTGAATATATGGACCTGGAAACGGCCAAGGACGAGGGCAAATTTTATAAGCCCCTCCGCTGCATCCCGAGCAAGCCTGGAGATGAAAAAGAATTTGTTCAGATCAAAGTTCATAACAAATTCTACATATACTGCCCTGGAATGGAGTATGTTCGAGGAGGTGATAAAAACAAAGTGCAATGCCCAAATAAAGTGTTCACTTTGCCCCTCACTGCCACAGTCTATAGACAATCAAACATATCGAGGAGATATTTTGAATTTAGTTTATAAAAAGATGGCCCTTTGCTCCATGAGAAGATCGAATGGCATCTCTCCCCTGTTGTTAAATAGGATGACTTGAATGAGACTTTTCCAATCCTGGAAGCTCTGGACAAGAATCACAGGACACGGCAGACTGGAGAATAAATATATGGTGTTGGATCCTGGATAATTCTAAGCTTGCTGATGGTTTTCGTCGGTCTCATCGGTGCTTTTATAGGCTACAAGAAATGCAAAAAGGTGCTGAAACCGGGAAAAATTAGACGGGCCAAGAGAAGACATCCCAAGGTTGAGAAGACAGAATCGCCACCGGAAGCCGAGATGTTTCAAATGGAAGAAATTGGGGACGAGGACATCAATGAAGAAGTCCCGTCAGGAGCAAAAAGGTTTCATCACGTGGAAGAACTCTCCATAGGATAAGAATTAATTAATAAAAGTTTGTACTTTAATAATTCAGGTTTAATCAATTTTTATTACAGCTTACATTAAGGAGGGTATCGAAAGTCATGGCAGAGCAATGTCTGACCATGCACTTTACAAGGTAAAGTTAGGCTTAAGCAATAAAATATTGTTTACACTGCAAGAGTTACTTGTAAGATGACCGGCCTTCACCGATCATACAAACTTGTCAACAAGTGTGAACTCAGCACATTTCATAGTTAAGAGTTAGAAAGGATTTCACACCTTCTTGTGAAATCCGGGACATACCGTGCTATGGTAATACACGGTTTAACCTTTACTAATTTTAGGAATAGCCAAACATGTTGTGCTCTACATTAAGTTTATTGTTGTAAACAGGATGATGGACATTGGATGTAATGCACTAAATGGCATTCTTGGATCTTGTATAAATATGTGTTTATTCTTTGAATAAAGCAGTCTTAGAACTGATATTGTGGAAGTAAGAACTTCGTCTTCAGTCTTTTTCTTTAACAAGTCGGAGTTGTGGATTTTTCTTTATGAAAGTGCGAGTGTGAGTACGAGTGGGAAAAAACCTTCATCTATTTTCGAGACACATAATAATAAGGATTGTTCAGCTGTGGGACAATATGCAGAGCCGGATTTTTCCTATTACGACACAATAACTTACTTTGACGAACCAATAACAGTCAACGCGACATCATTATAAGAATAATCATAATCAATTATTGTAACTAATAGCGTTAAGCAATCAACTCTCTGCCTAACGACTCTCATAATAAGACACAATACAGTATACTTAACGATATTAGTAGCATAACCATCTATTAAATTAACACAACCACACCCTTCTTATAACTGCACAAAAATTCGAGTTAACGGGTTGATGCAATAAGGAAAGTGGGCTGTTTCTGTTCAATATAAATAACTTTTAATATCAATGCTGTTGCTGTTGTACTGGATAAAAAACTGTCCGCGAGAAGATGCCCTTTCATTACTGATGTTCAGCATATGTACATACGAACAGAAAATTGGAAGTACTTGGCATTGTTTCCTACTTTTAAGTACTCAAAGCATATACCAAAGAATCTTTGAAGCGTTGTTCGAACCCAATTTTTATCATTTTGAATGTATAGGACTATAATAGTTCCATTCCCCCTAGCCCACACGATGGAGTGGCTCACAATATATTGATTTCCCCTAGTTTGTAGCAAATTACTTTAAATTTTTAACCAGTTTTTTAAGAGGCATAAAATAAATATCTTTTCGTTACTTCATCCTCACAAATTTAGGTCATCTGCACAATTCTCAACGTAGAGATCCCTGTTAAAGTTTGCTGGAAATCCTATTAAATTTCCGACAAACAGGCATCCAAATGACTTATGAAAAATAACCGAAGAAATTGAAATGCTGGAAAATATTACTTCCCTTGACCCTGTGACCTCAAGTATTGACCGATGTCAATAGCGTAAATTTTAGAATTTCTGGAAGTAAATTTGGTTCAAATCGGGGGAATCAAATATTTTATGAATCACTGTCTCATGTGGGCTAGAGGGGGCAAATTATTAGGGTCATCCTATGTAAAGCAATTCTGTAATAGTGTTCATTTTGTTCACAATGTTTTCTAATTTTTCTCCTCGTTTGTCCCTCATAAAGGTGTAACTCATAAAATAATTGATTCCCGCAGTTTGTAGCAAACTTGTTATCAAATTTTCTAAAACTCATTTCATTGACCGGTGCCAATTTCAGCGGTCATAGGGGAGTTCCTTAACAACCAAAGTCTGGATGTTTTACGGGTTTTCAAATTTGACATATTTATATCTAGAATATCGAGTAAATGTCATTTCTAACAACTTTGATGGGCTCTTGGGAGACGCACACCAGCTCTACGTTGAGAATTAAGGGCATAAGTTGGTAGTTGATGTTGATGATGAGAACTTGCCGCAAGATTGGGGATATATAGATTCAAATATCAGAGTGAGCTAGATTCAGAAAATGACGAAATACTAGTCTCAGCGTCATTTGCCCTCAGCCAGCAATTTTTGACTCAAATGAAATAACTTCCAATATTTTTAGGAACAGCAGACCGTCAATGCAAAAATGGCAAGATCATAATTTCCTCCTTTTCCAAATCCCACTATTCCTCCAGAAGCTAAATTTCTATAAAATTGTTTTATTGACGTTTCTTTTATTTTTAAATAAATAAAATTGTCCATTTCAACTATGTAGAGCGGTGAACAAGAAAAGTATAAGTAAAACCGTGTGCGTGATTACGTATCGAAATATTTTTAATTCCATCGTATAAAAATTCCTGAAATTCCTCTTACATATTCATGCAATAATTGTAACAAGTACTACGTTAAGCTGTGGTTTAGATCGAGCTTACGAGACTGCAATCAGATATCTGGAGGCTGAAACGTATGTAAGAGTAAATGAAGCATACGCGTCATTAATGACTCATGAAATGGTTGTTCAAGGTGATACAGACCACATCAGGTCACAGGGTCAACAATGATCCCGCAACGATTTTAGGAAAGTCGCTTATTAAATTTTGTTTTGATTGCAAGAAATGTTAGCTGAGTTTCGAAGGATCTGATTGACGAGTTTCTGCGTAGAGATATGTGAACACGTCGAAACGCCCCGGAGCTAAGTTTTAAAACGTCAGCCTCAAGAGTAAACTTTGAAATGTGTTCAGTGTAGCAATTCCTTGTGTAACTTTTTCTAGTCCTACCAAAATTCAAAAGTATTTCGAAAAGCTGTTAATGTAACAAATTGGGTAGGGATTCACTACAGTAGAATATCAATAGTCTGATTCCAAAACTGTCCGACAAAAGTTGAATTAGCAGTATGAATTATGTCTTAGAACACATTGTTGACGTAGGAAAATAATATTAGACTAAAATTAATTCCAAAGAATTTAGTTACAAGAACCATAGTTTTTAAAAATAATTAGCATCAAAAATGTAGTTCCTGCACATCTGTGTTCCTCTGTAATCTTAATTTTTTGCACGTTCTTATTTGACCCTTCTCAGCAATTCTCAGCTTTGACAGACATAGACCTCGCAAGGCCATAAACTTTCTTCATGTACGAATCAAACCTATTTCTTTGAGAATGAAACAAATGATTTCTTAACCTTCGACTTTAAATATTGAGAAACGATGACTAAAATTTTGTACATGATTGTCTGATTCTGAACAAATGGATTAGATTTCTTGAGAAGATTATCTTCAATATGGGTATACCTATGTCGGGCATTTGTAGGAAAGTACGTACGATATAGTAAGGTACTTTACGTATTATGATTAGCATGACCAGTGCCGCCCGTATAGCACTAGGTCCATGCATTGAATATTAATTTCCCTTTTCTTATTGTTTTGCGTAATTTTTATTTACCTTTGTTATCCTATTTTGTACTTTGCATTTATTGTGAGGATCGGAGTAAGTATGTACTATAAGGGATATTAATATGGCTCAATATAATCCCCTACAAATATAAATTAGAACAAGAAGGTTTATTTCCTCATAAATAAGAATAATATGAAACCCAACAGTAATCTTATAATTACAACAATTAGAATAGAGGGCTAAGTGCACCACAAAGCTTGAATTAAATAATGAGGAGAGTAAGCTAAAGCACACTGCTAAAGCAAACCACACCTGTAAACAATCAGAAACTGTTAGTAACCTTTAAATGGAAAACGGCTACTGAGAATCTCAGAGGCCGCGATTCACTCATACGTCTGAGAATCTCAGAGGTCAGAAAGAATCTGCCGGTTTTCTTTCATCCCGAGATCCAAATCATTAAATCATAAGTTAAATTTATTAATACACACCAGACTAAGCCAATCATATTGAATGACTAGCTCTGGTGTGGCTATTACGCTTGGGTAGTAGTAACAGCCATCACTACCAAGCCCATAACCATAGCAACTAGTAAATGATAAAATCCTTTACAGTACTCACATGTATTATGCGATTTAGTAGGTCCAGGACCTACCCATTTAAATTTATTGAGTAATTTCAGGGATGATTTTTATTATGTATTCCTTTATGTTTGTATGGGATTAGGAGCCCCTTTGACCACTATTTGCAGTAGTTGCTACTTTTAGGGAATCACTGCAATTTCCAGGGTATAAATACCCTGGACAGGGTTGGCAAAAAACCGGATTTTATCAATAAAGGTCAAGCCTGTGGCAAGAAATGGTAACAACCGGTTTTGATTGGACAGTGTACTTATTTGGATAGTATTAATTACGGCCATTTTATGCAAACCTATACAACAGTTCCGGGTCGGTTAGAACCTGATTTTAATCAATAATAACCAGGTCTGTTGAGGTGTGTGTGACTGATAAAAAGTAAAATCCCGATGTAGTTTGATTTACTATGAAATTTGCAGATTGCAAGTGTAATTAAGTAATTGACTTGCCCGAATACAAGAATTACTATTGTAAAGATTAACAAGAGTATTTATTGAGATGTTAACAGTTCCGTGTCTTAATGCATTCTGTTACAAGCGCTAGTCATCATTGCATCTTAACCAGATAAATGTACTAATACTTACATACGCTTGCTATGCTACATTTCATAATACTTGCCTTACAATTATTACTACGAAAGTAATATTCAATACTTTTGCTATTGTCAAATAACTTAGAAATGACAAAAATAGCTAAATAAAATAATTTCACTTTCTTCAATTAAAACTAATAGCAGTAACAATTACTACTGCTACACAGTAGCAAAACTATGCCATTTCACTTCTCAACAAGGTCATTTGGGACCACTTGGCAACCGTGTTCATGAATGCGTAATATTAGCCAAGCCAGTGGTACGTTTTGGTTAAAACCGGTTTTTATTGGATAGTGGATTTATTTGGATAATATTAATTACGACCATTTTATACCAACCCAAGCAATTGGACCAAACCGGTAAGAACCGGATTTAACCAATAACGGCCAGGACATTTCTACCACTTGCCAACCCTGACCCTGGAAAACAAGGCTATTATCCACTAATCGTTTGGCCCTTGTAGTGTTCAGATCCCCTTTTTGAGACCAGTGGTGTAACTTGTATCATTCACCCCTCCCCCTTTTATTTTATTTGAAATATTTTGTAGATGTACTACGTTGTAGTACATATGTATCAGTACACCTTTCTTGAAATAAACTTTATTTAATTGTTTTTGTTATATGCATTACATATCTGAGTATCTCCGAGAACACATTATTACCTGAATCCTACGTATATACAAATATCTTTGTATAGATATATATTCCATACCTGAGTACCTACCATATAACCATTATCTCTCTTTGTTCATAGAGTTAACTCTGTTGGGTTTTCCACTTGTTAACTCTAACCCTTTTCTGACCAACCCTATTTTGTATTATTAACTTACCATACCTTGCCATCTATCTTTGCCTTCCCTATCCAAAGTGCTCTGAAGTACATATTAGCTTATTGCTGGTACTTTTTCCAGATTCTTGGTCCTAGGTCTTGAAGCCCATATGTACTGCAAATTTTTTATGCACATTACATGAAAGACCGAACCAAAATAACAAGATCCAACACACTGGTTTAAAATCTGATAAGAGGGACGATGTCCGAGAAGGGGATGGAAGCCAGTCCAGAAGATGTCACCCCCAACTATATTCCAGTAAAACTATTATGCTGAACTTACTGTAAGTACAGCTGGATACACATAACAAGGTTTAAATTTAATCTAACGATCTAGACGGGCATCGTATTTGCATAAAATGCTTGTGGAAACGCGTATGTATGCAATGCTTCAACGACAACCGTGTCTGTCAACTGTGTCGTCTTTCATGATTTTCATTGCTTTCGCTGTGAAAGCTTTTATACACATAATTTAAACTCGAATCCACTTGAGATTATGAACGTTTATGTTCGAATTGAGAGAACTAATCACAAGTCTTTGTGAAATATTTGATTATTGCATTTTTCAGAATCATTTAAACTGGATATTCATGATTGGAATTGTACCAAAATTGTTGGAAAAAATACTTCAACTCAAGCAATAGAAAGTTAATCGGTTTCCGCAATTTTCCTACGTTGTAAAGCATTTACATCTTCTTGGTTATAACTGCATTATTTGGTTAAAAATATGCACAGTAAATAATGAAGTTTGTCGAAACTGTACTATGGAGGGAAAAGAGCTATATAAATGATTATGTCGATTATTCAATTAATTCATATGATTTTAATAATTGTTAATTTATTATGATTCTGCAGTTTTGTTGTCTGTGTGAAAATCAGAATGTATTTCATTATTTATTATCTTACTCTACTGGTATTATAAGAGCCTGCACATGTTTCTGATTTTTGTCATAAAGTTTGCCAGTTTTGCTTTGTATTAATTAATCCAAGTAATTATTATTTAGTGTCAAAATCAAATTCCCAATAATGCAAGTGTTGAATTTAAAAAGTAACTGCTTAACTAAATATGCTTTCTTGGTTTGTAGATGAAAATAATTTTATAGTAGTCTTCAAGTTATACTAATGAGCGAACTGTATAAAGTAAAACTGCATTTTGATTATTTAGTTAAACGTAATTGCTAGAAGTTGGAGGCTTGGAAGTTATTTGTGTGTGAACTCTAAAAATTCCGGATTAAATTTAAGTTTGGGCATTCGCTTTTTTATTCCCCGCCATAAATAAATAGCAAACACTCCATATCTAAGCGGGTTTCCTTCTTGTTATGCGGATTACAAGTACTTTAATCCGGCCGGCCTGGGTACATGGCTGGAAATTTTAGTCTTGTACGGTCTATTTGTTTACACGACTGGTAGCATCCTTAAAACATTCCTGCTTATAGGCTGGTTTCGTATCAAACGCCATTCTTGAATCTAGGCCGGTTATGTCCACGTTTTTGTAACTAATTTTGGAAAATTGAAAATTTGTTTGCAGTATGGCAAAATTTAGAACCTCAAATGAATTAAATACTGGAAAAAATTTCGGTACACATTTTATTAATAACAAATGGTAATCACATGAATACACAAATAATAATAGAATAATAAAATCACATAAATCCGAAATACCGTGAATGACAAAATGCATGACCCAAAATTATAATTAGAACAAGGGAACATAATCTGGAATTACAAAAATTAAACCAAAAGTAATTAGTAAATAGGAGCGTGGTTTTTACCAGGAGACAAACGCGGACAGTTCCAAAACAGACGGAGGCAGTGCAGTTTTTTGTAGCATATCAAACACACAGTAATCCAAAAACTGTCAGGTACCAGAACATGACGCCGGGAAAGGCATGTTAAATACGTAAAAAATCTTGAATGCAAGATCGACTGCACCAATTAGTGTTTCAGCCTTCAAGGCACGTTTTTCAAAAATAACGAAAAATTCTATCAGATCCAAGTTGTCACGGGTGCCTTTGCAAACAATGTGGGCAGATTTCGTATCGCATTGATTCGCAATATCGTTAACATCAGCAAGAGGCTAGTAATTACAATTCGTTATGACGACACTAATCACAATGTTTTAAGAGGTAATAAAACCCAAAAGAATTAATTTTAAATAATTTAATTAAACTTACATTGACAATATCGATGAAAGATCTAACGCTATCCACCTGCGTTACGCGCTTACATTTGGAACGGTTTAAGATCGCAAGCATGAATGTAGAACGTCATTGTCTAAATAGAATAAGTTAACATACACAAACATAGAGATAATCTATGTAAGAATCATACAACAATATTTTGGAAACCTTCTCCATGTATGCCCAGAGACACCAACGATTTCTTCACATTCCTAAAATATTCTGAAATTTGCTCTGACATTTCAGTCCACTTTGAAGTGAGATTTTCAGAAACCAATGGATAACAAAGATTAAAATCTTGCTGAATCGAAAAGGTAATTCACAAGCGCTACAAGCATTACTTATATAGTACCTAGGGCTAGTCCAAAAACAAGCATGCTATACATATATTCTAATTATGTGTAATCTTTGTCATTAACTACTCTCCATTCTTACCGCTCCGGTAACGTCCAGAAGTCGTGGCCATTTGGACAGGAACTGTTCAAAATCGAGATCTGCCCGACACTTTAAAATATCCTTTCAGGAAAGGTTTTAGTCAAATAATCAAAAATCTTTTTAAGCGGTGCGATGTGATTGCAAAGCCACCTTCGCATTTCCTCAATCTCTTCAGCGTCCGGATAGTCTGGTTAAATAAAAATGTACGTTATATTTGAAATAAATTTCAATGAATCAATAGTAACTAGTTTGTAATAACAATGTGTACATAATTAGATTACGCTAGTAATTGGTCTAGTTTGAACTTGTACAATACTCTAATTGTTTCCTAGTAAGTCGACAATAGAGAATGTATAGACATTAATTATTATATAATTACAACGGAAATTTCTTTACACGCAATTAATATTTATTATAAATGTATATTCGTATGCATCATAGTTATTTTAAATTTGTAAACGCATAATGGCATTATACAACCTGATGAATGGTGCATGGCTGGATTTGTCAAATAAAAACCACATATTACCTTCATTATTCTGGACGTCATCTTGCAAAATGGCATCACAAACAGGTGCTTGTTGTTTACCGTTGTTGCGAATACCAGAAATTTTTAAAATATATTGTATATATCCAGTTTGAGAAAGGCTACGTCGTTTTCCGGTAGTACTGTCAGTTACAGTGGTTGAAGTAGCATAGAAACAGTTCTGGAAGCAAGCACATAAAGAAACTAAAGAAAAATGAAACAGAACATACACATAAAAAAATTTAATGTGGGATTTGGCTGCCCCAAAGTTTTTAGTTAACAAACCTTCATTTCAGATTTTTCCTTGCCATTCAACTATGGGTAAAGTTGGGATACGATACTCTTCGCCAATTGCTCTCGCTGGTCCGTTGAAGGGCTAGAGTAAACATAACTCCAATTTAAGTACAAAGGTACACAATTACAACTAAATGTATGTAGGATTAAATGCGAGTAAAATTTTAGAAAATTACTGATTTGAGTGGGATTTTCGAACCAGTTCTTTACATGATATTTTTATTAAATGTCGTCTAATTTTGGGAAGCAACGCTTTCATCGATCGGCACGATTCAATTATCTGCTCCCCATAGTTAATACGCATGGTAGAATCGTGAGATTTCAGGAGCTTCGGGATATCCGGCGAATATCATTTTTTAAATTATTAATTAGGCATTATTCAATTTGCTCGTTTTAATTGCACATAATTTTTATCATTACAATTATGTCAGGATCGTCGTCAAAAAACAGTTTCTTCCGTTTATTTCGGTTGCTCTGTCTCAGGTATGGATCAACAGTCATGTTTTTCGTCATTGCTGCCACGTCTTTAGCCAATGCACCTTGAATTGATCCATTCTCTACAAATAACGTGATCTGAAAAACAAAATAGTAATATACGTCAAATTTGCAAATTTTTCGCAAAACTGAGAATTTTTACAAAGATGAATTTGATCGCATTACATACTTCCGATCCATTTGTTTCATTGGTACCCTCCACTACACTGACCGAAATAGCCTGAAATAATAAATAATATTACAGATATCATTCAAAAATACGGTATTTTGCACCCATTCGCTTGTTTGTTTGCAGTTTTTAAATCTATTGCACGGCAGTAAGTGTTCAATATTCTTGATATTTAAAATAGTAGCACTATTTGTTGAAATTACTGCATATGCACGAAAATGTCTGTCATAAATTGTCGAAACGGGACAACCAACAAACATATACTCCCGATTGAATTTAGTTATCATCTGTACTAAGAAAAATACGGGGTTCTCATTTAACCACAAATGCAGAAGCATTGCTTGTGAGGTTATTGCTTTCCCGCGACACACAAGCTCATCAATAACTATTATTTCGTCTGTAGATATTATATTCAGGTGTTCACAAATAATTCGGTTATAGTCAGTAAGTTCTGATGAGGTAATTTGAGCTCCAAGTTCAATGTAACGTTGAGGATTATAAGGTGTATTCAGCAAATATTTGAAACTTGTGAAAATTTGTATTCGAGATATTACAGTTTTGCAAATATTTTTGTAATTTCCACAATGTTAGCCACACCTTTGAAGAATTTATGTCTAGCTTCGTTCCTGATTGTCCAGTATCGGAGAAGAGGTCCGATTTTTTGAATTAGCTCATAATAGTGCGTTGCAAAATGATGTTTCGGTCTTAAATTTGAATTTGACAAATTTCTGTAAAGATGATGATGATCTTCTATTAAATCACGAAGAAACGGAATTGCAGTAGATGGAACAACTGACGCCATGATTAACTCTAAAATATCTATCATAAGTAGAATTAGCTGAAAATATGGATTATTATAATCAAACAGGTCACCAAATAAAAATGGAAAACAGTAAATAAGCGTTAAAGTTTGTGATGCCGTCTCCACAAATCTGGTATCTTGAGATTGTAGTTTTGCTGCTGCAATTGAAGATGGTTTTGAGCTTCCATAATTTTGGTAATCGAAATTTTGAATGCGCGAATTAATTTCATCAATTGTTACCTTTCTGGACTTAATCAAGTGAGATAAGGCAAGTTTCATGCCCAGTGGGATTATGCTTTCAAAGGAATCGTGTAAAATATCGGGGCAGAAGTTGCCTGTCTTATGGTAGAAACGAAGCTTATTAAGTATTGTGCTTGATTTTATTCCGGTTTCCGAAAGTGAATTTCTTGCCAGATCTGCTAAATAATTTTGCATAATCCTGAGTTAGTTCGGCCCTCAACCTGGCACTGTTGTTTTGATATTTTGCAAAATCTGCAAAAATAGTTTGAAGAAAAACTCGGGGTCATATGTAATTCCAGGTTATCTCCAATTACTTGACATAATCGGATGTTGACTATGCCTTTATAATCTTCGGTTTCGACGATTAGACCCTTTTCTTCTAGATTTTTGAAGTCATGAACAAATTGATCACAAATTTTGTTCATTGTATATTTTGCAATCAATTTCGATTTAAAACAGGCAAGGAAAAATATTTTCAAGATTAGAGTTAAAATCGGCATCAATATTTAACAAACTAATGTAGCCATTCCCTAGCTTGTGTACACCTGCACGTGAAGTTAAGGGATCGCATATTTCTAGTTCGTCGAATAATAAAAGAATAAAAACCACAGGGTAAGGAACGTCATAATTTAGAGTTGTAATCATTTTCTCAAAATGACTTCCACACATTGGCCCTGAATAGCAGTGCTGGTCTTCATACATTGTACGGCTTGTAGTTTTAAGTGTTGGCTAAAACTCCAGGAATTTGCAGAACTTTTGTCAATAGCTGCGCTATTGGTACGTACTGAATTGTATCCTTCTTTATCTTTGTGAATACTTGATTATTTTTCATGGTAACTATGTGGTTTGTATCAAGGATTATTTCTTCGGGCTCAATGTAATATCCACTTTGTTTCAAAAACTTTTCAAGTTTGAATTTTGTATCAAGTTTTGTAAATGGATTTTGTAGCTTCTGGATTAACACCTCTTTAGTCATTTCGCTGTTACAATGTATTTTTCTACAATTTGTTTAACTGACAGTGACGTCTGGTAAATAAAATCCTTTGTCCACGTTAAAATTTCTTAAATGACCGTTCTGGGGATTTTTCCAGAGGTTTGAAGTTTAAAAACAAATTGTAGTCTGTTCCTCGAGCTCACGTAATGATTTGTCAATTGAGTCTTTGAAAGTATCGGACTCCGACTTGTTTGTCCCATTCACGTTGTCAGTATACAAATCAGCATCTTGATATACAGTATTGATTCCTGGAAACATGTTACTGACTAATGCTTTACAGCAATGAAACTGAAAATGTCGTCGAAATGAATTTAGCCATGAACAATTTGATTTACATACTGGGCATTCAAAGCTTCGACACTTTCCATTATAATGATGTGCATTTTTCAAGTGCGACCATAAGCATTGCCAATGAAGTTCAATTGTCATTGGACATAGTAAACATGTTATTGTTGTAAACACCTTGTTTTAGAGGTCATTTTGGACACGAAATGTATCTAGTAATGATCACATTATTCGAAACATTGATCTTTTCAAACAAAAAAATAATAAAAAAGTTAACGAATAAATCGGCTAAAAAGAAATTTTGGAACGGAAAAGTCTTTCATATCATAACGATACTACAACTACTGCTATGACAGAGGAAATCACAAATCCACTTACATTGAAGTGAGCGTTTGGTGTGTGCTAACTAGCCGTACATACCGCAGAACCCAACAGACAGGGGCACCGGGCTTTGAAGCCATTCCTCAACTATGGTAGTTGAATACATTCAGTGCTGGACTACTCCTGTCCAGAGCTGCGCTCAAGTTCAAGTAGACCATGAGTATTTCAAATAATGGTCAAGTGTGAATACCATTTTTCTATTTCTATTTTGAAAAAGACTTGAGTGTTGAGACTTGAGACTTGAAAGTTCAAGTCATGGTCACGTCAAGAGTTGTCCCGGGGGTATTTGGCCAGGTTCAAGTTACGGAAAACGTACTTGAATACTTCACCCTGAATTTTCAAGTAATTGTCTGACAATGAACCTTAAAGTTTAAGACCGACTGAAAAATATACTTGACAATCAGGGTCAATTCTAGTTCAGGGTCAATTCTGGGATTTACTTGACGTGAGCGCAGCTCTGCTCCTGTCTGCCTATATTTTATTAAATACATCTCATTTTTGTTAAAATGTTTAAGCCCAGCATTGTATTGGAATAAAATAATACATACATGGTTTAATTACGGCATTATACTTGCAGATGTATCCATATGTAACAAATACTAATTGTAAAAGAAATAAACTTAGCAGCAAAAAAGCTTAAAAGTAAAGTTGCTTTTCCGCCCTTAAAAGTAATAAACAAGTTATGGTACAATAATTATTTTATAGTACAAAAATATGCAGGAACAATGAAATTATTTATTGAAAAAGCAACGCGATCACACTATTTTTAATTCACACAAATTTTTTTAATATAATATGTTATTACAGATTCCATTTTCTTTCGTATGGTGTTCCGAAAATGCATAAAACAATAGTTTGTGTAATTTTATCGTAAAATGAAGTTCTGTTACAGCCACTACACATTTATCTACATCCAACGTTTGCCTTACAAGAAAAAAACCAAATTTTGTGAGCGAAAAGAAAACGTTCATTGCAGAAGTGGTCCTCTGCTCCAAATTCCAACACGCTTAAATAATTATAAAATTCTAAAGTTACCTGCACCTTATATGATATATATAATATATATTGTTAAGGTCTAATTGAACTTATACCTTAAAGGAGTGTAGCTCTAATAGTTAAATAATAAAGTGGGAGAATATTAAGAGATTATTGCCAATTATAGTAATATTTATTCAGTGTACAAAAAAGAATGAGAGGAAGAGTGAGAGCTAGAGAAGGAGAGTGGAGTGGAGTGGAGTGGAGTCCGGCAGAGTAACAGTAAGTTACAATGGAGAAGATCCGAGCCAGACTCCCCGAGTGTGTGAAGGAGCTGGGTTTATATACCGTAGGGTTGGCTGTAAAACAGGAATTATCCAGTTCAAACTGGTTTCGTTTCCGTTACATTTACATTGTTACTCTTGTTCAGAGCTAATACCAATCAGACTACAGAGTCCAAGCTTCTTAGATGAAGCATCCTTTTTTAACCAATAGTTGAGCACGATACAATAGACAATAAGATTCTCTTTTCTTTACAAATGTAAGTAATATTCCTTACGTGTTACAGTTAACAGTAAGAGGCTTCTTCGCTACTCTTTACATACAATGTAATATATTTTCTTAAACTCCAAATATGGCTTAACAATATATAACTTATATGATATGCACTTTATATCTGATTATCACAGATTGCGTAATAATCGCAGAAGGCAAAGAAAAACATATTACAAAAACATGTGTGAGAAAAAGTTCTTTATTAAATCATGTGTGATCGCGTTGCTTTTTCAATAAATAATTTCATTGTTCCTGCATATTTTTGTACTATAAAATAATTATTATTGTACCATAACTTATTTATTACTTTTATTTTAATCTCATTGAAGATATCTCTTAGTTAAGTAAGATAATGATTGTACAAACTTGGTTGTAAGGGCCTGAGCCATAGAATCAACCTGAATAAATTATTATTATTATTTATTACTTTTAAGGGCGGAAAAGCAACTTCATCTTTTAAGCTTTTTTGCTGCTAAGTTTATTATTTGCTGAGCCAGTAATAGCTGACTAAATAAATTATAAAAAATATTCTAAAAAAAATAAAAACATTATACACTAGCAAGGGCGGCGGCATTGCACGGGCAGCCGTCCACAACCAAGACGGCAATGATGGGAAAACCCCTACTATACTTACGTCCATATCCCTGGTATCACTCAGTCACAAATCCTTACGTCCCTCCAATCCGTCCTGAACACCAGACGATCTAGTCTCAGTCACGGTCAGTCGGCGCTAACGTCGTTAATGAACGTCCCCGTCCCGTCCGTATCCCTATCCTATCCCTATCCCTCTCTCCATCTCACGTGACAATCATTCCTGCCATTGTTATATGCATTGCTACATATGTATGGTATACAGCACATGTAAATGAACGAGATAGTAAATAGTGAGAGTGACGGTGACTGGATTAGATCGAAAAGTCCCAAGTATTTGTCCCTATTATTATTGTATTTTATGGCCAACGTCTCGATCCCGTCTCAGTCCCTCTCCTCTCTTAATTTTTAGAACCGAATCCGTCTCAAAGTCCCTATCCCGTCCCGATTTTTGCCGTCCGTCCTGAGAGACGGTATTCCCAGCGAACATCATTGCAAGACGGTCCACTCTTTCAAATTAGAAATTAGCCTAATTATATAATGTCAAGCAAACATGGGCGCCTACCTATATTCTAGGCCATATAATAGGCTAAGGCTCAAGGATGCTGCAAGTTGGGATATAAATCTAGGCGAGGTTCTAGGCTGGGCAATCACCACTACAATATAGGCTTAGGGACAATCTAGGCTATTCAGATATTTCCGAACAAGGGACTGGGCTATTCAGGCAGGCTACAAGTTCGTTCAAGTAAAGGCTAGGCATTAGTGGCGAGCGGAATATTCTCAAAGCACGAATTGGTAAGGGATATGCCACAAATGACGTCATGCATTTAGTCACTATTGTCCGTGCATGATTTAACAAGATATACTCAGTCAGTCCCTTCTTCATAACATGACGTCATTTTCTGCACCTATTTAACCCAGACCCTTTGTTACACTTATATAAAATCCCGTGCGAGTTCGTAAGATTAAATAACGACCTCAGCATCCAAAGTCATTAGTTCCGCAACTAATTCACAAAGTCACCGAGTTATATCGGTAAGTAATATAAGGGACAGAGTAACTGACTCATCTTAGTACTTCTCAACTAAAATTTATTCAAAAAACATGTCGACTGCGTCATCTGTCGGAGAAGTATATATAAGCAGTTGTGTATATACGTTCTATTTAAATTTCCTCACATCATACGGCTGAGCCGATCTTCAAACAAATAACGTCGGTTGAATAGTTTTTTACCGAAGGAAATCAAAATGCTCACATATAAACACATGGTAATACCTGCATCATCGGCAGATGGCGCAGTCACCGTTTACCAAACTGAAAAACTGTAATGGTTCTTATTGCGGACCGATATTATCAAATACGATCCTAAAGTTGGTAGGGTCATCCATCTAACCTTGGAAAAGTATGTCACATATAAACGCACATTTTTATACATCATAGAAATCTATTGATCTATGCATTCTATCATTCGCTCTCGCAATGGAAAAACCTTGCGATACGATTTTCGCACGAATGGATGGGTCAATTTTTGACGGGAGGAGCCGTGGGTAATAAATCATTCGATAACGAGACATGCAAACTGTTTGAGTGATTTGAGAGTAAATTGATTTTAAAAAATTTCCAGGTAAAATTAGTTTTCTATTGTAAAATGTTTTTGTTACATTATTTTAAAATTATTGCCTGAATGAGTGGCCCACTTCAAATTACCTTTGACCTCATTGTTAATCTTCTACTTTTATTACGGTTATAACTGATGGCTAATAAGAAAATCTCGACGGTAAAGACAAGGTAAACAAAGCCGATTAATTGTTGCCAATTAATAATGTTTTTCGCAAACGAACTCAGTTTTGAATAATAAAGCACCCTGTGGCATTATACAATTCCCATGTATACATACATATATGACGTTGTATACGGTCAATCAGCCTTCGTTGTGACGAGGAATTATCATGCAGTCAGTCAGTCGTAATTTACCAGATTTCTGGATGACGTCATTTGTGGCACATCCCTAAGGACAGGATTACAAGATCTTTGGGAAAACGTTTGCAGAGACGGACTGAGAATGAGGCGGGAATTACTTGATACCAGTAATTACCAGTGTATGAACATGTATACCACAGTACATACATAATGGTCCCGTATTTATTCCCACTGGATTATGTAGTTTATAAAAGAATTAATCAAACCCATATATTGGTTTCCAATTGCATGTGACACTGCATATGGCTTGCACTATCTAAAACTCACAATTATATCGCCTATATATAGGCTGGCAAAGCGCTGCCAGAAGCTATACAGCAAATATAGGCAGGCAAGTAATGTTAGTCAAACGGGACTCAGCTCTTTTTGGGACTGAGCGAAAACATAGGGAGTGGAGTGGGATTGGAGTGAGAGTGGGACTGATATGTGTGAAAACGGTTGGGACTGAGACTGAGTGGGACTGACGGATTGAACTGATTCAAGTGCATGGACTGAGCGGGACTGATGCGAGTACAATATTAGGCAATTTTCAAATTTTCGCGCCATATATTAAAGCCCAAGGATGAAAGTGAGTGCCATTTTGTATCCTTGGGGACTGACTGGGAGTTTGACCACAGAGTTTCATTGGTACTGAGACTGAGTTGGACTCACACTGTAGATAGCACAGGAGTGAGTGGAGTGAGTGTATCACAGCGCTTCTGGGACTGATCGGGAGTGGGACTGACGAACTGGGAGTTTGACTAAAGCCAGGTTCTCAGTAGTACGAATTCGTGTACGAAAGGTCCGTTTATGCGAATGGTTCGTACAGAACATCGTCCGATGCTGAGAATCAGATTGCGACGATTTCGTGTGCGAATTCGCGCGCGAAGGACCTTTGTCCGAAATTCGCGTCAACGCAGGAGTTCAATTATTTTAACTTATGGTACGAAATTGAAAGAGTCATTACTCATTATTTTTTGTTCTTCTTTGGATTAAAAAGCTATTTGAGTTTTAAGAACTACTTTCATACTAAACTAATTTTTTTCTTACCAGGATTGTTTTTATTGTATTTAAATTATATATTACTTACTGCAGTATAAAATTCTCCTCGTTGTTTTTTACGAAGACATGGACGAATCCATTGAGTGCTTTTAATTTGTCGTTTTAGTTTCCTCCAGTAATAAACTACTGTTGCACATACTGTCATTAATAACAGTATTTTCTGAGTTTTACAAGTGCTGTTTTTAATTACTTCTATTTTTATGGCTTAAATATTAAAGACTAAATTAATATTAAATTAAATTAATAAATTAATTCAGTTACACCAGCTTCGCACAGTACTGTCAAAATACCATCTTTGTGAGAACCGCTCACAACGATCCCCCGCTGCATGTTCGTACGAACACTTCATTCGTACCATCGCGCACGAAGGAAATTTTCGTCGGACGACGAAGTTCGTACTGCTGTGAACCAGGCTTAACATTACAGGCAAGCAATGCACACTAGGACAGATATAGGCTAATAGGCAGGCAGTGAGAGTACTTGACCCTTGGTATCAAGGCTCTTCTTTTCGTTGAAACAACCTAGGATGTTGATATTTTTTGAAAGAAAATAGGCAGGTTTTATTTGCCCACCTTTGATGTCAAGTTTAATATTTTGTATAAATTACAAATTATTGCAATCCCAGTTTTCCCATCCACCTTGGTGGATGGCTTGAATGCTAGTAGAAAATATTATCACGTTCGTAATCTTCAAAATACGAAATATAAAATACAGTAGACATGTTGGTGCTGACAAAATACGAAATACAAAATACTTTAAACAATTTACGGCTAGAAAAATACCAAATACGAAATACTAAATGTATTTCAAATACTATTTCAAATACAATATTTCAAAATATTCCACACCTCTGCATTCAAGAATGAACTTACCATGAAACTTCGCCTCGTATAAATCCGTAAGCTTGAGGTGACTCAACACTTTATCAATTATGATGAAGCTCATTGTTTTAACCTAATTATTTGAAAACCAGCAATAATAAGTAATATCCAAACCATAGTGTATAGATTGTAATAGTGTACTCACTCTCTGCATAAGCTCAGCACAATTTGAAGCTTGTTGGCTTAACATTCCGCATACAGCGCTTCAGGCGTCTTTCGCTTGGCTTTCAGTTCTCAACATGTGCTTTATTACGAGTCCTGGAGTTTTTAAGATTAAAATGTGTAATTAAGTTTTTAAAGAAAATAAAATGGTGTCGTGTTTTGTTGTGGGATGTTTTTCGGGTTATAACAGAACAAAAACACTCACACGGAGCACCAAAACAAGCTGATAAGTTGGCATGGCTTAAAAATATCCCCAAAAAAACTCCTTTCGACTTCAAAAAGTCCTGTCTGTTATTTACATTTCGAGAAATCCAGCATAATAAAAAGTGGAGAGTTTATTGAAATAAACGTTGAAAAGGTGAAATTACCATCATGATCCAGGTGGACATTGAAGCCGGACGCAAATCCAACTCGATTCTCAAACCTGCAACTGCCATCCTATTATGACAAGCCGGGGAAAAGGAAGTCCCCGAAGAAAAGGTTATTCGCGGAAATTAAAATGCAAATGATAGAATCCGAAGAGGAGTTAAAGAGTACACCATTCAGCGAACTCAAAACGGACCCTTCTGTAATAAAACTCCCGTCCGGTTTTATGGACAGTACAGACAGAAGATTCTGGATTGATTATCCTCACCATTACCGACTTGGAAAAATTAATCGAAAGAGTCAATGATATGAACATCTGCGTGGGAGCTACTTTTCAGATTTAGGAATTGTGACGGGAACTTGCATCGTCAATGACCATTTATTTTCGCAGAATTGTGAGATACTCAGTGCAATTACAAAATGTAAGCAGTGTCAAAATCAAAAGTTTCTATTAGTCTTTATGTATGTACATTTGTATGCATTCATGCTGAATATTTTTATGAAGTATTTTTATACTTGGAAATCATACCTGAGAAAAAATAAAGAATTCTATGCAAGACATTCCAAAATTTCATTAAAAAACTTTGATATTTGTATGTTTTTAGTAGCTTTCAAATGTGTCATCACTGTGAAGCTAGCGAAAAACGCTCGCAGCGCCACTCTGAGAAAGTTAAGTGGCGAGTCCCACCATTGCATATGCTAGTGACTTCACTATTGAAATCTATACACTATGATCCAAACTAACAATGAGAATGGTGCTGTTACAGCATGCCTGCAATGAACTGCGTGTAATGGCGACAGGAACCATGATCCATATACAGACACTAATTGACCGTTGATAAAACGACCGTTAAAATTTACTTCATGTTTGGAAGAATAGTTCACATCCGCACCCGATATTTTCATTCTTGCTTTCCAGCATCATAAAAAGTTACTGAACGGGAATATAATTAGTATAGGAATAATGCTCACCCGCAGTGCATCCACAAATTGTAACTGTAATTTTCAAGCAAAAGTTTGAAAATACTCTTGTACAAGAATAAATGTGTTTATTCTTGCATGCGGTCTAACCGGTATTTTAAGAGTGTGTTTACTTCAAAAATATAAACGTATGACATTCCTTGTTTTCGTATCCAACAAGCAGTATTAAAGTATACACATGTCTTCATTCATAAACTTTATCACTGCGTTTGATTATTTAATGTATTCTTATCCAATTCGTCAAGGTTGAATTTTATAAAATGGATCAGTTTAATTTTACTATGAAGTGGCATTTTAGCATGATTATGGCTGCACCATCATTTAAGGTCTGTTACTAACCTTTAAAAAATTAGCTAAATTAACGCAAGAATCATGTCTCTTGGAAATGTTTTGTATGTGAAAGATACGTATCGTTACAGTTTTGAAAAGCCATATGAAATTGTACTGATGGACTTTAGTCCAGAAAAATTCAGAATCTGTAATGACATTATAGAGTACATACATAGTAGTACAAAATAACTTTATTGTGTTTAGTGAAACATGAACGACCAGGTAGATTAAGTCTTCTCATAACTTCATCCAATTGAAGCGAATTTTGATTTAAGTAGGTAGCGCGAATTCAGGATATAATTGAATGTATTCTAAACTTACCAACCTTTGCCATAACTATGACAGAAAAACGTTTATTTCCAAGCAAGTCAAGTGCTTCAAATTGTTTGATCGAAAGACTCAAAATCCATTTAGTTTAAACTTTCCTTGTAAAAAATATAAAAGTGGTCTGATACATCATAGCTGCAATAATTGAAAAAAATGCAAAAACCATCAGCAGTTTTTGGAAAGTTGCTTTATCTTCTCTCTGTCACGTTTTTAATTTTTTGCCAAACAACTTTTCTGGCCTTAAAAAGCAACTACCTCTGCTATCACTGGAGGGTAAAAAAATGCTTTTTCATGTGACTTTTGAACGGGGGGTCCGATTGGCAATTTGAAGGGCTTAAAGTCGATTAGAGACTTCAATTAATGTGCGTGAATATTTTCAATGTTGCAAATGAAGGGGCTCTAGAGTTATTCGCATATATCAACATTTTTTTGGCATCGTTGCTATCTAAGACCTATCCTAGCTACCATTTAATTAGCATTGCAAAAATTCTAAGGGTGTTCCTCACTAGCGATTTTCTTAAAATTTGGCACAAATGTCCCTTAATATTATGTAAACCGATGTAAAAAAGGGCATGTTGCGACAACGAAGGGTTCTCACTGTAGAAATTAATTTGCGTTAAAGTAGACCTTTTGGTTACTGCAGTTAGCATAAGATTATTTAAACATTGATAGTTTGAAAAAAAATAATACTAGGATACTTTGAAACATTAATCTTTTGAAAAAAAAAATAATAATCACATTTTTTGAAACATTGATCTTTTCAAACAAAAAAAATAATAAAAACGTTCACGAATAAATCGGATGAAAAGGAATTTTGGACCGAAAAGTCTTTCATATCATAACGATACTACAACTACTGATATGTCAGGGGAAATAAGAGTTTTCACAGAAATCCACTCACATTGAAGTGAGCGTTGCGTGCATGCTAACTATAGTTTGCTAAAGCAGTACATCCAGCAGAACCCAAATCTCTCTCTCACCTCCACGACAGACAGGGGCACTGGACTTTGAAGCCATTCCTCAACGATGGTATTTGAATACATTCAGTGCTGGGCTACTCCTGTCCAGAGCTGCGCTCAAGTTCAAGTAGACCATCGCAAACGTGGGCAAAATAGTGTGCCTCGCCTATATCCTACATATATTTTTAATACCCGATACTGCCTACATTTTGCCTACATTGATGTCGCTAAAAAATATACCGACATATATGAAAGGATTATTCGCAAGCCTACTTTTTAAAAAGAAAGCTATAGCCTACATATACGCCTGCATATTCTTGAAAAATTCCACAGCCTACATTTACGCCTACATAATTGTAGCCTATATTTGCGCCTATGAGTAATATGTAAAAGTTTATAGGGAATCTATGCTGATATAAGAACGCCTGAGTTGTCTCCCTACACAAGGATTTCCTCTATGTCAAATTGGGGTTCTCCAGGCGTTATACGTTTTATTAATTCATCCCAGACGTAGGTATATCATATATAATTAAAGTACCTCCATTAACAATAAGAGAATTATGTATAGTATGTATGATAGCGCCAATATATAGATGTGTTTGTAGTTCCCCTTCGCCCTTGACATCACATGGGAAAACTTTATCGAAAGCAAACATAATATTATTTTTCCTTTTAATACTATTAGGGAACTTACTGTAAGACTTTTGAAGTGTTCTTTTCCTTAGAACATTTACATAACCCCATGCATGCACCCTCAGGATAACTAATTTGAATACTTCGCGAAAATTAAACAAATTTATAACTTATAACTGCACTTAGAAACAAAATTAATTTACTAGCTATTCGTCAATTTTAGGGAAACAAATTTAGGAAGCAATGTTTAAACAGTAGACATTGTCCACAGCATAGTAAGTACATCAACCTAACATATAAATGCATGTAAAATGTGCGCCTACATTTAGTCTACATTTATATGAATAAATTATTATGCCCAGCACATTTTATAAGCAATCTACACAACAAGGTATCCCCCTATCCTATATTCCCTACAATTAGCATGAGCATTTTTTTGCATCCTATATTTTGCCTACTTGTAGGCCCTACATGTAGGGGAGGCGCCCACCTTTGAGACCATGAGTATTTCAAATCACGGTCAAGTACGGGTCATGGTCAGGTGTGAATACTATTTTTCTATTTCTATTTTGAAAAATACTTGACAATTCAAGTTCAAGTTCGGGTCATGATCACGTCATGGTCAAGTCAAGAGTTGTCCCGGCCTCCCGGGTATATTTGGCCAGGTTCAAGTTACGCGAAAAGTAATTACTTGAATACTTGACCCTGAATTTTCATGTAATTGTCTAACCATGTACCGTCAAGTTCAAGACCGACTGAAAAATCTGCTTGACAATCAGGGTTAAGTCAAGTAAGGGTCAAGTTTGGGATTTACTTGACTTGAGCGCAGCTCTGCTCCTGTCAGTCCATATATATTAATAAATACATATTTCATTTTTGTTACAATGTTTAAGTTCAGCATTAGAATAAATTAATACATGCATGGTTTAATTACAGCATTATACTTGCAGATGTATCCATACTTAACAAATATTTATTGTAAAAGAAATAAATAAACTTAGCAGCAAAAAAGCTTAAAAGTAAAGTTGCTTTTCCGCTCTTAAAAGTAATAAACAAGTTAAGGTACAATAATTATTTTGTAGTACAAAAATATGCATGAATAATGAAATTATTTATTGAAAAAGCAACGCGATCACACATTATTTTTAATTCACACAAATATTTTGTAATGTGTTATTACAGATTCAATTTTATTTCGTATGGTGTTCCCGAAAATGCATGAAACAATAATAATTTTTGTAATTTTATCGTAAAACGAAGTTCTGCTACAGCCATCCTACATTTATGTATACATCCAATGTTTGCTTCATCAGAAAAAAGTCAAATTTTGTAAGCGAAAAGAAAAGTTCATTGAAGTGATCCTCTGCTACAAATTCCAACAGACTTAAAAAATTATAAAATTCCAAAGTTACGTGCACCAGATTATCACAGATTGCGTAATAATAGCAAAAGACAAAGAAAACAGATATTACAAAAACATGACATGTGTGAGAAAAAGTTCTTTATTAAATCATGTGTGATCGCGTTGCTTTTTCAATAAATAATTTCATTATTCATGCATATTTTTGTACTACAAAATAATTATTGTACCATAACTTGTTTATTACTTTTAAGAGCGGAAAAGCAACTTTACTTTTAAGCTTTTTTGCTGCTAAGTTTATGTATAAATGCGATGACTAAATTATGGAATGTACAACCACTTCAACAGCTGGAACAACTCATGCAAGTCAAGATGGAAGTACCGGATGTAATTAACATTGATGAAGGTTTACTCGAGTAACTACCTGAGAAATGAGATGCAAAGATCTGCAAATTCTCTGCCTACTAAAATATAGTAAAACCTTAAGTATATACATGGCGGTAAAATAATTTACAATGGCAAATCCGTTAACTTCTCTCATATTATGGATTTGATAAGCTTACATCTTAGTCCTTTCAAAAGGAATCGTAAGCATTATTGTAATCTCGATGTACTATGGGGACTTGTGCCAAGAAGTACTTAATAAATACATACATGCATGCATACAATTTACAAAAATAATTCATAACAGTTTGAATTTTTCCATGTCAAAAAATGCCAAACATGGCAATGATTCTTTCTCATCCTACTCAATTTAACTCATAAATCTAAATTTTTCCCAATTTGTTTCCCTGATTTTCCCGGCCATTCCCACAAACATCAAGTTTATATCCAATAACTATATTTGCAATAGCCCACAAAATTTCTTACAAAAAACTTGCATTAAAACGTTCATCCCGGTTTAGAAACCTTTGATCCCAAATACTGACCTATAGATCAATAATTTTTTCTAGCATAAAAAATTTACAAATGAAACATTTTTTGTGGTTACTGCTATTGTTTGCAAATCCTTGAATTCTATTCATAGGTAAGATTTATGTGGGAAGACGAGAAAATTCTTCCCAGACAACAATATTTCTGGTCGTGAAAATTACAAATTAAAACTTGGTTGGTGTGTTACAGGGTAATGTGTTATGTAAACAGGGATGATTAGTATGACTGACCTTATTTGGCATGGATTTTGTAGGTCTTGTAGGAAAACTATTTTTGCCAGCAAGGGTGTTGAAAATCGTTGACCTTATCTCAGCACGGATTTCTGAAATCGTTGAGGATCTCCCTGTAGGGACATAAGATTCAGCAGGGAAATTCAGAAATGATCTTCCAGGGAGATTTGAAAATATCCGACCCCTGCCTGCATTGAATGCTAGGCTGAATGCTAGGTTGAGTACACTGAGTCTTCCAAAATCAAAAATTTAAAATATACAAAATATTAAAAAATCGGCCACGTGAATTTTGAACTAAGGCGCAGTTAAGTATTCACTTGGCCTATAGTATTGTTGGGGATCTGCATGTATGTAATACTTACAGATAAGATAATAAACCTCATAAAGCAACAAGAGCTAGTAAACAGAATATATGGTTCAAGATTATTTTCCTAAATAGTACGTCTCATCGATATTTCCCCAAAACGAGTTCTTCTAAGAACCCGAAGAAATCACAGTAACAATAAAACTCTAAAAACCAGTCATTGAGGCACCAAACGGCGGTCATTTTATTCACTCTGGAAATCCGGTAATCTTTCATACTTCCGTCAAAACTCCCCATTGTTTCCAGCTGGAAGCCTCCAGGTTTCGTTGTAAATCCGACCACAAATTCATTTTCATTTAATTTGGCTGCAGCAGTGATTTGAGACACATCGATTACTCTACAACGCCTTGGAATCCATTTGTTGATTCTCGAGATGGCATAGCGAACGGTCTTCTGTATGATAGGGTCTTTTAAATCCATTCCTCGAAGATCAGCGCAGGCGCAAAAATCTTTGGGAATCCCCGCCTGCGCACAAGTCCTGTCTGGGGAGATGTTCGAAAATAGGGATTGGCCCTGTGTTCTTGGAAACAACTTCCCATTTATCATCACAGGAGGATTGTCAAACTCTTTCACGTTGTAAGCCTCCAAAATATCTCGCAAAGTGTGATATGCGTCAAACGGGGTCGTGAGTTTTCTGGAAAATTAGACAAATTACATTATCCTTCTGTTGTTCCTCCGAGATGTATTTCAATGTAAGAGCCTTTTCTCATTTTTCTATATTATTAGAAGTTTAGCATTTAGATACGTTCACGATTAGCAATTGGTGGATACCCATTCTTATAAGAGCAAACGATAGAAATTTTTTATTAATCACCGTTATCCTCTTATGGAGTGCGTGCAATGCATTCCAAACATGTTTTGTATAAATGGTTTAGGAAAACAAAACATTGTTAATTGCCACAATGGCAATTTTAGCAAATCCTTCCATAAAATTATATTGTACTTTTTTATAATCTACAAAATTCACTTAAGTGATAATGATAATT
Source organism: Allacma fusca (assembly GCA_947179485.1). Taxonomy (NCBI): domain Eukaryota; kingdom Metazoa; phylum Arthropoda; class Collembola; order Symphypleona; family Sminthuridae; genus Allacma; species Allacma fusca. The sequence continues at coordinate 1,896,642 of OX359249.1, read as the reverse complement.
TATATTGAAAGGTCCAAATAATTTTGTAATACCTAACGTCAAAATTTATGATCAAGGACAAGCGAATCACTGAAATAAAAATTAAGATTAAATTATCCTAACTATTTTTCACAGATAGAAATTTTTTATTAATCACCGTTATCCTCTTATGGAGTGCGTGCAATGCATTCCAAACATGTTTTGTATAAATGGTTTAGGAAAACAAAACATTGTTAATTGCCACAATGGCAATTTTAGCAAATCCTTCCATAAAATTATATTGTACTTTTTTATAATCTACAAAATTCACTTAAGTGATAATGATAATTTATATTGAAAGGTCCAAATAATTTTGTAATACCTAACGTCAAAATTTATGATCAAGGACAAGCGAATCACTGAAATAAAAATTAAGATTAAATTATCCTAACTATTTTTCACAATTCTGGCCACTGAAACTTCTATTTTCGCCTGAATATATGAGACAGATTTTGATTATTTAATGGGTTAAAATTTGTACAAAATAAGGTAAACAAATTTAAGCAAATAGGGAGAAACGTTTTACAAAATGGGAAAACATATTTCATTCTTCAGTTTTTTGTCGTTGTACTCACCGGGAATTCGATTTTAAAATTTGAATTCGCTGATCTCCCAGGAAATTCTTGACTCTGGAAGGCATAGTAATGGTGAAGAAAGGTAATTTATCGTTAAACCACCCATTGAATGTCGTTCTGGAATTTCCGTACCGATGACCATGATCACTCATGAAAACCAAAATAGTGTTGGATAAATTGAGTGACAGGATAAATTTGGAAAACACTAGATCTGCTCCGGGCAGATTGTCCACATTCTCATGAGCTAACGAAGTCAACCACGTGTAGGAAAACAAAGGGGCTTCGTATTCCATAAGCTGTTGTATATGTTCCAAAACAAACGTCTCTGTCGTCCGGCTCCCCACGCATGGAAACATCATTTTCTACACAAAATTACAACCAGACCTTCAAATTTTTGAATTAAATCAAATGTCCATACTCACTAATGAAATGTATTCAAAAATTTGTCTCCTGCAAGCACATACAAAGGGCGTATAATAGAAATGTTCTCAATTCCCCACAGTTGTAGTTTGAATTAAATTTTTTAAGCTTATTTTAAACAACTGAGCCCAATATTTCCCCAATGTTTGAAAACGTGAGATCTTGTCTTGAACGTTGAAAAAAAAATCTCAACTATTGCCTTCAAATATTTTCGAAATATATTAACACAGTAATTAATACATTCACGTGGGGTGACAACCCCAAGGACTGCATAGCGTTTGAGTTGTTGACTGGAGATTTCTCCAATCGAAGTTGGAGAAGTTTTTTTATTGATGAACCAGTACTCTAAATTTGAGCGGAATCGGTGCAGTAGTTATCGGACAGTAATCTTATGGACAGTAATCCGGACTAGTGGAATTACGGCAGCTCACTCGCACAAGTACATTTCACAACGATTAACCTCACCCCAGAATGGGATGGATACAAAGGGGTAGAGCAGCAGTAGTTTAAATGTCATTAAGATTAAGTTATTATAACAACAGGCATGCTGTCATTCTTGCTACCGAAATAGTTCTCCTTGGAAATTTGCATTCTTGTGTTCTTTTGTTAAATAGCAACTACACGGCAATATCGCACTTGAGTTCTTGTGCCCAAAGAACGGACAGTATTCGATCAATAGGGCGCTACACTACTCTAAAAACGGTAATTTTTGTCAAGTCTGCCCGTGTAAAAAGTATGAAACGGTGTAATTGCTCAAAATTATGTACAATTTAAAATTAGCCCTAGTTCATTAAGTACGTTGAATCTATAGGTATTCATCTATTAGATAAAACACTTAATTTTGAAAAGCTAAACTTACGTGAGGATAATTGTCATTCAAAGTTGCGAGCATTAGTGGTCTGAGGTAATGAGTTGCTGGAGGATTGAAAAAATTAAAGATTGATAAACTTGGAGCATCCTCCAGAATCGCCGTGGCCATGCTTATATTGTTCCAAATGAGTGGACAAATGTCGAAGATTTTAGAGATATTGAAACAAAACGGGATAACTTGATTCAACTTGTAACCCGTGAGAAATGCCACTGAATTTGGAAATGTATTATCACCCACTGAAATAATATTAATTACTCCAATTAGCAATTACATATATAACCTTGCACCGCTACTATTTGTTATTATTATGAATTCTGCTAACTCCCAAATTAACCGTAAATAAGGATTATTCCCGAATATGGAGTCTGCAATGTTTGTTGATGACGTCGCCATAGCTGAAAAAGTTCATTACCCCAAACCTCCGAAGATTCAAGTGGTGCTTGACCAAGCAATTATGTGCTTACAAATAAGAACACGGAACACAATCCAGAAAAATGTGTCCAATTTACAATAGACCCAAGTTAGAAAAGAAAATTTTCGAACTACAACCTACAAATAAATAGTGAAGTGGTTCTAAATGAGTACTAGATAACTAGATCATTGGGAGTTCAAATTCGTGACAAAACCCAATAGAACTGTCAGTGAAAATGTTAGGGGTAAAGCAACAAGGGAATCTACACATATGTATGTTACGAAAACTGATAAAATTGAACTCTCTGCGTGATCTTCCTATCATTTACAAAGGTTCTATTCGAGTATAGTCTTAGAATATATTTTTCTTGTGTGGTGCACTAATTTAGGCAAACTATATATGTATGTATGTATATCTAAAATTTCTAGACCTGAAAACAGATGTATTTGTATTACAATGGGTATTTATGTTAACAGAAGTAACTATAATCAAATTATCGAAATGTTAAAACTCTAACCAATGATTAAACGTAAATCCTTGTTGAAGTCCTCAAGGTTCTGGGGTATGTGTAATGAAATAAATGCAATTTACCTCATAACTAAAATTAGCAGTACTCTTGGAAAGCCTTTTGGTTGTGGATAGACTCAAGCTAGAATTACTAGGTGGATAGGCACTGGATTCTAATTATTAGAAGCAAGCTTTTTTATGGATTAAAAAAATAATGAAATTATATTATTTCTCACATTTTCTATTATATTGTGTGGGTGGGGGTGGGGACGTTAGTGCACAACACGTATTTTTGCCTTTCAGTTGGAGAAAGCTTTTTTGGGATATACATACTAGGGGATTTTACGTTGTGGGTAGGGACGTATTTTTACTTCCGGGACATGACCTTATCTGTACTACTATTGGTAATGTTGATATGATTTGCGTTACCTGATGGCATGGTTATAGGTGAGGCCTGATACCAGTCATTATGAACTGGAGATCACTAACATTATATAATGAGTCATTAAATAGAGGTTAATTGGAATTCAAATAAGGTAAACGATGGGTCGGTTTGCCTTAATTGACAAGTGTTCAAAAACATTTCACCTTTCATGTAACCGAGCATCTCAATGGAACCAAGTTCATCGAGTGCTTGCTTGGTTTTTGGCATGAGAGTATGGAAGTGGAAACGGGACACGGAGTCTAAACCAATGATGACGACGTTTGGCACATCCGTATTTGAAGGAACAGGTGTTTTCCTACGAACGATGGCGTGATAATCGTCGTACACGTCCCCCCTCACGTTGCAAATCACAACGACCGCATCATATTTAGTCACGTACGTTTCTTCCCCGATCTTCACACATTCTTCGGTTTTCCTGCAATTCATCAAAATCCGTCTCTCATAGCAACTCATTCGGACATTATACATTGTCCTCGAATCCTTCGTCTCCAATATGTACATCACTACAGGATTTCATACAGTACTCCCCATTCAAAGGAACAAAACGAATTCCAGTATTAAGATAAAACCTGCTAACAAGGAATCGTGGATTTTCAACTCTTATGGAAACACTTTTTAAACATTGTGTAAACATATGGCGTGACCGAGTAAAAACCTACATTTTAACGATCCTTATAGCGAGATTTTATTGTGTTTACTGCATATCAAAATGATCTGCATGCTATGTGTTTGTATAGCATGTAGATGATTTTGTTTCTTCACAGAGGATATGCCCTTGAAAAGGAAATGTGTGTATATTGACTTATAGAAATGTGCATTAAAGGGACGGCGCATTTATGATTTTGTCAATTATTTTGACATCTATTGATTTATCAGGGGACGAGAATACACAGTATTGTGACAAATATGCAATAATTGTTGTAAAAGATAATTTACAATAATTAGCCTCTTACGATATAGTGCTACCGCTGTCAGGTCGTCTTATTAATCCTTTATAGCAACATTCAGCATCTTTGAAGCTTGTATTCAGGAATATTTTCTGAAAATAAACCAACTAGAAATTAAAATTTCAGCTAAAATTTGTGTTATACAATAACCTCAACAACTAAAAAAAAATTACAATAGTGCTTCAGCTGAGTTGTTGTGTCAATTCCGAAGTCATATTTACAGTAAAAAAAAAATATTTTATATAATTTTGATTCATAGATAAAAGTTATTTTTTATAAAATTGTATAACTTACATTTCCTTGTACGTAGGTGATTCGTGGCCTACTAATATCACAGGTGATTTTGTCACTTTTCGGTACTTCAAAAGTTTCAACTTCCCACGGAATCACACAACCAGGTAAATCAACCAACACTGTTATGGGCCCTGCCGCTTCCAAATCTAATACCATCATCAGAAGAAGGCATATGTACATATAACTTTTACCCTGTTCTCCAGGATTTTGTTGTAGACAAAATTTTCTTTCGTTGATCTACTGGTATTTCTGCCAAAGCAGTCGGTTAATAAATAAAGAAATCTTGAGGAACTTTTTAAACTAAGTCAAAATAATAGGTTTAACTGAAGAGGAGCAACTTCTCCGTTCACACGGAGTGCGGACCCTGCTTAACTTGATAGGACAGTATTTGGAAGTGGTTTTGTGAATTTGTTGTGTACGACTACCAGTAGTGTTCCCACTTTTTTCAAACGTCATTCCGGGACGAAATATTTTTTTTACGTATGCATGATTCCTAATTAAATTTTGCATCCCTTTTGGAATTTAATACCATTTTCTGGTTTTCCGGTTTGTTCAAAACAGAAACAAAATCACAAAATGGGTTGAAAAGGGTAAATTTAGCCTGACTTGAAGCTCTGCCTTCACAAGTTCCGTTGGCATTAAGTTTCTCTCGACTGTCCAAACTTTCTTCATTACTCAACACACTTTGTACCGACTGATCTAATCACAATCGAAAACTCATAACTTTGACGAAGTAAGCAAAAGTCATTGTACAGCTGGTCCTCGTTTAATTTAAGCGAAGATTAAGTAAATAAGATGTGGATACTAAGAATTCCTTTGATTTCAAATTTCGTAGTTCCATTTTCAAAAAAATATTATTATCACTGAAATTAAAATGCTCTTTAAATAGGTCTCCAGTGATTTCAAAAATTTTAAAGCTTCCTGTTAAAAGCGCTTTTTTGTTCCGGGGGTAAATCTTTCAGAATTGTATTAGCGCTACTTCCGTAAAATTTATCGTTGTAGCGGTTTACACAACTTTGAAGAAGAAATTTCATAATAGCATGAACTTTCGTAGAAATAGAATCATTACACTCCAAAATTAAAATGGGTGAATTCATTTATTGTAAAATATTGTGCACAATATATAGGTAACATTCGAGGAGAGATTCTAATTTCGCAACATCTTCACTGGTACTATAACATGCAACCTTGCGAATAACAACAGGACATCCACTTTGTTCCTTCAACAGAAAATATGACTTTAAAGCTGACCTATTACAAATGAATCTATTCAGTGCTGGAAGTCAGGGGTCGGATTTATGTGGGAAGACGGGAAGAATCTTCCCAGGGAAAAAATGTTTTCAGCAGGGAAATTTTCAAACGGGATTACAAACAGGGATTCTCAAATCTGTTGACCTTTTTTGGGCAGGGATTTTTGAAACTGTAGAGGTGTTTTACTGAAAACAAATTTTGTCAACAGGGATTTTCAAATTGGTTGACCTTTTTTTCAGCAGGGATTTTTGAATTTGTTGAAGTGTATTGCGGAAATTATTTTGTCAACAGGGAATTTTCAACTTGCTTCGAAGAGGGATGTGGTTTCGCTAATTGAAAGCACGAATAAGTTTGTCGATTTCTATCCCAACTCAATGTTGGTTTAAAATATTTGAAGGACCAACTCACTATTGAGTAAAACAGCTTTATTTCTAACTCTTTAGCGTTCCTTTCACTGATTGATAGCCTTTGCTATCCAGTGCGAATGTAGTGTGAAAAGGAAAGAATTTATGAAAATAATATGAACTTTTAATGCAGTAAAAGTACGTCCAGTTCATTCGCACACAAGTTTTGTTCTGTCTTCCTTACATTCTTTTTCCCTCATACTATCAACAGAATAGCATTCCAATAACATAACATTATGAAACATTCAACACCAATCATAACATATTTCAAATACGTGAACACAAATAACTATTGCTAATAGTAGCGTTGCACTAGCAACAATGCAGCGAGGTACGGAGAGGAGCTCCTCCTCTGAGCGAGAAGTGTCTTCGGTCGCTCGTTTCTGTACTTCGCTACTTTTCCTCTACTCTTTCTCATCTTCACTCGCTCCCATACTTATCTCAGCCGCAACACTTCTTCCCTCTGAAGAAGACACAGTCTCTTCACTTCTGCTCACGTCTAGCACACAGATCTTCACTGCTGGGCGTCGGTACACGCCATCCTTGGTCTTCACGTCGACAAATCGAACTTGACCATCACGGCCTGGATAAACTTTCTCTATGCGTCCCAACGGCCAGGAATTTCTCGGGCCATCCTTGTCAGCAACGACAACCACGTCTCCAACTTGGATAGGTTGTACCCTCTGGAACCACTTCGTTCGTCTAGACAAGGTGGGTAAGTACTCCTTGACCCATCTTGTCCATAACATGTCGGAGTACCTCTGCACTACTTTCCACTGAGTTCTCCTGCTCAGATCGTCTTTGTCAAATTTACCTGGAACATTTCCCAGAATATTACCACTCATTAAAAAATGGTTTGGAGTTATACACTCCGGGTCATCCGGGTCCACTGAAACATGTGTGAGTGGACGATTGTTAACAATGAATTCCACCTCACAGAAGAGTGTGCTAAGTACATCTTCTTTGACTACCGCTTCTCGCAGTGTTGATTGTAACGCTGTCTTAACCGATTTTACCATACGCTCCCACACCCCACCCATATGTGGGGAGGCGGGGGGATTGAACTTCCACGTAACTCCTTTAGCTGCAAATTTCCTTTGGATCTGTTCTTGTTCCACCTCTTTCAAAGCCCGTTGCAACTCATGACTGGCTCCATGAAAGTTTGTCCCATTGTCGGACCATATGACATCTGGTATTCCTCTTCGAGATATAAATCTCCTAATAGCATTAATAGCAGAGTCAGTCGAAAGATCCGCTGCCACTTCCAGATGGATTGCCCTGAGAGATAGGCAAGTAAAAATGGCCCCGTACCTCTTCACTTGCTTTCTATTGACTGACACAATAAATGGGCCAAAGTAGTCCAGTCCTGTATTCTGAAAGGGTCTCTGCTGTCTGCTCAACCTCTCCAGTGGTAGAACTCCCATTAGAGGAGGAGTAGGGCGAGCTCGTCTTACTTTACACCATTGACAGTCAGAGAATGCTCTCTTGACTGCTGCTCTGCTCTTAATGACCCAGAAGTTTAGACGTAAATTGTTTAATACCGTCTCAATCCCTTGGTGATTTGACTCTTGATGCAGTTGTGATACCAGCAAACGAGTGTAGAAATGGTCGGGATGAAGTATTACAGGAAATTTCGTTCCAAAAGATAACTCTTCAGCCTTTTCAATTCTCCCCTGCATTCGTAGTACACCGTCAGAGTCCAGACTTGGTGAAAGCGCTCTTAGTGCGCTACTTGGTGAAAGTGACCCTCGCTTCTGAAGATCTTCCACCTCGGTAGAGAAGAATTTCCTCTGCACTGCCTTCCACCAGTAGACCTGAGCAATAAAATTCTCTTCCCCCGTTAGTTCACCATCCTTAGGTAAAGTTAACAACTTCTTGCTTCTACAATTAAATGTCCATCTGATGATCCAAGCTGTTACCCTTATTAGCTTTAACCATGAGGAATATCTATTCGCCAAATGTAGTTCAGTCTCAGACTTAATTACTACAGCCATGTTGACAAATTCCTTCTTCAACTCCAGCTCTTCGAGTCCTTCACGTTGAACTTCCTTCTCCATGGGCCAATTTTCTTTCGGAAGTTTCAAAAATTCTGGACCTTGAAACCATCGACTGCTTGGACTAAATTCGGACTCTCCATTATTTCTCGTGGCCTCATCTGCTGGATTCTCTTTCGTTGGCACCCACCTCCATTGACAAGGTTCTACAGTCTCCAGAATTTCGCCTACCCTGTGAGCAACAAATTGGAGGTACTTTCTTGAGTCATCCCGAATCCACCATAAAACTGTCCGGGAGTCAGACCAGAATTGAACCTCTGTGATTGGTACGTCAATTTCTTCCCGGATCGACTTTGCCAATCTGCTTCCCATCAGAGCTGCCTGGAGCTCTAGTCTAGGAATGGAAAGCGCTTTAAGAGGTGCTACCCTTGCCCGCGCTGCAACAAATGCTAACCAGACTTCCCCCGTTCGTTCCATGCGAAGGTAAATGACCGTAGCAAATGCTTTCTCGCTAGCATCACAAAAAACGTGAAGTGAAAGGTTTGCATCTTTCACTCCTATACCTGGGAAATAGCATCGAGGAACCCGAACCTCACTAATTCGCATTAGCTCCTGAACCCACATCTTCCATTTATCAGCTACTTCCCCGGAAATTTGTTCGCTCCAGCCCAGCTTCCTTAACCATAATTCCTGTATCAGCATTCGTCCCTTAATGATGAAATGTGTTAAGAAACCCACAGGATCATATGGACTCATCACCAGACTAGTTACCTCAGCTTTGGTTGGTAATTTCTGCAGTAGTAACACATCGTCACTAACCTTCGGGTATTTTGTTTCGAAACGAAACTCGTCTTTTTCAGGGTCCCATCGTAGGCCCAGAACTCTCTCCGTAGGAAGTTCATCTTGGACTGAAAGGTCGACCCATTTCTTCGCCCTCAGCTCTGGTGGAACCTTTTCAATGACAGCCTTGGAACTACATGCCCAGTTGCACATGTGGAAACCTCCTTTCTTAAACAATTCCACACATTGTTGTAATTCATGCAGTGCTCCATCTTCATTGTCTGAGCCATGGGTGTAGTCATCAACGTAGCAATTTCTCTTAGCACTTTTTGCAGTTTCTGAAAATTCGGACTCGAACTCGTCAGCATTCTTCTGGGTCACATAAATTGCGGATGAGGGTGAGCAGGCTGCTCCAAATATCATGACCTGCATGACATATTCATCGGGATCCCCGTCTCTCCTCTTCCCCCGCCAAAGAAATCTTTGGCTGTCCTGGTCCCTGGAAATTATTTTCACCTGGTGGAACATTTCCCGTATATCACCTGCTATACCTATTACATGTCTCCGGAATCTCCATAATACAGCAGGTAACGGATTCAACAAGTCCGGGCCCTTCAGTAAAGCATCATTTAGACTAACCCCGTGTGATTTGGAAGCTGCGTCGAAAACTAACCGAAGTTTATCAGGTTTTTGGGGCTTAAATGTGGCAAAATGAGGTAAGTAGTATGTACGTACACCTTTGTTTTTAACCTCATCTGGAGTTAACTTGCGACAGTAACCTTTATCCACATAATCATCCATTTTGGAACAATACTGGCTTGCAAAATTTGAATCCCTGTCCATTTTCCGCTCCATCCCTTTGAGCCTCCTCAGCGCTGTATTTCGACTCTCTGGCAGTGTAATTTCGTATGACTTCCACAATAGTCCAGTCCTAAAATGGTCTCCATCCCTTTGAGTTGTAGCCTCCATTATAGAAATAGCCCTTGCATCTTCTTTCGATCGACTTTTCTCAGACACCAGCTTTACACCGAAATTCTCCGTCGAAAATGACTGCTTAATCAACTCCATAAGCTGAACTTCTGGTGAAATTTCTGAGCAGTTGTGCACTCTTCCCATGTCCACTCTTTTCCCCAACGTCAGGTTACCGTGAACCACCCAACCTAACCACGTCTTCGTAGCTACAGGATCATTCCAGCGCCCCTGTCGTAGCTGTCTCGGAGTCGTGAGTACGATATTATCTGATCCTATTAAGATCATTGGTTTTGCATGGGAAATACTCTGGAATGGAACATCTTTCAGGTACGGCCATTGCTTTCGCAGAATTTCCATATCCACTGACTGAGATGTAAGAGACATATCAGAAACTGTTCTTACATTTTCCAATCGGAACTGCTTCGCCCCCATGTGACTTCCAGAAATTTTCATCGAGACCCTTCTTGATTTTACCTCCTCACGGGTAATGTCGTTGGTCCACTGGATACAAAGAGGCTCTTCGGGTCCGACTAAACCCAATTTATCTGCCAAAGATGCATCAGCCATTGTGACAGTGGAACCCTCATCAAGTAACGCGAACGTTTCAACTTCACATGATGGACCAAGTAACTTTACTGGAAGTACTCGTAGCAGTACCTCTTTCATAACCTTTGAGAGATCCACATGACCTACAAATTCTTCTTTTACTTCTTCAGCTTTATGAAGAAGCTTATGATGACTACGGTCGCAGCCCTCAATTTCACAATTGGTCTTCTTTTTACATTCCAACCCTTTATGTCCCTTGGCTAAACAGCTGTAACAGAGATTGTGTGACTTGACAGTCTTCCATCTGGACTGAACTGTATCCTCAGTAAACGCCTTGCAGCTCATCAGTCCATGGCCCTCATTTGAGCAATGGTAGCAACACTTATCGCTTTTGTTGACAACCGTGAGAACTTTCTTCTCTTTCCCTTTATTGTCTGGTTTAACTTTCTCCTCAGTAACCCCATTGAATGGCATCATGCTGGCAGTAACAGCTTCTTCTGCTAGCCATTCTTGAAAATCAGTAAGACTTGACTCTCTTCTTAGACTTTTAGCATGTGAACACCATTTAAATTGTTGGTGGTACGACAATTTCAGCAATAACTCCTCCAGCAGTTGAGGGTTATATAGATGACCTGTTGTCCGGAGAGTCTTCATAGTAGCAACCAGATTTGTAACCAAGTTGGAGAAAACAATTACTGCTTCCGGTTTATTGCTTGCTGTTGATGCGGCTGCTTTCACTTTCGAAATCATCACCTTGATTATTTGATCTGACCGTCCAAATAGCATACTGAGAGTTTCAATTACCCTCCCCACATTCTCCGGTAATCCCAGAATAGGAAGAACTGCTTCTCGTGCCCTTCCTTTCAAACATTTTTCCAGCCTGAAAGCATTCTCGTCGGCAGAAAGTCCGCACGTCTCCGTCGTCCTCCGATACTGCGACAAAAACATTGGCCACTCTTCTGGATTACCGTTAAATTGAGGTAAATCTTTGCATACCACTTGCCTCGATAGTAGCTTGTCTAATCGTTCATTTGTGGATGTTACTTGGTTCATCACATCATTTTGAGAGCTGTGCGCATTCTGACCATGGTGTGCTTCATTCCCGTTCAGAATCCAATTTTCAATATTTTCTTTCTTCTGTGGTGGAAGAATTTCCGGTATGTTCGGTACATGAACATAATCATTTTCTTCTTCATCAAGAACATCGTCAATTTGAATTTTCTCCATTTCCAAACGTTTTTCTTCAATCTTCTTTGCGGTTTCCAGTCTCTGCTTGGCTAGAAGTAGAAACTCGTCCTCCGCTTTCCCAATCCTTTGTAAAGACTCGATTTCAGCTTTCAACTTCATTCGCGTTGCTTCACTTTGGGATGAACAAACAGACCGGTTACTCCTTCGATGACTCATCACCGTGGCAACCGAGACATTTTCGGAAAACTGTATGAGAGAATCTATACCAGTCGCAGAATTTCCCAAAGTCCCATACTCACGTCGTTGTCCTGGCAACGTTGTAGTACAATTTTCTGGCGGAATTCCCAACAGTCTCTGACTTCTCCGAAGTCCACTAAATTCTCCCTCCATGATCCGGAACTATTAAATTTACCCAGTAAAATTCTTAATTCACCGATTTCGATCCGGTTCGAAGGACCAGCTGTGGTTTCGCTAATTGAAAGCACGAATAAGTTTGTCGATTTCTATCCCAACTCAATGTTGGTTTAAAATATTTGAAGGACCAACTCACTATTGAGTAAAACAGCTTTATTTCTAACTCTTTAGCGTTCCTTTCACTGATTGATAGCCTTTGCTATCCAGTGCGAATGTAGTGTGAAAAGGAAAGAATTTATGAAAATAATATGAACTTTTAATGCAGTAAAAGTACGTCCAGTTCATTCGCACACAAGTTTTGTTCTGTCTTCCTTACATTCTTTTTCTCTCATACTATCAACAGAATAGCATTCCAATAACATAACATTATGAAACATTCAACACCAATCATAACATATTTCAAATACGTGAACACAAATAACTATTGCTAATAGTAGCGTTGCACTAGCAACAATGCAGCGAGGTACGGAGAGGAGCTCCTCCTCTGAGCGAGAAGTGTCTTCGGTCGCTCGTTTCTGTACTTCGCTACTTTTCCTCTACTCTTTCTCATCTTCACTCGCTCCCATACTTATCTCAGCCGCAACAAGGGACATCACAACCAGCACGGAAAATTTAATAAAATCTTCCAGGGAGATTTACAAAAATCCGACCCCTGCAGGAAGTAAGGACAGCCACATCCACAATTTCACAGAACTATTTTAAAGTCTAGTCTCTGCGCAGACAAGCTAAATTCGATAAAAAATTTTAAACTAAGCCTTCAACATTCACTGATAATTTGTTGCATGCATTTTTCACAGCGCTGTGTATAATGTGACATTTACAATTGGCAGCATCAATTCATGGATTTTCTTCCTGGTGTTTCTGAAACACCGAATTTTGGCGACCGTAATTACTGTTCGCGATGTAACATCTAATATTTCGAATCCTTAATCAATTCTTAGCAGTTATGTTTTGGAATTGTTTGAAAGTGTCTTTGCTGGATTCATCTGTGTCCTTGTAAAAATCTAGAAGCCCATGAGGTATTCCATAGACTTTATCAAAATACTTAGGCTCATAAGGATACATTTTGATATTTCCTAAAATTTCATTCATTCTCATGAATTCACGAGAGTTGAATTAATTTACATGTAATACAGACAATTAATTGAATACCAATTACAATAGTTTTACTTAAAATATTTCAGGTTTTTAATAATTGTCACCATCTATACAATATTTTTTAATGGCAGAAATGCATGACTTACTCGTGTTCTACTGCTACAGGAATGATTTGTACTCGCGTTTAGATTTATTCAAAAATATATTAACATTTAAATATGTAAAAAATCTCTCTTACAAGCATCTGAAGAAACGCCAAACTAGGGGGGAAGAATTCAAAGTATTTAATAATATTTACTGATCTGCAGGTCCCAGACTGCTTTTGACAATTGCTGTTGATTAAGTGTCGGCAGCTGCTTTGTCTAAGTTTTTGTGAACTTTCCTCGTGAGATTAAACAGGCCCACATTCTTCATACTTCACAGGGAAAGTCTAACTAAAAACCTATCAATCAGATTTTTTTAGTAATTTTTTCCATTTCGACGTAACCAATTTTTGGAATTGACAACTTTTTCCCACATAGAACTGTAAAACGCAGACATTTTTACCGCAGCGGTTTTTTTACGTCTGTAATCGCATTTTTATGGTTTTATTAGTTTTATGTAGATTGCACATGATGCTCTCGTTTGAATCGAGTTCCTCTAGAAGGATGTTTTCTCTTAGAAACGTTTTCATAAAGTTTTTAACTTCACCTTTCCGGGACATTTCCGTGTCCTGGAATACACCCTTCCGGGACACGGGACACGGATCGTCATTCCGGGACTGTCCCGGCCATTCCGGGACGTCTGGGAACCCTAACTACCAGTAATACGGATGAAATGTGATTCTAGGGCACTGTGTGATTTCATCCTGAACAATCCCAACGATTTCACCTTTCTCCTTAAACGTCCCCCGTTAGTGAAAGCCAATGCGACCCACTACATTCTGCTAGAAAACAGAATTGACTTTTTGAGAAATTCAGAATGGTCTCGAAACTCTGGTTTTAAATCAGGGTAGCACTCGGGAGCCAACTTGAAATGTACTGTCGAGGATCTTCTGATTAAATCTTTTTACAATGACTTTAAAATAAGTGACTTGCGACTTGTGGAAAATGGGATAATTCATGTGATCCAAGACACGAAAAGCAACTTTGATGATTCGAGAAACTCCTGCAGGCATATCCAGGTTTGGGCCACGAAGGAGACCTAAAGTTTCAGTGAACTGATTTTTCCAGCCAAAAATTTCTAATAATCGTCTACTGATTGCTCTCAATGATTTTTTCCTACCCACAATAAAATTCTGTATGAGTGTTCTGTGGGGCGGAAAGGGTTTATCATCATTATCACCCTGCGCTTACTAGGGCTTCTAATGAGGACAATGTTTTTGTCCCGCAGACAATTCCGTCCCGTCCCGAAATCCTCGGGACAAAAATGTGCGTCCCCATTCCGTCCCGAAATAACATGGGAACAAAAATGTTGTCTCGAAACGGTCCTGATCCCGATCCCGTTCCTAGCAGAAGCCCTAGCGCTTACTTTCCTCCTCAAATTTGCTTATTTCCCGGGGTGCACTTCTAACTGTCTCTTACAGAAAGAGTAGTCATCACTATAACTTATACGTTTGACGTTACCCCTTACACCCAAAAATTAGCAAATCTAATTCTTAATCATATTGTAACCCTTGCAACTATATTTTCTTCAAAGGAGAAAAGGCAACTGAACATGTTCTCCATACTACAGTGCTAATTTTCCGTAGCTTATAAGTTTCTTTATAAAAGCATATTTTTCCTTCTAATAATAAGAGTGAAACTGTAAAATATAGGAGTACTCTTACAGAGAATGAATACTTACAGTTATTTTTCACATGGAACTCCTTCCTTTCGAGTACAACAGAGAAGTCTATGAAATAAATAACGAATGTGCTTGTGAGGGTAGATATAAAAAGAAATTTTCGTTTCCAACGGAACATTGTACGTCGTCCTGAAATTAGCAAACAAAAACATACTTAATGTAATATTCTATTACACCGTGTACATTTTCTTTCAGAGAAGAAGTTACTCGTTGAAGAGGAGAACCCACCGGGAGATGATAAAAATATTATGCTCACAATCAGTGTAATTATATTGATATTAATTGATTATTTTTGCTGAGCGAGGTAATGAGTAAGAATAACCGTGAAATCTTACCTTACAAGCAAACATTGAGAGATTGAGACTTGTCCACTCAGAATCAGATTGAGATTTTGTGAGTGTAAGTATCTGTTTGGTCGGTCCAATTCCCTACGTACAAAAATTTTGCACCACCAAAATTCCTAATCACGGGGAAAGCTATTTTAAACCCAAGTTTTAAATATTAACAGTTAAACTACAGTCCCAAAATGTTCACAAATACAACAGAATTCGAACTTCAAATCGCACTACGTTAAAAATACTTAGATAAGTTCAGTGACCATCACGATGTTACTATACTCATGGAGAGCTTTTTATATTTTACCTTCTGGCCACATTGATAGAAACTGTTTTTGTTTTGTTTTAGTTAATTTGTATTGAATACCGTCTTATTTCATGTGCATAACGCGGTTGCTTTGTGTCAGTGAGTAGCATACAGTTGTTCAGTAATGTTTATAGTTAGTCCTTTCCTCTGAATCAGCAAGTGCATTTAAACAATTTCCATTTTCATAGTTACTTTCTCAGGACGTTTTAAAACATTAAAGAACACAATAAATTCCGTTTGGTCTTGGCGCATTGTCTATTTTTACAAAAGAAAATTCATTTGTTGAATTATACTCTTGTATGTTTATCTGTTTATGCATCGTTGAAATTAAGTCCGCTCGTAGGAGCCGGGAAGAGAGGTATTGGCTGTTAGTGTTTTAGTGGAATTATATTAGTATAGATTAACTAAAGGCTACTCCGACCTATAAAAGGAGCGGTAAGAAAAAGTAAAGGGCTTTGTGTAAAATCAAGCATACCACACAATTCACGTGTGGCTATGCAATACTACGACCATAAAGTTAGCTAATTATAAGTAACTAGCACTGCACAGCCAGCTATTGCTGGCTTTGAAAGGCTTCATAGCTTGTTGGTTCAGTCGAATAGCACATGATTCAGAAATACACCCCAGTTGTAAATACATTCATATTACATACTACAAATAAGCCGGGTAGTTAGCCTTTAAGGTAATTTGTAATCACAATCGCAAACCAATAGGAGATGTTATCCGATAGCGGATCAAGCCACCACAGGACGGCAGGTGGTGGATAACCCCCATTTCCCAAGTGCAACACCGACGAAGTCTAGTGGTTTGATCCGCCAGTATTAAAATTCCATTGCCGAAATAGTTCTTTTATATGATTATAATCTAACATTACAGAACGTTTTTAAATATACAATTTGCAATTTGTACTCGCAAAACTATAAAGCGTCTTTAGGAGAGAGAGTGAAGATTTAAAAATGTCCCCTCATCGTCAAATCCTAGTATTAAGAAAGCCAGTAGCCTTATTAAAGCCTTTTTAATTGCAACAATTTACAAAACTTCTTTAAAACACAATTACTTTTGTATGTACCTTTACCGACCTTGATATTTTCTTTAGACTTATCCCTCGAAAAGCAACATACAGTTGTCTATGTGAAAATTAACGCCAACTTTACCAAAACTTTGTCCCCGACATTTATTAAGTTACTGTCTTTCCAAAGCGTACTCTAAAATGTCTCTTCTCTTTAATATAAATGGGTAGCCACCGTTTATGATATTATAAATGTAGCCCGTGACAGTATCACTGCCCTTGCTACTACTTGCTAAGGCATATATATATAATCTTAATGGTAATTTGTATCCGCGAACCTATAAAGCGCGTTTAGGAGAGGGAGGGAAGTTTTAAAATAGTCGCTTCATCACGCGCGTTTTATATTTTAGAGATTATATTTATGAGCCAATAAGCCACAGGTTTCTCAGCACCTCCAAAGGAAATCCAATTATGGGATGGACTTTGGTTCCTACAAAAGTCATACATGCATCACTGAATTTGGAATATTTTAACTCAACATGCTGATTAAAGTAGTAATTTCTTTGCTGCTTTATCTCTTCCTAAAATATATGCAGCAGCTATAACGAAACGGTGTTCGGATTCTAAATTGTAATAATTTACTGGATTGAAAATCAATGGTCAAAATGTCCAGCAAAGGTAACATTAAATAATGTTCCAACATGTCCAACGGGATGTACTGTAATCTTGAGGGGCCGAAGTGCATTGATTCCTAAGTTGACATTCAATTATCACAGATAAACACGGTTGGAAATAGGTTTAACGTATGTATGTCTCAAATGTAAACGTGAATTGGGAGTAAGCTAACTGTTTCAGAGTAAGAGAAATTACTCCGCAACTCCAGGAGTTACTCGAGGACAAATTTGTATCGGGCTAGACCGATTCCCGAATAAGTCTTTAAAAATCTAATGTAATCTAGATGTAATAAATCTATAAATCTTTCCGAATAAAAATTGGTTAGTTGTGGTACTAATAAAATCAAAGTTAGCCTGAGTGAGTTTCCTATTGATTTGTCCTGCATCAAATACGCTTCATGTATTGGATAGTTTAATTAATGAGCCCCAGCAGTTACCTTTTTTCAGGTGTTCTTGCAAATAATTACTGAAATAAGATTTTAATACTACCTGAAATAAAATAAGGTAAATAAATTAAAAATCATTATCATGTAAAAAAATCCATGTCGGACTGCCGTGGCATGACCTGTCATGTGTCAATCCAATTTTGTCCTTTTCCCGAAATTGTTGATCTCACTTCTCGAATCCGCTTTTATTGACTTTCGAATATGAAAATTTTTGATTTTGCGTTCTTCTGTCTGTCAGGTGGACGGTATAGTTAGCTGTAATATGTAAACTTATTTTTTTAAAATAATTTATCCTGCAGATCTAACACCCAGACAATTTCGAGTTACATTGATGAACCAATCTCTCCACGTATGTATTTTAGGGGTGAGCATCTCTTTGGTTTAAAAATTTTCATTTGTCTCGTTATCGTTTTTGGAAAAAAACGGGAATGGGATATTTTGAAAACGAGAGCGGCCAATCAACGAGACAAACGAATCAGGGCAAAAAAATGATTTTTGTTTAATGCATAATACATTTTTGCAAAGCTGGGCAAAACAATTGCCTATCCTAAATCATACATACATTTTATAGTTTTCAAAGAGCATACATTTTGCATACATAAATTTTTCCAGAAATTTAATCATACATATATGCAGCATATAAATTAATTTATACATAAATACATGTACACGTACCTATAAAAGTGTATGTTGAACGTTATGAACCTTTATAGAAACTTAAATACAACTTATTATAGTTAAGTTTAAAAATATTAATTTTTATTGTCGTAGGCTTCAGCCAAAACGTGTAGAAATCGTTTGCATTGCAGCAGGAAACAACAAAAAAGAATACACCAATAAACACAGACCGTGCCAAAAATATATGCATACATACCTAAATCTCCCGGCCTTTTATACATATATACATACTCGAACACACAGTATTCATAGCATACATATACCATACATTGTTTTAGTAGAATCTTGTAGCCTACATATATGGCATACAAATATTCGAAAAATGTACGAACATACATAAAAACCTGTATATTTACGCATAAATATAGGATATGTGCCCACCTTTGCATTTTGTAATATTCCCAAAATCTGGCGAGTGCAGTAAAGTTTCATTCAATTTCACCTATCGAAACAATCGTAAACCCAAAATGCTTAAATTTGGGAATAGAATATTAAATTGTAGAAACAAACAAACGTTCAAAAGCGGAGCTTAAAACTATAAATGAAAGCCTACAAAAATAGAAATTGTGGCCAATAGTTATAAAATCCCTTAATTGGCCCAGTGAAAGGAAGACGCCTGAATTTTCTGTTTACTCCGGGCTCAAACAATATTGAATTGCAAACAATAATCTCGGTTAATAAGACGAGATTCTCGTCTCGTTGTCTCGTTATGCTCACCCCTAAGTATTTCTATGTACTCTTACTTGTATGAACTAGGTCCAAAAAATATTTTGGAGCAAAACAGACACTGTTTAGAAGTAGAATGCTGTAATTTATTTTTAAACACAATGAGTAGCATTTTGTAAAATATTTCAGAAAATTTTGAGGTTGCATAGCAATTTTAGCAGCGAAAAGTCAGCAAAACGTTATTCAATTCCTGAAAATTGGGGAGGGGAAACTCCATAGCGTGTCCCACCCTGACTATTGGGGGGGGGGCAATGTCCCCTCTAATCCGGAGTGCCTGGCCTGACACATACCTGTTTACAGGCAACATTTATCACATTCCCAATAGTGTCTTTTGTTTCACTTCGCCTCGTAATAAAGAGTGTTTTTGGAAAAATTCTAATTTTTGAAACAAAAGTTAGAGAAAGATCTTACGTTGCCATTTTATTATGTATGAATATTATCGTTGCGAAACAAAGTACTGTACTTGTGGGATTCTTCATGATAAGTTGTCTACATAATTTTTTCATTCATTTCTCAAGGATTTCTAGAAATATGTTTTTCTACATCCTGCTTCCGAACTAGCACGAATGACACTCCTGCGTTAAATAGCTTAGACAGGCCACAACACCGTACGTAAGCTTCATAAATAAAAAATAAACAATTAAATTAATGAATTTAAATCGTATGTACCAGTGCTTCAATGTTTGCTTCATTGTTGTTCAAGATTTTCTTTTCATCTCTTGACCTCGTTAAAAAGTCAATGACATGATCTTACCAATCTGATCGGAAACAATATCCTTCTCCCTATCTTCTCATAACGGGTCCAGCAGAAAATGTTTTGACGCACCCAGAATAACTACAATGCTGAATATCGTTTGTCACATTTTTTGTGAATGGACTCAAAAAAGAAAGCAATGGCAAGAACATATTGGATAATTTTATTGCATTTATTTTATAAAACGATAATTTATTGTTACATATTTGCATTGAAAGGAGAATTTTCCCTTTGTGACTAGAAACCCAAATACGAACAATAAATGGACGATTTCAATTTGGCTCCAAATAAAATAATTGCTATACAATTAAATGATAAAGTATTTTTGAACAATGATAAAATACTCAAACCTAACGGAGAGCGCGTGTGTATTTACTATATTAACTAATAATTAATTATATGAAGATATGTAATATAATACTACAAGAATGAGGCATTCTATGATAAAAAATTTTGTACTGTTCACGGAAATTGGACACCGGTTTTGATTTATCCCAGATCTCCACAGTAAACAGGCTGGGTTTGGGTAAATGGACGAATATTACAACTACACTATGTTTAGATACAATGATATATATATATATAATTATATAATTAAATAGATATGGGTATGAATATTAATTATTTTATTTTGTTATTGCAAGGAATCATCTGTCCGAGGAACGTTCAGAAGCATTTTTCTCACCGTTTTACTTAACATTTAATTACAGTGTAATCTTGTCATAACCACCCCCTGAAAATTGCATGTTTTTACAAGGCCAAAAGTTAATGCTCGGATAAATGGGAAACAAATGTCTACAGACCTGTCTTATAAAGGGTTCTGTTATAGAGAGCTCTCACTATAAATGCAAACATGTATATGATACCAAAAAAATGTATTATAAAAGGAAAAATATTAAAACTGAGTCAATGGTTTCTTTCCTGTAGAGGCACAAGTTCTTGTATGGGGGTCTGTAGTAACGAACCGCACCATTTGTTGCATTTCTACATCCGCGTAAGCTTTTTAAGGAGAGATTCAAAATTTAAATTAGAATAAACGCGAATGAGTCTTATACGGAAGTCCATCGTAGAGGCTTTACTGTAGACACATACTTTCCGAAGGAGACCAATGAACAATACTGTAAAGGGAAACCCGTCAAACCTCAAAGCATGTTTGCACATAATTACATGTATCTAGAGGAAACGTTAGTATAAGACACCGCCTATAGCGAGAGTACACTGGAATGAGATTTCTTGTAATTAAACATACACACACGCATCTACAGACACAGTGTAGCTACTGCTTAACTATTGCAATGGAATCTGCAACTAATTTGGCCACTGATTGGTCACCCTTCAAATAACCACTTACCCAATATTTTTGGCAGTCATGGTCCCACAATTGGGGAACCATGATTCAAAGCTAAAAATTCCTTTCCCTAAGGATATCATGTCTGCGCCAACTTTGAGTAATTGTTAATAATTAATTATATTTAGCTAAACAAAAACATTCGTACAGCCTAAAATATATAATCCTTCTAAAGTGCAATCTCACAATAAAAGTCACCCTGAGAGAAGCAAAATTTCTCTCTTATAGTGGTATTGGTGGCATGTATGCTTTAATCCGGAGCAAAATTAGCAATATCTTGAACAGGAATGCCCCCAAGTATTTTTTCCACTATCGAGAAAAAGTTAGCTAACTCAGAGCTCTCTTGTTGTGATACTCCACTGTGACTATAAAAATAATGTTGACTATAAAGTGGAACTGATAAATGAGCATTTAAATTAGTTAGAATGACATATACAGGAACTAAATAGCTTTAGCGCTGCTCGTGTACAGTGAGCTCTAGCTATACAAGCAACACTACTAGGAACAAAATTGTCGTTATACTGACATGCTCTTACAAGTAGAAATACAAACAGTATTGTAAATGGGCACGAGTTCCATTTGTTTTCAACTCATATAGATAGCATGCTGTTGTGGGTGGTCACTTATATCGAGACACGGTACACTGGGAGCCGAGATACCTTTCTTACATACCCATAGCAAAAAATAACTACGAATAGTAATTAGTATTATAAATTATATTAATATTAATTTAATTATATCTGCATATTGCATATTATCTTTTGGATTTTGGAAAAGGGGGGAGTCACAGATTAAGAATATTTTGAATCTTTGCAAACATTTGGAAGAAATGGACACGGAAAGTTTGAGATTCGCACATAATTTCTAAACCTTGGAATATGTTCATGTTCATAATGGAAATGTATTTTGAAAAGGAATAAATCATACATTTTGATGAAAAAATAAGGGGATTAAAAAATTAGGTGCTTGGAAGTGGAATTAATTGCTGACTTGGAAAAACTCGAATGCATATTCGATTGAGAATTTTTGATTGAGACAAAAATTAAAGGAAGAATTTTTGGAGTGTATGCTTTGGAAGAATTCGTAAAAACTTTTCATTGGATTTTTTCAGCGGTTGGGAAAATTAGCACTAATGGGAAATTCACTATGTACATAACCGAGGGTTTGAGGGTTACAAAATATCTCGGCACCCTGACATATGAAATTATTTGTTTTAGTCTCTAAAGTATGGGAAAACAGAATATATGTGTATTTTCCTAAATAGTACATTTCATCGATTTTTTCCCAAAACGAATTCTCCCAAGAACCCAAAGAAATCACAGTAACAATAAAACTCTAAAAACCAGTCATTGAGGCACCAAACGCCGTTGATTTTATTCACTCTGGAAATCCGATAATTTTTCATACTTCCGTCAAAACTCCCCATTGTTTCCAGCTGGAAGCCTCCAGGTTTCGTTGTAAATCCGACCACAAATTCATTTTCATTTAATTTGGCTGCAGCAGTGATTTGAGACACATCGATTACTCTACAACGCCTTGGAATCCATTTGTTGATTCTCGAGATGGCGTAGCGAACGGTCTTCTCTATGATAGGGTCTTTTAAATCCATTCCTCGAAGATCAGCGCAGGCGCAAAAATCTTTGGGAATCCCCGCCTGCGCACAAGTCCTGTCTGGGGAGATGTTCGAAAATAGGGATTGGCCCTGTGTTCTTGGAAACAACTTCCCATTTATCATCACAGGAGGATTGTCAAACTCTTTCACGTTGTAAGCCTCCAAAATATCTCGCAAAGTGTGATATGCGTCAAACGGGGTCGTGAGTTTTCTGGAAAATTAGACAAATTACATTATCCCACTGTTACGAGATTCATTTCAATGTGTTACTCTTTATACCAAACGTTCTTGCAAGATATTATTTTATCACTACATAAGTTAAATGCTTAATAAATAAACTTAATGTCCAAATAACTCCAATATCTAACGTATAAAGTTAAGTTCAAGGATCATTGGATCATGTAAATAAAGATTACGTCTATCTATGAGGTAAATCTTAAAAAATTATTTTTAATGGGAAAAAATAAGGTGAAACAAGTTTGTGCAGAAATGTGGAAAACGTTTTACAGAACGGGAAAAACAGTTTTGTATAAAATTGGTAAATAATCTTGAAACTGGATGAAAAAAAAACTAGAGGATGTAAACCATTTTTTTTGTCGGTGTTTTTAAAAGATACTCACCGAGAATTAGATTTTAAAATTTGTATTCGCTGATCTCCCAGGAAATTCTTGACTCTAGAAGGCATAGTAATGGTGAAGAAAGGTAACTTCTCGTTAAACCATCCATTGAATGTCGTTCTGGAATTTCCGTACCGATGACCATGATCACTCATGAAAACCAAAATAGTGTTGGATAAATTGAGTGACAGGATAAATTTGGAAAACACTAGATCTGCTCCGGGCAGATTGTCCACATTCTCATGAGCTAGCGAAGTCAACCACGTGTAGGAAAACAAAGGGGCTTCGTATTCCATAAGCTGTTGTATATGTTCCAAAACAAACGTCTCTGTCGTCCGGCTCCCCACGCATGGAAACATCATTTTCTACGCAAAATTACAACCAGACCTTCAAATTTTTGAATTAAATCAAATGTCCATACTCACTAATGACATGTATTCAGTGCGCACAAAAATTTGTCTCCTGCAAGCACATACAAAGGGCCTATAACGGAAATATTTCCAATTTCCCCATAGCTGGAGTTTGTTATTTTGTTAAATAATTTTCAGTAACGGAGGTCAATCTTCCTCGTCACAGGGGACTAAAACGCGAGATCTTGCGCCAAAAAAGTCCTGATTGGGTCCGTAATTTATGTTAAAGCAATTTTCAGGTCTTTTCAATTTAAATTCTTGACTATTACCTTCAAGTATTTTTCAAAAGAATAACAAAGCAATAAAAAAATACTAATTTTCTAACCAAATAAACATTTTATCTTCACGTTTTCAACCCAGTGCCCTGAAATATTGACCCAGGTCAATTAATATAATTTCAAAACAAATCGAACCACACGTTCAAAAATAATGCTAAAACATCTCTTGATGTTAGAAACAGGAACATGTGTTTTGCAACATGTGTTTTTGTGTGCGGTAATTGAAAACATCATCGTTGATTAGAGTGATGTAATTCGATTCTGGGTAGAGCGACCTATAATTCAATGTAACTGCAAGTTCTGTAACAATTTAATAGCTATAGCATTGCAATGTAATAGTTTTCCCATTTAAGAGATTTCAAGAATTTTTGTTAACTTTTAACGAAAATTGAACTTCTTCTTTTTGCGGGGAAAAGTCTACCAAATGGGCTATGTGAAAATTCTTTATAGATTATTCATGAATATTTAGGTTGAATCAAAAGGTACTTAACTCAACCTTCAGATTCATTAAATGTAATAAGCAAGATAATTAATTAAATTTGAGAAGTTGAACTTACGTAGGGATAATAGTCGTTCAAAGCTGCGAGCATTAGTGGTCTGAGGTAGTGATTTGTTGGAGGATTGAGAAAGCCAAATTTGTAGTAATTAAATATTGCTAAATTCGGAGCATCCTCCAGAAGTGCCGTGGCCATGCTGAGATTGTTCCAAATGAATGGGCATGCGTCAATGGGTTTGGAACGATTGTAACAAAACTGCAAAACTTGATCTTCCTCGTAACCCGTGAGAAACGCTATCGCATTTGGAAATGTATTCTCACCCACTGAAATAATATCACTCCAATTAGTAACTACATACAAATGTCACCAGGTGTCACGGCATGAATTGAAGTACATTTCTTCAAAAACGAGAAAATGTCTCCTTGATTTTATACTCTCTTTATAAAAAAAAACTAAATGACATCATTTCACTTTTATGGTAGGTAACTCTCATAAAAAAAAAGAAATTGCGGTAATTGCAATTTATCTAAATATATTTCTCAATTGTGAGAAAAAGTACGTATTAGGAGGCTCGTTATAACGACAGCGTACTGTTGTCCTGTAAAAGCACTCTTACGGAGAACAATAATTATCATTGGGGTATTCTGGGCTTTGACCAAACATGTCTCTCCATAGCTCGTATGTACATATGTAATAGTGTAACTCCGTATAACCTAGTACTGATATAACCTCCGTCAAACGATTTTCTGGGGACTCTATTTGATATGAGAGGGTGACCACTGTACTTTATGATATGGTTATAAAGCAGGGGTCTGCTACCAATCATCATGAACTGGAGGTCACCAGCACCATAAATGTAGCTGGCTCTTACATGGAGCTTCAGCGTAATTCGAATCCGTGAAATGATGCTTTGTATGGATTGACAAATGTGGAATAATTTTTACCCTTCGTATAGCCGAGCATCTCAATGGAACCAAGTTCATCGAGTGCTTGTTTGGTTTTTGGCATGAGAGTATGGAAGTGGAAACGGGACACGGAGTCTAAACCAATGATGACGACGTTTGGCACATCAGTATTTGAAGGAACAGGTGTTTTCCTACGAACGATGGCGTGATAATCGTCGTACACGTCCCCCCTCACGTTGCAAATCACAACGACCGCATCATATTTAGTCACGTACGTTTCTTCCCCGATCTTCACACATTCTTCAGTTTTCCTGCAATTCATCAAAATCCCTCTCTCATAGCAACTCATTCGGACATTATACATTGTCCTCTAATCCTCCGTCTCCAATGTGTACATCACTACAGGATTTCATACAATACTCCCCATTCAAAGGAACAAAACGAATGTTTATCGATTTGATTATGGTACAAATACATCCCAAAAAAACATTCAAACAAACAAGCCTACTCTCTGCTTTGTCGGTACAACAGGGGAAGAAACGAAATGTCACTTTTTTAGAGGCAAAACAGGGACGCAAAATAACATTGGAGTGATTGGGATCTGATGCAATTAACATGCATTCGCCCCAATGACAACGATTTTACAAGGGAATCTTATAGTGAACGTTTACTGTCCTTCCACTTATAAGGAGAAAAATGTAGCAATGTCGGGAAGTGGGAGTGGAATTCATCTACAAATTAGATACAAATATTAATATTTGTGTGTCTGTAGAGTCATTAATACCAAAAAGGGATACCATGTTCGGAAGGTAAAATCTGGTATGAAGGGTAAGATTTTCGTCCCTTAGAAGATTTTTAAGCATTGTGTAAACAGATGGCGTGACCGGGGAAGAGTTAACCTTTTAACATCCGTTTAGCAAGATTTGACTGTGTTTACTGTAAGTCGTCGGTGAAGAGACACAATGAGCTAATGCTTTGTTTTTGTGTAGCATGTAGAGCTTTTGCTTCTTCACCGAGGAAATACTCTGTTAAAAAGAAACTGGGGTACATAGACACAGGGAAATTTTCACTAAAGAAACAGTGCGGGATTTATGATTGGGTCACTTATTTATTATTTATTGATTTATCGAATCAGGGGACGAGAAGACTCTGTATTGTGACAAATACGAAATAATAATTTTATTGTAAGATGATAAATGACGATTAGTCTCTTACGATATAGCGCTATCGCTGTCAGGTCGTCTTATTAATCCTTTATAGCAACATTCAGCATCTCTGAAGCTTGTATTCAGGAATATTCTCTGAAAATAAATCCACTAAAAATTATTTCTTCTCTCCAAAATTGAATTTGCATTATACAATTTCAAAAGGAAATAGCCTATTAGAATTATTGCCTCCACTGAAAGAGGGCGCAATGATCTATAAATTCCGAAACTACTTTTATTTTCTTTCCGGATTCGGATTGGGACCTACTGTCAGCCCTCTGTAAAAGGGCTCCGCATATAACGACACTGAGATTCTCCTCAGTTGCTTATTTACATATGCACACATTCAAAATGCCTATAAAACATTAGAAAGACATTATAAGTACATTTCCCTCACAACTTTACAAAATCCCACGCCAATGTATAAATGGGGAGCCCTTAAAGAGTCACTGATTGGGAGAAATATATTAAGTACAGTAAGGAATAAATGATTATAAATTACAGTAAAAGTTTATATATTAAGTCATGCTTAGAAATATATATTAATCCTCAATTTTGACTCATAGATAAAAGTAATTATAAAATGTTATTATCTACTTACATTTCCTTGCACGTATGTGATTCGTGGTCTACTTATATCACAGGTGATTTTAGCACTTTCCGGTACTTCAGGATTTTCAACTTCCAATGGAATCACACAACCAGGTAAATCAACCAACACTGACTTCGGCCCTTTCGCTTCCAAATCTAATACCATCATAAGAAGACACCTTCAATAACCTTTAAACCCTGTGTTCTCCAGGAGCTACGCATGCTAGATGATGAAATTTGGCTATGAATCTACCGGTATATCTTTCAAAGCAATCGGTTCGTAAATACAGAAGCTATGAACAATTCCCTAAACTTAGGTAAAATGAGAGAAGTAACTGAAAAGGACCCACTTCACCTGCCGACCCTTCTTAACTCAATTGAACAGACAGGTTGGGATTTGGCCTTGTGTCTTTCTTAAGATTAGGGGCGGTGGGAGTCTTCCTGCACAATTGTTCCCGTTGGAATAGCATTGTGGGGCAACGTGGGATTTAATTCGTGAAAAATCCTGATAAATGTACTGATCCCGACGAAGTCATCCTTCTCTAAAACCGTCCCCTTGAATAAAAGCCAAAGCGGCCAAAAAATGTCTGCTAGAAATCGAATTGACTTTTTTGGTATTCCAAATAGCCTATCGGGATTTCAATTCGTGGGAGCACTCGGGAACTAACTTGAAATGCATCGCCGAGGATCTTCTGTCTCAAACATTTTCCAACAACGGCTCTTAAATAAGTGACTTGGAAGAAGCGATAATTCAGGTGCTGGAAGACATGAAAAACGACATTAATGGATTCGAGAAACTCCTGCAGGCATATCCGTGAAGATTGGGCCATGTTCGGAGTGCTAAAGGAGGCTTAAAGTCTTACTAATTTGATTTTTTTCGGTCATAACTTCTGTAATAATAATTGTTTTTACCGATTGCTTTGAATGATTTTTCCCTTCCCCAGAATTAAATTCTGTACGAGTTCTCTGGGAAAGGCTATTAACCACCCTGCATTTAATTTTCTCCAGGATTGTACATAAATAGAGTGGGCCGTCTATTCATTTTTCTTACAATTAGTACATCCTACAAAGAGAGTAGTGACTATTATTGTCATTTAATTATTGGATAGTTGTAACTCCACCCACACATTTTTATGGCGAGTCTAAAATTAGCAAATTGGATTCTTGTAGTGGAAGGCCCTCATATATGATTTATTTATCATGCCACGAGCGTGATCCTTAATGGTCAAGTATTGCTTTTATAAATAGAGTAGTCTCCTCCTGAGTTTGCTTTCTTTTTCTTCCAACGATTTATTTTGTAACTGAGTTTTAGAAAGCCAATAGGTAATTACAGCTTGGAACTAGTACATACATTGTACCCTCCCCATAAGAACACCCCTGAGCATCAAAATATCCCTCTTCTTAAAATAATATTAAAATAAAATATACTGCTAATATGTTTGAGAAAAATTAACAATGAGACAAGCGGAAACACACCCCAAATCATTTTGTAACTCTTGTAACAATATTTTCTGTGGAGGATAAAATGTAACTGGACACATTCTCCATATCATAATGTTAATTGTCCGCCTTTTAAAAGCATATTTTCTCCTAAGAGTGCGACTGTGTAACTTACAGGGGTGCTCTTACGGATAGAATGAATGCTTACAATTATTTTCCCCATGGAACTCCTTCTTCCTTTCGAGTACAACGGAGAAGTCTATGAAATAAATGATGAATGTGGTTGTGAGGATAGATATCAAAATTTTTTTTCGCTTCCCTCGGAACATTGTACGTCTTCCTGAAATTGGCAAACAAAAACACACCTGATGTAATATTCTATCACCCCGTGGTACATTTTCTTTCGGATTTTCACAAAACAATGACACGAGTAACCGTGTGGTTGTAAAAGTAAACATCATACAAATATTATTACAGCACCTAATTCTAATACTATTTTGTTGTCAATTTAAGAGTTTTATAATTTTTCCCTGCAAAACGTCAAAATGGATATAGTAGGTAGCAGTAATTACAGCAGAGAATGTCAAACCAATCCTCGCTGTTAAAGCAAGGTAATTAATTAAACAAATTTTGAGAGTATACTTTTGTATACAGTTTTGTTTGTATCACTGTATATTATCTTTCCCTAAATTTAGAGTTGAAGTTTACTGGAAAAAGCATTAAAAATATGCAAGTTTTAACAATAAAACATGTTTTTGAAATCCTTCAGAAATTTCCTCTTATCCCATTTTAGAACCGAGAACACAATATTCGTAGTACCAAAGATGCTAGCCTATCCTACATGTAGGCCTACATGTAGGCCTATTTATAGGGTGCGAGCTATTTGCAGAAAAAATTATAGGCAAAATAGGGTGCACTGGTTTTCGCAGAAAAAATGCCTATAAAATAGGAATGCACACCTGCATACACGCAGTCATATAGGCATATATGTAGGCAGCCCGAAAATGCGCTTGTATGAAGGCAAATATGTAGGATGTGCATATATACATAACTATTTTCTCATTATGGAATAAGTTATCTCAATGCTAACCAAAACGATTTTTGAACGTTGGCTACGTTGGAATATCAGGCTACTGTAGGGACATGTGAGATTTCCCATTCAAAATAATATCCATACATAACTGAGTACATATACATATATTGTATGTGATTGCTCGATGCCTATATACTTACTGTAACGTGCAATACGACCAATCAATAGGAGTTTTCACATAATTCATGATTAACATTAATTTTGAAGAAGTACTCACAATCAGTTTGTTTCAAAATATGATACATAAGAAAGTAACAAACAATTGTGAGTGTTTGCTGAATAATTGTTGCACATGAGGGATAGCCTAATTGTTTTTTAAACGAATGCTATATGTCCATAATAAATTTGCTAAAATAAAGACAGCAAAATGTAATTATGAATTTTAATCAAAATATAATTTAATTCTACAGTATAGGGTGCCATGTAGGAAGGGGCTAACTTTTTCCGTTACCCTATATAGGCAGAAATGTAGGCAGCGGCAAATGCCTACTTGTAGGCAAGGATATAGGCCTAGCAATTGCACAAATAGGGAAGAAGGAAGGCCTCTCCTAAACTGAATGTATAGGTAGGATGTAGGATAGGCAAAATCAGTTTAGCATCTTTGCGTAGTACAGTTTTCAGTGTACTCTCGCTATAATTAAGCATCTTAAGACAACATTTAGTGATAGAGGTGACTCTGGCTCACCCCACATGATTTTTACTTCCTGTCTTTCTATCCACTATCAGTATACTGCAAATGAGGTTTGGGGTTTGGAGATGTGTTGATCACTCTTGGAGGAGTGTCAATAGAGGGAGTGTGTGCGGTAAGCTGGTAATTATTCGCAAAATGAATCGGGATATGTGTATAGAGTGCAACTGCTGGCATGTGGATACGAGTGTGTCATTGCAAAGCCCTTATCTCCTTCTTTGTTGGTATATCTTCTAGCTCCTCCCTCTATCCGCAGCACTCTCTTTTCTGGTTACGGTGGTTTTTGGTTAGGTTAAGTTTTCAATTTTAGAGCACTGATCACAACTTTACTTGTTAATGCATTTTTAAATTATTCAAAGAAATTCGAAATTTTCCTATTTTTTAGGTTAGGTTTTCAATTTTAGAGCACTGGTCACGTCCACAACTCACAACCTATACCTATTTATGCCTTTCTCACTGATTAAATTACTTCACAGTTTTCCTATTTTTGTTCAGGTTAGGTTTTATGCCGAAAGCCGAGCTAAATCCGAAAATCTGATAACACCCAGACTAGTCAACTAGACCGTGTTAATACATATTTACTGATCACACCACACGACCGCGACCACACCACTTCGATACTCGATTCTGTTTATGTGCTACGCAAAAATTCGGCATCTACATATACGCACTGGTTTTACTAAGTAAAGCAAAAAATAAAGTTTCCAGTGTACAATTTATTTAAGCCATTTAATCCTTTATCAGAACAGTAACCTTTGACCCCTCGTATCTCCGAAAGTGTACGTTTCTCCACTAAAATTCTTTCAGATTTCAGATCTACGCTCACCGAACTTACCAAGAGTACTGATTTGTAATAAAATCCCAAATAACTAGTAGACTAGATTTGATCCAGTAAAGTTAAAAAAAAATGAAAAAGTTAAACTTATTAGCATTTTCTTTCGCTTCCTAATAAACAACTGTTAACAAACGGTTCCATAAGAACCAAATCACCCACAAATAACAAGGATCTAGGCGAAATTCAGTTGCTTCAATCTTAATCTTCCAGTGCAGTGAAAGCTAATATGACGCATTTGAAATTTTGAATGGTACAGGATGTCTCATAAGATTTGTCACCTTTTTAACAACCGAGAACTAACCCACTCGAATTCGACTATTAATCGTCTATTAACGCATGTTAATTGAATGAGTCTACTAGTCAAGGCCGTTGTGCATGCTTTTGAATCGTATTGGCTGATATGATTACCGCTCATTAAGCCACTAATAAGTACTCCAATTTATTATAAAGATATATTATACACATCCCACACGTTAGACACTGCGTGTAAAGAGTTTGTTGCCTTCATTCATAAATTGGAATAGTAGTATGTGCCTGAAATGAGCTGCCTCTTTCGTGCCCAGAAAAGCCCGTGACGTAATATCCCAGCTCCTCGCTGTACAAATTTTGCACTTCCTTTATTGACACACTTTTAAGGACTTTCATGAACTGTCCAGCAAAATGCTAAAATGGATATGAATAAGAGAAAGGGAAATTTCAGAGGAAATCTGGCTGACCAAGGAAGGCGATGAATACAAAAATTTAAATTGTCATTTGATACGCACCCCAGACTTGTCAGTCTTTTCAAACGATTAGCTTAATTTTATTAAAACTTAAGGGTTTTTGCAATGTATTGTTGAAACAAATTACTTAAAGATTGTAAAACAGCAAGGGCTAGTAAACTCGCCTGAGCTGCCAGTTTGCACTCAAATCAAAAACAGTACAATTCTGAGAACATTTTAATTATGTGGTATAAATATATATGTTACAGGCGGAAAAGGGCAGATTGAGCTTAACTATTAACTAGGATTTATAGTGACAGACAGCCAAGCCCATGATTACAAAGACAATGTCAAGATTATATTAATAGGTAAAAAGGGCCGAACTAAAGTAGAGATGAGGAAATACGGTCAACAACTTTTGGTTTTTTACGATTGAAAATTTAATACGCCTTTAAGGAGACTTTAAGGAGTAGTTATGTTACACTGGAATGACGGAATGCTTTTGCTCTTGTAGATAAAATGGAATTTGAAGGTCCCCAATGATTCTCCAACTCTCCTCAGGGACAAGAAATTATTGGGGCGTAGTACCATTTACTACATTGTCATTTTATTTCCTTATAAGAGCATTAGAAATTAGCATCAAAATTTGTGACTGAGGGCTGTTCTCATAAGGAGAGTCCCTGCATATAATTATGTAACTTTCGCCGTTCCTTACTCAATAGGATGATAGGATTGTATGCTTCCGAATAATAATTATTATTACTGCTCAAGTATCTCCGGGAAATGCTTCCTGTCATTACCTCAAGTGTGGCTCTACAAGTTGCTAGTAAAGCGTGCAGATATTTTCTTTAGGAAAGGCGTGGCTAGTTCATTTATGATTCACTTATTAATCAGGGATGAGTGGTTTTTTTTTCAGGAAAATAAAGGCCATTCATTGCAGACAAAACGAGACCGGATTATTCCATGTCATTCTATCAATGACATTAGTACTAATTGTCAAATGACTCTATGGGATATGTCAAAGAGAACATATTATTGGCAGCGTTGAAGGAAAATATTCTGGATACATTTTCAACTAAGATTAAAAGGATCTACTTCCAGTTTATACCAAAATAAAAATGAACTATATACAGAATAAAATACATGAGACTGTACGGTCATAGGTTTGCTTTTAGAAAAACTCAGCAGATTCTGCCATGTTCCGGGGTGCCTTTACACAAAGAGTGACAGGGATTCCAAGGTAAGTTTCTGTAGATTTAGAACTTACAGATCTAGAAATTACAGGCACTTTGTGTGAAAATGAAGCCTAAATTATGGAGTGGAAGTTGAGTAAGATAGTGTTCTTATGGATACAAATATATACCACTTACAATTATGCAGAATTGGATAGATCTGCATGTGATTTTCACATTGGGACGGTGTGTATACGTATGTATGTATTTTAACAAACTTTATTTTTATAAATGCTGGGAATAAAGTGACTACTCAGGAAGGATCTTGTGCTTGAATTAAGAGACTAGCCAAAATAATGCGAGAGTCAGAGACACTGGATCATTTTTGGATTGTAATGAAAATATGGTATGTGACTTACCCAGCCGTCCCTTCTGGAAATTCCCAAGGGCTTAAAGCAACGTAAATGGGAGCTCATCATGTACCCAACCACATAATTTCTGATGTCATTTTCACCCGAGATCACGAATAATTTTAGCTGTTGAATCTTCACCGCAAATTCACATCGAGGCTCTAGTCAAGGTATTTTCAAACTGTGGGAACAGAAAAAAATGTAATTTTCATTGGGGGATGCGGTACGGGTATAAGTAATTTGGAATAATCAAAGTGCTTGGATAATCGACGTACAGATACAGTGTGCTCTTGATGTAGGAGGATACCATTATAAAAGGGTATATTTCTTTCTTGGGACAAAAAAAAACTGTAATAATTCCCGTTTACCACAATTATAATTTTTTTACTTGTAGGGGCGATGTATGTGGCTTTAGACATTAAATGGGTTCTGAGAACTGAAACGTACATTTTGATTTAAAAAATAGACTTTAATGGATTCGTGACACAAGATTGTTTGGGACTGGATACTCAAAATCAGAGGTTACTTCTATTTCTGGTGATAAGTAACTAACACAATCACCCGGACATCCGTATGCGTGACACTCTTATGGTGTCAATATTTATTATTATTATTCAATATTATTTGTTATAATTTTAATTCAACTATATTTTATGTAGAGGATTCATTGCATCCAGAGTTACTGCATTGAATTTTTGGATAGAAACTAATACTGGGATGAAAACGAGAATAAACCCGTTGTTAAAATATTTTTGTATACTATAATAAATTGTTATTATAAAGGCGATCGTTGCAACGACTGTCACTGTTCTAGTATTTATCGGACTCGTTTGTAATAGATACTTAAATGAATTAAATCCCTCCCGGAATGTTCATTCCTCTCCTACAAGGCTATCCCATTAAAGTGTTTTTAAGGGTGTTGACCCAGTCGATTTTCTAAGGTTTGTTCTATAGAACTTTTTCGTGGAAACATCAATGCAACTCTCCAAGGTCTCCAGAAATTTTGTTTTTAAAACATTTATCTATTGAAAAAACTGCCCAAGAGGGAAAACAGTCTTCTTTAAGAGCTCGTACAAAACGAGAGTACACTTGAGTCACATTACCTGTAAAAAGTACAAATAGAGTCTCCTGTAAACTATAGGTTAGAAATTAGTCCAGGGATAACTCTAAATATTTCCTGTAGAGAATGCTCCAAAAGGGATCTCATCTCATGATGAGAGCTCACAATGTCCTCCCAAGTGGATCCCAATCACTTGGTTCCGTCATTGTCACACGAATGATCACAAATTATTTTCATCCCGTCGAGTCGTTTCAAAGTCGAACTATGGAATTTATATACATGGCTACAGATAATACTAAGCTAAGAGTCTCCTCTCTTTTTGATAAAGCTAAATGTATATTTCTCTGAAGGGTATAACTCTTTGTATGTACTAGAGCTGGGAAGGGTGCGAGCTGTTCCAAGATTTATGGTATGTCATGGTACAATCGCAGGACCATTCCAAAGTCTGTTCCACACTTTCTAATCATGTAATATGTAGCTCGGGGAATCCACCGGATCAGATCGTGATCAGTTAGGATTATTTGTTGAAGTAACTTTAGTTAGTCAACATTAGCTTGGCTAATGAAAATAGTACGGCCTGGGAACGAGGCTGTGAGTAACAAATGTATGAGAGGGAGTATGAGAACTAAAGTACACAGTGCCTTATGCAATAAATTGGAATACTGTTAAAGGTAAGGGAGTAATATTAGTAGTACATAGTATTTATTATAAGAGGGTTCAACTCAGGCTGACCTTCTCTTTTCCTAGGACTTGATTGTACTCATGACTCTCTTGACAAAGGACATTCGCATGACCTTAGGTTAATATTTGTACAAGTAATTGGCATGTTACAACCAAGAAATATGATCCTGCTGTAATATAATGGTCTGTCCGAAATTTCAGATTCGGGCATAAAATTGGAGCAGACCATTTCAAACGGTTCAAACCTTGGTCCAGACCGAAACAGGCCCAGAACTTATTTGTACTCGTTCCTATTTACCAAAATGTTAATTTACCTGAATGATTATAGGTGCACCCTTTCAGAGAGAAAGCACTGTATTTTATTTAGCTTTACATGAACTACTCATCAGTGAAGGAGGGTTTCTCCGTCCTAAGAAAAGAACTATGGGACCGGAAGAGATTATGCAAAATATGTAAGCGCCAGACATAATCTGTAAATCAATACTTCGTCTTGCACTCCACTCTGTTTTCCCAAGTTTAGTGTATATTTTTGTAGGACACGGTATATTTAGAATACACCAAAACAGGGTATACACGTAAACTAAACATTTCGTAGCCATTAGCGTTCCAGCAGCTTCAAATGTATGGAAGTAACAAAAATTTATTATTCAGGCTCTGACGTTCAAGTGAGCTTAATAAAGTCATGTATTCAGAATGCCGATTCTTTAGATCCATTAGGTCTGACAATTACGTGTCTATTTATTGCACATAGAAGAATATGCTCCACATATGCATGTTTACCAACCCATTGATAACAAGTCTAGATGGACCCTTCACTGTTATTGCTTCCGTCCAAATGAAAATACATTGAGTGAATGCAGAAATTAGACATCTGTTTTTTTTTTCACACTCGTCCTTTCACGATGTACATAGAACACGGGATAAAAAAAGACCAGAATCACAAGAGCTGTGGCTAAATTGACATTCCTTGATTTTCAGTAGTTTTACAGAACATTTCTCCCGCAATCAAGTTAATTATTTCTACCACTCCATGAAGTTCCCCACCACAATTGGATCACCATGATGATGCATTATTTCCAGATCATGCTAAAGCCTATTTATTAATTCCCTTACAACCGTCTCTAATTTCACCGCAATCCGTAAAGTAACTTACCGTAAACTTTCTCCCTCTCTCTACGCACAAAAAGATCAAAATTTATAATTCAATGCTATTAACAGGACAGGAAATTAAATGGTAGTAAACAGGAATGTCCAAACATTTTTGTTCTTAATAAGTAAGCCACATCAAGAAAAATCGTTTCCACGGCGGTTCCTTATAATATTAATAATAATAATAAGTGCACTACTGGTGCAATTTAGCTCCTCATTTTTGTAAGGAATTCATCCTATTTTTATTTTTAAGTTATGCAGATATTTATTTTTTCAGGGATCTCATAGGATATAGCCTTTCAAAGTTGTAGAATAATTATATGTAAATTACAAGTGTGGGCACAGTACTTTCCCTGTGTAAGATTACCCCTCGAAGAAGCCAAATCAGATTCTTATAAATGCCTGCTATAGTAGTCAGAAAAATTAATATTGTCTTGTAAAGGGAAGTGTGAAAATATTTTAGCCCCTTTATATAAAAGACTTTTAGGTCTCTGGTTCACTGTATCTGAATTCAAGTTAGAGCCAGGGCTCTTCAATACTGAAATGTGTATGTCTCTATTAACAGAATTTCTCCAACACTTGTGGCTATCACTTTGGTTGAAGCATCCCATCGAAATAGCCGCATGAGAGAATAATTTAAAACGAAATTAGAATTTTGTATAGACAAAGTACAATCAGGTCTCCACTGCCGCAAAATTGCGTGACGTCTGAGAACTGACGGTTCACACTAAGGGAAAAAATCCCTCTCAAAGCCCAGTATTACAAAAAGGGTAAATACAGGCTTTGACAGTGCAAACTGTCATTGGATTGTGCATACAATGGGTAACATGTATAATAATGTATCAAACCATTTTTGAATAGAGGAAATAAATGCTTACACATTTTGTAGTCACGTAACAATTTTCACTCCTTTAACATCTTGAGTTTCCACAAAATTGTAATTTTGTCTGTATTTCTGGGGAAGGAGTTCTTATCTCAATTTATTCTTCTGCTCCTGTCTTGCTCCCAGAAGAAAGCAAGTGCGCGGTTATGGTAATAATAATTAACAGTGCACCCACACTCTCCCTATAACAGCAGTCTCAACAGCAGAAAAATTTGGAACTTAAATTCTATGGACTTGTAGGCAGAAGAAATTAACATTGTGGCCCATGGGAAGGTCTTCAAATAATTATTTATGGCACTATAGAGAAACGGCACTTGGAAGGTCTCCTTTAGCAAGAGTCCACAGTGGCGAGACTTGACCGTACGAACTCTCAGTAGGAAAAATTAACATTGTGGTAGGCGGAGACGTATCTAAATATTTTTGACACTACAGAGAAAATGCGGTTGTGAGGAGGCCTCCTATAATGAGAGATTCCAGGCAGTTACTTTTTAGCACGATTCGAGACCGTGAAGCTCTTTAGGACCCAAAACAGTAACTTCCCCTCTGTTATTTTCCTACTGTCAATTGAGAGGGTGGCTTGGAGGAAACGCAGCTGATAAATGCTCGTTAGAACGTGGCAACTCAGAGCCAGAGTGAAATGATAAATTCACCTCTGCTCAAATCATGCATTTTGAATTCCGTCAGGACTTATGGATGGGAGTGAAGGCTCTATGGACAAACCTGTAACAATCCCGTGAACTGTGTCGCTCCGCACTGGATGTATTTTTAATGCAGTTCAAGCCCAAACTACATTGACAAGCTAAAGGCGAAACGGGTTTTTAGGAAGACAGGCTACGGAAAAGTCCAACACTTTTTCCCACTAATGGCAACGGTCCAAGACCCTCACCAACTCCAACATATATGGTGAGGTGTAGTTGAGAGTCTGTGGAGAGTATATGGGAACCCCAGAATCAGAACTATCAGCATGTGCGACTGCGAGGAAGAATATCGATTGAGCATCTGAAAGTCAGGCAGGGGAACCCTCCTTTACACACACACACATACACACACACACACACACACACACACACATCACCACTAGGCTTTCAATTCAACGGGTAGGTCCTTAACACTCAAGGCATCCTACCCCAGTCTCCAAACAATCTACTCTCTTCCAAAAACTACCGAAATGCCACTCTTGTAATGAGATTACAGATTGCAGAGGGACAAATTAACATTGTGTAAATGGGAATTTATTTCAAAAGAGGGAAACCTCTAAAAACAACTCTATTATCTGTAGGAGCAAATTTTCAATATGGAGACGAATGTCTCGTCTGGATTTTTCTAAATTCAGAAGCTACAGTTTCATCTATTGGGATTATAAAAGTCCACTTATAAAACCTTTCCTGTGTAGGTGCAAAATATTAGTAAGATTCAAAAGGTCAAAATTTCACTTGAGTGGAAATATATTTCTGAGGGGGTTCGTCATAGTGAGTCCTTGGTTTGAAGTTTGGTGCTACAACATGAAAAGTAGGATTTTGGTAATCAAACGGGAGTGTTTCAAAATGCTTTGGCTCCAGCAGAGACAATCTACAAGAAAGGAGGGGTTTTATAGCGAGAGTACACTGTATATAGACTCATACTCATTGTCACTGTAATATAGCTTCCTCCACTGACGTGAAAATGAGCAGGACAAGAGTAAGCAGCTCACAGGAATATCGGTAGCACTCGTTATTTGAGACTGACAGTGGGATGAGAAATGACAGCTGCTTTTTATATTTTACCCTACTCAATCCCCTTTATTACACTCGAGCTAAATTCCATTTATGGAGCATTTCCTGTAACTTTCAATTAAATAAAAAATCCTATTTTGAGGGTCTTTAGGTGTATGCATTTATCCCCTTCATTTCCCTACTGTAATAATTACTATGATCATCCGGACTCTATTGAAAGGTTGTGGGTGGAATTAAATGCAGTGCAATGCATGCATTTAGTACACTCTTGTTAAAGCACCTCTAACTTCTAAAATCCTCCTCTCGCCTGTCCAACGGGCAACATCATTTCAAATTAGCTCCGTCATTTTACCTACAAATGCACTACCAAACAATTTCCTCCTACAGACATCATAGTCTTATCTGGCGTAGTTAAGAGCCCAGATTAAAAAACTGGAGCACTTATTACCTTACAATGGGCATCAATGGAGAAAATCTGGACCACACTGAAATTCTTCCATTCTGGATAAGGGATAATAGCTATTAACTGCAGGGTGAAATTTTGATAGCAGTTTTTTCTTTAGTTTAAAAAAAACCGTAAATACTGTATTAAGGAGTAATTTTCCCAGGATATTTTCTTTTAAATCCAGCATTCTCAAAGCACTAGTCCACATTGTTCCGGGGACTCTTATTCGATAGGAACCTCTCCAGCTTCATGCGTTAAATGTACTAGCGGCTTGTGTAAAGATCCAACATTGCTATTTATTCAGATACTATTGTCTTAAAGCGTGTACAAAATTTTATTAACTCTGCTCTTTAATGACGAGTCCCTAGTAGCAAGACTGAACCCTGCATTACTATACACGGAATAAGTTAGCGGCATAGAATTGGCTGTAAGTTGACTTTGCACGGTAAACTATGGACCCTATTTTTAAAAACTCGTTTCCCAATCTATACATATGCACATGACATTGGCCCAGGTTACAATCATGGAAGGTTCCCATCCAATTATCCATAATCCATCTCATTACATTTTATGCAGTAGCATCTTAGAAGACACATTTTTAACACAAGAACAGAAGAGAAAGTTTGCCGTTGTTCGGTTTTTACCATGAACATCATACGTGTATCCAAACATGTGCATATACATACATATAATTATTAAGTAGTAAAAATAAAACCCTCCCTGAAAATAAAGTTAAAAGTCATTGACAATGTGGAAACTAAATCTAATTAAGTAATTACTGTAAATCACATTTGAGACTGGTTTTGTTGCCGGGCTCTTTTACCATTCTTCAAGTTAATCTTTTTCCGGGTTGTGTACAATATGTACTCCCTCTACAGAAGCATCCCTGCAAGTACTATTATAAGTAGACACCGAATCGACTCTCATAATGGAATGTTCGTACAATGAGAAAAATTGTGTCTAATAGCAATTTATAGTAAAAGGCTTGCGTCTGTATATATAAAAGGGCTATATCAAGAGCTTCTCTCCAAGAAAGAATGCTTCTGTAGATAGATACTCCCAAAATGATGAAATATTCCTCAAGTGAAAGTTTGAACTGAATTATTGGACAAGTTTCTCCTTGCAAAGAGTTTTAGCGAGAGAATTCTTCCTCTGGACTTAAACGTAAAATGTAACCTTGTAGAAATGGATGAAGTTGAAGCAAGCAGGTTGATTTAAATTAGAACTGAATTAAAAATTGGTTTGAAATGAAAAATTACTACAAGAAGAAGGTGGTGAAAAACATCCGATGATGAGATCATTAACTTGGAGAAATTATTACAAATACGATCCCAACTCCTTCAATACAGACATTATGCTCTCCTGGCTTCAATAAATTCCCTGCTTTTAAAAAAACTCCTTCCAACCAACATTATCCCAATAGTTATTAAATGACCTCGAATAATTCATGAAAAAAATTCCGAGCTACTATAACCCTATAATTTAGAAATATGTCTCAATGCTACTGCTGGTGCAGTATCCGCAACACTGCTCCCATTCAATCCAACCATCAGTTCTTTACATGCAATTTTCGAGTGAGACGGAAAATATGAGCGGTTTCCCGCATTTGCATGTGTACAAGGTATTAACCCACACCTATAAATTTAAATCCAACCATATGTATATTTCCCAATTGCGGTCACGTACTCCCTCTGAGTTTCCCAGATTTTAAAGATACCCTATTAATGTTCGCAAAGTATGTAAGTACAGTGTAATTCCATCCTACAAGACTCCCTTACAGGCTTATTTCTTTAATAGGGTAAAAATAAACTAAAGGCAATACCAATTCCCACAAGGATATTTTGTCTCCACATGAAATCATGTCGTTATTAGCTTCAGATTTTGCTCCTTGTTAAAATTATTATTACTCCTGTGATTTGTTTTTTTTTTTTTGGTGTTGTTTCTTTTAGTCAGCAATTCTACAGAAGTGGACCTAAAATCATCATTTAGAGGGGTTGTTAAGTATTAGATACACATAGATAAGCATGGGTGTACAAATCGTCTCACATTATAGATTAACTTTGAACCCAGAAACTTGGGGAAATTTTGAAGGGTCAACCCCTGTCTAATCGAAATATAAAATAGATACCTCATACCAGAAATAAATTGATTTTGTTTTCCGAGAAATGAAAATTGCTTGCTTAGTTTTTATTTCCATAAATGAGTACCAGGCTACCTAGAGGAATCGAAATTGAAAACAATGTCAATATTATTTACACCGAACGAGGATCCATCTGAAAATGGTATATTGATCTTAAATAATTTATCTATCCAGTAAGATTATAAGTTAAAGGTAAGTAAAGTGTTTCATAGCCCCCTCTTTATACGGGGGGTATGAAGCAAAATTCAAGCCCAATGCTTCCCATTGCATATAATTATGTAGGTACTGGTGTTGACTTATTGAATGCTCCTCGTAATTGAAATAAAAAATAAAACCCTCCTTCGGAAGTAAAGAGAGAGAGAGATGCAGAGGTTGTAACATTTTAAACGGGAAAAGGATGCCTACAGATATTTGCCAGTACCTCAGTTCAGGTGTTACGCATCGTGCATATTAACAAAACGAAATAATTACAGGAAACTCCTAAAGGAATCATCCTTAAAAGGAGCAAAATTCGACTCTTCTGATAAACTTGAAAGTAGTGGCAAGGGGGGAAATTAGCACTGTACTGGAATATTCTCATACATTTTTTTCTCTCTAATAACAAAACATTTATGAGCAAGTGTCTCTTGACGAGAGTCAACTGTACTACTAGACATGAATGAGCTGGAAGGTTCATGATTAATCAAGGTTGAAGCAGTAGGAATAATGTGAGACGCCGTGATGGATGAATAGTACACTTTCCGCATAAGTCAAATTTCTTCTGTGGAGAAATACAAGAATATAAAGAATATAGTGTACTCTGCCACTCTGCCCTCGAAGAATAAGAATCCCCAAGCAAGAGCAATTTCTCAAAAGTAATTACATTTATTTAGACTGCCGTTTGCCACAATGTTAATTTTTCCCCTTATGAAAGGGAAAGGATTCTGCCATAAAACTCAATCATTTGGATAATTTTTCTTCTTGTAGGGATGCTCTTATAGAGAGAGTGTACTGCAACACTATTTCCCGGTTTGTCACTTTCAGCATTCATTCCCTTTTAGCGTAATACAAATATAGCGTACATATGTACATAAGTACATGTAAACATGCATGCGTGCATTTGCTGTTTAAAAAGGGAAGGTCGCACTCCTGCTCATTCGTAATTTATGAGTTCTAACACACTGAACCTCCTCTCACTTGACAATCACCTCACTCACGCACCTTTTACATGAATGAAATCACGTCATTCATCCTTCTTATCCCCATTATGTGCATGTGCCTTCTCATAAAGAAAATATAGCCCAGGTACCTTATCCGTTCACGCACACCGTCGGGACGGAACTTCGACCGATTTTCTCAACCCATCAAAACACCCCTGACTGGCGGACGCTAAAGACGCGGAACACGAGAGGAATCTTCGGAACATTTATTAAATTACAGTGCACAATCGATATACGGTAGACCCTCGTAGTAGGTTTTTCTCAGTAAGAAACAAAAATACATACATACATATATAAAATATACATACCAACTTAGGTACATAATACTACAGTAGTTTCTCTACAGGGACAAATCTATTTTTGTATCCTTCCCTATTTACCACTAATGTGTTAAAATATATGCGTTTAATTAGAAGAGTATAATCATAATGTTCCTTTAAGGGTTCCCCTAATAAGAGCCCATACAGTGATCGGGTTATAAAAGGCATTCATATCAGTATTTTCTCTATAGGGTCAAAAATATCTGACACATTTACGTTTTTACCCGAGCTTACCCCTGGAAGAGTATTACCTTCCTTTTAGGGTTACTCTTATAGTGAGAGTGCAAGAGAGGAGAAAAGTTATTTTGTTGTAAACTTTGAACGTCTATGTATTTCAATATTAA
The DNA here is from genome assembly GCA_947179485.1 of Allacma fusca. NCBI lineage: Eukaryota > Metazoa > Arthropoda > Collembola > Symphypleona > Sminthuridae > Allacma > Allacma fusca. The sequence continues at coordinate 1,853,018 of OX359249.1, read as the reverse complement.
TGCCGTTATAAAGACTGGCGATACACTGAAGATGGAGATGCTTTTAGAGAGGAGTGGACTGGGTTGAGCGAATACTGTAGTTCTATGGGGTTCCACGAAATGCTTTTCGTGGAAAAAATATAATGCAGGTTTAGATATTACTCTGAAACGGATCCGAGTTGCAAGATGTGATAAAACATTTATCCATAAACATATGTACATACATGTGCTGATTAGTGGAGAAACTAAAGCTTCAAGTCAGAGGCATATTAAATTACGATTTCCTACAAATTCAGAGCTATAATGGAATGAAAAGGTGCTGGTGTCGGGTGCACAACTCTGCTATACGCCCGCATTGACAGGGGGAAAGTGAAAAGCTATTTAGATAAAATACATTTGTTGAGTGAAGGATGGGATAGGAAAGTGAACAATAATCTATCATGACAAATTTGATGGGTCAAGTGACTGGAAATACATCTATAATCTATAGGAAATCTTATTTGAGGAACAAACCTGGCGTGTCAGGAGCTCCGACCGTTCCACTATCCCCTCCTGCATTTCAATATGAATTGTGGTGTATTCCTTCCGAAGAACACCCTAAAATTAGCAATAATTTTTACCCCAACAAAAAAGCTCGTGTGAAAAAAGGGCGTCTGTATGTGTTGTGGTCAATTTAAGCTTTTCAGAGGAACTTTTCCAAGCAATTTATTCCCATTAAAGTTACAGTCAATAAAAACGCCAGGAAGGCTCAAAAAATTATTACCAGCCTTTCACACGTCAGCTGGGCACACAAAGTCTGCTTTTTAAATATTTTATTCCTCGCCAACGCTACAAGTTACAAATTAATTTTAAATACTCCTTTGTCCTCCTGAGTACAGGATGAAATGTAAGACTATTGTTGTGTATAGCTGACATGACGTAAGGAATTTTAAAGGATATACATTCAATGAGTCAGGACAAAGTGATCACTTTATGTTTACAAGAGTCTCCAAAATTAGCCTCCAACATTATAACATCATCATCATCCGATATGGTCACTACAGGAGGCTCAGAAAACACACTTCCCTCACAATCATTCTCAAACTCGGTGTCAGCATCCGAAAAGGAATACGTTATTTTAGCCGATTCGTCACCATTAACACTGTCATTTACGATTTCGTCCCTCTGGCCATGTGAGTCTTTAATTGAATTATTACGGTCACACCAGACATGCCATTTCTCTAAAATATCCCTCCTAGCTTTGGACATGCACTTGTTTGTACTTCCTTTTTCCGGATTCTTCTTCCCTAAAACTTTAGCAGATCCCTTGGAGCAGCTTTTTCTTGCTGTAGAATACTTTTTCTCAGGATCTGAATTTCCTTTTGAAGAACAAGCTTTCAATGACTCCTGTGACATCTTTTGTGGACCTTCGTTATGTGCAGATGTTATTTCAGAGGATATTTTAGGTTCGTCTAGTAATAGCTTCTTGCTCCTTTCACAAACGAGCTTGGAACCATCCCGAAGAGTTAATGGAATTTGGAAAAAGAATTTGGACGCATTTTTCTTCTCAATTTCATCTACAGTTTGTTTCTGCTGGGCGTACCAATCGTGTATTTTCTTGGGTCGTTTGGGAAAACTGAATACAAATGCTTGTTTAGGTTTACTCGAAGTTGTTTCCAGGATTTTTTGCGGTTGTGGATTCTTCCGAGTTTTAAAATTACCTTCAGGAGTCCTTACGTGAGAAAAATCATGCGTTGTTCTAGTGGATGAAATTTCTTTTGAAAATTCAGGATATTCTTCGGAGAAGGAAAATGTAAGGACACTTTTTTTCTCTTCAGAAAACACGGTTGGATGAATGATTTTAGGTTGAGCTGGAACTTGGGGGATTTTCTTCTCCGAAATTGGTTTCTTCTTGAGAAACCCAGTCTGCTCAGACTTGAGTGAAAATTTACCATAGGCTTCTGCAGATTTGAGAATAAAAACCTCTGGGAATTCATTGGAGCTGGAATCCTCATTTTTTAATTTCTTCTTGGTATCAGATTCCTTTAGACTGCTATTAACCTCGTTATAATTCACCTCTTTCCAAACCTCACTTGCACTAGTTGGATCACTGAAGATATTTGTTTCATTTGGCTTATTCCATTCGTCATTTTTAGCGAGATCTAGTCCAAGATTGTTTGGATTTTTCTCTTTCACAACACCCTCTCCTTGCTGGACCATGGAGACATCTAAAGGGCTTATTTTCGTATCTGCGACATCCAAGGGATTATCTTCCGGGGGTTCGTTCAAGGAAGCTGATGATAAAGGTAATTGGAGGTCAGACCGAATCACGTCTTCAAATATTTGCTCCAGACCTGGAGAGTGGGAAAATATTTTTGCTAGCGCTTCATAATCCTCGTCTGTAATAATTAGATCAAAATCTTCCAGACTGTCTGATTCCAAAGCAACTGGCTCCACAGGTTCCAGGGTTGATAGAATTGGATCCCTGGGCTCCATTTGGGCTAAAACACAGAATTCGTGAATTAATTATGTCCAGTGAACATGTAATCATTACTAACCGTTAATTAAGGTAAATGCAATCAAAAACGTAACCAATTTATGATCAATTTTTAAAAGTACCACTGGCTCCCATTTAAAAACATTGTCACCTATCGATTTGTTTTGACCTTTTAACTGAGACAAACTGGGGGAAACAAATAAAGTAAGGAAACCAAAATATGACGTTGAATAATTTATCTCACCTTGTGATTTTAAAACTCGCATTGATACCCTTAAGTTTTAATACTGAATATGTTTTGTATTCAAAGATAATAATTATTACTATTTCCAAGGTACTGCCTGTTCAACCGTGTTTTGAAAATTCTTCCCTGTTTCTTTAGAATAATGATACATGTTCAGGATTAAGTGTGTTTGTAATTATGACTGACTCAAGTGCAAGGGATGGATTTATGTCGATGGATTATAAGATGATTAACTCAAACGATACATTAATGAAATCGCGCCTTTTCAAGATGCTAACAATTACCAGGATTTTATCCATCTCTGACATTTAGACAGTAACCTGTATTAGCCAGTGCCTTTTGGTAGAAATTAAAATCATGTACATATGCAGATACGTCCTAAATAGATGAGTTGAGGAGGAATGAATGCACGCACTCCTTATAATTATACTGACACAGTGTAGTAAGTGTAGTTACTATTAGTTGAGTAAGGTATTTATTGAATCATCTGCCATTGGTCTATAACTATATTACCAGAACATATGTGTACACGGGGAAGAATGCACAAATTATGCAAACATCTATGGCATCCAGTGTTTTATTAAATTTTGCAGTAGACTATCTTTATCAGAGGAACACCCTAAAAGTGTGGGAATTTGGCTCTTATTGCGGAATGTTGTTCCAGAAAAACAATAACTTTAGGGTAATCGACAATTCTTTTATTAGCCACATCCACTGTACATGCCCTTACTGTGAGGTGTCACATAATTAACTACTGTAAACGCTGGACACTTCTACTGGCTTGCACCATGTTCCAAGAGTGGTAACTAAAAACCTTTGTTGGATTGATTATATTATCTAAAGTTGTAAAAGGTCACGAAGGTCGACTACTGGTCAATGTTACTGCAGGTCTTGTCAATGATCAACTATAATGGTTAAGCAATAATTATGTTTCGTATTATAGGGCACCCTCGCATCCAAGAATAAGGGAACTCCTGAATTGCCTCTAGATACAGTAGTACATTGAATTACAGTATTGGGACAAGTTCACTGGTTCACATTCTAAGTCATGATAATTTTTTTCCTTATAAGTGCATCACATTAAAAATCAAAGGTGTGTTTTTCAAGGGAGCTCTTCTTTACCAAGCAAAGTTCGAAAAGAAAGATAAATACAGACGACTTTCTCCTTCCAGCAACTACAAATCGAGAAAATCTGTAATATAAAGGACGACGACAGTATGTGTATGTGCAGTAGTAATGATGTAAGAATCTTGTAAATGAGAAGTGACAAAAAATGTCCTGACGTCATAAGAACTCTTTTGCATTTTTGTAACGGGGTTATTTGTTATGGTGAGAGCAGTGTCTAGTTGATACGACAACGTCTCAAATGACAACAATTTCTATAGACATGTGTCACTGTCGATAAAAAGGGCTCTTAAGAGTTTTCCGACGTCAACCATACATACATAGATACGTACTTTAATATGCGTGATAAAACCACCGTTTCTCGACTGCTTTCTTATGTACGTGCTTACACATGAAGGGGGAAATGTCAGATATCATAAAAGCAATGTGATTTCCTCCTTTCGCACTTAACCATACAAAATTAAAAGATCTACAAGAACGCAGAGCTGGGTGGCAGCAGTACGTAATAATTATTACAAGAAGGCAGGACATAATTTTGCGTGCACAATCCACAGTCCAGTCCAGGCTGTGGAAACTCTATGAATTCCCATGCTTACGCTTGTACGACAAGTAATTGCATAAAGGATTTTTACTTCGCAAAGCACTACCTGATCTAGCTACGGTAGTTTCGCACTTGTTAGTAGTGCTCCCACATGGGAAATGCTTTGAGTGGAAGGAACAAGGTTCATTTCAAAGAGATTCCAGCGGTTACTTATTTGTGGATTCTAAAATGGGAGTTACAGCTCTCATAAATTACTAAGACGAAGCCACTCGTAAATATTCGTGTAAAATGTCTTAAAAACCTAATGATTTTCGGACGAAGCCTACATGCGTGCATCCCAAATATGTATACCAATATCTATGTATACAAATTACTCCCAATTACTCCCCCGCTAAGACCTGACGGAAGAGTTCCCAGACCTTATACCTACATTTCAAAGATAATTGCAGCAGCAAATCATGATACTACTAATTCCAGAATCAGTTGCTCCTGAAAACAGGGATACAATAAACAAGACAGAAAATTGGATCACATTTGACAAAATATTAATGATATAGCCCTTTATAATCACTACAAAACCATATTCTCTACGCAGTGAATTGCAGTGAGTTAACTTGAACTTGAATTGCACGATGTTTCCTGTAATCCAGCCCCCGCAGTAGTGATGAAATAATATACGGGATAGAAAATATTTAAAATATTACCCCACCTTAATTGGTACAGTAACAACCCCCTAACATTTTAAACAACGGAGAATTGTTTACCCCAGAATTGCCACGTAGTTTTCTACTACCAAAAGGTTGCTGAAAGCCCTTGGTTACCATTTCTTCAAACATAGCCGATGTGCTGCATCCTCATTATTGAACCTCTCCGATGAAATAGTCTGCACTCCTAGACGCGCCTGCGCCAGGTTCACCTTTCCCAGTTCTTCCAGTGCTTGTCGATGTGCAGGGTATTAATGCCTCTCAGGAAGGTATTTAAATAATGCATCCCAAGGTTGCCTTCATGGAGGATCCTTGTTGAAGGTACCAGAAGATACCAGGGCAAAGGACCGGAAATCACGCGCCAACAAAACACAGCACCGATTACTGGGCCGGAAAGCGGAGCCAAAAATGCGTATGCAAATGTGGAGAATTTCATACAAAATATACCAGATTTAAGTTAAAAATAAAATACAGAAATGTAAGTCCTAACAAAACCGAGAATAATACAATTCGGGTAAGAGCATAACGGGAGATTTGTGTCGCAAACAAATAGGGGAATCATTTCACAATACGCGGGAACCCCTGTACCAACTAATTAAGAGTGTGGGTGCTGACAAAACATGGGAATTTCTTCAAAATGTTGGAAGTATTACAAATAAGCACATTTCAGTAACCCACAAATACGAACATTTCCGTAACCCCAAAATACGAACATCTCCGTAACTCCAAAATACGCAAATCTCCGTAACTCCAAAATACGCAAATCTCCGTAGCACCAAAATACGGAAATTTCCATAACCCCCAAATAGGAAAATTTCCGTAACTCCAAAATACGAAAATTTCCGTAACCCCAAAATAACTGGGACATTACGTAACTTCGAAATACGGATTTACCCTATAAGACGACAAGGACATGCCCATAAGACAATAGGGAATTGGTGTGGGATCCAATGGGGGCACTGAGAACTGAGACCCGGGACAAAATGAGAGAAAGCGAGTGCCAAGGGAAGAGGGGCGGGGGGACTAGGCGTGAGGTGGGAATTGGGGAAATTGTGGCCAAGAGGAAAATGGCGCATGTGGGAGGGACCCCAATGGGTATTGAAAATGGAGCCGGCTGGTAATTTGTAATTGCCGGGCTGAAAAGAGACCTTGTGGGGGCAAGGTTGGCTGGGAAGGACTGGGACGATGGTTGGAAGAAGAGGTGGGGTGGAAATTGAGCCTGCGAAGTGAAGGGGCGGGGCGAGTGGAGTGACGTAGGAGGTGACAGGTGCTGAGGGCTACAGTGTTGTCAGATGAGGCCTGTGTGGAATGTGTGGGAGCATTGAGAATATGGGACTTGGGGACGGAGGAATGTCTGACAGACACCACAGACACTGAATATTACGCGGCACAGAAATTCTTGTGACGGACTCTGCGCATGCCGACTGTTTTGAAATTGTAGTATCCCCAATAAGGAGGTAGAGGTTCATGTTCCTTCCAAGCTCCACGTACTGACTCTTTTCCTTTGATTAATTCCCCACACACGAGTGTATAGTTGTAAACTCCTTACTGTAGCATCCCACGACGACTACATCTCCGTGTCTCTGTGTATAGTAGTGTATTTGTATTGTGTGTGTACAAACGCGTTATGGACTTTTTAATAGTGTACATTATATAAATAAATTATTAACTCCTGTCCTCTGCCTATGTTGTTGTTCGCTGTCCAATCTCCAGTCCAGTTCAAATTCCTACTCTATCTTTTTACCTTGGATGGCACCTACTCGGGGAGGACATCGTAATATGATTTTTAATGTAGCTCAACTATCCCAAACTATGTAATCAGTTATTAGAACGGTTTTGAAGTGATCAGGAACTGAGGCTGATGGGTGTCGGTGTGGGAATTTTATTCAGTGTAATAATAATTGGAGTGCTTCTCCTTCAACTCATGGCTTCTGGTCAATTGTGATTGACTCTGTTTCGAAAGTGTGGTGGAAACTTTCCCTGCAACACAAATTCTAGGTTTGAGAGTGTAAAAACCTGAAAAAGTAATTTTTATTGGCAGTAGTTACACTCGGGTTTTTAGTGGGAACTCACTGTTGAAGAGGCAGTGCCTAGTCATCATGTGGACTTGAGACAAATTCAGAGTGAGAATTTTCATTAACTTTAACAAACTGTGGGGCTTAAGAGTCCACATTCTGGTCTTGATATGTACCGTCGTATGTAGCGTGGGGTTGTTGTCGTGTTTTGTAAATGCTCAAAAATCAATGTGTGTGATGTGCTAATACCTGTGGGATATTTGACCACTTAGGTTGGACAACCTGAGTTCCTTCACAATGGACGACGACGACGGAGACTTACAAATTTCGGAGGTCGTCGAAGGCCACCCACTAGATCTCCAGGTTTGGGACGAAGAATTGAGTGAGGTTCAGAAATCTTCCTTTGAGGTCAGTGTTGTGACAGTGCTGAGTAGTCATGAGGATGACTGAAATAATTATGTAGGAGTAGGAGTCCTATCACTTAATATATTATGGGGATTTAATCCAAATTGAGAAGATTTTAGGCATTTTTTATTGTATCTTTGTTTTGTTTTTGGCTTGATTTTGATTGATCAACGGGGATTCTAGGCTCAGAAGCAGTGTTATGAGAAATACAAAGTTTTGCGGAAAGACGTCAAGGAGAGGAAAAGGACGAGCACGTGTGAATTATGGACAAGGAAGGGTGTCAAGTCAACCGCTACATTCACCAATCCTATGCAACGAGTTCAGCTTGCCCAGAAGACCTCTTTCCCTGTTGTCATCTCATCCATGAGTACATCTCAACCACAGACAATTATTACAGGTCGTATCAACTGTGCTCCGGTAACCTCTGTCAGCACGGTGTATACTAGACCTCAAATATCAACTGTCCGGGCTGTCAGACCGGCCAACATGATCGACTCCAATCAGAGCATGTCGCAACCAATGTCAGGTAAAGGACTTTAATTACTTGTTGTGATTTTTGGATAATGTTTCTCGGACGTTGCTACTGACCATTGAGTCATTAAATGCAAAATGGGTTGTGAGGCTCTTAACCAACTTGTTGCGTAACCATTTAGTGATATTTTTAGTTCCATGTTGTAAAGAGAATTTTTATTCATGTCTTCGGTCAGTATAGGAAGAAAATATTAATGAAGATTACCTGTCACTGATTTTACTACGTGGTTTATTTTAGCAGTTCTTCACCGGAACGCACTTCAGCAACAGCACTCAGTTCAGAACGCACCAATTCGCGCCACATCGGTTGTACCGGTTCAACAGTTTCAGAATCTTCTTTTCGACACTAACTCAGGGTTGCTAATCATGCCCACTGGACAAGGCGGAATGAGTAAGTTTAATTGATTAAGTTCTTGTTTCTCTGTGTTGTGGTATTTACATGAGTTGATGTGCTCTGTGAAGTTTTTTTTGCCCCTATCCTTCCCTAACACGAATTAAATTGACAATGGCTAAGGAAACTGAATCAGTATTTTATGATAATTTTTCCTTTACCAGATCAACAGGTTGCAATTAGGGGACCTGTAGTTCGTCAACCAACTGTATCCGTTCAGTCGAATCGGCCTCAAGTGCCAAGGGCTCCTGCACCAATGGTTGCTACCACCAGGATGGTAAATGCTGGACCTAATGCTCCAGGTCGGCAGACCCAACAAGTAATGGCTAGTGCCGTGAAGCGGGTTTATACCGCTAACCCTGGATCTGCTGCTGCAAAATCATCGGGTACCCTGCAGCTCAAAAGCAATACCAATTCATCGATTCCTCCAAAGTCTGCCAGTGCAATGTTGTCACAGCAAACATTGTCAACTCTTCTTCAATCCCGAAGTGCTACTGCTACTCCAAAAACTGCCCCAACATTTAATCGCCAGGAACCTAAAATCGGCGTCAAGGCAGGAGCAGTTCGTTTAACTGTAGCACCATCCGGGGCAAGTAATGGAGTGCACTCTAACGAAGATACCAAAAGTTTCGGGAAACCCCCAACTGTTTCAATAACTAAAGTCAATAATAACGTTGCCGAAAAAAATAATCTCTCCAATGGTTTAGAAAAAGCAACGATCATGAATGGCAGTAGTGATACAAACAATAATACAAGCAATTCAAAGACCTTCCCCTCTTTAGTGGTAAATGTGAAACCTTGTTTACATGATAAACCCCCAAGACACGAAATAAATTTGTCCAGAGCTGAGTTAGGTCAGTTTTATGTATTAATTTTATTTTCGATACGTTCGCTGTAAATGTTTTTCAATTTATGGATTATAAGTTCATCTTTTACTTTGCAGATCAAGTTGTGAAAAATGCCCTGGTATTTGCTCCTTCAAGATTTACAGAATGGCTAATGCAGAAAGGCTTACTTCGTCTTGAACATAAATGTTTTCTTCATAAAGGAGAAGACGGCCTGCCTGTACAATTCAAGCTTGGAATGTATTCCGACAAAGATAAGGAACCTTTTAGCGGAGGTTACGTTTGGATCTCAGATTGTTGTTCAGGCCGACAAATCCCTGTTTATGAAGGCTCTATTTTCGACTCTTCTCACCATCCGCCTACTACTCTTCTTAAGCTAATTTACCACTGGGCATGCCAAACTTCTGCTGCAAATGTTTTGAATTGGTGCAAGGTGTGTTATTTTGCGAAGTAATTAATACGATCATGTAATGCATGGTCACTAATTTTTGTATTATCTCCAAAATTTAAATATTAGGTATCAGGCAGCTACCTGAAAAATTTCTATACATTATTGAGAAGCGTTTGCGTGGGTGCCCTCCATGAACTGTGTCCGAAGATGGGTGGGCAAGGAAAATATGTTGAAATAGGAATAATAACATTAGGAACTACCCTCACTGTAAGTATATTAAAGTCATGAGATGCTCAGCTTTAATTTTGGTTTAATGTTACAAGAAACTGTTTTCTGCATTCTATAGGTAGCAAGTGGTAAGAAACAAGTAAAAATTGAAATCCTCGGGGTTTTTGACCCTGAAAGTAAAGTGATACGTATGAAGCTGATAAATCCTGCTCAACCCTCTTCAAGTGTAAGTAAACTTGTAATGATTGCTACTGGAATATTGTGTTTAAGAGTAATTATGTGTACGTATGTAATTTCATTCAGGCGACGGAGGCGTCGAAAACAAGAGGAGTGCAGATTCTGTCTCCTTTAAATATATGGGTAGAGAAAGCAAGTACCTTGCTAATTGACGGAAGTATAGAGCAGGTAGGGTTATAAATTTAGCATGTGAATTTGTTTTTGTGATGTAAGTGTTAAGTTTTGATAGGTGTTTTGAAATAATGCAATTTTTTGTTTTTAGGATTTGCTTTTAGAAATGGGATTCAAAAACTTAGTTCAGTGCCAGTCACCTAATGATGAAGATTATGACCCTAACGCTCCTACTAACGTCAATGTCATGAATTATTTAAAGCATGTAGTCCCGAAAATGTTTCAGGTACCTGAATAACCTTCTTCCGTACTTGCAAAACAAAAACAGTCTTAATTTTACTTCGAAATTACGTATGGATTTGATGTTTATTTTCAGAACACTTTGTGTGTATTAAGTAAGAGCTTAATTCAGCAGTTCCTTGATGAACTTTCATGGAGGGAAAAGTGGGGAAAGACTCCAAGCGGTGCATTCGATAATATCCTTGAACATATTAAAACTATGACCAACTGGGACTTCGGTATGCCATTATTTGTACATTTAATTAAATTCAGAGCAAGGTCTATTACTTATTCAATGATTTATGCTGAAAATACAGGTCCTAACAGTAATCTGGTGGCTTGGCTAAACAAGATATCAATGAATCCCTTCCAGGATTGGTCGTACACACGAGCATTGGCGGTACCTACGGGTATTGACCTTCTACCAGAAAGTATTCGACGTGGGGATACTATGCCTTCTCTAAGTGCCCAAGTGCCGGAGGCTGTGCAGTCTGACCCTAATGGGCTTGCTGCACGTCTTGCCGCCGCAAGCCACCTAAGGAATGCGTCCAAGCCTCCAGTTCTCCTTCCCCAAGTCCCCACACTGATGTCAAATGGTCCCTTGAAGAGGAAAACGGACACTGCCTCTCCACTGAATACTTTCAATGTCGCAGATTATTTTTTGAAAACGCCCAAAACCATAGTTTTAGAAAGCTATTATTACGCCGAATTACCCGGGATACGTAAAGATGTCAGCGGAGAGTTCCCACAAAATGTCAAAGTATGATTAGTTTTAACTACTTCAAATCAATTTGTTCTTGAACACACCTTTTAATAACGAGGACAAATATTAACTTATAATATGATTATTTAGTGCCCGTTGTGCTCGAAACCGTTTTTCTCCAATGTAGAAGTTTATCGACATATTTACTCACACGTTCACGCCATTGGCAGAGCTCCATCCACAATTAATTTCTGTAGTTACTGTCTTAAGGATGTTTCTACGGCGTCCTTGCCTCTACATATAGAAGATGTAAGATTCTCACATTCATTTAATTTAGTTGTATTCATGTTATTAGTTAGTAATATTAATTTCAATCGTGAAGGTACGTGGCTATTAATGTGGGGTACATTAATTTTTCATTCAGTGTCATAAAATGGGAGAAGGCTTTGTATGCCGAATTTGCCAGGAAAGGTTTACTTCGGAAAATGCTTTCGTAATTCACATGTGGGAGAATCATTGTGAGGCAGACACGCCATACACCTGTGAATTGTGTGACTATAAAAGTTCATTTCAGTATCAAGTTATTGATCATTATAATCAGGTATGTTTTCTTAAATCATATTATTAATATTGCTACTTACTTTCTTCCTATCGATGTACTGTTTGTTATTTAACTAATTTGTACAGTCCTTACCGTTTTATATTATGCATTGTTTAAGCCCTAGTTTAATAAACTACCTGTGTTTTGCCAACAGGTCCACAAAGGCTCCGACTCAGTTTTGTGTCCCCTATGTTTGAAAATGTTGTCTGCAAAATCTTACATTTGTTTAAAACAAATCACAGTCCATATTCAGGTAAGATAAAGCTTTATAATGGGATTCTGAAAAAGAGGACAATAGTTATTTATTCAGCTTAATTTTTTAGACTCACCAAATGCGTAAAGGCAAGAAATGTCCTCACTGCTGTCTCGTTTTCTTTGGGGACTTGGAATATCGCCACCATATTCTTGAGGGTGCTCACAAATCACGGCCGATTAATTCCAGTAATTTAAAAATGGAGTATTTTAGAGTAGATAATTGAATTGTTTTGCAATACAGTGAAACAGGTTCAGTTGGAACATATTCCAACCTTTTTTTTAATTTTTGCAGGAAAAATTATATACTACAGTCCAGAAGACAAAACAGGAATTTTGATGGCGAAACCTCCAAATTTGACTCGAGCGATTCTGCAGCCTCCTAATAAGAAGCCGAGACCAGGACCAGTAGACCAAATCAAGAAAGCTTTATCAAATACAAAGGTTTCAACTACTTCGATAGCCGACAACATGTATAAAATCAGGGAGCATTGTGTTTCAATGCATGACGTCGGGGCGCGAGGTTGCCTAGAATGCCAAACCTCAATTGAAAGATCTGAACATTTCCCGTAAGTTTCGTTGCAATTACAAAGCATGGAAATCTGTTAGTAGAGCTAGCGAATAGGCTTTTCTAGCAATGTGATTATGTATGTAATGACATCATGCATTTCCTTATTTAGGGGCTACATGTCGTGTATTAAGTGTCGCTTTTCCACGTGTTGCAAATCAGCAATGCAGTCGCACCATGCGACGGCCCATCCAATGTTTGGCTCGGGAAGGAAAGTGTCAAGCATCAAAGTAGTCAGCACAGAAATGATGAAGAGCCCGCTTCTGTGTCAATGCGGGTTTGAAAGTATCAACCCCAATAGGCTAGGTAATTCATAAATTGTATAACATGTTGTAATTTTCCTTAAAAAGGTTAAGTGAGGAATGTATATAGTATGGTAGCTCTACTTCATAAAAACAAATTACCTATCCACGAATAAGTATTAAGATGCTATTTCCATTTTTTATTTCAGCCCGTCATCTTGCTTTATGCGACAAAACGACAGCATTTCCTTTAGACTGGGAAGAACAATTGAGTGAGAAAGTTTAAATATTTATTTTCGTGTTTAAGTTGTATTAGTAACAGCAAAGCTTTGAAAACTTTAGAAATTCTACACGAATGCTATTTATAGCCACGCAATTTTAGTGATTTTGAGTATAACCATTAGCAGAAATACAATATTTAAAACTGGTTATAATTTATCACAGAAAAACGAGCCGGATTACCACCACCTGAACCATTGACGCCATTGGATCACCTAGAAATGATGAGGGATCCGAGTCGCTAAAACTATTATTATTTTATATTGGTATGGATTTGTGAAACTGTGAGTTATGTTTTTGTAAGTGTTTGACATATATGCAATAGGTAGTAAGTATTATTTTCGTCATTTGTGTGTAGCATTAGTGAATATTTTTACTTTTTCAGTGAGTCATATATATTTTTTCTTGCTGTAAAATTCTTTGGGACTTTTTATTGTAAAATAAATATTTTCACTACTATGTAGATTTCCTACTACTAAGTGTACAATACAACAATAAGGTTAAGTATTATGATCGACATATGTACTGCGTATTTGTAATGCTACTGTATGAACTTAGCTAATATTTTTGAATCAGAAAGGGAAACGCAACTGTTTCGATGTTTAAACTTTCATTTTTATCATTCAAAAGTTTAACCATGTTTTCGTACTGGCAAAACAAAGTGCAGCTTTTTGGTTTATTGTTACAAGTGTTTGCTTGTATGCATGTATCTCGAATATGAGTGAATCGGAGAAAATTAGAATAATTGAAACTCTTCTTTGAATTAGGAGTCAAACTGTTTTTGGTCATGTACACTCAGCGAAGATAATTAAACAGTGTTTGTATTTCCTATGTACACGTATATTCAGTAAGGTGATGCACGAATCTGGTTTGGATAAATATGTGAGCATGTAGCCTGCTGCTGCTTTACTTAAGAATCAACCCACTGCACTGGAATTTCTGTCGCAGAAGCAGCTGTGTCTTGCCACCTTGTGAAAGAAATAGCATGTTTGTTCATCCACCATAAATCATTTATGTACAAAATAAGATGGGTGTTGTTTATTTGTGCGAAATGGTTGAATTGAATTATTTATGTAATTAGATATTTTATGGATATGAACAAACACTTGTAAGTTTGCCGACGAGAAGGTTTGCACTGAGGTTCTAGATTATGGACGGTTTTCATGCTTATGAAACCACTAAGGATTTTTTGTTATGTTTCTATTGCTGAACACAACGTGGTCGTCTTTTAATCGTATTATACTTATATAGCAGTAATATTTACTATTTATCTATGCTATTATACTCGCTCAGATGGATTCAGAAAAAATCGGAAGGACTATCCTCAGAAAATTTCAACAGGCTGATTGACATTCGCACTGTAATATAAATAAATGCTATTGTAATAGCACAATTGGGTTAAGTTCTAAAGTAAGTGGATCATGTGAGATTTATTTGTAGAGACGTTGTTTCTTTATACAATAATTCTAAGCAGGTACTACATTTTAGTACTAAATCGAATAAAAGTTCACACAATCTAATTCTATTGTATATGCTTCATCTTTTTTCAATATGAATTCGAAATATCTTGTACATTTTATTTTAACGGATTCTAGTTATCCAAAAATCCGAATGAATTGGTCACGGAGCGATTCACAAACAAACAAGCGAATTTATTAGCAGTTGGAAATAATACTGTAGACACAGTAGCGGACGAATGGACACTGTCAAAAATATTCACTTGTAATATTTTAGAATAAAATCGTAGTAATTAAGCTAACTACTTAGAAGCGACGGACGAATTTGTCAACCAAAAGCATAAAAGCTACATTGTTTTAGCATGTTCCATGCAAATCTTTATATTCTCGTACGGCACGAAAAGACCGTTAGCGTCTATGCTGTCTATATACCATTTAACAATTTTTCTCACAACATACGAAGAAATACAAGGAAATACAGTTACACAATTAAATAAATTTTCGCACATCAGAGTAACCCGATTTCGATTGAGAACTCTTTAACTCATGTTTTAATGAAAAAAGTGTTCTTAGCATAGGAAAATTACTAGTTCAGGTAGCAGCTGGCTTAGCCATTATTACGTGAAAGAAAAACAAATAATATTTATTTAATAATAGTCAGTGAAATACGATATCAGTAAAAAAGGGCAAACAGCAATATTATTCTTCCTAATTATTAATCATTACATTTCTAATGCGTTTGCTTGATTCCACACGCAAGATAATTAATCCATATTTACGGCTAAAATAATTATTATTATGAATCAAGTACCATCGCATTAGTATCATGTACTTGACGGGACGAGACGACTAACATTGTATTCAGACTTGACACAAACGCTGAGACTATAAACACCGCTGAAGGAAGCTCAAGAGCATGGTTTCGTAATGTTCGCTTGCTTCAATACGACGAAGGCTGTGTCTCTCACTGGGATACAACTAAATAAAAAAAACACCATATTAATTGGTACAATAATAATTTAATAAATTATACATTTTAGAACATTCAAAACTTCTATCTTTAGTAAGTCGCTTGAATATTTGGTGATACTTTCTATATGATGTAACTACGGCCTCCGAACTATTAAACTATCATAATTAAAACATAACAGCTGAGCATACAGTTTCGATGTTTTATCGAAACAAAACTAAAAATTAGCATTACAATTCAAAGATGGGAACAAAAACTTACTTGAAGTTGATATGGCTTTCCAGCTTTTATCATAGCATTAATAAACTGCGATGTATGTACAAAATGAACGTTTTCATCAACCAAACCATGAATAATTAGCAAGCGGTCCTCTTCATCGGGAAATTGTTGAATATACGAAAGAACGGACCCTTCTTTGTACCCTTGAGGATTACTTTCTGGCAATTCCATGTAGCGCTCAGTGTAGCCCGTGTCATAAAGTTCCCACGACGTCACAGGGGCACCAGCAATCGCCACCTGTCAAATAAGCATTTGCGTGAAAGACTTTGTAAACTGCAGTAGACAAGATAAAGAAGGCTCTGACTGTACCTTAAAAAGATTTGGGTAGTTGGCTAGACCCATTAAACTCAGATAACCTCCATAAGACCAACCGTACAAGCCAATGCGATTAATGTCTAAGAATGAATGACGTTGAGCAAGCCACAGAAGAACCTCTACTTGATCTTTCAGCTCCACAGTGCCCTACGATGAAAATACATTATTACATCACCACATTCCAGAGCAAAAACATTTTTCAACTTCAAGATTTTCACCGAATGACGTAAGTTGAAATGTACTTACCAATCGATTTCGAATATGACTTTCGAATTCCAGACCACGATGATGAGAACCCCTTGAATCAATGGCTATGACACAATATCCTTGAGAAACTAGTAAGTACAGCCAAAACTGACCAGTACCCTAATTAGAATTAATCCGTATTTCAGTTTTAAAATAACATTAAATTGAAATGATTGTCCCTATAAGACTCCAAATCAAGCACTATATGATGCCTTGCTAGGACTACCTTGCAACTGCAAAGTAGTATCTACTAAATATTACTTACTCGAAAAGAGTTGTAGACAAGTTGTACTTCCGGGCCGCCGTAAATATTTAAGATTGTCGGGTATTTTTTTCCCGGAACAAAATTGAAAGGTCTATATATCATTGCGTACAATATGAGTCCAGTATCTTGCTGATAGTATGTACAGATATCTGGAGCAACAAGTACGGATTCGATTTCGGGGTACATCACCACTGCAAGATTCCAAGTGTTTTGAATTAAAACCCATGGCAGGAGATCCTTAAATTGATCGAATAATTAGCTACAAAACTTACTTGGCCTCGACACTATGTATGTAATGGGTTCAAAAATTATGCCCCCGATTTGAGCACTGGTGTACTGAATGCTAAACAGTTGACAAACGGGTGTTTCTTTCGTACTACTGTAAGTCAGAATGACCATTGAACAGTCATTGTTGAACGATGCAGAGTAGGAATAACCCAGATTTGTAAGTCGCCGGATTTCTCGGGGGTAATGAATACTCACAGCATATAAATGTCTTTCGATTGGAGTATCGTAAAGTCCAATAAAGAAAAGGAAGCCTAGACTGTAATGAAGAGCCATTTGGGCATTAACAACTTCCCAACTTCCACGAGTTATCGGGATTTTGGCCAGCACCATTGGAGAGAGACAAAGCGCTTTAAAAAACAAATGAAGTTCAAGTTAACATTCACAGAACCAATTAACAATACTACGGAATTTGATAACTTATAGCATGATTTGTGTTTACGTACCAACTGAAGGATGTCCAAACCATGGTTGTGTCAGAGCTGGACGTAATTCAGACTTTATTATATAAATATGACGAAAACCAGTCTCTTCACTTGCCCACAGAAACATTACCGAGTTAGGTTCATCACAGGGCAAAAATGTAAGCATGTCGTTGACCTGAAATGAAATCCGTGATAGCTTCAACAAAGGCTTTTCAATGAAATACATAAAGGTTCTTGAGGTTACGGGCAGATTTTTGGGTTATGGATAGAAACGGTTGCAGATACGTCATGAGTATCTTGTAGTCTCAGATCTTTCTTATCCAATTTCAAATGTAGGCGACGTTCGTGCATTAGTGTATCCAACACACAATATTTATCATCATATATACATCTTTTCAGTTTACCTACTGTTGTCTCTATTTGGTTACATACTAGTGCAGCTCACCCGTTTTGTGACAGGAGGTTACAGTAGGTTAAATAAGTAATCAAGCGTGATTTTCATCTGCTCTCGTAACAACGAAACGGTGAGCGATCCACTAAATAAGAGGCGACCTTGCAATATTTAAATGCAAAAAAGACTTTACTCTGAGCAAAGAGTTCAAATGAGTAAATTACTCATTCAAACTCAGATGAATTCTCTCACTGCTGCGTTGCATTGCAGCGATCAATAAAAATCTTCACAATTCCATTAGCCTACTATTTCAAACTTTAGTAGAACGGTTGCGGTACACTGGCTAAACTACAACGAACTAGTACTATGAGAACAACGAAACGACTTACATTCACCCAAATATTCGTAACTTCCGAGTAAATTACATAAGCCGGTGCTGATGGAAGAATCTCGTGCAGTTTGGGATCATCATGATGCAGAGTAAAACTCTCAACAGGCACATACGGAAAAAGTACGAGTTCTAAGCGCTTTTGCGATCTATTTAGCAACTGTGCCCACACACTGCAATAACAAAATAATTGCTGAAATTACGTCAAAAAGACAGTTTCTTAATAAAGCAGATGCTGCTTAGCAACAGCACCGATTAAGTAGTAATTTAGTTAAAATTTTCACTTACTACAAACCATCAGGGGTCCAGCCAGCTCGGACTATGTACTCGGCCCAGCTGAAGTAATAGTCCAATGAGTAAAAC
Source organism: Allacma fusca (assembly GCA_947179485.1). NCBI lineage: Eukaryota > Metazoa > Arthropoda > Collembola > Symphypleona > Sminthuridae > Allacma > Allacma fusca. Next base: position 1,834,487 of record OX359249.1, on the reverse strand, counting down.
ATATCTACTTTTCGAATATTACAAAATCTGTCATCCTGTAAGGTAAATTCTACGAATCTCAAAGAGGAAGTCGCATTAGGCGTCCCAGGGAATGGAAATCTATATTCCTCTTGGTCTCTCCCCGGCAATGTCGATAACGTTACAATATTAACATTACTCTCATCCACTTCTTCATATAAGATGCGGTACACACCATCTGAATACCCGTAAAACAATATTGTCAGTTTCATTTGGCTGTTAAGCGTTGAACAATGCGCTCAAATGAATACATAACTCACCAATTAACACAGGTTGCCACCAAAATCCATGAAAACGATTGAACTCTTCTTGAATAATATACGAAGGAAGTCCAGAACTAATTGGGTCTTCGGACACTTTTAGCCCTTTATGAGTAAATGTTAATTGTTCCTCGTGACCTGTGATTTACCAAGTGTTTTTATCAACAATAATTGAATTTAAACATTCACAAGAGGAATGATCGTCTGTTTAAATAAGTTGGTAGTATCCTATTCTTAACTACAGTAAAATCTCGTTATAAGGGATTCACACGGAACACGAAAATTTCGAGCTTATAAAAATTTCGTCATATAAAATTCATTTAAATTTTCAGTTTCACAAGAATTCTGTTAATCAATGAATGCTTCCAATGCAACGACCATGTAAACGATATTTTTGCGCAACTGTAATCTCTAATAACTTTTGATCCTCTCTATCATAACCAATGACAAATAACCCTTTGGAAGTAGAATTGGTCTCCGCAATTACAACAATATTTATACGAAATGGTGATGAGTGGAGCGGTACATAAGTTACTGGATTTGATTCCACACAGGGCATTGCACGTTCGGATATATTTAAAGAATCCTTACCAGTAACGCTATTCAGAATCCAAAGATCGCCGTTACAAACAAAAGCAATTAGATTCGCATAGCTAGGACAAATCTCTGCATTTAGTCGACTCCCAACTGTGTGTGGTGAACTAATTTCTCTAGGATTTAAAGGTGCCATCTAATTAAAGAGAAAATTAATTACGTCGAAGTTGAAATAAGCCCTGGTCAAGTAATCATAAATGCTAGATTATTGGAATAATTGTTGCGTCCTCACCGAATTCATTTCAATAAATTCGTAAATGGAAGAAGAGGCAGTAAATATAAATTTGGCAGATGGTTCGTGAAATTCATACGTCGAAATTCCAGTCGGTGTCATTCGTTTCCTCTCCATCATTAACTGCTCTTCTTTCGACGGTGGAGTAGACCCCTACAAAAAAACATTATAACCAAGTTCCTAAGTCATCTAGACAAGCAATTAAAACTTCATATTCCAAAGCACCTGCAAACCGACCCCTACCCCTGAATCTAATTCACTTATGTACTGTCAAGAAAACACCGCATCACCTACTTGAAATCCCGGGGATAGAATCTGAACCCATGGATAAGAATAGTCGGGCGATCTTCGGAGTTCCTCTTGATCAGGCACATCGATGGCATGTAGAGAGTTCTCTCTGGAGTTGGGTGGACTAGACATGAAATAAATCCTGGTTTTCCCGGTCATTTTGCGAAAAGTGAAGGAGTGGGGGAGCTTGAAACCAAGTCCCCACAGACGACGACGCATATTTCGGACATCATCCCGGAGCTCATCCCAAGTCTTTTTCTTTTCCACAACTTCCACCTCATTTGAAGTCCCTTCCTGATTCATTTTCTCATCTTTAAAAAACAGTTCGTTAAACACAAAACAAATAATTAATCAAGTACATAAATTAATGAAAACATAAATCATCTTTTCCAACCTTACCGTTTCATTACTATTTATACCGACATTAATAGGGTATGTATTCACAATAAAAACACATCTTACCGATGCTCCCAACAACGGCTTCACAGTCGGGCAATCCCGTTCCATTAATTGCTACAGTTCCTGAGAGGCAAATTAAACCAGTCACCAAAAACAATCTATAGTAGTCAGGTATAAGCGGTCACAATTAGAACCAAAGTTGCTACCAGTAAATTAACCCTGCCAATTACAATAGTGCATTCAGCATACAATAGCTACTACTGATTAATTATCTTTTCCAAGGGATTCCGAAGGGCCGGGGGATTTTTGTTCGTATACAAACAATTAATTATACATTCCAAGTAATTTCTTGAACAGTATGTAAATAAATGCATGGCGGGACCAGGTAAATGTGCCCCCCCCCACCCCACTTACAAATAATTCCTTCAAACCGATCACTAATAACGAGATACTGTATTCGCATCGAAACGCAAAAAAACAGATCAAGGCAACAAAACTGATAAAGATTCCAAAGCTTGACAAATGACTAAGGATCTAGTCAGATCTGTCTTCACTTTTACACATATCTCTAATTAATACACACGGCATAATTTGTAAACACAGTAAATGAATGAATTTAAAAGTTGACAGAAAATGAATAATTATGATTACTTTCAAAATCGATAGTTAGCGAGTCCATGAACTGATGTCCTCGACTGACCTATCCGCATTCCACCAAGAATAGAGTCCTTCACCACCTTTCCAACACTATTTCCAAAGTGACTCCTGATGAAGAGACTCAGTTTGTACCTCCACTGATGCTGATGATCACCTGTCCCAATATGCTCGCTCCCTCAACAACTTTACAACAACCTTGCTAATTTAAAAACTTGAGCAGTCACAATTACATAAGTACATAACTCTGTGTACATCTATTACAAGCACCTCACCCCCGTCTCAGTGCACTGTGTACTACATAAATCAAGTGGCTCTGCCTTTAAATGGAAATTATTCGAACACCATTACAATAGACAGAGGACCAGGATGCAGATGTTAAATCCGAAGAGGTCCAAAAGGATCGGAATTACTGAAACTCGTCGTTGAAGGGATGTCAGCGAGTGATGAGTCTCTAATAGAGGCAACAGTAATTTATTAATATTCTGCTCGTAATTTTGTCAAGTTCTGACTTCGAAGACGGACTTGGAGCGGAATTTCACAGGAACAATGTCAACATCAACTCTTGGATATTAAAATTATTATAGTCACAGAATGTCGTTACTCCGAAGACACGATAATAATTTTTGAAGTGAGCTACTAGTCTAGTTCATAGTTCCATATTAGGATCACATTGCACAAGATATTCAGTACTTAAGCTTTTGGAATAACAAGTGCAGCGATTTATAGTTATAAATTCAGCCAAATCTTTAAAGCTACAAATATAACTATAGATAAATTCTTGAGCGTTCAATAATTGACATTAGTAAATCTCTGTAGAGTTGGGCTATTTCCACATGAACCTTTTATCTTTTGTGTGTGATCACATTATAAACTATGGCTCAGGCTCAGGCACCGCGTCGCCGGCCTTTTTAATAACAGACCATTCAAGGTACTTATATATAGTGCTCAACTTTATAACGCAGAGGCCGCGCACACGGGAGCACAATAACAAGCACTTAGCACATATAGCAGTCCTCGCATATGTTCACTTATTTTCACAGATACACACAGACATGCTCCTCAAATTCAGTGTTGTGCAGGGGATAACTTCATCCGTCCCCAGTTTGTCACATTGGCTCTCCCACACAGGACCATCCCCTCGTGGAGGTATCATCCCGGATGGAAGTTACAGAGTGAGATTAGAGCGTGAGGATGAGCAAACAAGGTTCTCAACATTATTTTATATTTTCGAACCTTAATACGTAGACAAAACTAGGAAATGTTCGACTGATGTGCTTCGTCATGAATGCATTAAGAAGTAATGGGGAAATTGTTTTTATAAAGTCCCAACCTTAACATTAACTATAAATAAGATTATTGAGATCCTACTGTGAGCCTACCCCGTAGCCCCTGCTCTGTCAAGGGGCACTACTTGTAATAGACTAAATAGTCTACATATTTTATTATGGAATTATTTTTGCTTATACTCCGGATTACACCATGAAGTCAAATCGGGCTATCGAGCAATACTAGCTCCTGCAACATCTGAAGGACGATGATACTAATTTATTTGGAAAAGAAAGTGCCATTTATTTCAAAAATTGTGTAACCTGGTTGACATAGTTAATAGTATTAATTACTGATTGTGAGTATGGGTTGAGATCTAAACTGTTAGAATTTAGTCGCTGTTGTAGGACATGGTGAATGATGCTTTCAAAGTGTACAACACTGGATGTTAGGAGTCTGTATGGGAGTATGCAAATCCCAAGTGAGGTGACGTTGAGTAAAGTGTGAAGTGAAAGATTTTAGAATTAACGTTCGAGCAGTAATATTCATTCGACAAGGAATTTATTTAGTTGTGCCGAAGCAAGGGAGTTTAATAGGAAATCGTGGGAAACATGTCGTCTGCTGCAATTTTCATCCTGGACGTCAAAGGAAAAGTAAGGAGAGTATTTAATGAATTTATAGTTGACATAATTACAATATTTTAATAATTGTTCGGAACATATCTCAAATGAGTAATATATGTTGGGAACACATGTGAGGAATGGGGTAGTGCTGAGTAGTGGGGGAATGAAAGGAATTGATGTACATAATTAATTGTTGTATTGGGGCTTGTTTTTGGTAATTGGTAGGTCCTGATTTCAAGAAACTACAGAGGAGACATCGATATGGGTGTAATAGAAAAGTTCATGCCACTATTGATGGATAAAGAAGAGGAGGGGAATGTCACGCCGATACTCCAAACTGGGGAAGCCACCTTTGCTTACATCAAACATAATAACTTGTACATTGTGTCCATTACGAAAATGAATGCCAATATTGCCCTAGTATTTGCCTTCCTTCATAAGCTAGTTCAGGTGGGTGTATTTGATTTGCTAATCGGAGACTATGTACTGGGAGTTAAAAGTGTTCCTGGGGAATGGATAAGGGAGACTTATTACTAATTACGTTTTGTTGGGCTTGTAGGTTATGGTAGAGTATTTTAAGGAATTAGAAGAAGAAAGTATTCGTGACAATTTCGTCATTATATACGAATTAATGGATGAGCTATTGGACTTCGGGTATCCTCAAACCACAGACAGCAAAATTCTGCAGGAGTGAGTCCCTCGGTTACAAATGATTATGGAAGCATGATTAGCAATCTGGAATTTAATGTTTTGTATCTCCATAACAATGAACAGGTTCATAACTCAAGAAGGTCACAAGTTAGAGATAGCCCCCAGGCCACCCATGGCGGTCACTAATGCTGTCTCTTGGCGGTCCGAGGGTATCAAGTACCGGAAGAATGAAGTTTTCCTTGATGTGATTGAGTCTGTCAATCTTTTAGTACGTACTGCCATTTCAGATTCTTATGGGTCTTATTGTGAATGACGTGTATTCGCGAGAGTGTATCAAGTGGTTTTATGAAACTTGGGAATAATTCTGATTTTGTTTTAATGTCAGGCAAACGCAAATGGTCATATCCTTAGGAGTGAAATTGTTGGTGCTATCAAAATGCGCGTTTATTTATCGGGTATGCCCGAGCTTAGATTGGGTCTCAATGATAAAGTTCTGTTTGAGAGTACGGGCAGAGGCAAGTCTAAATCAGTAGAACTGGAGGATGTGAAATTTCACCAGTGTGTTCGATTATCTAGGTATACATCTACCTACATTTTATGATATAAATGTGTAGTGGAATATAATTTCGTCTTTATGACTGACTGTTCGGAACCATATTTTGATGCTTCGTTTCATTTTTAGATTTGAAGTAGACAGAACAATTTCTTTCATTCCACCTGATGGAGAGTTTGAGTTGATGTCTTACCGTCTTAACACACACGTACGAATTAATTTGAAAGGATTTCTTTTCAGAGCAAGTTACGTTTTTCTTAGTTTACTCTATGATTGTGAAATTTTGAATATTTCCATTCCAGGTAAAACCATTGATTTGGATAGAATCAGTAATTGAGCGCCATGCTCACAGTCGTGTTGAGTACATGGTAAAAGCAAAATCCCAGTTTAAACGAAGGTCCACGGCTAACAACGTAGAGATTGTTATTCCCGTTCCTGGTGATGCGGACTCTCCGAAATTCAAGACTGGAATTGGTTCAGTTAAGTATGCCCCTGAGCAAAGTGCCATCATTTGGACCATCAAGTCTTTCCCTGGTGGCAAGGAGTATTTAATGAGAGCGCATTTTGGTTTACCTTCGGTTGAAGGTGAAGATTCAGAGGGCAGACCCCCTATTCAAGTCAAATTTGAAATTCCATATTTTACCACTTCGGGGATTCAGGTGATTTTTGAACTGTTACTCTATACATCCTTGCCTTCGAGTCGCAAAAATAGTTATTTTTGTTTGTTTATAACCCTTTTATTTGATTTATTTTCGTAATTACAGGTGCGTTATTTGAAGATCATCGAAAAGAGTGGGTATCAGGCACTACCTTGGGTTCGTTACATAACTCAAAACGGGGACTATCAGTTGAGGACTAACTGAGGATGAAATCGTACACTTTATTTATTTTGTCTCTAGAATTTACACTATTTTCCACTCTCAATGTCCTAGCTATTTTTCTGACTAGGCATCGCAGTGTTTCTTACTGTAGGTAGTAGGTAAATAAAAAACAGCTTCATTATAGGTATGATTAATTTGAAAAAGTCTCTATACCTGTATTTTTTTTAGCTTTACTCTCCTTGAGCGTATTTAATTTTTATTCGTGTTTCAATCACGAAATTTTATGTTGAAATGTCAAAAGATTCTTTAGATAGCGTCGGGGTAAAATGGCGTCGATTCATTCAAATCCTTTTGCTTTTTGTAGTATTTCATTCAATTTCTCCTATTTTAAACGTACCAGCTCGTATTGCAAACGGTCACCTATGAAAAATTAATATTCAGGTAAAACCGTTTCAAACCAATCTTGTGTAAAGTCATGAAACTGCAAGCATGGGTGAGCTCAGTAAAAACATTATCATAATTGTTATGTCCAGCATTAACGACAATACCGAATTTCTAAGTAATCATTTTAATATATGCATATCTAGTCACTACAGTTGTATTATTTGAGCAAAAATATGTTTCCAAGGTAAGTATCTGAAACCAAATATTTTTAAGATAGCGTTTTTCATATACCGTTTAAGGCTGTAAGTGCCCGTTATTTTCTACAATATTAACATGTATTTAGATTCTTACGTATATTGTTAGAAATATAGAAATGGGAAAGAAAACTACGAGCAGTTATTATAATGAATTTTGTTTTCAAGGAATCTTGGTAAACTGCTTTTTACCAACGGCTTACTTAAAATAATAATATATTGAATTTCCGAAATTATTGCATACGAGTGTATTTTTGATTCGTGATTTAGTATTAGAAGTTTTAATGATCTGTCTATGTCCAAGTCACACCTCACCACATCACAGCACGATTCAAAGTAATATTTTTATCAGTAACATTATATTATTATTATATTGACAGCTTTGAGAAAGTTGTTAACAAAACTTAGCGTAAAATTCAAGTATTTAAGCTCTTATTACTTCTTTATCGTATTTGCAGAAGGCGGCATTTTCCCAACTGTTCGCTATGTAGCTGTCTAAGCGATGTAACTTGATTTAGTTTATTATACTAGCAATGGATCAACAACTATAGGAGGAAACTGTTGAATGAATTGTTGAAATCCAAATCTACTAATAAAATGAACAAACACGACACACATTTTAATTTGCAACTGGGTATCGGTTCCGATGTTATGTGAGAACTTGAAATGTAGACTGCTCTACACTTTCCGTATCCAATTTTAAAACTCAGTCTACTCTGTCGGACCAGTGACAACGACCAGTCAAACACATTTGCAAAACTCATTCTACAGCATCCGTCCTCAGTATTAAACTTATAAGCCTATGGAAAGATGACCTTTGGGGAAGGGGGAAGTGATCAGAGGAGAAAATATGAAACACGTGATCAATAAAAACTTGGCATGCATATATAAGTAGCTTACATCATTTTAGGTTAGGTTTAAGAGGGGGTCCCCACTAAAAAACATAATAATTTAATCGACTTTACAATTATTGCATTAATTACATTCGTTGGGGGTTGGGGTATGCGATTGCTTTTGAAAGTTGCAAAAGGAAACAGTTACAGGAAAAGGCAAGTCTACCATTATTTGAAAAAGAATAAGTACATGGACGCTAAACGCAACTAACCACAAAGTGTCATGGTAATATAAAATTTAGATGTAAAATAGCGAGAGTTAATAAAAGGAAATATGCCGTGGGATGGAACGATGGAAGTTCATGGCGGATAATGGAGATGCCACAACACAACATGGAACATCAAATCCGTGTAGTTTCGTTAATCGAGCAACGTGGCAAGAATTTGATGGAGCAGAGGTAGGTTGAATGTGCACAAAACTCAACGAGATTACAGTGGGCTGTCTTGATAAGTTCCTCCATAAACGGAGCAAAGTTTGACAGTAAGAATGCCATACTCTAGTTTTATTATTATTATTATCAATTAATCAATTTGCCTTGTAGTGAACGGGAATGCATAAAAATTCTAGAAGAATCAAGTAATTAGCTTTGTAGCTTGATTATCATGAAGTAGAAGTACCTACACTTAGGGTGGTATTCAGGTTACTACACTCACACTCAAACCCACACTCAACTCACAAATATTTGAGTGCGAGTGGCGTTTTGGTATTCAGGTTCAGTTTTCTTAACCTCCACTCAGCGAGTACACTCGCGTTAGTGAGTGACGCGTTAAGTCACCAATTTGGTCCCTAGATTCTCCACTCGCATGTACTTACATATGTGCTTCAATTTAGACTGATTTAAAATAAAAGATGGAGAAACGGATTATAACCAATAAGCGGTTTGAACTCTTCCAAAAGTTCAAAAATCTGCTTAAACTGAACCGCATGCATTTAAAAGATTTATCGAATTCTTTCGAACTTTTCAGTAACAATTCATTTCGGGAGAGATTTCGATTTAAGAATACGCGTTCCTGTTACCGATTGTCACAACTCAGTTACTATCATCTAAAGGTGGGCATGTTCCAATTATTTTTCAGATATTTTGCATTAAGATTGTTGGCCACTGGGTCATTCCAATCAGTAATTGCGGACACAGTTTTCATTTCTCAACCATCCGTTCCCCGAATCATATTCGAAATATTTACAACTGTGGGTTGAAGGGTTGGAGGCTGGAGTTGACTTCTATTGACAATTTTTTCCATACCTTTTCTTTGGCATCGTTGAAAACTATTGGTTTTTTTTCAATAACGTTTTCATGGGATTTCACAAAGGAAATTAAAAATCCTCGTTCGGATGTACCTAAAGGAGGAAACTAGCTTGTCCAGAATTTGAAGTTTTTGGGGAGAATTATTGTAGGTAATTTGTGTCATTTGTGTGTGAAAATTAAAATAATAAACTGTGTTCTTAGAATGAAATTCGTTTATTTAAATGAATTTGTCATTAATCCCTGTAACTATTTACACACAATTACTTCGTATGTTTCCCAACGGTAATGGGTCACTCATGTGAGTGCTGGTTTTATTTTTGAGTGGTGGAAACTTGTATTCCATTGCCACTAGTACTCACACTCATTCTCTGACTCACACTCAAGCTAGTTCTAGTGTTAGTGTGAGTATTTAAATGTAACTTGAATACCACCGTTAAACTGTCAGGTGGCTGTTTTTACTCAAATTGCGATTCACAATTTACAGAGCAAACTGGCTGAGGGTGGTATTCAGGTTACTACACTCACACTCAAATCCACACTCAACTCACAAATATTTGAGTGCGAGTGACGCTTTGGTATTCAGGTTCAGTTTTCCTAACCTCCACTCAGCGAGTACACTCGCGTTAGTGAGTGATGCGTTAAGTCACCAATTTGGTCCCTAGATTCTCCACTCGCATGTACTAACATATGTGCTTCAATTTATACTGATTTAAAACAAAAGATGGAGCAACGGATTATAACCAATAAGCGGTTTGAGCGCTTCCAAAAGTTCAAAAATCTGCTTAAACTGAACCGTAGGCATTTAAAAGATTTATCAAATCCTTTCGAACTTTTTAGTGACAATTCATTTCGGGAGAGATTTCGATTTAAAAAAACTGTAGTTGCTGAGTTCCTGTTACCGATTGTCAAACCTCAGTTACTATCATCTAAAGGTGGACAGGTTCCAGTTATTTTTCAGATACTTGTCGCGTTAAGATTTTTGGCCACTGGGTCATTCCAATCAGTAATTGCTGACACAATTCACATTTCTCAGCCATCCGTTCACCGAATCATAATCAAAGTATGTACAATAGTGGCTTCGTTGCAATCTCGATTCATAAAATTCCCAACCGAAAGCAACGCTCAATCAGTGAGAGATAAGTTTTATGGAATCGCAAACTTTCCAGGTAATGTAGGTATCTGCACGTACATAATATGCATAATTTTTTCTAAAATTGAAATATTTTTATGGATTCAATATAGTTTATTAATTTATGAATATTTGGTCTATAGGAGTTATTGGTGCAATAGATTGTACACACATTCGAATCAAAAGTCCTGGAGGTGACGACTCTGAGGTTTACAGAAATCGTAAAGGATTTTTCTCTATAAATGTTCAAGCGATATGTAATCCCGATTTGAGTTTTACCAACGTAGTTGCGAGGTGGAAAGGATCGACTCATGATGCTCGGATTTTTGAAAACAGTAGAATTCAATTTAAACTCTCAGACGGCCAAACTCCTCGTGGCCACTTGGTTGGGGATGCCGGATATCCGTGTCGTAAATATATCCTAACGCCTTGTTCAAAACCAACCACAACCGCTGAAAAAAGGTTTCGTACTTAAAAGTAACATTTATTTTAGCTATTCTTATATTTTAGTATAGTCAGCGCACAAGATGAAGTGACTTGAAATACCCCGTATATGACTTCCTCTATTTGCAGCAAGGTTTATTATTATTGTTTGTGCTCAGGTTATGAAAATGTCAAAGAATTTTAGGGGTTCATGGAGTCTGGATAAAGTTTTTCTGTATTAGCGTTTTTGACGTTCGTTTGAATCAAAATTTTCAAGGAGCTATTTACTGGGTTCCAATATAAGAGCTGCTACCGCGACGGGAAACTATCCTTAGCAAGCATTGACACATTCAGTTTCAAGAGCGAATTCTAGGAAGGGATTCTTTCATTGAAGCAATGAGTTAAAGCACTGTATAATAAATATTTGTATTCTTTTGAACATTGAACCATCAATCTACCAGAACATAAATTACAATCTCACATGCAAAATCTGTATGGCGAGAATGATGCAAGATAATATTGATATTAGACAGTAATAAGCCAAAAAAAATTGCTACAACAAATCATACTAAATGTTTTGTGCGAACTCCGGAATTTTAATTTAGAATGAAATGTCCCAAAATAAAATCGTACACGACGGTGCGATTTTGGCTATAATTTTATTACAATTTTCCAAATTTATTAATCCAATGACCTCAACAACTGATCTATGCCAATGAAAAAATATGTCATTCATGTATGTCAGCTCCAATATACAAACATTTTTGAAAAATAAATAGGTACAACAAAGCCCAATCAAAGACGCGAAACCCCATTGAAAGGGCATTCGGTGTATTAAAGAGAAGGTTCAATTCCGTTGGAGATATTCTGAGAACAAAACTAAAAAATTCTTTGACGATAATCGTAGCCTGCTTTGTTCTACACAACATTGCAATAATGTGTAACGATTGGTGGTACGAGGATGAAGATCCAGCAGACTATGATGAAGAACAGTACCAGTTTGATGAACGTTCGGCGGCAGACAGAATTGGAAGGGAATACCGTGATCGCATAATTCGTTCATATTTTAGTCAATGAAATTAAACATAAAAGACATGATTTTTATATCACTTTCCATATTAATTTATTTCTTTAACAATATGTAAAAATATAATGTAAAATAAGTAATGTAAATAAGTTCTTATTTTAATTAAATGAAACAATTAGTGTACTATTCCTTCAAGAAATAATAGGGTGCGTTCAACTACTATCTAATGTAATAACAAAATTAACTCCTTCAGACTACAAAAGAACTGCGCTAGGAGTTTCACATTCGTCACTAATTTTCTTCTTCCAGAATTGCTTCTCAAGCTTCAGTATTTCCATTTTTTGTTCATGAACGTCCTGTGCATGTTTTATTGCTAGTAGTGAGCTCCGACAGCGGAGCTTATGCTCCCTTCCTTCCATTTTCATCATTTGATCCTCCCTTGTTAGTGTTCGTTTGCGGCCTGAAAATTAAAAATAAACTGCTCGGACATATGTGAGCACAACACTATTCAATGGGTACTGAAAAGGCTTTCTGCATTCATGCCAAGATCTACATTCACATAGATAATCATTCACTACAAATAAACAATTATATTGGAATAGGGACATCAATTCAAATCTGAATATATACTTCAGAAGAATAAGCCAACAACTCCAGAAGGAGGACTTATGATTCTTCATTAAAAGCATACGATTTGTAGGTTCAATGTTCTTCCTAAAACCATAATTGAATCCTGAAAATACTCATTCAAAAAGTCATTTATAAATCAGAAAAACATCCGTAGATCCAGATTTCAATTGCTTTTTAAGTTTCGGAGCAGTTCTTGTTTTCATTATAGAACACTGCGGTGGCAACAGTATACTATCTTCGTGCGATAAATTTGATCGGAGTTCATGATACGCATGAGATGAACATTAGCATCGTAGATACTTAATTAAAGTAAAAACACTACATACAGTCCAATATACTAAAAAATGTGTATTAATACCGTAATATAACTAGTTTTTATGTAGTATGAATTTACCTTTTCGAACGGATTTAAAACTGGTAATATCATCATCCGATGAATCCGTAACTGCAATCTCCAAATTTGCAGCTTTCAGTGCTTTCACGGAAAATAGGTTCGAGTTTTCCTTATTATCCTCATTCAAACTTATAACTGGAAAATGAAATAGAATTTTGTCAACAATTAATTGATTAATTTGTTTTGATTTTGCTATGGTTCCTTCAGATTCGTCAATAACGTATGTACCGTCGGCGTCACCGTCAAATAAGTTGTCAAGGGGATCAATTTGGGGTCCCACAATAGCATGGATTTGTATTCCCTCCTCCGAAATGAAAACGTCGTTTTTACCCCCACCGGTTTCAAAAACAGATTTCTTTTCTGCAGCAAACTGAAATCATAAGCACACAATTTAACAACATCAATTATTACGGTTTGGCGGAATTCATTGGTGCATGGTCAAGAAAGTCTTGAGTACGGTGAAGAGGCAAAATGGTCGAGGTAGAGTGTTTGTTAAAAACAAAACTATTCGTAAGTTTTGCCAAAATCTTCACCTAGTAAACCTCTACGCAATAATGTTTGGCAGACTATCGTTTGGATTTTATTCAAACGGGTCTGAACCCGTTTTTACCTCTTAACCAGTAATATATTTACTGTGATCACATAATTCGTTGTTTGTAATTTATTATTATTTATTTGTGTGAAATCCACATCTCCTGTTTTAGGAGGACTTTATTTTCACTCACCTCACGTTTGGTACGGGCTTTCAAGTTTTCCCAAGATTTTCGAAGATTCTTCTCCGTCCTTTTGCAGACATCAGGGTGGGAGTTGAATTCTATTGCCAATTTTCTCCATGCTTGTTCTTTTGCATCATTAAAAACTTTACTGGTTTTTTTATTTTCAATAACTTTTTCATGGGATTTCACCAAGGAAATTAAAATTCCACGTTCTGATGCACTTAACGGTGGAAACTTCTCCAGACTTTGATGTTTTTGGGGAGAAGTATTTGAGGTTGTTTGTGCCATTTTGTGGTAAAATTCCAATAATAAATTGTTTTCTTCTTGGAATTAAATTCGTCAGTATAAATGAGTTGTTCTTATGCTGGTAACTACATATAACTACTTCACATGTTTCCCACCTTAAATGGTTCACTCACGTGAGTGCTGGTTTCATTTCTGAGTGGCGGAAACTTGTATTCCATCCTCACTAGTACTCCCACTCATTCTATGACTCACACTCAAGCTAGTTCTAGTGTTAGTGCGAGTGTCCAAATGTAACTTGAATACCACCGTGAGCAACTGGCTGCAAGAGTATCAGTAAAATGGGCAAAATTTGAATCTCTTTTTTAATTCCTCGCCCATCACAGACCCGTACAAGAAACGATGCTAAAAAATTTGTGTTCCCTTCCCACATGTTTTAGAAAATATTTTTTAAACTCAAAATGTAGTATTTCATCTCACTCCACTGGGCCGAAAAGTGTCAGTACCATGAATTTTAAGTTTTAAATATTTTTTTACACTTTCAAATTTTTAGAAAATCCTAGTTAGTTGAATAAATTTTTTGTATGAAATTCTTTACGCATTGATTTTTTCGATTTTTGATAATTTGAAACAAATTTTGAAGATGTCTTAATGGTCTCTGCCCCTTCGTTACGAATTGTGGGCATGGCCAGTAAAATTAGAGCAAAGTGCAAGGTGTTCTTATATGCGAGCGAAGCTACGTACATATGTAAATTGAACATTTTACATTCGAACATTTTGAACACGTTATTGGCGTAATACGAATTCACTGAGTGCGAATTTCAGTATTTTTGAGAGTTCCGTACAGTAATCGTAGCGGTAGTAAGAGATAAGTATCACTAACGGATCCAAACGACGAAAGAGTTAATGATCAAGGAGTAAAAATTCTATGAACGTTTTTTGACTTATGAGAATGAAATATATTTTGAAAAATCCGAAAGAAATTTAGCTAAGAAATTGGGCATGTATCTAGTACATACTTTTTACCCTAGCCCCTTTAATGTTTTATGTATGGAGTATGGACTAGTTCAGGAGAATTCTTTTTTTGCAACACCATGCTTATGTTTGGTCGTGTAAATATGCACAGGTCAAATGTATTTGCAAATTAGTTATTCTGTCGTGCGATAATTCCAATCCATCATGTAAAAATTGTGATGTGTCGGGCAAAAATCTGTCTTGCGAAGATTTTTATTCGTTGGGTCAAAATCTATCGTGGGATGATCCCATGTTGTGCATTTAAGTGTCTCCCCTTTAAATTCTGGTAATTAGTTACGCACAATCTGTATTTTTCGTCCTATTAACTAATTCCACATAATTGTTGGTGTTTTATATGCGAAAGGGCGAAGAGCCGAGTATAATGTTGCTTGTTAGTTTACCTTGTTGTTGTAAATTATCTAAAAACAGTAGTACCAATTACCAATGATGTCGAAAAGTCGACGATACATTAAAATATAAATTTAAATGCGTAATTATATATTCGTCTTCTTGTGTTGTCAGCCAGCTTTTCAGACATTTTGCTTTCTCAAGAGTGACCAGAGATTTCCAGACAAAATACGGTACCTTCCTATGATCAGACACCAAATGCATTATATAAGGCAATATATACAATAGTTTTAGTTTCATGCTATTCACTTCAAGTTTAGCTATTAATTCTGTTGCGTTTGGGATTATTACAAAGAAAAAACCATATTTGTAAGTAAGGAAGGAAGTATGTAAAGTAGCCCTCTTTTACTTAGAAGGCTTCGCACATGCAATCAGCTACAATAGATAGTTACAAATACAACAATGAAGTGTACTAAAAACTCTACAAATTAAATGCACAAATGTACAGTTATATGCACAATGAGACTTACTTCATTGCTACTGATTTTAATAAACGAACTCAATTGAGTAAATTGTATTGCTGATTTTCAGGTGTTTTGCCTGCAAAATGGTTATTTAAATGCATTTGTATGGTATTTCGTGTTATGAAGGCTGATTGGTTTTGAAGGCTGAAGGCTGGAGGCCTTAAATTAATAAGTAAAATAGGGCTGAAGGAAGGAAAAATATTTTGAAGACTTCCTTTAATAGAAGGATGAAGGAATGCGTTTTTTCAAAAAATTACCTTCGAAGGTTTCACTCTTAAAAAAGCGGTTGGAAAATATTCCTGCCCGGTCGATTATTTAAATCCGGACGCAACCATTTGGTGAACATTGCATGTCCAGATGTAATTTAATCCTGCACTGCGGTCAAAGTGTAGTTAAGTACGGAAAGGACTGTCTTAAGGATGAAAATGTTAATCCTGTCCGGGAAGAAAATATTCATACTGTTACCGTGAAGCAATTCAGGTTGGACCCGGGCATAAATTAAGCTTTCCACCAGTTTACTGTATTCTTGCTCACTGAATAATTATGCAGTTTCTATTCAGTAACGTCAATAATTAAATTAATTTGCATGGACTTTTCGAATAAATTTTATTTATTATATATCACCGGTGGTCAACCAAACAATAAATTGTGTAACAATAATAATTACAAAATTGATAATAAAATAAAATGAGAATGAAAATGGTATCAATTTACATGACAATGGCAAAGGAATATATTAAATGGATTCCTGGCTTATAAATGCAGACAATTCTGAAACACCGGGAGACAAGGGCTGTTTTTGAACCATGTCGTAAATATGGTAATCAAGAAATTGCCACAAAGAGCCACAGCTAGATGGAAATGGCAAGTTAAATACGTAAAGAATTTTGAAAGCCAAATCAACAGCAGAAATAAAAGTCTCCTTCCGAATAGCTCTTGAGTTAAATACAACGAAAAATTCTTCCAATTCCAGAGTTTCCAATGCCCCTTTACATATAATTAGAATCGCAGTGTCTGGAAATCCTGCTGCAAAGGAGTCCACGTCTTCAAATGTCTATAAAACATACCACATTATTAGTTTCACATCAAAGTAATGCTTTCAATTTCTTGCCGAAATGCAATTATTGTGACTGGGTTAAATTACATTGATGACTTGTACAAACGATTTGAGACTGTCCATTTGTGTCATCTTCCTAATCCTCGTGCGTAGTATCACGGCTAGCATGAAAAATGCTGCTGTAGCGCATTTGTCTTCTGAAATTGACAAAGATATAGGCACATAAAGTCAACGCATTATAGTATTATAATTCGTGGCGGTTGCAATTATTCACTTACCTGAATACCCCGTTATCCCAAACGAACTAAGTGATTTCTTAATCGACGCGAAGTACATACACACTTTTATTGCAACCGATTCCCATTTTGAAGACAAGTTGTCTGAAACAAGTGGATAGGACTGGCTAAAATCATTTTCAATCTGCAAACCATTCAAATAAAACAAAATATTAATTATACAAACAGAACAATAACATACATTGAAGCGATTGAAACAAATTACAAAACAACCCACCACTCCGGGAGTATCCAAAAGTCTGGGCCATTCGATCAAAAACTTGGTGTAGTCGCCTGCAAGTTTGCACTTGAGAAGTTCCTTCCGTCGGACCGCAAATGTTTTAAACATATACTCAAATACTTTCTGCGGTGGAGACGCATGATTATACAACCAGTTTTTCATGTTCACAGCTTCTGTATTCAATTCAGCTGAAAATGAGTGTATATACAATATCAAAAATATGTAATCAACATATAAAATTAGAATTAATACCTACGTAGGTACACATAAGTATACATTAAAATATCTATAGATTTTACGCTGCTCATTAGTTTCCTCAGCGATCGGATCTCCAGTTGATTTCATTTTTACGGAACCATTGTTTTGTC
This sequence comes from Allacma fusca, assembly GCA_947179485.1. NCBI lineage: Eukaryota > Metazoa > Arthropoda > Collembola > Symphypleona > Sminthuridae > Allacma > Allacma fusca. The sequence goes on along the minus strand of OX359249.1, from coordinate 1,816,958 downwards.
GGATCGAGCTCCAAAAGTTTTTGAAGTGATACTGAATGTACCCTGATGGAGAAAGCGATGTTTTCTTTCCAGTGACAGGATGGACAATGGTTGATGACTGCGTGTAGTACGAATCCTGTGAAATCATTATGCACATTTTATATCAAATACAGTTCATGCATATTGCGGATTAACTTTCTGGATCAAGTACCTTAAGCTCTTTCCACTCCTTTCCACTAAATGTCGGGTATAATTGAGACACGATACATTCCGCTAACTGATTCCTCTGATCAGTAGAAGGTCTGTAAATATTATCCAGGCATTCATTGTATGTATGTCTAATAACTAAATACTATATAAATACCAGGTGTAAATATTATACATACACTGCCGAATGACATTTTTCAACTAAATCTTGGCATAATAATTTTACTAAATGTCTCCGCAATTTGGGAGGAAGAGGCTTCAAAGATTCCGCGGTTTTGATAATTTCTTCCCCAAATGTTACACGCATTTTCTTGTCATATTTGATCAGAACTTCTTGGACTTTCTGAAATAAAATCACAAACTGATTTATTAGCAATGATTTCAAGTAGTAGCATGCACAGGGTAACCATGACCATAAACATTTGCGGTTTCCCCAACCCGCAAGGAATCAGTTCTTCGGGATTGCAGCTTTAGTTCATTAGATTCGATCAAGGAATAGGGATCAAAAATTATTTCTGCCGCAAAGGTTCAAAGTTTGTGGAATGTATACAAAATTTTAGAATAATAATAAAAAGTATAGAAATATTGTTTAAAAATATTTTCAGATATTTTCCTAGCTGTATTTTCCAGTCCGAGTAACAATCCAAAAACCACAAATGGTAATTAGTATGTTTTAGTGAATTTGAATTATTCCCTAATATGAGCGGGGGGCTACAAATGAAAACAACAACGTTAGATTTGTTATGAATTTTACTGTCATTTCGTCATCCTCATCAAAGAATATTTTCCGCTTCCTCGCACGCTTGGTTGCTGTCATAGGAACCTGAGTAGTGGAATTTTGCGACGAATCTGTCGAATTGGTTTCAATTGGAAACAAAACAGTCACTGATTCCTAAAACAAAACATTATAAAATTAGTTTCCTCGAGTGTGAGCCGCTTGTTTACTAAAATAATAACTTGTTTGAAATTTTACATGTGGTTTAAGTAAATACCTGTGAATATGCATCAGCTGTTGGTTCACTTGAGATCTACAATTAGTAAAAAATGATATTAATACTATAGTACATGATGCAGTTGTAACCACTTATTTTCACTAGTAAAGTTTGGGAAGACTTCGACTGGCTCAGTTGACAATAAATCCGTTATTTGTATTACAATGGATTCCAACTGATTACCAATTTTGTAAGCTCTATAATGTGATTCGTAGTTGGCTTCTATTTTACAGCACGCTATGTATATTTTCCCGTTGTAATTGAACAACAATTGTATGCGCGCAAATATGGGCCCATCACAATCATTATTGAGCAAAATGTAATCATTTCGTTTTAAGCTTTTTGAGTTTTGTATTGTCTCGTCTAACACTGTAATTTCAATGTTTGAACTTCCAAAATATAAGCTTATAATTTCTTTAAAATCCGTATCCTCAATTTTTACTGTGGCTGCACCCACTTCAAGTACTTCTGATGGAACAAAAGGTTCTGAAAGCAAGAATTTGTAACTTGTGTATATCTGATTTCGATTGGTGACAGTTTTGCAAATATTCTTGAAATTACTACAAATACGAGCCACACCTTTAAAAAATTTATGGCGGCCTTCGTTGCGCATTGTCCAATACCGAATTAGTGCACCGATTTCTTGAATCAGATGAGGGTAGTGAACCATAAAATGATGTTTCGGTCTTAAATTTGCTTGCGATAATTTTTGGTAAAAATAATGATGATCTTCTATTAAATGTTTAAGTTCAATTAGCTTAGCGTCATTCACTTCTGGAGACATAATTATCGTCACAATATCCAGCGTTAAAAGCACTAAATTGTAGTAAGGATCTTCTGAGTTGAATAAATCGCCAAATAGGAAAGGGAAGCAAAATGTGAGACATATCATTTGCCCGGCTGTCTGCCCCATCTTCGTATCACTGCTATACAACTTATTTAAATTTAAGGGACTTGGCTTCGAATTTTGATAGTTGCCATATTTAAAGTTTGCTAATCGGTAATTGAGCACCTCTATAGATGCTCGGTTATTACGGATAACATCTGCCAGAGCCAATTTTATGTCTAAAGGAATAATTCCTTCAAATAAGTCGTGCATGATGTCCACAGCATAGTTTTCAGTTATGTGAAAATACTCCAAATCATTAAAAACTGACGGCGACTTGATTCCAGTTTCTGCTGGCGTCAGTTTCTGCAAATCCGTACAGTAATTATTTTTGTTTCTTAAATATTGCTTGCTGGATGTCCCGGAAGTTTGGCATTGAAATTTGGACATTCTACAAAATCGGCAATAATAATTGGATGAAAATGATTGACAGAATCCAAATAGTTGATGGATCCCCAAATTATCTCCGATAACCTGTCCTAATCTAACTTGTATATTTCCCGAGTAACTATCACAAGACACTGACAACCCATCGTTCTCCAATTTCCGCAACTCCTGAATTAGTGGATTTAATATCACTTCCAATGAGTACCTCGACATGTCTTTGGATTTAAATGTCATGCAGTGAAAAATATTTTCAAGCTTGGAATTGAAAACTGGGTGGATATTCGGGACAGAAATGTAGCAGTTTCCTATTTTGTGAAGTCCGGCTCTGGAAGATAGTGGATTTGCTACTTCAACTTCATCAAAATACAAGAGAATATAAACGAAAGGGATTTGCATGTCGTAACTAAATGATTTTTGACGCTGGAAATGATGGCCATTCAATGGATTTGAGTATGTACATAGCGATGTTGAATAATTGGAGTCACTAATTGTTGAAAATACACTTTCCAGCACTCCCGGTAACTCGAGGACGCATCGTAACGTTTTCGATATAGGCACGTATTGGTAGGTGTCGTAGACAATTCTGGTAGTGGTGATGCCCTTTCTGCTGGTCAATTTATGTTTTAAACCAAGGATAATTTCTTCTGGCTCGTTGTAATACCCTTTGTCTTTTAGAAATTTTTCGACGAGGTACTGAGATTTCACGTACTTGAATATGTCGCTAAGACCGGACAAAATATCACTTTTTGTTGCATGCGGGTTTGCTATAAATGTTGCTGTACAAATTCCAACTACATTCTCAATTAAAGTTCGCATCATACAAATAATTTCAGCGCAAAGGCTAAGAGGAATTTTTCCGGTCGATTGAAGTTTTACAATAAAACAAACTATATGTTTTTCCATCTCGTTCATTAGCTTTTGCAATTCATCTTCATCGGTTTGTGCCTGCTCCACAAAATTGCCGGGGCACCCCACATCGGAATAGGTATCACTTGGAACATTTTGTGGTGAAGAATATTGTGTGTCCAAAATTACATTAGAATATTTACTATGCACTTCAAAATGTCTTCGAAAAGAATTAAACCATATAAAAGTTGAGTCACATACAGGACACTTAAAATTCTTGCAAAGAGTGTTAAATTTATGAGCTTGTTGAAGGTGCTTCCAAAATACACCCCACTTCATTTGCATGCTTAATTTGCAGAATAAACACGTTACCTGATTATTCGCCAGATATTTTTTAAATAAATTGATGATGGCAATGCGATGACCTGTCGGCGGTACGATTAATCTTAGTTCTTCCTTCAGCTCGTCGTCCTTCAAAGTCAGTTCCATTGTGTTGTCATCCAAGAAATGTGCTGAAATTTTTACAATTGAATGTTATTCATTTGTCATTTGATTTAGTTTACATCCAACTTCAAATCTCTTGTAATAAGTACACATTATTTAGCAAGCAGTAGCTAAGAATTTAAACTGACTGGGTTTTTTGTACGAATTATTCTTTGATAAAGCATATTTTCGAAATTATTGAATACAAATATCTTTATGAAGACAGAACAAAATTAGCAGCTATTTGAAATGGCTGAGTAAATAATAATAAGAACAAACTCGCGATTGTATGCATGTACAAGTAGGTTAAGAAATTTCAGAATATCACAAAATAATTAAATTTACTTACTTCGAAAGATTTCCAGATAATCTACTCCTAGATTCAGCTCACTGCAAACTTTTTCCAAGATTGTAAAATCCATTATTATCTTGATCAGGTACTTTTCTGAAATTACTTGCTTGAGTAAATGTCGGTTTATCCATGCGGAGAAGAGCAACCCCACAGATGCATCTCTCAAAATGGCTGCTGAAATTGTATGCATGCAACAAGTTAAAAGCTCAGCTGTGTAAAAGACTAAGTTAATGCTTGGTGGGAAGATTTTGTGCCTGTCGGCAGCATAAAAATAAATCATGCTAGACAGAACTAAAATTTTACAGGAATAATTTCTCCTTGTCGTGCAAGACGATTTTAGGTTTGCAAAATATTGCCAAATGTTTGATTTTATTCACATCTGGGTTTATTTATAAATATGGATGCATACAGGAATATTGTTGTTTTAAGAGTGTTGAAGGAAGGCAATTTCATTTGGACATCTCTGCTGTGTATAGAACTCTTTACGTTGTATTTCTTTTTTTTTATGTTTCTGGTAGTGAGGGAGACCGGGTTTGGATTTGTCAATGCTAAAGCCCCCTGAAAAATGTTGGAAAATATTGTCCAAATTTATACGGTTATTTATACACCCTAATATATTAGATCAGTGTAAAAATTTGTACACCCTATGTAGGGTTCCCACTTTTTTGAAACGTCATTCCGGGACAAAATAATTTTAAATTTTGTTTACTTATACACGATTCCTAATTCTATTTTTCAGCCTTTTTGGTATCTAATACCATTTTTTTGTTTTCCGGTTTGGTTAAAAAAGAAACCATGGTTTCTTTGCAATTCACAACATGTAAAGGGCACACTAAGCCTGACTTAAAGCTCTGCCTTCACAAGTTTTGTTGACATAAGTTTCTCTCAACTGTCCAAACTTTCTTCATTAGGCTGAAATAACTTTCTGCAAAATCGTTGCTAACAGGAATTAATAGCACGAACGACACAAGCTTGAATAGTTCAGGACATTGATCTATCTTAAAAACTCAGCCCACTTTGCACCGACTGATCTCACGATCACCGACCTAAATAAAAAACTCAAGTTTGACGAAGTAAGCAAAATTCATTGTACTGTTGGTCCTCGTTTAATTTAATACGGAGTGCAATGGCAATATTTAGTAAATAATCCATAGATACTAAGAATTCCTCTGATTACAAATTTAGTAGTTCCATTTTCAAAAAAATTTAGTACCACTGAAATCAAAATGTCTGCTTAAATAGGTCTGCAGGGATTTGAAAAAAAATCCAAACCATCCTGTTCAAAGCGCTTTTGTTTTGTTGCGGGGGTAAATGTTTCAGAATTGCATTAGCGCTACTTCCGTAAAATTTACCGTATCGGTTTACAGAACTTCCCAGAAGAGATTTCGTTACGGCGTAAACCTCCGTAGAGGTACAATCATTACACGTCAACATCAAAATGGGCGATTCATTTGTTGTACAATAATGTGCACAATATATAGGAAACATTCGGTTAGGCATTCTACTTTCGTAGCAACTTCATTGCTGGTATGACATACCAAAATTCTTCATATTTCACAGAGAAAGTCGCTTTACACAATAAAATCCTAGCAGGGGTGTGGTTATCTTTGCCATTTCGACGTAACCAATTTTTTGAATTGACAACCTCTTCGCACATAGAATTGTATAACCTAGACCTTGTTAATTATTACCTGATTATTAAGTGATGTTGTTACGCTTGTAATCACTTTTATGATTTTATTAGTTTTATGTAGATGGCACATGATGCTCTCGTTTGAATCGAGATCCTCTTGAACGAAATATTTTATTTTTATCTTAAAAACTTTAATAACTTCCACAACTTTTTGAGCTCGACGTTTCCGGGACATTTACGTGTCCCGGAATACAGCCTTCCGGGACACGGGACAACGACTGTCATTCCGGGACTGTCCCGGGCATTCCGGGACGTCTGGGAACCCTAACCCTATGCCTATACTATTTACCTGAGTACACAAATCTCTTTATGTGGTAGCTTCTAGCTTCATCTAATTTACTATTGTCTATAGAACCGTGACTTGTTTTTTCTTTAAAAATAATGATGGTATATTTTAATGTATACACGACTGTTCCATTTAGTACATGGATACGTTATTTCCTTTACGCTAATGATTATGGAAAAACCATATCTGTTGGTGGTTATAAAAGATCTAATCATAGCATAGGAGCCACATTGCATATTATTCAGATACATTACAGTCGCTTTGAGTGGTAGTTTAATTAAATTGTGGTAGTTACTTGTTGGAGATTTTGTTGAGATGGAATGTAAAACATTGTTCTTTACTTTTTCAATATACTTTATATTAATAATAAATTATTAACAAAGTAAATACAAAATCCTTTTGAGAGATTATTTTTAAAAATTCATTTATAAATTTGTAATCTGCAATGCTTGAAATTGTATATACATAAGCATGATAACCGGTATCATCAATCATCATCCTCACTATATGAATCTTTTAGTATAAGGTAGATAATTTTATAATAATACTGTTTCTTATAATTAGTAGAATACCGAATACGGTTTACCTACATTCAACATTATTTGTCATTTCGGATGAGGTTGGAATAGAAATTAAATAAAATAACTATTATTTCCCCTACTAACTGAAAAGGTACTAACGATTGAGAACAATGTGGAGTTCCTTTCTCAAATAAAAATATAGAAATATTTCGAATTTCCTATTAGTTGGACGTAAAAAAGGAATGAGGTAGTGTCGACACTACTGTCGACGCGCATCTTACATTTGGCCAGGCCAGGGCTCCATGATTCCGGTTCCTGATTGTTGAAAGACTTTACCAATTCCTTACTACTATTCCAGAATACGTATACTGAAATTTTGAAATTGACATTCAGTATTCACGATCACCCCATTCAAATGAAAGTGCGAGTTAAATGTAATTATTATGGGAAGTTGCGCTGCGATTTTACAGGATCATAAGTCATTGAATTCAATGTTATTAACATGTATTACTCTAGTATTGAAATACATTGAGGGAGTACGCTGAAAAGCAGGAGAATTTACAAGAATAGTGCATATTATCAAGGATAATCTGAAGTCTCCCACCTCTCATTATTTCCAAAATTTGTTACACACCTTTGCTTAGTGAAACAACAATATTAAATTAAAATGCACAAAATTCCTGGGAGATCGTGAGGAAGAAATTGATACTTATTGAAGTTAATGTCACCACAGGCCACAGGTATTGCCGTTATTTTAATTTATTTATGTTTAATTTATTTACGACTTGAGGGTTCATGTTATCCGGATTTGGTGGTGCAACTGGTAATAAGAAAGCTTCATGGGAAAAGCAGCGCTATACCGGCTAAAAGCCCGAGCTTCAATGGCCGTTATGCATTCATGTCGCTATAAACGTACACGTACTTTGCAGATAAGGGTGAAACCTGGCAACCAGAGTGAAACTGGAATGAAAGTATCGTACAAAAATTGTCGGAAGAAAGAGAATGAGGATGAAGATGAATTCAAGTGTCTCAACAAATTATGATAAATTTTCCACGATCGTCATTCCTGATCCAGAGTTTTGTTTTCACTGAAATTATTCTTCTACTCGTCGATCCTTCCATGGCGAATAATACTTTGTCTAGTCGTGATTACGAAGCCGACACTCGGAGAGTATACGTTGGTTGTGGGGAAGAAAGTAACTGCATTGGAGTTAGTACGGATACTAAATGCATAGAACGGAAAATGTGTGATTATCTCCTGGCCTACATAATCGACCCCGTGAATGCATCCATAGAGTTCACTTTAATAGCACAGGACTTCCCCGGTGTTAATCAATATGTCGCTGTCGGATTCGGAGATTACGAACAAATGATCAACAATTCCGTCGTTGGTTGCATCCGGTATAAGAACCGGCTCAATATTTATCTCAGTGTGAATGATGACAGCTTGCAGAATAGTGAGAAGGTGGAACAGGCCCCTCTTACTCCAATTAAGATCTCCATGGATTTAACAGGGTCCAAACTTTTCTGTACATTCAGACTCAAGATGGTTTTTAACGTCCATGGGATTCCTTTCAACTTGAACTCCAACCCCTATTATATTTTGTTTGCGGCAGGGCCCACTGAAAGTTCGAAAAAAATACGATATCATAAACCGGGGGGCTCAACCATATCCCGATCCTCCATCAACTTAATGACTAACGGAGATCAAAATATTATCCGGCCAAGAAATAAAAGTTTTGATGAGATTAGAGTTCATACTTGCTTCTTCTGCTTTGTCTTCATCTTCCTAGTTCCCACATCCGGGATGTTCGCAAGATTTTTTAAAGAAAGTTACATCGAACGACGAATATGTAATAAGAGATTGTGGTTCACCATACATTGGCTCGCGTCCCTCACCTCTGTTGTGCTCATTGTTGGGGCATACCTCGTCGTTCTTAATTTGAACAAGGTACAGACTCGGACCACCAGGTCCGAATTTCACTTTGAGTTCGGACGTGTAGTAGTATTTCTAATATTTGTGGTCGCAACCCTGGGACTTCTGATTGGTTGTGTCAGTCCCATAAGCTGCCTCCGACGACTCTTCTCTCTCTTGCACTGCTTCCTCGGAAATATCGTGTATCTACTTGGACTAATCCAGATTTTTCTTTCCGTTTGGAGTAAACCCTACTACATGAAATTTTGCTCCTCCTCAGAGGCAACAGTTTTGGCCTGGCTCCTTTTCCATTTCATCATGTACGCTGTCCTCACTGGGATGCTGTACCATCGAGACCGTATTGATGCCAGAGTTCAGCAGCTTCAAGCACTCCAAGGGATGATTACAGCAGCCAAGAATTACTCCATGCAAAAGTTACAATTACCAGATTTTGCGTATGCTTCCACGGGACTCAACCGTCGCTACTCCGCAGCTTTACCGAAGGTGTCCAGTTCGGACATTGAGAAGTCCGTGGAAGAGATTGAGAGAACAGCTAAAATCATTGATAGTATAAATTACAATAAAAGAATAATTGAGAAGCTCTACAGGCTAAACAGAAACGTGAAGTCAAAGAAGAGAATTGAAGTGAGTGTACAAAAGCCGAAAGTAGGAGGACCCATGCAGACCGATCATAATAACAGTAATAATCTAAATACTGACAAACTAGACCCCAAGAATAATAAGAATCTGAATTCCAAATTCAACGGTCCTGCTCCGGACAATAATAAAGGTCAGACCCCAAATCAATTAAAAATTCCTGCTACTGGTAAAAATCAAATAGCTAGTCCTAAAACCCGGGTTTCCGTTGTTGCAGGTAGCCCTTTGCATAAAGACCGTGGTCAGAAGGACTTGAAAGGGGTATCCTCTGTCAAAATCCAGGTTCAAGTTCCAAAACAGTTTGTGCATAACGCTAAAAAACTCAACAAGCGAAAGCCAACTGGTCCGAAGATGAATCAGAAGAAAGCCAATGCTACGAAGCGGAGAACTTCCAACGCGGCACAAACAACTCATGCACCAAATGCTAAACCAGATGTACCCAAAAACTCATTAATCTCTGAGGAAGTGATTGGGTCAGATGACACTCAGTCGGACAATTCCGGGGAATCAGAGTTTCATAACACAGCGCGGCGCCTCACCATTGAATATGTAGAAGGGAACATTGACGGGCGCCGTCTATCTTCTTTCCGCAGAAGAAAGAAAAGTTCATTCAATTCCGAAGACCCAGAAGACTTCCTCAACTATTTCCATTCTCAGCCCCATGACCTTGACCCTTACCGAGCATTAACACAGTATCCCCTCCAGCCCCAGTTTGTGGAGTATTCTCATACAACGGCAGTAACCTTTCTCCTGGTTCTTTTTACATTCGTGTCCTTTGGAACGGCCGTATTGATTTCTTACCTTACATACGCCGATCAGTATAATCCTGGTTGTTTTATTGGAAATGAAATTTTAATATTTCAACAATGGTGGTGACATTACTGTCAACATTCCCGGTGATTCCATCTATAATAATTCTATTCTTTAGTGTTGCGAACATTATTATTCCTCCTTTCATGTTTTTCATTTATATGTCTAATAAACTGCAAAAGTTTCTACGTCTTGTCAATATCCCAGATTGATGCGTCTTTAAACTGACGACGAGCCATGGCATCTGTTCTCACAAAACAACCAGTGCAAAAGTCATTACAAAATCCCACTACTTTCAATCACCTACAGGGACAAGTCATCAATACCAGCTAGTTTTTCGAGGCGTCACTAGCCCCCAAAATAATTGTACAACATCTGTTTGTCTGTCTGTATACATGTTGACTCATCAACCCGTTAAATTTCATTTTGTCAAAACTTGGTGTACATGGTTTTCAGTCTTCTTACTTCCAAGAGCAAAGCTTGGATGGCTTCGTAAAAAAGAGCTGGTAAACTGAATTGAGACCTACCTGATGCTCTTGTTTCCCCACATCTTTTTTTTTTGCAATAAATGTGCCCCAACAATAAAAGTTTACAGAGCAAATATTTCAAATTGTTCTTGCTCAGATTAAAAACCAAAATCACTCAAGAAACCAATTGTCTGTGAAAATACCTAGTAAGTCATGTAACAAAATTTGACTGCTTAATGAGTATTTTAAATAATTTGGTAATTATATAGCCGTCCCAGGGACCCGTGCCTAGAGGGGTTGTTGTATTCGTGTCCTTTATAATACAGTATGCGGAACTCGCGGAATATCATGAAGGGTGTTGTCATGTTTAACTTCCCACTGTGTACTACTCTCTGACACTTCTGGAAGCTGAAGATACGCCCAACGAAAACTTAATCTAATTAAATAAAATTATAAATTAAAAAGGAAGAAATCACCAGTAATACAGTAATTACATGCCTAACAAGGGAACTATTTTACAATTAAAAGCCGGTTAAAAACGAAACCAAGCATAAGTTGTAGTGCTCCCGTAAGAGCGCTTCATGAATCAAGTAACTCAATTTCATTTTGCCCCGTACTTCCACCAGAGGGCTCCAAAGTTTAACATCCTTGAAATATGGAGAGGGGAGATAAAATTTTAATGTTCATTCAAAAATCGACCAAAAAAATTAAATATGACACAGAAACCATTTAAATGCCTGATCAAAGTTTTCCCACCTCAAATCCCATAATAAAATATTGTAAGATGGAGGATTACCCAAGTTATATTTGAGGTTTAATCCAAGTCGGGTCCTGTGTAATACTAGATAAATTGAGCTCACAGGAGTGAAAATATCTAAATAATTCAATTATTGAAGTTTAAGTTCGACTTGACATTATTTCCAGTTTATTCAAGTACTTTACCACCTTGTGTGTGTGTAACTAATTGTAAGTAACGATGTGCAGGATATAAGAGCAAGAGCGGCATGAGGTAAGAAATCCTTGGGACTGCTTTGGCACAACTATCCGTTCGAAATCAAAAGCAGGGCTAGATTTCTACTACGTTCGCTATAAATATTAAGTTCGCAGGGAGATTCGCACTGTTTGCTTGGAGTTGGAAGCTCGGATCGGAGGTATTGGACTCGTGGCTCGTTGTCAGATTGTAACTATCATCGTAGGTCAGTTCCATTCATTTTTCAATATTATGAATTTCTGAAGAAGTCAATATAACATGGAATCGTTTATTTGAAGCATATTGTCACATATCCCAGAAACAATTCAAAACCGGAGTTCCAGTAGCTTTTGCTTAAAAATGTAAGTTGGAGTTGAATTAACTTGTAATATTACAAATCGATGAATGTGGAACGTATGTACATACATAAGTGTAGGGGGCAAGAAACACGTACATAATTGCTAGCTGGACCTCATTATGTTACCCGGAACTCTGGCTAAACGGGATACAGTGTGCTATTGTGTTTAAGCTACAACACAATTTTAATTTCTCTCACTGGTGTGCTCAAGTGTAGTTTGTCAGTTGTTCGCCGGTTTCTATGAAAATTCCACTAAAATAATTTTATTTGTGCTCCATTCACCATTTAGGATTGCGCTTTTAAAGAGAGGTCGGAGATCACTTGTATAACGTACCGGTTTTGGGCAGTGGGATTTTAACGGCTGTAGTAAAACTGCGTTATAATTGTACAATCCCTAAACGTTGGTTATGTGTAGGAGGGCGGGAGGAGCTAGATCAGTCCGTTTAATCGAAGTTTTTAGTATGCACCCAGCTGAGAGTGTTGTTATAGCGAGATAGAATCTGTTGTGACTTGTGACCTTTCAGTTAATTAGGAAATTCTGGAATCATGATGTTAAACAATTCATTAAATGGATGTTCAAATTATTGATGTTCATACAGGACTTGTGGAAATTAATATGCGACATGGCCGTGTCAAAAGTGTCGGGGAAACTCTTTCGGCGGGTGTTGTGTAATCAACCGGAAGGTGTCATTCGAAGATGTCAGGTATTGCAGAAAAGTACACTTCACAGTCCATCATTGAAGGTCAGTCCGGTCCCACCAACGTCCCACAACCCTTCGGATCTTTTCCGGCGTATCAGGTGGGACGACATTGTTGATCCAAATCGACGATCAGTGATTGAGGAGAATTTAAAACGGAGGGATTGTCCAGTCAATCTACAGAAGATTATAGATTTGTATGCCAAAGTTAGTAATCACGAAGATACTTCAGGGGAATTAAATGAATTGGTACTAGAAGCTTTGAAAATCCCCAATGAGTCTCATCCAAAATCTCGGAGTTGCTCAGATACGGAAGAGAATGTCATTCATTTAGAAGGGGAGCCTCGCACTGACGAAGTAATGGAATTCAGCAAAGTGAGTGTTTAGTAAGATCTTGGTATTTTATTTTTTGCGCCGTAAATATATGTATGTTGATCGGACATATCGTTGTAATTATTTTTTGATTGTTTTAGTTTTGTAAGAATAAGAACCTCATCAGAACGGACAATTTGGGCAACGTAGCAGGCCATCGCGGATATTTTACGAAGGTAATAAAATTAAGTTGTGTGCTTAACTCGGTACTGGTTTTTGGAGTATACTTTTTGTCGTGGAATTTTGAAGCGGAACTTCCCGTATCTAATATATTATTAATTGGTGTCACTAGTGTGTACTAGGCTGTTAATTGTTGTAATTGAACTCTGTCAATAGGGTCCTCTGTCAGTATTGGAACAAGCACTTATCAAATTGACCGTTAGCCAGCTGCAAAAGCGTGGGTTTGAAATAATATCTGTACCAGATATTCTGTTCCCACATGTAATCGAATCTTGTGGTATGGCAACCAAGGGAGACAGAAATCAGGTTAAAAAATTTGATGTGCTCGAGAAATAATTGACTTCAGATCATTTTACATTTCTGTAATCCATGTTTGTCCCTTGGTAGGTTTACTTCCTGGATAATGATCAAGATGCTCAAGAGTCCTGTCTTTCGGGTACAGCTGAAATGGCTATTGGTGGGTTTCTTCAAAACAGCGTCTTCTCAGTTGATCAGCTTCCTTTGAAACTAGCAGCTGTCAGTAGGTGCTTTCGAGCCGAGACGTCCTCTTTAGAAGAAGAAGGCGGTCTCTACCGTGTTCATTATTTTACCAAAGTGGAAATGTTTGGTGTGACCGCTTCGGAAAATGGAAACGAAAGCAATGAACTCCATGAAGATTTTTTGCGCATTCAAAAGGAGCTGTTTCAGCAGTATAATTTGCATTACCGCGTTTTAGAGATGCCACCTTCAGAGTTAGGTTTAAGTGCTCATCGTAAATTTGATATTGAGGCTTGGCTGCCCGGGAAAAAGATGTTCGGTGAAATATCAAGTTGCAGTAATTGTACAGATTTTCAAAGCAGAAGACTTAATTTGAGGTACCAGTCACCGAGTGGACAATTAAAATTTGTGCACACAGTAAATGGAACTGCTTGCGCTATTCCAAGAATGCTAATCAGTTTGGTAGAAACCCATCAAACGCCAGCGGGTACTGTAGAGCTGCCCTCCAAAATTGAGGAATTTATGGTCTCCCCTTGGTCTGAATTGGTTGCTAGTAACCCGAACATTGAGTTCAATTTTCTACGAACGAAGGCACAACAAGATCGTGTGACTAGTGAATATGTATAAACATTTCAAGAGCTATAGAGCATCAGCTATTTAGGCAGTACACAATGACGGAATATTATTGTGTTTGCAGTTTGTGTTCAGTTCCTTGTTTGGAGTGTAAAAATGATTTGTAAAAAAAATGAATAAGTACCAGTGTTTTTAAAAAAATCAACATTTATTTGATTTGCATGATGTATCCATTCTTCATGGTTTACAATATTACTGAAAGTGTCAAGTAAATCTATATGCATATTTTCGTATGAAAATCAAGTGTCAACAACTATTTGATTGAGATACGGAGTGGAAAGGATAGAAGTATTTTAAAAACTACGGACTGAAAAGCTACTTATTAGTAGTTTAAATAGCTCTTGATCTGCGTCTCATGCTTGTTTGGAGACTTTGCTCCAGTATTACAACGAAATTTTTCTACTAAACTAAACGACATACGACAACCAAGCATTCACATCAATTAGTTATATTTATGCTAAAAAAATTAAAATTTCATCCATCGTACCATGATATGTAATCCACCTTCTTGTAATACTTTGCTGGTGATGATTACAGAATATGAGTTTTCGCATTTTTTAAGTCATTATGAAATACAGTAAAAATAATGGCTAATGAATTGTATTGTAGACATTTGCTTGGCGTTTCTTCTACCGAGCATAAGATTAGTGCCTCTGCATCAGCATTAGTTAAAATACAGGAGATTCTCGTTTCACAGCCGAACGGACTCGTTCACATTGTTTTGCAACGCGTCACGTACGAGTTTGACAGTATTTTAGTTTTACAAACCAGCAGTGCAATAAATTATTTTACATTTTTTAAAATATTAAAGGTAGCTTCCTTTGAAGCCTTTTGTGAACAGTGAATTTCTATATATTAAGGACAAAATTTCCTAAACCTCAGCCAAGGTTGGAAAACCTCATTTAGACTTTTCCTCTTACCTCGCCTTGGTACCATTGGAATAGTTTCAGTCAAACAAAATGAAACTAAAGTCTAAACAAATGTCCAGTATCAAACGCCTTGCGTGGAATTAGAACGCTACTTCCACCTCATATCATCACATCCACGCCACTACAACACTACGATATGGTACACTCGGTGACAGTAGGTCGCATATGGTTGAGTGTTTTCAAGGATTCAGTTCTCGGACAATATGACTAGAGCACCACTCGTCAACATTGGCAGCTGAGAAGATTCTTTAGAAATTTGTGTCATAGTCGGAGCGACGACGACTGGGCGCATATCCACTATCTCCATAATAATTCCCATTATAGTAGTACCCGTTCCATTCAGTCTTCCAGCTATCGTAAATGTTGTAGTTTGCTGAGCCCTTTCCAGAGCTAGACGCTCTCTAATGAAATAACAAAAAAATACAATATTGAAAAACATTTCCGGCACACCCTCACATTTCTCTTCCCTCAATATCTCTTCCCATTTAAATATACCTTTCCAGGTTTCCTATCAAATGTCCTATCCATATGAGGTTGCTTGTCGTTCCAAACATCGTCCATATTATAGAGATCATCTGCTCCGTAATTATCCACTCCGTAACTGTGGGTTTTGTTGAATTCACTCAACATCTCTTGAGTTAACGAGACAGCATTCTTTTTCTTGGAATTCTTGTGTCGGTTGACGAGCTGTGATAAAACAATAAAACATTTACAAATGTGGAACATTACAACTGTTTACTCCAGTCACTGGGAAGTCTTCAAATATTAAAATGCACACGATTTTAGCTCCAAAAATCTTGACTGAGAATTCAAAAAGCGAAGTAAATTTTTGTACGTACCACAGTAACTCCAAAAATGACGACGAACATAAGTGAGGCCAGTCCAATCACAATGACAGCAATGCCCCATTGAGGAATGATACCCTCCGAGGCTGAAGCTCCGTGGATTTCATTTGTTGTATTGCGTACTGTAACATTCCAAATGAAAAAACATTGTTGTATACACCTGGCTCAACACAAACTCAGTAGGTTTTTTTGTTGACACAAAAAGCTCGTTAAACGTGAAATGAGCTGCTTTTTACAGCTTGTATTATCTAGTTGTACTAATAATCGACTACTATTGTTTTGTACTTATAAGGTGGATAATTGAATGTCGTGCATACCTTTAAAATCGGTGTACTTAGGGTCAATTATGTAACGACCTAGACGAAGTCGCTCATCCGCAGCAAGAGCAACTTTGTCCACCTCTGCATTGTCCGCAGAGAAATCATGCTGATCTGACGGAGGAAGAGAACCGTGAAACAAAGCTCGAACATCCGCAGAAGTCAAATTGGTGGTCACGTTCTCCAGAATAACAAAGTAATCCACGATGACACTGCCTCGACTGTAAAAAAAATCCAGCGTATTATAATACTATAAGAAAATATTGGCCAGGTTATTTTATTTGTTGACATTTTCCAAGTACGTCAACTACTCTCCTTATAAGAGCACCACAAAAAGGAGGAACATTTTGTTTTACTAACAATGCATAACATATTCTTATAAGGGAAAGAATAAACTCCGTAACAGACATTGGATTCAAATAGATAGTGTTAGCCCTATAGTGAAATCCTCCTTCCAAAAGTTTAAAAAAATGAGAACCCTTTTATCGTGCATATACTGCATCATAGAATCATTTTTTAAGACCCCGTCTGCTAGTATCTTTCATTAAATAGAATATCGGACAATGTAGGAAAATAAAGTTTGGTACATGTTGAGTCTAACTATTTTACGGTCATTACGCATAGGAAATTGATACTGCTATACGGGCTTCAGCTATACAAAGAGTCCACTCTTCTGAGAACTGTGAAAACGTTTTTATGCCCCTGTTGTGAAATTATTATAGTTCCTACCTAATTTTATTTACAAACAGTACGCCTGAGTAATATGGGACTATGGAAGTCGTGATACGGTGGGATTCTAAGGCATCATATTAATTAATTACAAAAACATCTAATTAAATTCATACAGCCCTTTCAAGGCGTCACACGCTACAGAATCCACACAGGCATGAGATTGCACCACAGTCTTTCCAAGTACATCAGTGAATATGTACATGCAAGTACGTCCTATCTGGTGGAAATGTTGTGGCTAGTACTGTCACCTACATTCACCACATTTTATTTATACGAACAGAGGCTGGTTGCAGAAGCAACAAAGAGTGTATAATCATGTTGAAAAGTAATTTCATTTCATTCCATTCAGTACTTTATTACTTTACGTATGTATATCAATAGAATGTAAGCTCCTTGCCATTACTCACATATGCATTTGCCTTCAGCCTGTCTACTTTATAGTCTCCAGGTACAATAGAACCAATTATTTTTTATTTTCCGTCAACAATAATTTAATCTTTGCCAATGTTTTTTTTACACTAACTACTCAGAGTTCTCATTGTGAGTCGACCATTCGAAATCTATTGAGATTTTTTTTTAAATTCTCCCATGGAATTATTGTAATAATCAGCTTCGAATAATTTACCATTCCAATCTTTGTTTATGAACGTTATATAAGATTCTTTAAAACGAGTCCGAGTTTATGTATCTATCTACAGTTAAGAATCTTAAGTTAAGGAATAGACCTGCACCTTTTTTCAAATCACGGTGTACTCCTCTTTTAAGGGACACCCTTGTAAGGACATTTCCTCCATAGTAGCTCAAAATATTTGGAAATGTCCATTCATCATCTTTTTTTTTCTTGAGAATATGCTACTACTCTATAGAAGTCATATATTGCCCCTTTTAAGGTTGACTCTTGTAGAGACAGACAGAGAGTTCCCTTGTCTGATATTTACATGAATGCAACTTACGTAAATCCTTCGATTTCAACGGAACGGTAATACTGAGCAAGTCCACTTGAACGGTAGGCAGCATCCAGCTGTGACAAAAAAGAATGTCAATAAAAAATGTTAACTATAATTGAATTGTAAATAATTGAAACAATAAATTATTTCTGCTGAAATATTCTCAGCTATTACTGAGCATGTAATTTATGATTGTGAAGTATCATTTTTTATGTATACTTCCAAATATTTAATAATTAATCTCATTTTAACACTTCTTCGTCCTGTGCTATTACCATTTAGTTAATTTCTATACATAAAACAAATACTATTTATTCTATACCTACTACTAGGTATAAATACTATGTGCTTAATTTTTTTTAAAAAGGTGCTAACGGTATAATAAAAAACATTTATGAAATCAAATTTTGAATGCTGTGATTTTTGAAGAAGAAAAACATGAAAAAATATGAAAATAGCGGGGGCACGATCCCATCACTTCAATTTTAATGTCACTCCAACTTACGCCAGTTATTTCCTAAATTTGAAGTGCGTGTAATTTAATCAAATGTAGGAAATGATAAAAGCCGGGACAAATGAGACCGGAGATGACTTTACCTCACGCTTCACCGTTCGCTCCAAATGCTTCCATTCTTCTGTGTTAATATCTCCATACTCGGGCTTCCAGCGGAATCCTACAATCCTTAGGACAGCTTCCATTTTACAAAATTGTTCTGAACAGGCTGATAACGGGCTTCTTTTGGGGGGTAATGTGGTGGTTGTGGGTCGCTCCGTTGTCGTAGTAGTTGTTGTTGTTGTCGTGGTAGCCTCGGTTGTGGAAGTGCTTACTGCTACTGTCGGCACTGTCGATGATGTGGGCCATCCCGTAAATTCCGTCGTTTTCCTGAAATTCAATCAAAATTGTTCATATTACTGTTTTCATCAAAAAAGAGTACAAAAGAGGCTGGAGGGGACGGAACTACACTAATTACTTCATAATTCATTTAGGAGTTAAGTTTAGGGGATTAACAGGTAATCAAAGCGTTCCCCAGAGACACCCTGACTTTTTGAGCATGCTTATAATTTGAATGCGTGATTTATATTGTGTGAGGGTTGAAGTTGGCTTTTGATGTTTACACAGTACTGCGAAGATGTTGCTTATGGGAAGTGTCTGATGTTGATGTATCGAAATGATTGAAATTAGAAAAGTACCTTTGAGGCCCTCCTTTCTGGATAGTGACTTTTGGTGGAGGAGGAGTATCACCTTTGGGTGCTTCCGTACTTGAAGGTCGTGTGAATTTAAGTCCTCCAGGCCTTGTAGGAAATACAAGCTTATTTAAAGACTTTTCAGTGGTAGTTGATTCACTTGTAGTTGTTGTTGATGTTGATGTTGCCGGGGATTCCGTGGTGGAACCATCAGAGGATGGCTTGTATCCTGGAGGAAGAAACTTGCTAATATCATCAATTTTAATGCTGGAAACAAGCCCACCCAATTCTGTTTGTGGCTTTTCACTTGTGGTTGATGAAGTTGTGAAACGGGTTTCATCATAGCCAGGAGGAAGGAGAGCTGAGATGTCTGAAAGTTTTACTTTCGACAGCAAAGAATCCAAGGAAGTGATTTTCGGCTTCTCCGTCCTTGTACTTTCACCCACTCTCTCTGAAGTGGATGTAGGAGGACTACCGGGAGTTGTGCTGGTTACAGGAGTGCTTGTCGAAGTAATTGGCTTATTTTCCTTGCCAGGGAATGCAAATGCTGGTTTGTATCCTTTGGGCAATAGAGCACTCACATTTGCCTCTTCAAATTTGATGCCAGCAAGAAGAGAATTGAGCGTGCTACTCGACTCGGGCTTGGCTGTTGTAGGGGCTTCCGTTGTAGATGTTGTTGAGGGTGTGGGTGTCGTAGCTACTAAAGTAGGTGTAGAGATTTGATAATTTGGTGGTAATAAACTGGACACATCCTTGAACTTGAGGTTCTTAAAGAGATTATCGACGCTCAAGCTCTTGATTTCCTCCGTTGGGCGGTCACCCTCGGAGGCAATAAAATTCAGACTCTTCTTCTGCTTCTCCAAATTGTTACTCGACGGAATGACTGCTTCTTCAGTTTCCTTACTTTGGGGTGTTGTGGAGCTACTGGGCGAGAGCTTGTCTGGATTACTGCTTCCTGGTAGAACTCCATTGACCAGCTCGGACTGAACTCTATCCAGTTTGTCCATAATGTTCTCCGTTGAAGAGGGAGAAATCGAGCTGGACACTGAGGGTTTTTCCTCTACGGGACTTGCATTTAAGACGGGGTAAGCGTCGGGGTATTCTTCCTCATAAGTGTACTCCGACTCGGTCTTGGAAGAGTCTTGTGGAGGATGTTGAGAGCTAATGAGTCGTTGGGAGGAGGATGGAGTGGCAATGCTTCTACTAGTTTGCACGGAAGCCACCACAATTGAAGACCCTGTGGCTCTACTGAACGTGACTTTGGGTGTGGTTGGTGGTGGAGTTGTGGATCCTCGGAGTCCCTTATTGCCTTTGTCACTGATGCTCCGTGTTGTGGCGACGGAAATGACGATCCCTGGGGCAGCAGTTGCTTTGGGTTTGGCTACCACCGGAGGTGGTGTTGTTGTTGAGCTGGTTTTTGTAGACACTGAAACTGTTACTTTGGTCTTAGTTTCAACGGATTTGTCGGCTTCCTTGACTTTCCCGTTAAGATCTTCCTCACCCTCGTAGTATGCGTCACCGTCTTCATCATGATACTCTTCAACGTACTCTTCCTCTCCCGGTTCGCCCCCCACAGTCTTGACGTTCAAGTGGGCAGAACTACTAATTTGTTCGCTAGACTTAGACGGAGATAAGGACGGTACTGGTCTGCTTGCACTAGGGCTGGCACTGGCGTGTGGTGCATACGGTGGTCGAGAAGTTAGTGTGAAACGATTCACTGGACCTCGAATTACTGCAGGCCGCCTGGTTGAAGGTGGTACTGGTGGGGCGGGGGCTGGGGGAGTACTTCTATTTTTTGTGATGATTGATGAGTTCCGAAGTAACCCGGGAAGGGGGGTTGGATTCGAGTTACTTCCAAAAGCAGCCGAATTTCTGAGTGACGGCTGGGGATGCACACTTCGGCCTTTGTAAGCCAATCCTTGCCCTACCGGTTCCTCATCCTCTATCAGCGGAATGAAGGATGAGGTCGGACTTCCTCTTTGACTGCCCCGACCGTAGGATTTTTTTGACTCATTAGGTACAATGGATTTGCTAACCGTAGCTATTCCCCCTCCGGAAGAAGTGTCTCTACTTCCACCTGAAGGCTCCGCCTGATCTTCATTTGAGTAATGGTACACAATATCTCCGTCTGCGTCATCGTAATATTCATACTGAGTTTCTCCAGCTCGCAGATCCTGACCTGAGCCGGAGTTTTGACTTGCAGACTGTATAGGTCTTTGACCCGCAGTTGACCCGGTCAAGAGAGGGGCGTATGGTCTCTGCCGTCCCGACAGACTTTCTATTGAAGGACTCAATGCTGGATTCCTTAGCTGGAAATGACCATTTTGAATAGATGGAATCACGCGAGCATTTCGTGTGTCAATGGCTCTCAATGCTGGGAAATTCCCTTGGATCAAATGATGCTGGAAACCACCTGGCACGATTACTTGTTGCTGCAAGGAGTCTTGCTGATTTCCGTGGTTGACTAAGGTTGTTGTCCCTCTGTAAGGCTGCTGGAATGTACTTCGGCTTCCTAGATACAAACATTCAGGAAGTTAATTTATCGTTTTATTTTTCTGCTTATTAACTTGCACGCACCGACACTCAAGAGAACATCTACTTCAATTTAGTTCCTTTCCTGTTCTTTTTCTATGCTTTAGCATGAGGACTTATGAATCGTCAATGGATTTTAGAGCTCATCAAATGGTGAACAATGTTATTATTGTTTTTCTCTTTTAACTTTCCTACTCAGAAATTCACTCAGGGCATATTTACACAAAAGTAAATTATCTTGTAAGCTCGAGCTCGCTCAAGAGGAAATTAACTAGTTTTGTACTTGGGCATACTCACTTACTGTACATGCAAAGAACACATGCCTGATAATGCAATGATAGACATTCAATAAATAAGCCGGTGCACCTATTTAGGTAATATTTCCCACAATTTTCCATCTCCTATTCCGTCCCAATCATTCGTAGAATAATAATAAGAATGAGTAAACACTTTTTTGTGCAGTCCTCTTGCAACAGAGGGATGTCATTTGTACGGAATGATATGAAATGTTTCAGTCTGAGTAGTTTCTTTGATTGTGAGCATCCAGTAAAACTGATCGTGTTGAAAATTACATTTATATGAGTTGTCCACATTTATGGTGCTAGATAGATGGGTCAGTAAAAAGGGAAAATAAATTCCGTGTTGTTACTTCATATGCTAATTTTGAGCCTGTGTGCTTATTTTTAAATAATACACTTCAATTACTTTAAAGCATGTATACTTGGTTCAAGAAATGCAATAAACCCTCACATGTCCTGAGATAAATTTTATTGCAACTTTGTAGCTGTAACTGTTGCAAGCATAGTGAAGTGCGGGGGTACATACTTTACGCAAAAAGTTCTGCTGCACCTTCGCATGTCACCTTTATTGGTGGGATGAGAAAAGAGAGATATTGGTTGCTAACTGGGGGTTTTTTTTCCACAGACTGTGTAAAACAGGTTCTATTTTTACTACAATGTTTTTCAAGTTGTTTCGGTCGGATTAACTGAACATTTCAAGTGACGTTAGTTGATAAATGGTCAGAACTTACGTAAAAAGCTATTTTGTATTTCCTCATGATGAAACAAGGGATATTTTTTATGTAACTTCAAGTGACTTCATGCCACGGACTTGTTGAGTTAGACTGTGTAAAGTAGGATGTGAGATCCTCCAAGCCCATATTTCAGGAGCTTTCCTCACATATTCCAACATAGGTTCTCTACCATGCTCTGGCCTAAAAGCTTTTCCTCTGTTAGCTGGAAAATTTAGATAAATTCCGACAGACGATACAGACGAATGATCAGGGCGTAAATCATTGATGAAAAATGAAAGCTCACCATAAAAGTACTACTTTTTTAGTATGATGTCATTTTTTTCACGTATACCACTTTGAGAATATTTTCAACTAGGCTGGACAAAGGAGACATTATTTTGATTCCGCATTCCTATTTTGATTTTGCTATTGCTCCTGTCATGGGCTGATTTTTCCCAACATGTTTTTTCCCTTTGATTAATTACACATGTATCATTCATTTACAATTAAATTACCAGCATCTTCAGAGCTTCCCTACAAGAACGTTTTCTACATAGTCACACACGTATGTACATATGTGTACATTCTGGACGCACATGCACTGGCTAAAATATAATTTTTAAAAAATTGGTCCTCCTTTCAAGTTTTTGTATTTTTATGGGCACGGAATAAATTAACTATTGAAAAAGATTCTAATAGTAGGGATTTGCTGTACTATCCAATTAGGAAACCAGAATTGATCAACAGTTCACATTTGATTCTGTCAAACGTCCGTGTTCATAAACTCTAGCTCGAATCAATTATTAATATACTATCTCTAGCTACATTTTCACATGCATAATATGTTCTCTGAACCTAACCCCATTAAAGGTGAAGTGCTGACTGGGAAAATAATGGCTTATGATACAAACTACAATGTCCTTATGTTTCAAATATTTCTGGTGTCCCTATTAAAATGGAAGAATGATGGGGTGAGCAGGATAATGAATAGGTTTCAAAGCTTATTGTAATCACTCATTGGCAGATGGGATATGAATGACGGGGAATGAATTTAATATTGTTTTAAAGTGTGTACAACTCCGATTGCGACACGGAATGGATGTATTCACGGAGAAATATTCTAAACTCAGCACAAAGTCAACACCCAGTCCGGGTCCAAATCACTAGGAATCTAGCAATACATGCCTCCACTGCGTCAACATTGACTCAAGCCAACTCTTCCCCTGGATCCAAATCCCATATGCTGGAAACTCAAATACAAGCAGTAAATACACTGGAATCCTTTCTGAAGAGATGAGAATCACGAGAGAAGTTATATTTACCAGCCATTGAAAGATTTATTACAATTATTATTGTATGTATTTGAGCAAGGAGGGAGGTGGAGCTGCTCTCCTAAAGCATTCCAATATATCCACACCTTATACCCTACATATCTGTATTTCCTACTTGAATTTAAGTAGAAAATACTCCGGAAAACCCTCTCCAGGAACATTGTTCTCGCAAATGTAATATAGTTCAGTGGCAATATCACAAGACATTATTGGCCCAACGGTACAGTGCCTTTTAACTATCGTAGGAGTCCTAGACGCAGTCGGATTTAATTCCTCTCATGGCCTCCCATTGTACAAAGAAAAATGAGCATGTATGCTAAACGTGAATGAAGCCCAAAATGTGTTGTGTGCCTCTGCAGGGAAAGTAAAGTCTTCTCCAGCGAGGGCCGAGTTGAGGACAGAGACGATCTACTAGACTAGTGTAAACAAAACCAGGATAACAAATATAATCTCTACTTCCCAGTCAATTAAGCAACCAGTAGCCCTGGCCTTATCAAAAGGAGCTTTCAAACTTGGACAGCACAGGAGGAGGTCTCCTCGGACTACTGTATTGAGTCTGTACAAAATTACCAGGGATTTAGTCTCCTATTAACTCCTGCTCACCCGCCCTAATCATCCAGTCGATATTTAGACTGTTGGATGAGACCTTGGTCACACCAAAAACGTGCTTGGAAAACCTCCGTGAGTGTAAAATAACTCTCCGTATTCTATTTATCGGAAATGACTTCCAAATCAGAATTCCCTCTCGTAATTTCCTCTCCGTCTCCAGATTGTGCCCGGACTACTTAATAAGTAAAATTATGTATACACATATGTATGTATATATGTATGGGCTCACAAATCAGCTCTGTATCCCTGTGCTGGAAGTTAAAGACGGAGTGCTGCAAGGCCAAGTCAAGATTTGTGGTCTCTCGGAATAAGATCTGTACAGATTCGGGAATCTTGTATCTGGGATAGTCCAGTTTTTTAACTGTAGATACATATGTAGATGACATACGGATACCGCTTACTAACGGTCCAGTAACATTGGTACAATGTACTCACTATAAGGGCCCATTGTAACTATAAGAGCACTCCTAAAGCCAAGTTGAGAGTTTCAATTGGAATTCTTTATGTACAAGGAGAAAAATTAGCATTGGGGCAAACGGGAACGTGCCCAAATATTTTGCTCGTTGAGAGGACACAATGTGCTTAAAGGGTGTATCCTACAGCAAAAGTTCACTGTACACATGGATTTATCTAATGATACCTACCTTGGTACATATGAAGATAACTATTCCGTGTATACAGTAGTGCAGACTCATCCCTAGAAGGAGATCAATTCAAGTCTTATATTGGAATGCTGCGTTAAAGGGGAAAAAAATAACAGCGTGACGAGCAGGACAGTGTTCCCATATTTAAGCCACAAGGGTGAAATATATGAGGGGGTTTTCGGATCGAGAGTACACTGTATGACTCTCTAGTAGGAGCATTTCCCAAGTTCCTGGCACAGTTGTAATTTTGGAAAGTAAGAGGAAGACCAATCCAACCTGAGAGAGCTATGCATGGATTTGAAAGAGTACTGTGGCTCTGTACCTTTGAAAATTGGGGAAGTCGTGGAAGTGGAATGATTTCCAGGAATATGTTACAGGGAAAAGTGCCCACTTGAAATAAATCTCCATTTGAAATAATCTTTTGCCTTACTCCACTTTGAAGCTTTCCACAACATGCTCTTCTCTCCATGTAATTATGACTGGGACTGAAGAGCAGGAGTTGATCCATTTGACAAAGAGTAAACCATTTATTCCTGACAACACACAAACACACACACACACACGTACATACATACATACAAGCTGGGCTTTGGGCTTTTTGTGAGTCAGTGGGGGAAGATGCAACCACGACATTGAGGGACATGCTGTTTATTATTCCCATTGCCAGTGACAGTCAAATGATGTGAAATATAGTGAATTAATGGATAAAATGTGACTCTGATGGCAGAGGATGTGCAGTAGTTTTGGTCATTTGAAATGTACTCCACACCTGGGCTGTAGTTTGAATATCACTGAGACGATTGTGCAGTGTGGAACTTTCAAATGTGTAATGCGACCAAGAAAACTATCTAAACTCTGGTCCTTTGGACTGACAGCGGTATTATTATTATTATTGTTGACGAGAATTTGTTAGAGTGGAAACAGTTTAAAAAGTGTAACATCCCACACTGCATCATTTATAAAGGAAAAGTTAGCTTCAATTTTCCTCTCGGGCCGTATCATCATGAAGCAAGTGTAATAATACAAACCCACAAATCTTTCCCGTCAATGATACATGAATAAGAGGACGTTTTCATTTCACAATCCCAACATGATCAATATCCCTTTCGTTTGCTTTCTTTCCCCGTCTCTCTCTCTATCTACATACATATGACTTGCAAATGTATTTCAGGTTTCCCTTTTTTCTGCTCCTGGTACAACGACGGAGTATGAAGGACGTTGTAAAAATAACCACATATATTCAGATTATGCACCAGAGGAGATAGCCAGAGTGCACGAGTTCATTCCTTTTTGCTCCATCTTTTATTTTTCTATTCAACAGTCAAACAGTCCTACAGACACAACTTGTTTCAAGATTTGTAGTTTTCACGTCAGCTATAAATAATATAGTTCAATGTTATGTGTGAGAAGTAAGACCAAGGCACACAACACATTTTAATATCATTGCACTAGATTTTTTTTGTCTCCCTCCCCCCTCTTTGTCATGCATACAAGTGGACGACCATTACTCTTACTTTCAAAATTAGTCGTAAAGTGTGAATAATCGGGAAAAAATACTCTCTTCACGTCCCCCATCACCGCCATAAACATAATATGGGAATGACCGTTTCCACATGTACCCCGAGTTCAAAACCCAGTATCATAATAATAAGCCGTCACATTTTATGTCCTAACTGGGATGCCGCTTTTTCTCACACCTACACATATACAATAAATACAATACGTACAATACATACATACACCCCCTACATGTAGGGTAGTTGCTCTGCAATAATAATTCAACTTCGAAGTTCGAGTCAAGTACATAATCCTTTAATTGTTCCAGTCACCTCATCATATGTCTTTTAGAAATCTCATTCATTCATGTATGTATATCTATCTACGGATCTGTGTACTCACAGGGATATAATTAAGAGTGTGCATGCCGTGTGTCTGGAATGCTTCAAGGATTTGATTTTGTCTCAAGTGCAGATTTGAACAGAGATTCTCTCACGTTTGAACTCCGTAACTCCGTCATCATACTGCTGATATACAGTGTAGGGATTTACAGGGCATAGGAATTTTTAGCATAATAATTATCTCCTGCAGTGGTCTTAGAAATCCCACTAAACTCAGTTTTCTAATTTGAGTAAATAGGATTTCTAGTACATTGGAAGCTGACTTTTATTACCAGCAATAATCAAATGGTTGTGGAGAGCTGAGGGAGAAACTTTTACGACTGCAGTTTTTTTTTGTGCTTATAATCAAATCTCTCACTAGAAGCAAGTTTAAGGATGCATGTATTTCCACAGTTGAGATTGCATTGGGGGACTAGCAGTGCGTAAATTTATTGATGGCATTTAAAGTTTTTGTAGCAAAGTGGGAAAACAAATGTAACGGACAGCTTGTTGATGTCGTGGCAGGGATTACGAAGCTATAACCAAGGAGGAGTTGAGATGTGAACGTTAACATGATTAATGCTAAAATTATACATGTAAAATATTGGGATGATTCATTCCTGAGACGCTCATATGTAATGCTTATTTTGTCACGACCACAAACCTCTTACTGCAGTGGAATACGGATTGGAATGTAAAATATAGTAATTATTACTATTGTAAAAGTAAGGTGTCACAGAAAGTAAATCTTGAGAGGGTCTCATTTAATAATTTACAGGATTTTAGTCATCCAAAAGATTTCAGCAATCGTCCATGATTAGCAATCGACAGCTTTGCAGGGGACGTAAAAACGTTTTGAAGGGGAAAAAACGTTGAGGAAAAAAGTAGATAGATACTTACTTAGCCGCTGCCAAGCAAACAAAACCTGATGTCCACTGTCAATTTGAAGTGCTCATCTTTTTTTCCTTGACAATCCAATGGAAGGAGCAATACAGCCCAGATGCATAACCCAAGAAAGGAATTTTAGAGGCTTTTGTGTAACCAGGAGTAGAGCTACTGCTTCCCTTCACAGAGTTTTAGTTGTGGTTGGTAAAGCAGCGCCCTCAATTTTTTTTATTGACAGTTGCTTAAAAAATATCCCATGTACTGCAGAACTCAGAAGCCAATGTAGATACACAACGAGTTCTCTGCATTGGCTTGAAAGGATTTGTTTTTTTTTATCATGTTTACTTTGCAAAAGATGAGAAAAATAGAAGGAAAACGGGAGATGACCCACTATTTTGTCGACTTTGAAGGGCAGTCACATTAGTATTCCACAACATGCCTCATACCATCGACAAAGGGCTAATTACTAAACAAATTATAAGGAAAACTTACTTTACACTTTGAAAAGCTTGATTTTTTCAAAGCTCCAATCAATTCTTACCCTCAAAGACTTTCAAGCCAGTCAGAGACTCTTTCCTAATCTCCACTCTCAAATGTTGTCTTTAAAAACCGAGGAATAATAATTATCAAATGCCTATGTTTTTACAAACACCCCTCCACGAATAATTCTAGATTGTATAGTAATTACTTGTAAATACAGAGCAGTCCCTTCTAAAAACATAAGTACAGAGTTGGGGATTCTCAGAACACACTACAAATGAGGCTTGGTGCCCTCATAAACAATTTTTAATTCTGGTGTTGTTTCAATACAAATATTAGTAATCTGTACAATAACCACGTAAAGTTTTTTTTCTATACTTTTCAAAATTGTCAACAGTTTTTTTCAGCCCTTTGGGTATAATTTGGAAGTCATGAGGCGAGTCGGATTTCATTAAATAAAAACAGTTTCATACAGATTCTCTCATGTACTTTCTAAGCACTTGTATATATTACACTCTGACTTGAATGGTTCCCTCGCCGACCATTTACACTTGTACTTTTTTTTTACGTTGAGTATGTACAATTACAATGGATAACGAAATAGATAGATATTTGAGTTAATGAATGAATATTTGGCAGAAGCCATTTCTTCAAATACTCATACGGGGAAAAAAATGTGTGCAGCCTAAGAGATACGGCGGAGGCAGTCACCTTTGAGTGTGCAATTTGTTTTTGAAAAGAGCTCAAATCAGCATTAATCATGGGTATCAGCCGGAGTGTTAAGAGTACGAAGTAGATATGCAAGTCTAGCTGGATTTCATTAAACGTGCCAAGAGCTTCACACCTTATCAAAAGCCTTTGAATATGCGAGCGTGTTCAATTGAAAATTCGTGGATTTCACATATAAGGGAGTTTCATCATGGAGACTTGATCCATCGTAAGTGATAATTCCTTCATGTTTGAGAGAGAGAGAGAGAGAGAGAGAGAGACTCTGTCATTTGACATATTTGGCTTGGGCCAAATGTACTGTTAAATATAGCTACATCATAGGTTGGAATTATTATATTTGGAAAAAAATGTGGCTGTACTGTAAAAGTCTCAATTAAGATGGAAATATAAAAGTTGGATAGTTACGCAAGACGACGTGACGGCCTATCAAGTCTAGGAGGAGAATAGAGGTCAGGAAAAAGTAGATTAGTGGATTATGTACCACTAGACATCACACAGGTAAGTCAGGGAAGAAGGGAGGAAATAATACACAAAGGTATTTTCCACGAGCAAACAATGAGAGCAATGCTGGCCGTATAAGAGCAGGAGGGGGTGGGGGGCTCCATCCTTATAGCAATCATCATCTTATATCGAACATAAACATTTCTCTTAAATACCTTCCTATACAATAATCACACTAATGGATAAATGTATGTGGAATGACGGAGCAGGGGAAATTTCGTCTGTAGCACTTTCAATTCGCCAATTTATGTCTCAGGCTCAGAGGAGGCATAATAGTATGCTCTCACAATAATCTCCACAAGCTGGCTCAATCAGTGTTTATCAATCTTCAATCATTACTATTCCCTACTGGTTAGGGAACTGTCTTGAGATCGGGCTTAGTGTTAGGACTACCTAACAATGGGCCTCACAGTCCAATCTATGCCTTCATCTTTCATCAATTTATCAAAAGTTACGGAGATTAATAATAACTATTGGGAGCTAGGGAGCATTGGCACCTGGGGAAATGCTTACAAATGTCCAAACATATCGGGTATCTATTAGGAACACATTTCCCGCCGATTCCTCCCCGACACGGACCTAACAACGGAAATCCAATCCGTTGAAATTACATAAGTCTTCTATTAGAAGTACAGTATATTTGTCAATTTTGACATTTTCAAATAAAAATCATTTCCAATTTTAGAATTTACTCCTGCTGGATCACCTGAAGGGTTTCATAACTGGTGTATGATGACTCCTCTGAATTATTTAAGTACGGGGGCAGAGTGAGACTAATTTTTTTTTAAAGGCATCAGCCAGGCCAGTAGTGTCAATGAGGCGGGTGGGCGGTCATACAAGGAAATTACTAGTGTAGAACTGACTGAATGGGTAATAACAATAAAATAGGTGCTGATACCCATCTGTGACGGAGGAGGTAAATAAAATGAAGTGCTGATACACACTGAGCTTAATACTTGTTCCGTCAAGAAGTAAATAAATACTGTACTCCCAAGCATTTGTGTTATTTGCAGGTACAAGATACATAGATACCACTGCAGTATGAGCTATGTGTGTGTGTGTGTGTGTGCAATATGTGTGCAATATTCACAAGGCATTGTTGTACAAATAGTTCGTCAGCGGTACGGGGTATGTATATACGTATATCTAATTACAGTCCGCTCTTTATTACTTACATTGTCATACAAAGATCACTCAAGTGAGGGCAGGGAATTTTCTATAGAAATAAATAGCATTGCTCCAGGCCGTCTATCTCTTCACGTTTTTCTGCTCATTTTGTATATACATACACACACACACACACTAAAAACCTGGGCAGGCATGCACGTAAATATTGTGTGCATGTGTATACAATAGTGCATGAATGTACGGTATATATATAGGCAAGTGACTGCTGGCACTGAGGCGTTCATATCCTTTACGCTTGCCTTTTTATCCACCAAAGGCTCTTTATGCTGTAGAGTAAGAGGGAGAGTATGTACGCGCGTGTGAGTGATCTGCAGAGACTAAATTCAAGAGCCCCTTCACCTCAACTTCTTTCGCAATGCTCCTCGCTTTCTCTTCTCACCTGGTTGCGGCGAGCACGGTGGTGTTTACGTGGTCATAACACTGCCAACCCTGTCGTTGTATGCACAATGTTTGCAATCAGACATTTCAGTCAAGTATGTATGTATGTAGACTCCGACACGAAGTGCATTCACCAAATTCTACTATTCATATTCCATATGCTGGGGATATGAATGAGAAGGTGCCCATTGCCCATCCATATGGTCATATCCCTGGGACTCTCCTCATATAAGGAGAGGCAGTAAGGGGCTTGTTTTTCTCTTGTATATAAGCAAATATAGTAGCTCAATTCACAAATTGTGACGGACTGAGACTTCAAATCATATATCAGAGTGAAGAAACAAGTACCTCGATACTGTCCTATTGAGGAATGGAATGAGCATTAGAAGTGTAACATTTTTTGATGACACTGTCATTACTAGTGTATAGTTTGAGTCTCAATGAGAAGTTTATTCCAGTCAATGCAATTTGTAGATATGTACGTACTGAGAGGGAGACTACTCCGTATACAGTACTCCTCAACAGCATTTACCTCATGTACATGCCTAAGCCAATCCCTCTGAAGCATTGATCATTTCACATTAAGGTTTTTTTATTAAGGTTTGCTTGAAAGTAAACGGTAAGGTTGTGTGCCTCATCAGTCATAATGAAATGACTGTACAGTGTATGTATGTATGTCCCTCAAAAGAATTTTTCTCAAGTCGAATTTATTCCTCAAGAATATTTCCTTTGTGAAATCAAGCACTGAGCCTGTTCCGTTAGACCTTCAAATATACCAATAAGAGCATTAGAGTAATTTAGAGCTCCTAAAATCTACCCATCCACTGACCACTATTACCTTTTACAATAGCCGTCAATCATGTCATACCACAATTGATTTCCACGCTGCGGGCAGCTAAATTTCCTCAGTGCGAATCATTACTCAAATAAATTGTGGCTAACTTGTTCGCAAAAATGCTCAGGTATTTTGATATCTTCTCAGATATTCTGATGGATTTAGGTTTACTCCTGATTTTATATAGAGATTGATATTTTATTATATATAATTATTTATATCAATGTGCTCAGGTATGGGGAGTAGATATAGGGAGGGCAGAAGGTTCTCTTTCTGCTCCGACAACTCTCAGCTTCATTCATTGTCAGTTCAAATGGGTTCATGACCAGGCCTCCTGATGGATGAGTCTGAGTCAGTGGAATTTAGCAG
Source organism: Allacma fusca (assembly GCA_947179485.1). Classification (NCBI taxonomy): domain Eukaryota; kingdom Metazoa; phylum Arthropoda; class Collembola; order Symphypleona; family Sminthuridae; genus Allacma; species Allacma fusca. Next base: position 1,784,464 of record OX359249.1, on the reverse strand, counting down.
TGGTCAAAAGGGCAACTGTATTCACTGACACGGTCACTTTAGCAGTCAGTTTGGGGCCACAGTCTGCCATGCCACACTGGGCGCCAAAATTCTTGAAAATTATTCTGTATCTATCTGATTCCTTGTATTCACTCTTCACTGCCTCCATTCTCCAATGTAAGAAACTTTCCTTCCATTCCATTTCTACTCCCAAGTTATATTTGTCATCTTTTTCTATCATCATGTAAAGAGCGAGGAAACTTTTTAACATAATGATTCCATCCCCTCCCCACTCAACACAGACACAGACAGACACACAGACATAACAAAATACAAATTATTTCTGTCGCAAAGGCCCAAGGAAAATTAATCAATGAACTTCATATGTGATGTTTACATGTCTTTATATAGCCTTGTAATGATTATTACCGAACCAACTCCATATTCCTCTAATAGTTATATCCTGTAATTATCTTACTTACAATCAAGTCCCCCCAAATCTCCAATATTTATCCTCCCGTGCACATGCCCATTCTCCGCATGACATAAATTCTTGCATACAAAATAATTGTACATAATACTTTGGAAGTCAACTAATAAATTCCTCCGTGACAGTGCGTTACTACTACATGGATCCACGAATCATGCAATAGTACATAGGATGTGTATCACGATCTGTGAAGAATTTAATCACCTTAAAATAGCTGATGCAGAGCAAACTACTTAAAGCTACCCAATAATTATAATTTGGTATCAACCTGAACGCATTTGTAATCTTCTTGCCTCTCGCACACTCTAATAGTAGATACATGAGATAAAATTATTACTATTATTATTATTATTATTGACTACAAATTATTATTACATAGCCTACATTCCTTCAAGTATATAGAAAAGTAGAGGTTAACAGTCTTGCTACACAATCCTACTCGAGTTATTCATGCATGAGAGAATGCGTATCGAGCAAGGGGGAATTGATTTAAAAATTCCCTTCGCTCCTTGTGGGATAAAAAATGAATGTTATGTATTTATGTAGGGAAATTTCTGAAATAATTGAATCAAATGGAGAAATAGTTGCAATATAATTATACATAATGTAAAGTTCTACAGAATTACACGGAGGAGGGAAAATTAGGTGACTGTTTACGCTCCACACTTAAAAAGACAATAGAATTAGGTACAATTAGGTGAATAGGAGCAGAGAGTACGAAAACTTGAGGGTGGGATAATGCAAAATCAATTGATGATATTGAGAGAGAGAGATAGAGAAAGAGAGAGAGAGAGAGAGAGGGAGAGAAAAAAAATCAAAGGGAAAAATCATCAGAGAATTTTAATTCCGTCTCTACGTGATTGATCGCACGTAATTGGGACAGAAGTGAGTAGAAATTCTTAACTAGCAAATTGATTGCAGAGTAGCAAGTTGTAATAAAGTAAATATAATCAGAAGTGCTCTTCAATTTTCTAGTTAACTCCCAAGAGCGTGACATCGCCTAGCATGATTTTTGAATTTATAGTGCAATACCGGACGGAGTAACACCATTGTATTGGCAATACTCTTCAGTGAAGTAGATATTCTACCATATTATTATTATTGTTATGAGAAGAAGAAAAAACTTGCCAGACATTTATTTAGCAAGCCACGTGAATTCTATCAAAAGTAATGCTCCATGCTGGTTTTTTTTAGCAATTTCCCCAACTTGTTTTTCTACATCTATTGGGAATGGTGGACACCATACAGGAGTTGACTGGTTGTTATGTCCCCAGTTTTGCCCTTATATGCCAAGTGTGTGTATGATAAAGGATGGAGACACTTTTACGGCCCTATCAGAGTCCCAACCAATTCCTTATGAGCAAATGTGTATTTATACGACGGAGTCAGTAGTCCACTCACTCTCGATATCGTGCTCTCTTCTCAATCCCGTCACATGCTAATTCTATTTCTTTTACGAAAAAAAAAATATATAAGTATAAAATCCCTTAATGGCCTTTCAAAGTTACAGTAGATGTAACTTGTAGGATCGTAAATGAGAGAAATGGGCTGACTCCCTTTGCTTGCATGGAGCAACACTATGGACACTGACAAGGCTACAGAAAATCCTAGAGATCCTCTCCCCATCCTAGATCTTTCAATATGCTCTATGGAAGTCCATTACGTGCATAGATATTTGTACACCCATGTAATAAAAAGCACTTGTGAGGACCTTCATAGGATGTGCAAGTGATTCCATACATATGGACCCATAGGTAGATTGAATCAGTCCACCTCGGCTCTGCAGATCTCTGTACAGTTGTGAGGACTGTGTTTGTGGAAAATGTATAGAAATAAATTAACATTTGAGGGTGACCACCACCTTTAAAGCGCATCGTAATGGGGTAATGTATAACAAAAGGTATCTTCAGAAACATACATACAGAGAGTCGTGGCTGCACACCTTCTTGTAATTACAGAGATACGAACCCGTTCTGAAGCTACACAGACGCAGTTAAATGGGCTTAGATGTCGAAACGGAAACCAAACCCAACAAGACAACAATTTAGTTTTATTCTTCTTACTACAACTATTTACTGCAGCATAAATAGCCAATTCCTTCTTGTCACAATATCTTGTACTCTTTTGTAAACACTCGTATACGAAGCTACCACTCAGCCAATGTATGGACAGCCCAAGAAAGGTACACACACACACTTACACATTACATACCAAACAACAGTCAACAATAAGCATTTCTCAGCATCCCAAAGCTATTAAACATATCCTGCGATAAAACTCATCTCCTTCCATGTTGAAACATTTCCAACCAGTCTTTACGTACATAGAGATAGGTATACCTAGGATTCAAAAATCCCCATGATATAAATGCTTTATAAAAAATCAACATTATTTTTTAAATATCAAACAACTTTGGTTTTTCAATAGAATGCCGAGGGAACGCTCTATAGGGGAAGAGAATTATAAGTTGTCCCGTTCTGACTGCACCAAAATGCAATGGTCAGGAGGACCCTTGTACTTACTTACAACTGACAAATATAAAATAGTGCTCAATGACAAATGGGTGCATGCCAATCACGTGAAATCTTTTTCATTCCCAGCTTTGGTCACCACATGAGTGGCAATGAAGACGACTAACAATTATTACAGTATATTGTTTGCATGAAACAAGGCATTTTCAAAATCAAAAAAATATCAGGTTCTGCAGAGCCATGAGCGTGATATGCAGGAGAGTGAGTACGGCTCATGACAATCATATACATACATATACTTATAGCCTTTCGGCTCTACTACATGTGTCGTGAGACCCTTTCCCCAATCTAGAGATGTGTGTATTTATGCAAATAAGCCCTCACTTTACAAGGCAATCATACACCTGACATTTACATTAAGTACAGTCCATATAATCCTTTTAACCTGAAAATTCTCCCTGGAGTTTGGGATGAAGCAGCGACTGCATCATGCAAACATAAATTATCCTTCAAATAGATCTTACTCATATGTGCATTAGCATATCGTTTTTAAGGAGCGAAAGTCCATGTCATTAATTAATATGTACGAATTTTCAACAAGCCTCAAATCTCAGTCAGTCCTCATTACCCCTCAAAAAAAAATTTGCAATAAATAATTGTTACTAAACAACTTTCGTAGTCTCAATAGACTCAAATCCTCTAATATGACAATTGAATTTTGAGGATTTGAAATCGAAATCAAAATTTTGAGTAATAAAAGAATTACGTATGGAATAATTACTTATATAATTAAGTATCTATATAAATATAATACGAAATATAAAACGAATATAAGTATATAAATTTACAGAGAATTAAAATTAATCGGTTTAAATTTCTGGGGGAACTATTACAGCTCGTAAAACCTTTTGATGACCTCCAGAAGAAGCCCAGCGTCAAACAGTCGGAAATGTTTAAAATCAAAGCTGATTTCTGGGGATATGGTCTAATTCTCAGAATTGCCTGGAAATCCAATTGGAACGGTAAAACAGTTTCTAGTTTAATTGTCGGTAGAGGAACACCTTGGCGTGATCCATACTCATTGTATCCAAAGCTTACATTCAAAGGAAGCATGTTCTCTTAAATGATGAATCACATGTCAAATTACACATGCCAGACTCCTGATCACCTTCAAATAGCCATTTGGGATTTTATGGAACCAGTTTATTTTTGAGGGGACGACTCTAGTCATTTACATCGTGGCAAGCATCCATTGTACCATGTGGACACTTTACATAACTGTCGATTACAGTACCAAAGCGTGCAATTATTTCTTGTCTGTATAGGTCCGCAATCTAGAATAATTAATTACTGACACGTCCACATGTACCAGCTCTCTGGGCCAGTAGGAAAGGAGTCTCTGAGAAAAATTATATTTGCAGCAAATTGTTGTGTGAGTACAATGAGATCCCAAAGGACTCAACTACTGCAGTCAAGTTTTTCTCTCCCAATTCTCAAACCACTAATGGGCAAGGAGCCATGGCTGATGGAGATTACTTATGCATAAAAATGGACTCCTTTTCCAATTCCTTCTTGAGACTCTAGAACCATGTCAGATGTTACATACACCGGCAATGATTCTACATGGACGACCTTGATGCTCACTTTTGAAGAACTTGAGGCAAGTTTTTCAACCAGAGCTATATCTATATATAATCTGATTGACGCTCCCTTAAATACATGGACAACCTCTCGCAAGTTTATTAAATTCCAGGATCTGTTGTTCAAAAGCTCCTTACTAAAAATCCTCTCTTATTAACTCTAACTCCCAGCTTATTACCCATTACTGGCTTATTACCCATTACTATGGCTTAAAAGTGACTCCCGACCGGGAGTGAAATCAATGGGGAAATGGAAACCAAAATTAATTTTAACCTGTGAGCCTTCTTTACTCGAACTCACAAAACCCATGCCATCATCATCGTCCTTAAGAAATATACTCTTATGAAATTACTCATCACATAATTCTATTCACTTCTTCTTTATTTGTTCTGCAAGCGTCTACTCCTGGGCTCTTTGTTCTCACCGGAGTCCTCATGATGAGTAGCTCAGAGTTCCACCCACCATGTACATAATTATATTAAAACGGGCTCACGTACACTTCCTCAAATTTTTCTTTGGGATAAAGGTGGGCATATTTTCTTTACGTCTCTCATAACAAAATCCTCCCACTCCCATCTCGCTCTTCTAGAACAACGGAGGTACATTTCCAGTGAACAGTGTACCCCTCTCCATGAAGGCACCCGCAAAACCAGGAAGATGTGACGACTCTTCCATGGGAATTATTTAACAAGAAGCAAATTAACATAAGGAAGACTGGGACAGAGGCAGAGCACTGTATGCACAATCCCTTGAAAATACGGTGGGCGAATTTCCACTGTTCCTAAAAAGAATAAGGTGTGCAAATTTCCACTCTGCTCAGGAACAAGGTGGGAATATTTCCATTGACGTAAATTAATTTACATACATTCCTCTGTGAAATGGAAACACCGGGGAAGAAAAGGAGCGAGAATTATTCAGAGAGAGAGAGAGAGAGAGAGAGAGAGAGAAACAGAGAAACAGAGGAGAGACAGAGAGGGTTGAATCGGTAAAAAGTTTGCTCATGAACTCATATTTATTTAGATGGATATGAGAAATAGAGCTGTAAGGAAGGAAGAGGGAAGTTACATTAAATAGTTGAGAGGAGTGGAGATGTTGCGGGGTCGTAATCAGTGCAAGGCGAATTGGATAGTTGAGTGTGTAAAGGAGGAAAGCATTGTAAGTAAATGGATAAGATGACAAGATCATTTTTGAGGTATGTACCATTTCCTCTGCCGTATTGTAATGCCTCATAATAGACAGCAATGTGCGGTTTGTTAAAATGCACCACAGAGAGCTTCTTCCTTCTCTGTGGTCACCATATTCCATCTCTCTCTCTCTCTCTTTCCCTCCCTCTCTCCGGAGTCATTTCTCTATTGAAGGAGAAGACAAAGATCCACGTGAAACTCAACCACTACAGTGTACTCTCTCAATAAGAGATCTCCTATTAAGAACTTTTTCTTTACAGTATGGGGGCAAAGCATATTTTGAAACGTTCCCATTAAACAAAATGCAAATTTGTCCCTTATTAGAGCATTGTAAGGTTTCCCTCCGGGAGAGATTTTGTGTCTCCGTAAAAAACATGCAAACTGGCAGGAATTTTGGGCACTTGTAAAGGGACTGTCGTTATTGGGCTATAATAGAGTATCTATGCAAATACACAATCCAAGAAGGAGAGTCTCAGGGTACGTGTCGTTATACTGTAGACGAATTTCCCAGCTGGAGGAGATCCCGTTTGGATAAAGTCTACTGAGTAAGAGTAAAATGATGAGGAGACTCTTATAAAGAGTGTACGCTGTACAAGACCATACTCTCATGAAAATTGTTTTCGTGCAGGAAGTTTCCGTTTAAGGTAAATAAGGATCTGTAGCATGTAAATATGGAATAATTATTTGCTGGCAGGATAATGGAAAGAGCCGTGTGTGGCCAAAGGGACAGTCGTTACAGAGGGAGTCGATTGTACATGCCCAAATGCTATGCCCTACAAAAGTAGGGAAAAAGAATGAATATAGTGGAACCATTTGTTCATGAGGATGCTCCTCTGCCCTGCCTGCGTAAGACTGTGGAGTCTCACGAGAGAGATATATTTTGCTTCCTTATTTCGTCAAAGGGGACTTTTGCAAGAGGCATAATACAGAGAGTAACTCTTGGTTAGGTAGACAAGTGCTCCAAGTTGTCGTCACTACTCCACTCTTCTCAGCTTCTTCTCTCCTTAAAGACTCTGGGCTGTTGAACAACTCTCCTTCATCTACTTGAGCCAATCCACTCTCTAAGGTCCTATAACATTACGCAGAACATTCCGCGTGTCTCACTGTCACTTAAATCTCTTGCATTACCGTCCCTTTCCTTTGACTTGCTGCCTTTCATAATTCCTTCTCTCCTATTTCATACTTTTCATACATTGTCTTTTTTTTTACAACTCTCTCTCTCTCTCTCTCTCTCTCTCTCTCTCTGGATTTTTTTTCCTACTCTGGCCAAACAGTTTATACCTCAGCGGAAGGGTTGAGAATAGCCATTTGAAAGGCTTGTCGTAATCCTTCCCTGGAAGGGAATGACTGCATGGAATTTAGGAAGATCCCAATCATCTTTATTCAGTGGATTCTAAACAATTCCAAACGTGTCTGCTTAGCAGGCGTAGTGTCGGAAATGGTGGTTGAGCTTTAAAAATTTAGGAAACCCATTTCCCTACGACATTTTAAAGCCCCGAGGTGATATTTACAGCTGAGTGCTATCGGTAAACTGGAATCGTCTCGAGTATTCAAGCCACATGGGCCCATACAATCAAATGTAATGTCCACAATTTCATAATTTCAGATTCCCATACAAACAATAGTAATAATAATTATTTATTTTTTTAAATAATACAAAGAATCCTGAGTAGTGGGAGAGAAAAAGGAGTACATGCAACGGAGACTAATTGAATAATTATTTTTGAAATTCCCATACTTTTTCGGATAAAGTATGGTGAGCATGGGACAGGAGACACTAAATGTATGTAATTATGTAAGGCACTTTAAAAAATGTTTACTATACATTGAGGCACCAAATCCGACCATGAAGGGGGAAAACTGTGCCAAGTATGAGCGAAACTAGATTTGTTTTAGGTTCGTAATTATTATTATGACATTTCCCGAGGATTTCGCAAAGGCCCCATTTCCCTAGGGCTTGACTACATACGTAACAGCTCATCCCTCCAAATGTACACGAATAAATCACGAGGATAAATTCAAAGGACAAAGGCTTTGAAATTTAATTATTTGACTGGGTGCATTACACCAGCTCGTTCCAAGGAGCCTGTATTTACTCACTAAGACTTGGGAAGAGTTTAATCCCCCTCTGTCAAATCAGCCAGGGTTGGGAGAGGAGAGGAGGAAGTGGAGGGAAATGGGAGCTAAAAAGTATAATGAAATGACGAGCCTTTCCAATACTCTCAAAATCCGCCTTTCAACTTGGTAAAAATGAACCTCAGCTGAATTAATTTGCGAAATAGACGTAACGTGAAAAGGAAGGAGTGCCAGTTAGAACTGTAAGTTAATAAGAGAGGCTATGAGAGGAACAGACGGGATGGAAACCAGAGGAACACAAGTCAGTACAGTGTGCACTCCCTATGGTAGGACCCATCCTCCAAGGAGAAATATATTTGACTCTGAAATCCGCCTGCTCCTCTTACACGGAGAAAAAAAAAATTAGCATTGCGTCAAATGGAACTCTGCATATGGAAATATACTCCATGGCTTCCCTCAGATCCATAAACAAAATCCTGTTACAAGGGGACCTCCGCACAGAGATACTTCACTGTAATAACTTTGGAGTAGCGGATAGCTGTACCTCTGCACTGCATACATCATTTATTCCTTTGTGCACACAATGCAATGGCAAAACTCAAGATGAGCCATGGAGATAATATAATGAATGAAAAAAAAATAAGTGGCGAGAAAATGAAAGCGAGATCTTCGCACAAGATAGTCAACAAGTCAAGAAAAAAATCCCAAGTGCCCCTCTTCCCATCCATTGCCCGCAACGCGACACAATGGAGTTTCCTTTCCTCTACTCCTTTTGCATATCTCTATATATTTATAATATAGAATCTACACACAGTCACTGACTCATGTACGGACTCATAATAGTCAGAGTCTCCGTGCCAGTAAGTGGAGACACACACACACACAAATATACCGACAAAATCCCATTTGACTTCATTACATGCAACCGTATACTCAAGTTGTAATAATAACTATTACCATAAGAAAGTAACTTGGAAATTTACCACGCGAATGATTTTATTATAAATATAGATGTCAAATCCCATGTAATAATTATTCAGAGGGAACGCGAGCAGAATTACACACATGCATAGATATTCATGCATACTATTGGATATGCTAGAGTATACAATAGCCCAATGTTCCCTCAATATAACAAGATATAGGCTCTTAGTAGGGAAATATATGAGAAGAAATGTTTGAAGGGAATATGTAGTTACTGTAGGAGTCTTGTATGCCGTCTGAGTCGTCCGAGTACACACAGAGTCAATATATTTACTTTGACTTTAACTTTCCATACAGTTACATAGGATGAACATGCAGATGTAAACAACCCACGGAGGTGCTCGCTCATAACATTGCTCATGTAGTTTTTTTTTGTAGTGTAGACAAGTGTAGACTACACTCATAGTCCATGAAGATATGGAGGTGTGTAAGGTGAAAATATTCCCATAACTGGGTGTATCTATATATGTGTAAATATAATTACCTGGACGTACACAGAGCCTTGTGCCATTGCCAAGCCGTGCTCCCTGCAATACGATGTGATGCCTGCAGGTGAATCAAAGACATAACTTGGAAGAAACGGTTAAAGCTTACGGAGCCTATGGGAAGCACACGGAATCAAGGAACGCGACTACTCAACCCAGAGGTATTTATTTAGTCATATGATGTTTCGAGAGATATAGTATTTGTATTTTAGTGGGAGGGTGTGTGTGTATGTATGTGTGTGTATGTGTGTGTGTGTGTGCATGTGTGTGTGTTTGTTTGTGTGTGTGTGTGTATGTGTGTGAATATCTCAGACACTCAACACTGCCTCATAGACTTGAAGTAGGCAATATGAGGAATTGTAGAGGAAAGAGAAAAGGTAACGGTGCTGGTTGTACATTCCCTTGCTAATTGCTCTACGGACTAAGAATGCGAAATCAATTTCTTCCATTACATATTTCACTTTCAAGAAAACCCTTTACTCTTCCCTCCTCAGCCCAATCCCACCTCAAGATACATATTTTCCGCTCTCCCTCCAAAGCTCTAGATTTCCGCTTCCCAAGTAGTCCTTACTCCTGACTAGGGATACCTACTACAGAGTGAAGGTATTACTACTGAGATGCCGTGATCCCAAACCTTGCATAAAAGGCAGATCCAAAACTAAGCTCACTTCTCCCATTCCTTCCTCCAATCAATCCAATTGGCGATAAGGTAAGCTACAACAGGAAGGTTAATTCCACGCCTTGGGTTCCTCTCTGTCGAGATAGTCATGTACCTCCACGTCAGCCTTTATATGGAAGTGAAAGAGAAGTTTGTAGATAGAGATACATATATTTCCATACATACATACATAAGTGTACGGGGAAGTATTTATATTAAACATAAATCTCCTTCGTGTGATTGTATGAGAATATGTGGATTGACTCCTACAAATACTTGCGGCCTTACGGTACAGAAGCTTGGAGTGTATAAGCTCCTGTAAAAGTAGTCGCATTCCCCCATTGCCATTTCCGAGTGCTCTTGGAAGGAGAAAAATTGTCATTTGGGATGATTGGAAATCTATGGAAGTGTATGGACTTTTAAGGAGACAATGTTCTAAGAGGGGAGTCACTTGGAGTCAGAGTTCCCTGTATAGGTGTGAACATGGAAAGGAATGGATGGAAAATCTGTCGGACCTTTTCATTGAAACTTGTTCTTTCCCTTCCGCTCCGTCTCAAGTTTTAAGCGGATGATTCGGAGTTGAGTCTATGACCTTCCATAAATATTAATTCTAGCTCAAATTACTCCTCACAGCTTCTTTATTCATGTGGATCGGTCGGAGTCAAAAATATGGGGGAGCTTAAGGTAATTCTCCGAGCGATTTTACCCCAATCTCTCTACATAGTTTAAGCCCACAGTTGTCAGCATGGGTGAGTCAAGGCACACACACACACACACACACCCACACGAGACATGTACAGAGAGTTTGGAGTCCCAACACGAACGTCACATTCGTTCGACTCCTTGTCCAATAAACCAGATTTTGTTTGGTTAATCCGGAAACGTACGAATTTCCCACAATTGTTTCACTTACTCTACTTTCCTCCTTGATGTATGTACCTTCGTGGACATTTCCTCTCGCTGTGGCTCTGGTGATTGCTCTGTAGCTAATCCCTCAACTCTCCTATTGTATATTGCCATGCGAGTAAGGCACAACTGCCTCAACTCTTCATAATTGGGTCAAATTTAAAAATGAGGTTTAAAAAAAATCCCAAAACCCATGAGTAGTTAAATTGGTGTGAGAAGGTAAAAAAAAGCTTGAGAGCGTTAATGTATAATTTCTTTGCCGCCTTATATACATAGATATATACATGCATATAGGGCTCGGATAAATTCCACAAAGTCATTCCTTCAAAGAGCGGAGTCTCAATTGAAAGCAGAATCATTAAATTTGACAAGAAATATCATTTCTTCAGAGTACACTTTTATAGGATCTGCTTACGAAGTTACCGATGTTACTTATGTTCAGAGTCATGTACGCCCAGTGCACTCTCCCTATAAGATCGCCCGCTCTCCTAAGGGAAAAAATGGTGTTAAAACTCTTATATGGGAATGGGTCTCGACATTTTGGTCATGCTCTCTTAATGGAGTCTCTTATAGCGAGAGTAGACTGTCAGTAGGACCGTATGGGTGGGGAGATGGAACGGTAGGTCTCAATGCTTGGAGGATCTGATGGGAGGAGGAATGTGTATGTCTGACATGTGTATAATTATGTATACGTACATATGTACGTACGGCTTGGAGTACGTAGTAGAGGAATGTAGGTGAAAGAACCTGTTCTCCAGTTTTTCTTCAGCTAGGAATTCCACGAAAATATCAAAATACTCAACTGTGTAAACACATTGTCATGTAGAGCCTATAAAGGAGACTCCCTCGTGCCCATTAGCACATTACCGGTACATGTCACGATTCCCCTGTAGCTGAATTGTACCACATTTGATACGCATCAAGTCCTATACGGAAGAGGAATTCCCACCCAATCTCTCCCTCAAAAGTGTATTACCATCCCTAATAAATATCCCATGTATTAATAGGGAACTTTACTTTGTAGTCCCGGAGTCATTCCCTAATTCCAAGCTTCGGCTTGACATACTTCCACAGAAAAAAAAAGCACGAGGGGGGAGGGGGAAAAGTCGAACAATTTCAAATAAAAATTCCTAGATTGTTACTAAGAATTCCCTATGACCCAAGTACGTTCACATATGTACGTTTAGCTCAGTTCTCATACAGATAGTAGAAAAAAGCTACGATTCTAGAAACAACTCTCACGTATTGGCCAACCCCGACGCTGGTAGTACGTGTCAGTGAGGAAGAGTCCCCTTTCCAATTTATGATGGAGACTTTAAAATTCCAATCAAGACCAACTAACTGGATCAATAGATGAAAAACAGAGGGCCGAACACTCCTCTGGTATTGTTAACGACACATAGAAGAAGAAGAAGAAGGAAAAAAAACGTTGCGACATTTTTGAGTCATACCTGCATGGGCACGTTCACTTTATAATCCTATAGAATTGTCTATCACTCCGTCTTACTTTATTCCCTTTTCATACCAAGGCTGGGGGAAGTTACCACATTTTAAAGTCCTCTCTCAGTTTTTCTCACGCAGACTTTTTGAAGGATCAGCCTTTATTAATGTCATGTACATAGCGTAATTGATTTGAAGCTTGAAAGGACTTGAGAACAAAAAACCGTGACAAAAAATATTCCAATTACTTTACCACTTCCTATCCTTACTTACGCAAAATCATCCATTCAGGATGCAAATATATAGAGTGGCAACCAAGTTGTGGTTTATTATGCTTTGATACTATGAAGCAGGAATTAAGGTCAGGAAAATGCAAGTCAAAAAATTCTACTTGAAAGATCAAAAATCTCTTATGAAAAATCAATAGACTTTATTCCTCCAAGGAGGATAGGACTCTCAGCATGGAGTTCCTTGAGTCTCAAATCCATCTAAAAGCTACCACCACAACAGTGTCCCTCATAACCGGAGCTGACAGGGCGGATGGGATGATATTAAGATTTGCGATGTGCTTACACCTACTCTACTCATTTGGATTTACGAGAGAAAAAACAAAAAGCTAGCTTTTTTTCCAAACAATATCTCTGGTGAACGAGCCAAATGTGTCTTTCCTTTACGAGCCCAAGGTACGTATGTATATGTGAGTACATTGGTCGGGGTAAGCTTTAGGGCAATTTATCCAGGTAGCAAACAGGGCTCGTAGATCAACTTCTTTTCGAACATAACGACTAAAGGCCTCTGCATATTTCACACTTTTACCTAAACTCTTTTTTTACCTTATTTGCTCATTAATATGCTAATGCATATTTCCGTAGACCCCCCCCCTTCCCTGATATACCAATCATACTGGCATAGGATATACACATAGACATACTTGTGGGGGGGGGGGTGGAGAGAACATTTGGAGGATTATGTGAGGCGCGGGAAAAATCTGATATAAAGCTGGGATGGTAAAATTCAATCAAAAAATGCTGGAGGAAAGGCTGTTAAAAATATAGCCTCCTGAGCGAAGTGAGACTATCAAAGAAACAATACTAATTGAACCGAACGACTCGCCGATTGAAGTGACAGGAAGGAGAGCAGAGACGTATTTTCTAAATTAAAATTTAGCTTGCCTGGCTCCTGAAACGGTAGACAACTAGAGCTTCACTCTTTGACTCTTGTGTCTGAAAAAGAGTGAAAGACAGTCCTATGGTTTACTGCTCTGTATCTCCTGTACAGGAACCTCCGTGCATATTGGTTCAGGGGACATGGACATAGACCGCGGCCCAAGAGACACAAATAACAGAGTGACAGTATTAACCTTGGACATATACTGTATCTTTACATAGATGTAAGTAAGTTTACAGTAGTACAATAAGCACAACAATTGAACACCCCTAAGGATCTTTCAAAATATAATGAGAGCATGATACCCCCATAGGCTCCCAGAACATGCTAGGCGCTAATATAGGTAAATACAGCATAGATGATATGATAAAAATACTGAGGGAGTTTATGGGATATCATGCTCTCATAATATTTTGGAAGATTCTTCTTATTTTGTCTTAGGTTGTATATTTTGTTATTTGTGTGAAACAATTCCCTTTTTGTAAAATGCCTGGTCTAAAGGAGGACTCCTATCTCAGGAGGATGGTCAACATTCTATCTCCTACTGACATATATCCCACTATCCCTACCAAATATCATTTTTCTCTGCGGATTTTAGTCATAAAAACACTAATTATTTATTTTTAAAATTTATTCTGCACTAAGTTCCCGTTAAGTCCCAGGTCACTTCACGTGTACGTTGGATCAGCGTCAACTCCTACCCAGAATCCATTTTAATATTTTCACTGCTGTTGGCGGGCAAAATAATTTATAATATTTAAGGGGGTTACTTAAAATACAATAGTATAATTAATTTTAAGTAATTACTATTGTTAAGTTGAAGTTGTAAAGAGCATGAGTAGTTTTAGCATTGTAAGTGCAGGGGTGTGATAATTTTTTTTTGCACAAAATTTCGTACTTGGGGCGGATTTCCGTCGCTTCGTCTTGCGCGTTAAAGGAATTAGCAGTAATGAACATACTGTTCGATGGGTGATTTCATTAGCTACAATTCGCACCTACTCTCAAATTTCTCTGATTGAAATTAAGGATTTTGTCTATAATTAAGTATGGATGGCTCGAGGGGTGTGATCAATTGTTGTGCGTACTGTAGGTATACAGTACGGTGAGTAATAAGCTCTATTTTGACACTCAGAAGCAAATTAGTTCCTTATACTGTTTACAAAATTACATGTAATTATATAAATATACAGACGGGGGCAAAAGGAATTCGTTTGTCTTGACGGCACTCGGCCGCAAAAACAAACGGACTGTAGGGACGTTGTATCTTCCCACATGTAGGTACGGCCAGGTTTCGCTCAGTCAGTCCGTTGTATTTATTTGTGCAGAGGTAGAGTCATGAATGTGGATCAAGAAGAAACATCAACTCTTCCAAGTCTGAGCGACAAGACTTAGTTGTATTTAGACAAATGACAGAGAGGGGAAGGAAAAAGTGGAACTATGGGTTGTATGAAAACTCCAATATCTCTCTCGCTCATGAGTTCCAAACAAGTCTCCTATTCATCCCCAGCCTTCCAGTGTGTGTGTGTGTGTGTGTGTGCCAACGGAGTCTTTCATATTACATTCAATCAACAACTTGCGCCAGTGTTTCCCGTCACTTCCCACTCTCAGTAATTAATATGCAACTGGTGTGATCTACAGGATGATGATATATCTCAGTAATTAGATTTTCTAGGTTTTTGCTCATCCATAAACAAATTGAGTAAATGTCAACTTATTGCCCAAGTCAAGTCCCTGCCTCTCATCAGCTCCGTGTAGTTTTGTTTTCGGGGGAAATGACACACATGGAATTTTATTAAATCCCGGAATATAGAGTTGGGTGAGAGATGAGCCCAGTCGCTTCCGAGAATTATTGTATACCTTGATTTGCATATGAATCCACCCGGATCCAACCCACCTCTGAGGAGCTTTTGTCATAACTGAAGAGGAGTAGTGGAAGGTAACATGTACAGAGTAAGCCTTTGGAGTCAAAACAAATAAATTACTGACCTTCGGAAGAAATTCAATGGATATTCCTCTGCTACAAAGGACTCGGAGGAAAATGGAGAGTCAAAAACAACGGTCGTAGTCACATTTAATATCTTGGGACCTTTCTGCATCCGCTATAGTCTCCCCCAGAATTGTAATCAAATAGTGGTCTAATCAATTCTAACCCACAACTTTCTGCCTCTCTCTCTCTCTCTCTCTCTCTCTTTTCCTGAAATCCCTTTAATTGCTTTTCAGGATCTGGATTTTTGTAGAGGATTTTCCTCCATACCTCTATATATATCTAAATATATAATTATTATTACCCCCACTTTGTTTTGGTTTGTGGAGAAAATCCCCTTGAAAAAATCCCTAGCCCCAAATTTTTTAAGTTGCACATCAAAAGATTAAAAAGTAAAAGATTAATTATTATAGTTATTGCCGGAACAACTGGAACCTTCTATATAGTACCTGTATGTAATAATAATTATAGATATGTAAGAAACCTATGAGAATAATTATTACAGAGATATATGTATGCTCCCAAAAGTTTAGAAACTTTTCCCAACATCTATCCTTCCACTTCAAAGGAACTGCTCCCAAATTCGCTATAATATTACTTCCAATGATTAAAAGTAGCAAGTTTTTTTTGTTTGTAGGGCGGTAATGTGAATCCCATGGTTGAAAAATATTCTTTTTTTTTTTTAGAGAGAGAGGGTTAAAAAAGTCTACATGAAATTTTATAAAAAATGACGTGGGGCAAGACATAAATAAATAAGTAATTGGGGTAAGAGCAGCATATGTGCCTTCCCCAACTCCGCCACTCAACCTACACACTGACAAGCCATGTGACGTGGCGAGGAGAAAGTGGCATAACAAAACCCAAGTGAATAGTTGGACAGAAAGTGTTGTAATCCAAACCATGTAACATGACTGCTCAAAAACGCTACCTCCTCGAGCTCTCTGATATGTGCCTAATGTACACAGTAATAATTATAGTTGCACTTGTGTAGCCCCCCTCCTCCTCCTCTCGTCTGGTACAAAAAGAGTGTAAAAGTTCAAGTTTCCTTCCGACTAAATAAACTTTGAAGGAGAGTGAAGGAAAAGAATTACAAAAAAAAATACTTCTCAAGAGTAGCATTGAGTACTGCGGAAGAAAAATACCGAGACGGACTGGCCTGTCCACCCGCAAACAACACAATAGGTTCTGGGGGGGGGGGGTGGAACGAAACCAAACGGGTATGAGCAACTTCAAAAAAAAAGCTTACAATCCGAAGGACAGTGTCCCCCATTCCATTAAGAAGTAATCCTTGGGAACATAATTAATTGTACAGGTAGATAGAATAAGTTCCAAGGAGTTAAAGTTCCCTGTATTACTGTAACTCAAATTTTATTGAGAATCCATTCAAACCCCAAAAAATCCATGGATTCCTCCCAAAAATTCACCTCAATTGAAGGCGTTCACACCTCCTCTAAAGGACGGTAAACCAATTGCAATTGAAGGTACAATGGCTGTAAGTAAGAGGGGATTTAAAGGGAATTTTTTTTCAAGGCAAAACCATTATTGCCTATACAATTACATTGCAAATGCCCCAGGGCTTTACGTCCATCTCCGAGTGTGAAGCACAATTAGTGTGCAATTAAAAACACTATTCTCGTTCCAATAATCACTAGTGGCAAGTATTCCGCATTCAATCAATATTTTCAATAGCACTGCAGAAGTTAGTTTCTACAGAAAGCAAAGGAGTAGATTGCATCACATTTTTATATCTACTCAAGTTTTTCCCCGTTGAAAAATATACAGTTGGATAGGGATATAGGCACAAGACATGAGTATTTCAGATATTTATGGACTTGTATCTATCCATGTCTAATAAGTGCCTGCTGTAGTGTATATGTAGATACATAGTTATAATAGGTATTTTATCTCAAATAAATCTACGGCTTGCTCCTTTGAGGATGTATGAACTCAGAGTGACCAGATGCCCTTATTGGTAAGTCTTACACGATTCCAATGTTTGTCATCAAGTTCCAAGGTGATGGTCCTCAACTGTACCTTCTCACTTTCTGAGAAATTCCATCAAGTCACCTTAAACTCCATTTGATTCTCCAAGGACAGGAATTCATCCACACGACTTGACTTAAATCCTGTTGCACTTTTGTGTAACATTGAATTGACAAGAAGGGAATGACACAGAGCAGCGTATTATTCATTGGATATCCCAAAGTGTCTCTCGACTTAATCAGCTTTGAAAGCAATCATCGTCTATGTAGATCCGGTCAAATTGTGACCGTTTAAGGGATCCCAAATAATGAGTTCCTGTCGGACTCCACAGGCCCGTACGGTGGAACATATGGAAATGGAAAGTGACATTTTAAGTAGTGCTGTTCAGAAGGTGCGTAGGAAACCAAACTTGGAATTACTGGTGCCCACAAACCCAAAACCTGAGGTTCAAAGCATGTAAATGTTACGTTATGCATAATGTAGCACGACATGCTTCTGGATCCTCTGACATGTAAATATGACTTGGGAATTGCGATGGTAGGGGAACATGCTCGAACTTGCTAATTTTGTTTAGTAGCTACTCAGGAGTGTGTAGCATGAAATTTGCCTCGCTCTTGGTCCCTGATGCTTTATAGGTAAATATGTATCTATATCTATATTTTGGGGACAACACATCCTGGGGACGGGAACATGAGACGACTATTTTTTTCTTCGACTCTGCATACTCTGCACGCTGCTATGCATATAATTATTATGTATATAATTTGTATGTAATAAACATAGTTACTGAGAAAGGAAGAAACCCTTGGGTGAATATGGGATACAACAAGAGGTAAGTATTTCAATGGAGGGAATACTGAGGCCAAGATAACAGTGTCACCGTAGGGCCAAGTACGATATCGTGTAATAATCCCATGTATTTTGGGAACTATTCTAGTCCTCAGTATTCTAGTCTCTGCATGGGTTACTGTACCAGGTCGACCAGGCCAGGATTCCGTAGTAATCCAGTACAGTAATCCTGGAATAAAATGCTACAGACCCAAATTGCTGGGGGTTTGCACACACTTAAAAATAGCAGGGCTTAAGTAAGGAGTAAACGGTTCTCTAGAGTACTTTGAATGGAATGGAAATAGGCTACATTAGATTTACAACCCTCAACCTGGAACATGAGCATAACAATAAACGCAAGCAATAAGAAGTGGTTTCTACCTTGGAGGAGAAAATATGAAAGAGAGTGCATATAATATGCTCCTTGAAATAAGTACATGACCATGGCAAACTAAACTTACTCAAGTTGATGTTCTCTGGACTTGTGTGTCGGTATGAGAAGAAAAGTAGGTAAATAGCTGACTCGTTATATTTACTTACCCTGCTCCAGAGAATGGCCTACTTGAAGGAGAACAACGGGAACAATCCACAAAAGACGGAGTAAGCCGGACATACTGATTCCGTACGTTCAAGTATTTTGCTTATATTACTGCAAAGGATAATACGACCAGAGTCGACGAGATTCTTCTCCCGTTCTGCTCACCTCAAAACCAATAACTTTGAGGAATCGATGCTTTCAAAACAATGAGTTGACACAGAGCCAATCGAAGAGGGGACATTGCAACGAAAAAAACATGAGAGAAACAAGGATTGAGAATCCAATAAAATATTTCCTTGTCAATACTAGCACTTGAACATTTCCTCCCTTTTTTTTAATCCGCTTCAAATCCTCCTGTAATCTAAATATCCAAGTTGAGATTTCACAAAATTTGAGACATAAAAATAAAGTTACGATTGTTATCTTCTTTGAAAGTTCTGGGAAAGTGTGTGCTAATCTCGCGGAGGATTTTTTTCTCTCTTGTTGCGTAAATACAGCGGGAAATTCGCATCAGAGCTTTTTTCTATATGGAGTTTTGTTGATGAAAGAATTTAGGAAAGAATCAAATCCCTCGTCCAATTTCTTCCTCAGTAAATTATTCACTAGATGAGATTTTTTTTACTAGGATTTCATCCCACACCGTTGTCCGTTCACTCCCGTCCTTTCAACTATCTCTCGCTCACAGTCAACAATGTCACTCTGTACACACACTCCGTGTGTCTAAATCCTTATGTTAGGATAGACAATACAAGGGATTGGATTTCGTTAGGTCAGTGTTAGACACAGGCTGTACTGGGAATCACCACTTGTTGCAGACTCCACGGAGGGAATACTTGGGTAAACAAACTTGTCGGATGTTCCGTATAACAAATCCACGTAATCAACCCGACTTGCTACTCTCTCTCTCTCTCTCTCTCTCCAAGAGGAATACAAGGGAACTTAACTCTGCGTCATGATGGATGCGACTGGAATTGAATTAGAAAAAAAGGGGGAAAAATTTATGGGTGGAATTATTGGAAGACGTCGGGAGATGCGGTAAATTTCTTCCCAGACAAGTTCAATTTACTGGCAATCGCTTGGAAGTGAAATCCTCGGAATGAATTCTTTTGTCTTGAAGGAATGTAAATAAATCTGTCCATTAATTAATCCAGTCGAAATGTACTAGTATCGTTTAGATGGATGGAACACACAGTTTTCCCCAAATCAAACTCACTCGAGCAAATACATTGAGTCGTCTCTCTCCCCCTGAAAATCCCAACTTGTCTGTATCTGGGCACCGTTCAAGTAATGTACGAGCTACAGTCTCATCCACACTCCCTATATATCTCCTCACTGGTTGAAGTTAAGACCATAAAATTCACGGAGTTGTTTCCAGTAAAGGAGGACAAACAGGTAAGTTGTCCTTTGAATATTTGGCTTTACTATTGCTTTCAGAGCATGACCACAATGTCACCTCGGGAAGTTGTGGGTTAAGCAGGTTTTAAGTCCTCTTCACTCCGACTCCTACTCTGGAGCCAGTAAAGTAACTATTTAATTACAGTTAAACCACATCCGCACCACTTGAACTTTTGACAACTCTTGAAGCTCCTTGATGACAATTTTATAGCTCCGTGAACATGAATGGGATCTGAAATCCTTCCCCCAAACCAACTGATGTCGAGTCCACCGGGTCCACAGGAGTATTTCGACCAGGGGAGAAATGTCTAGATAATCAAAAATATAAATTTATGTGAGCGCCAAGGCGAGCGTGAATAAGTACTATAAATAATTCCCTCAGGTTTATATTTGAACAAGCAAGAGACAAATGCTCACTTGAAAGAAACTAGTAACAATGGTAAAAGGGGTGTCGGATTTCAGTACCAAGTGGAGGACGTGACACAAGAGTGTTGACTGAAGTGAAGACTTGTATTGATTGATGTAGGAGTTTTTGGAGGAGTGTTGGAAATGTTTTTGGAAGATACTTCACTGGAGAGATAACTGTTGGATGGGAATCCGGAGCTGGACACAAGCTGGAATAAAAGTTGGGCTGGAATTTTGATGATGTCTTGGGTGAGTGGGATTAATCGGCGTGTACACACACACACACACAGACACAATCCCCACACTACAGCTTGTTGCTCTTGCTGTGGGTAGAGAGGAAAAATGGTTATATAGGCGTGTGTTTGGAAAGGCAGAGCGTGGAGAAGAATATCTTGGTGTCCTGAAGGATGTTGAATGCCAACTGAGAGGAGAAGTGAGAGCGTGCGAGCTGTGAGGCATGAACAGGTGAGTTCAGTCACTCAGATTCACATGGGTTTTGCTTTTGCCATCATGGATGGGAGTCTGAGTGAAGCTGAAACACATAGCATTGACTGCAACGTGGGATTGGAACGCATAATAAAAACACAACTAGAGAGATACAAGAGAGTGCAGAGCGAGAGCGAGAGACGGAGAGCCTTTCGATTATTCGAATTTCAACCTGAAGACATAGTAAAGGAAAACCTAACTACCTTGGCTTGACTTGGCGTCCAATCTTTTCCCTTATACCTGAGAGCCTCCCTTCCCCTTTCCACACAAACTATCGAATGCAGACTGGGATGCCTTTGCAAGATGGAAATGTAAATGTTCGAATGAGGCCAATCCACTCGCCTTCGTATTTCTTCCATTCTCCGTCTCTCACAATACTCCACAATACAACTCGCTTTTTTTTACCTTCTCTTCAAATAATGCACTTCTTGGGCTTTTTCAGTTTTCCCCCGTCCTTCCTGACAGTTGCATACTCTCGAGCTAACGTCATCATCATCATTTGAGTATATCATCTTGTCTTCACCCTCCTTGTCACATCCCAGCTCGAAACACATGTCCTTTTCATGGAGACAACACTCTCCTCAGTATTTTCCCTGTCACTGACAATAAGGCTGGAAATCTGTTACATCAGTCCTCACCTCAATGCAAATTTCTTCCCAGTAGCTACAGAGACGTCTGCCTATATCTATAGATAGATATATGTAGATATATGGACGCTTTGTAAGTATTTACTCCCCATTTTCCGCACACCTAGGCATTTTCTTACATTTCCGACTTAACACAAAAGAACCTGGCCCCACTATAGTCAGCACCTTTTCTTAATCCTCCTCAGACACATAATTCCAGCTTTTCCTTTGAAGCCCTCCTTGGTAATGGGCTAATCACTCCATGGCTTCTATAAATAATAAATACTTACGTCCTTTAGCATCATACTGGAGTTACGTAATTCATGCAATTTATTTTCGAGATAGGCAGAGATACATACAAACAATCACTTCTTTATTGCAACTGACATCCCAGCCATGGTCGCTATAAACACATCATTTTCATGGCAATTTCACAGATTACTGTACTTTTGGGTATTCATGGTACACAGTATTTGAAGATGCTGAGCTGTCAACATCACCCCATGAGACTACTGGAGCTTATACACTGTACAACAAGAAAAGATTTTCTATTCATCTATACTGTCGCTCAAGCTTCTCTCTACCTGGAATTTTTGTTTATAGATTCCTAACAATAGTATGTATTTGATGTAAAAAAAAAGTTTTGTTACGTACGTCAAAACTTTATGTATATCCATAACATTGGCTTGGAATTCTAGCTCAATTCAAGTACAAAAAAAAGTGTTAAATCACAAATACTTAGTATCCCTGTCCCTGAACATTTTTGAAAGAGCAAAGGGCAACATTGTAATTCATGACAGTATTCCAGAAATATTTCTCACTCACTTTCAAATCTTGCATGCATTTCCTTAAACCGTGTTATTTTTTCCTACTGTTATTTATTTTAAGCTAATCAGTGAGGGAGGTAAGACTTGAATCAATTCTCAATTTTTATAGGAATTTTGACATTGCATTGATTTTCCATCCACATGCTCAAGGAAGAGCTCCAACTTTCCCAACCCTCTGATCCAGATTTGATTGTATATTGGGATGAATTATTGAGAGAATCCGTAAAAGACAATACGGCAAGTCATATCTTTTGGTTTTTATGAGCCACAGTATACGATAAGGATCTAGTGGTAGTGAGGTAGACAAAGGGGAGCAATTCTGAACCTAGAGAAAAAAATCGAGTTCAAAATCACTTCTATCCTCGTCTCGTCAATGCTACGCTATGCCTTGTCAAATTTCAAGATCGACGTCTTTCCCTGACAAACTTGCTGATTTTTGAATGACGAGTCTTGATAAATGTGAGTGGTAGAGCTCTGAGCTCTGAATTCATCAAGTTCTTATTAAAGGCCATTCCTGTATTTGCTCCCCGTGAGTACTCGAAATGAATGCTTGGCAAAAAGAATTGTGGACGGATTGAGAGATTGACCCGAGGCAGAGGGAAATGAATGAGGTTTACTATACTTACTGACGACTTTAGCAATAACTCCGAGCTGGTGACACTGCTCCTTCGGGGAGGAGCAGCCACACTCCCTCCCTCAACAACAGACTCCATTAATTCCTACTTATTTGCTCAGTAATGACCGCTTATACAGAGATTCCAATCGATGCTTCATTTCATTGTCCAACCAACATTAGACCTGGAGTTGCTACCAATACAAATCTTTTTGCTTTTACGTGTATTCCCTCACTGATCAGATCAATTCCATTGGACGTCTCTTTCCCCTCATCAATTCTCTGATGGACTTGATTGCTTCGTCGAGTCTACGGTCAGATCGGATGCTTTCATTCCTCCTGTCTTCTGCACTCTAAGGAGAGACAACGGGAGGATCTCCTCCTTCTCAACATTATATTTACCTCACATATGTAGATATAATTATATGAACACTGGATTAGCTTCAAGGTTAAGGAAACGATCCGACCTGGTCGTTTTAGCCATATCCCTCCATGCACTTTCTGCATAAATACAGGCGATACTTAAGTCAAAGTCCTGACATACTGTCAAAGACTTGTGTCTGACAAAACGGTCTCAGAAGTTACTCGAGTTGTTACTCTCGCCATGTATATGAGCCCCTCATAGGAGTATCTATATGGTCTTCACCATAGAGGGTTATAGTCTCCATAGGTCGCAATGTGCAATGATATTTCTACTCGTTCCCATGTTCCAAAATTAGTTTTCCTCGTAATAACAGGAGGGAATTCTTAGTCAAATTGGGTTCCTTTCAGGAGGGCTCTACAACTCAACTGCAACTGCTCTTATCACTTATTGCACTGTTTTTACTTTTGTAGTACAGTGGTCTCTCACTGCAGGGGCTCTCCTAAAAGGAGCCTGGACCTCTACAGAGGAAAGAATATTCGGACGGGCTCCTATTTGCTTCATGTCAATTTTACCCTTTAAAATAGCAAGGATTTGGAAGAGTGTTCTTTGAAGGAGTGCTATTATATTGAGGTAGTGTACTGTATGTAGATAAATAGATGAACTCAACAACGGTCACTTCCTATTTCGACAGAGCACGGGGAATATGGAGCTGGCCCAGAACTCTTGGGCTGTCGATTGAATCCAATTGATGGATACCCAGTTTTCTGGAAATGCATAAAAACTGAGTCATTGGAATATACTAACATAATTCATACGTGCATGAATACATGTGTAGTTTCATAGGAAGATAGCCATTTGGGAAGGATAATGGAATGAATCCCAAAGTCCCAAATCAATCACAAGGTTCAGTCTTTGTCCCCTCTTTCCCAGACATATCCTTCACAATATATCTTATCCTGGGGTTGTTATAGGACGGAGGAAAGAAATGCTTGAAAGTTCCTCCTGCATTTAGGATGTGTTCCTAATCCTATCTATATATAACTCTTTTTTTATCTGACAAACCATGATGCCAAGAAAGACAATTCTGTAATCAGGAATGCTGAAGTAATAGGAGGAAAATAGAGAGAAAAACCCTTCGAGGGACCCCTTCCATTTAAGCTCTACCGCAGACTGAGGGAGAATTTCCCGAGGTATATTGATTTCCCCAACTCGAGGCAATTGTGAATCCATTCTGAATTTCATGTATGAGTTTCCAAAAACCTTCATATTTATTTTGTTGGTATTTTGAGACAAAGGATGTGGGTAGTTACTTCCAAGAAGAATGGTTTTTTTTTTATTATTACCATTGAATAACTGAGGTAGTCATGTAGCTGTAGTGTGTTTAGTATGTGCATATGTTTTGACATTGAGATTGTTTTTATGGAGCATCCGTCTTTTATCCTATGAGTAGATATTTATATGTTAAATTGTAATTGAGCTGACCGAACACATTTGCCAATCAAGTATTTAAATCGCATCCCCATGATTTTCATTGCTGATTTGATCAATATAGGGTCATGACGTCAGTGGTTTTTTTTCTTGGTCCATTTCCCCTTGAAAATTGATCTGTCCAATGTTTCTTGCTATACAGAGGAATTTATAAAGTTGTTGCATGTGAAAGTGATGGAAGTTGATTAAGAAAATCCTGATCATCCACATGGGACTTTTAGCAGGGTGAGGACGACTGGTGTGAGCGGAATATGAAATCAGAACGTCAGTACTGTAATTGTAATGGGCTAATTCCTCGATCAACCTAATTATTATGCTGATCAAAGGCCCAATTTACGCTTCCGACTTGAGACTCTCCTCAGATACCTGATGCCTTGATCCCCTCAGAGATGATGTGTACTTTGGATATCTATATGTAGAGTCAGATACAGGGATGAGGAACTCTTCCGAGAGCACACAGGCAGGGGCAACATTAACTTCCAACTTGTGACTCCTCATCATGATCAAGGTCAGGAGAGTCAAGCATTGAAAAAAGTTTTTCGAGCGAGTCAACAGTATCATGTTTGGCTGAGTAAGTGAGTTATACGGCAATCATTGTCCGTCTCACCGTATTACATTGGTCTTGTGGAGGCCCCTTTCCTTTCTGCCTGTAGCAATCCCCCTCACCAGGACATTATGCATAAAATAATCTCATCAGGTCTAATTCCTAATTTTTACTCGATTCAAAATTCAAAGAATGTCATCATCCTTATTATTATATAAATTAAAAAATCTGTAAAAAAATAAATAAATATCAGGATTTTGTTGTCAAGTTATTCCAAGTCCAGTTAGCCTCGGCCTGTCATGTTTCCTTTCTTTGATACATTAAAATATGACTTGTGGTTGGAAACAAGGATATGACGAAACTTGTCATCGTCCATCATCCTCCTCATATATGAAGCAACATTGTGCTGAACTCACCTGAAAACCCGGCACAGACCATTATTATATATAAGTTATGAAATGAAAAGTTTACCCTTAATTTGGAGTAATTAAAATGTTACCATCAGGATATAAATATACATACTTGTAGTTTGTAAAAATAGGGCTCATTCTTACTTTACATTTTCTTTTTTCTTTTAAATGCATTTGGTACAATTATGTACGCTGAGGGGGGAAGGCTGGTCTCAACGGTAATGTCCTTACTGTACCTCTACGATTTCAGAATTTTAGGTTACTCTTTTCTCACTATTAGGAACAAAGGGGTATGTGGTGGCAGGGAAACATTTCAAATTACTAATTGTAAGTGCATCAGCTTCTCCTCATTACATCAACATATCATTTTTCCTCTCAACTTTTAAAACTGCCAAAATTTTTATGATGCTCCCTACTGCAGAATACGATGGACACTCACGTTTCCACCACACTACACCGTCACCATATGGCTACTAATTATATAGTACGTACACTCATTAGTCTCAAGTCCGAGAGAAGATATATATATATATATCTCCGTATGTATTATCTTTGTCTACTGGGACTTGAACCGTTGATTACCGGTTTCTTTTCCTAATCCCGGCTGTATCTAGCTTGCTATAGTCTAGTTATTGCCCAACATTACATGTATTTAATGTGTGAGTGTAGATGTGGTTAATTGTGCCTGTGTATATGCCAGGACATACAGACCGTATATATAGTGCCTTGGAATAATAACATCTATTTATTTTTTCCCCTCTTTGACTCTTATTCCTTATCACCGACAACTCTCTCGGATCATGTTCTAATTTTAACAAGCTTGCTCCTAATTAATCCTGTGCACCTCCAATGCTCTGCTAACTGCGTCCAATTAGAATTACCTCCTTAAACCATAGAACCGTGCGTAGTGCAGCATGTCATAGTCATGTAATACATATATGTAAAAAATTACTAGCCAGTATCGTAATAGCCTGCATATTAATTCCCTTGTTTAAGAATAGCAATAATAATAATAATTATTATTATTATTATTGTTGTTATTACTACTATCTATTTCTAACTCCACTCCTGAGATAGTCTTGCATGTTATCCCCACTTCACATTAGTACTGTTTACTCTGAAAAAAGGTTGGAAATGAGAAATTCTCTCAAGTTGTATAAGAGTTCAATGAGTGAGAGAGACAGAGAGAGAGAGAGAGAGAGCACACGGTTGATTTCCATTACTTCATTTGGGATATTACGCCTCCCGTCAGATAGATATATCATTACGAGTCGTTTAGCCTTTTAATTCGATTAACTATACTGACAATGGATTAATCAGTTTAATAGCCAGTCAAGGAATTTATGAACCGTTTATTTTTGCATTTTGGATTTGGCCAAACACGTGAGCATTGTACCTGTACTAATTACTACAGTAGTCTATACACGGGTTCAAGTCCCATTATAATAATAATAATAATAACAGCACTGAACTCTGAAACTGTATCTTTAAACAAGTAAATACTCTGGGAGATAAACGGACAAGTAGATGTGTACTTGCTGATACAGTAATTATAACTATCTATAGGTCAATAGTAATACCTATCTGTGGATGTAATATGGAATGTAATATAGAACATGGAGTGCCGTCATTTCATGGAGTTTTCGTAACTGTTCGTAGCTATTACATCCCACCACAAACCATGAGTTTTCCTCGTCAATTTGAAACCCTTCAATTTTCTGTATGACTCGACATATACATTCTGGACTTCAACCATGACTATCTAAGGTTAAAAAATATATAAAGTCTAACCATAACTAATATACCGTTTTGGGTGATTGCTACATTTTTTTTATGTTTACGAGAAATTTTTATGCAATACTAACTCCCTTTTTTGGCTACTATTTAGGAACAGAAGGAAATTTGTTGGCAGGGCAGGGGGAATAAAATGGATGTACTTTGGAAAAATAGAAGGAACGTTCCTTTTAGAGGTCAATTATTACTCCCTATGATCACAAGTTACGTTCTCTGTGATGATAATCCGATAATGTCTACCTAATCAACCTTCACTCAGAAAATTGCTCTTTGTCAGCTTTCCACGGTTTCCATCCCTCCTCCATCTTATCTCCTTTCTTTCCCAATGACTCGATAATCGGTCGATTGGAGCTAACGATATTCTTACGACTTGTTGAAAGGAGAGGGAAACTTTTCCCACTTTGTCAAACCAATCCCATGCATGATCATCCTACAGAATATCATCCGTAGGCTATACATATACAGATACATAGATACTGTAGGGTCTTTATCTGTTGTCAGTGACATGTTCCCTTCAGAATCTATCTCGAGATACTTCGCCAATCATCAATAATCACGTAAAATAAAACTGGATTTTACTGTAAGACTGTTGTGGAAAGGTCTGCTCAGCCCCCTCCCCTCCCCCCTCATCTGATCAAAGTTTGACTTCTCAAGGTAACCTTATTCCTAGCACAATAGGAACTACATTTGACAGTGGAAATTAGGCGGATTCTTTGGGCAGTCGTGAATTATTTGATGAAGACAAAAGCTGGGAACTTTAACTTGCTCGTACTTACTTCGCCCCTATGACTTATACCATACATAAGTCTTGTGAGTGTTACAGGAGCAGGAACGGGATTGATTTGATCTCAAGGTAAGTGGGGAGAGGGCTGACTATGGAGGAAGGAGGAAATGCTAATACTTAGCAGTAGTCGTATTATAAGAAGAAGGGCGGCTAATTCGGGTGTGGTTCATTTTATGTACCTACTTAGTATGTACGCACATACTATTATATCCAATCAACTAATCTACATATGTACATCCAATTACACACGTCTCTACGGAATTCTGAGCAAATTCCTATCTGTTCTGCAATAAAGCCTCCCTTTCTACACAGAGCTTAACTTTCGGTGGATTATTTTTTTATTTTCTTGTATTTAGCTCTACTACACGTATATGTATATGTATCTACATAAGTATGTATCTATCTATACGACTTGAATTAATGATTAAATATCTGGTGGGTTTCTTCCCTTTGAAAAAAGTGTGAGTTGAGTTTTGAGGTATATCATGTATGTAATTAAATCCGTGAGTACTTTGTAAGACAAGATGAGGCTGAACGGAGTATCTTTTTGAGCAGTGCTAAATGATACGGTTATAATTTTTAAAAAGCTTTATGCAAGTTGAAACTCTCGTTTTCTATCCGGCATCCTTCCCCATTGTCTCGTGCGATTGAGCGTCTATAGTTACGTTTTTCTAGTTGACGTTGAGGGAGTGATGTGGCTGGTGTAAATAAATCAGAGCGAAAGTCAGTAGTTATTTTTATTGAGCCACATTGTTACCGTTAATGTACCGTGGGTTGGATGCAGTCATGGCTGGGATGTATGGGAACGTTGAGGCATATAGACTGTATACTCTATAGGCTATAGGTTCACATGTATCTACTTATCTATCTATACATACGTTGGGATCCCATTAGTAGGAGCGTACCTGTGTACTTCGAGGAATAGTGCAATCACAATCAGACTCCCTCATAAATATGCAAAAGTTGTATACATACCATGTACTTATGGACTTGCTGGTTCGGTTACACTTCTAATGCTCTGCCATTCAAAGTGAGCGTAGAGCTTAATGGTGAAGTAAGGGGCAAAATGGTTGAAAAAAAAAAGTAAAATGAAGAAACGCTTAAGCGTGGTTTCTTATGGTGATCACGAAGCTATAAACTTTTGGTTTGGCTTGTAGTTGAAAGTCAAGTTGGAAATGTGTGAACAAACCAAGACGTGGAACATATGTATGTATGCCAGTGGAGACGGTGCATTTATGAAGAACAACAATGTGTGTGGAATGCAAGTTGAAGCGACAGAATTTTTCATGTGGCCTTGATGAGGGTGGAGTCCTGCTCCTTCCCAATTGTTGTCAATCCGCAGTGTGGACGGCCTTCAGGAATTTCTTCAAGGACCTCTTCCTCGTCTATAGCAGCCGCTCTAATGCATGCTCTTATTATTGCAAAGTAATATCACTTATCATCATCGCCCATTTCTGCGAGATCAGGCTCTGTCGAGTCACATTACTCCTCACTCTATATGTATATCTATGGAGAGACGGAGTCCATGTAAATATTCTATGAGCAATCCATAACCCACTATGTATCTACTGTATAGGTAATACTGATACCGTTCTCCCTGTCATCTCTCCTCCAAAGCTCACCCACTACAGCAGCACCCAAACACTTGGACACTACACCAATTTATTATAATTTCATGGGCCCATCTCGTAGACCATACCACTTGGGCACTTGCTCCCAATGTAAATGTCAGTGGAAGTGTCCAATTCTAATTATGTATATCTGCTCAGGAGATGGGCCAGGCCCGAGAAGAAAAAAAAATTCTAGGGATGGAGCAAGCAAATGAAAGGACAAGTCCGGTAATTTCATTCTATGAAAAGTGCATAATGCTAACAATAAGTCCATAAATGACCTGTATGTACAATACGAAGGGATAATTTCACTTATTAGCACGGAATTGAGCGTAGCATAGTATTATTATAGGAGTGAGGAGTGAGTGCATGTTGCCTGAGAAAGGATTTTGTAGGATTTTTTCAATCACTCCCTTGCATTCTTCCATACTCTTGCCATTGCCCTCAAGTCAATTTTTTTCCCCCTGTCGTGCAGTCTTGAGTATATACATATCTCCACATGTGTAATGAGCCCCTGAATTTACTTACAACCACATACTACTCCCTCCAACTAAACGAAGTGGTTCGTGTACCATTAGTCATTACATATACCTATAGATATACATACAGGAGTACTCCTCCTTGCGACGGAGGACCCTGTATTGTATGAGAGAAACGTGTCCGCTAATGCCCATGCCGTAAGTCACGTATCCCACTTACTTACCAAGCAGTACATGAAGAAAAGATTTAGCCATGCTTTAGATAAAGGACAATGGCAAGAGATTTTCAAAGAACCAGAACAGACGAAATTTATGCAAGTAAGATACTACTGTGGGGCCCGGCTTACAATTGTACATACGTATGTAACTATATCCACCTATGTAGATACATAACCGTAGGAACTATTTAACAATCCCAAGCCCGATGGAAGTGCTACATATAGGACCCAAACCAAGACAATTGGTGAGAATTTGCATTGACAAAATAACGTGGAATGTTCGAGTCTGTGCAAGTACTTTTCAGACATCTAAATTAAATCTTGTTAATTAGCATATTTTTGCATTTGTCATGCATTTCATGCAACTCAACCTCATGCCAGTTCCCATATGCACGTCCACTTCCTTTGTTAAATAACAATTAAGATACGATCTTTACCTCCGATGCTCTCCATCCCATAAATACAACTGCAGGATAATTACCGTCCGTACACAAACACACAACACACCGAGACACACACACACACACACATCCATGCATGCATGCAAGTCTGTAGATAGATGCATTGCAGGGGACTCTCGAATGGGCCAGGTCTTTGTCGTAAATTATTTCAGTGTCATTAAATTGTCAATACAAGAAGGGGCTAAAGTGCATGCATATGTATGCCATGGGACTCACATAGTTGTGGTACGTCCAGTCCCCAGATTGGCTAAAATAGTTTGTTTTTAAATATTTTGTTTGTATAGGTAGACTTAACCCTCCGTGCTATCGTTCTCTGATTTATTAAATGTGTATCTATCTTAAATGATCTTGGACTTATGCCACACTTGAGTGTGTAGACTTGCACTCAGATGGCACGCCAGATATAATATGGAGAAATGGAAGGGGGAAAAAAACTAAAACATGCTACCTCAATGGAACAAAAGATTTTACGGAATAACATGAAAGGATATAAAATCAATGCTATAATAATTACTTTACTTTCTCTACTCTTCCATTCTCCTCTGTTCTGAATTTGTCAAATTACCATTTACTTTGTCTCCTCCGGCAATGAGTTCCCTATAACTCTGTAGTTTACATGCTATGGCGCAAGTGATAACCTAACTTGAAGCAAATGAAGTGCATCTTACTGTACTTTCAAGTAGATATTTTTCCTACTTACAACTATTAGTCAAACTACCTTGGAGTGTGTACAGTGAGTCCCAACTGGAGTGCAACAAAGGTTAGTCCAAGTTAGAGAGCAGATCATCAAAGGGGAATAATTGCATTGCTCTGTTGGTTCAAGTATATAATATACATAGAGAGTTTCGTCAACTCATACTACATGGTCACAAATCGATTGAGATTCATGTGCATGTGAAAAATCAATAGGATCTCCCAAGTACCAAGGAGTAACTAAGGAAAGAGATTCCAGTTATTCACATTTTTGAGAGAGAGAGAGAGAAAGAGAGTCACTCAGGAAATGAAATGTGAGGTTTCTGTAGTATTGTCTTGAGTTACATTTGAATTTTGACTTCATTTACGGATCACGTTGTCCCCCATCAATCCGCCTCTCTTATTTATAGCCCACATTCTCTTGTCAATAATTACTATCATTGTTTTATCTTCCCTGGTGCACTCACATGTGACTGGAGCTCCCATCTTCTCATGACTATCCCACGCAAAATTCTCATGTGGGCATGAAAAGTCATACACTTTTTTCAAAAAGAATAAAAGTAGATAGTCAAAATATCCAAAGATTCCCTTCTTCAATTCATTATTGTATTCATGTCATTCAAAGATATATTTCTTGCTCCTTTTTGTGTCTCTCCTCCTGACGTAATGGCTATGCGTATGTGTGTGCTAATAAATTAAAGCACTGTGATTTTTTTTCCTTCCCCCGAAACTCATGAACGTATTTTTGTGAGTCAGTGATTCGAGTGAATCATTTCACATACTTCGGGTTCCAATTCCGGATTTCCAGAATAGCTTCGTCCTAGCTAATCTTCGTGAGAAGAGCATCCTTCCCAGTCATTAGGTAGTTCTAGGAGCGTGCCAGCGTACAATATTAAAGGAATTCCGTGAAGGATCGGAGCGGAGGAAGGCTCGTGAAAGAAATAAAACTTTGAGAGGAGGAAAGACGTGCGGAAGTATATACAGTCCTCTTATATCTATAGAAATCCTATAAATATGAGAACCCTCAAAGAGGCTGTTCCAATGTTAACAGCCCAGGTATCGGGTATGTGATTTCAGATACAACCAGGATATGGAATTCGTTTGGAAGCACACCGTCGTTATTAGCTCAGTCAATGTAAGGTACGGTACTCTTCCGAATCTTAAGCAGAACAAATTTCTATACTTTGGAGCTCACAATCAGTCAGTTTCTCGGTCTCATTCCCAGTATCATCTTTTATGGACGGTGTTTTGGGGCAATATACTGTAGGTACATTACTTGGTCACATGTGTCATATTTTATAGAGATGGGGGGGGGGGGGGAAGGTAAGGTATAAATGTCTGCGAGGTCCATATATCTAATTATAGATCCTAACAAATTTTAATAACCATAGGAGTGATTTCCTGTATTATTTAGTATACTACATGCGAGACATAGGGATGGGAGAAAATACACAGGACGTAGAAACTTGAATAACATTTCTGCAGAATTGGGGGAAGGAGTTGGATTTGCCTTCTCTCCTACATTATTCTCGCTACATGAAATACGTAGGCACGGTTACACCTCCATGCTACAACTGAGATTTGAGAGCAGTGTTAATTACGGGCACGTAGTTTTATTTTTTATTGTTGGTAGGAAACTTGTAATATAAGTGAATATACTGTACTGACAGCAAGAAAGAGAGAGAGAGAGAGAGAGAGAGAGAGAGAGACTCAGGAAATAAAAACCTTATTTGCGACTTGAGATATAATTAGCCTTAGCCCAGTGGAGAGAGTGGATTATAGAACATTATCAAACTTGTTAAGATACTCTCTACTCTAAAAGAGCACAGACTTAGCCAATTATTAGTGCCCTAAGCTCTTATAAGTCCCTTTGAAGACTGAAAGCTTAAGATTCGTTCCGGTGCCTCAACTTTTTTCTAGCTCAAGTTCTTGTATCTATATGTGCTTTATATATCAAATCTGAGTCACAGATTGTACATACTACACAGTGAGGCAAAACGTTTGTCCTCCCCATCAGGCCGTATATAAGTAGATACATACGTACAGTAACGGCCAATGTCCAAACATATTTGATCCCTTTATTTTCTAGAATTGTTTGCACCAAAAATGTGATATAAGGGATTTCTTAAAGAGTTGATCTGAGAATTAAAATATTTTTGTTTCGATCCTGTGCTATAGCCCTTTAACTCCACAGATTTAAAATTTTCTTCAGAATGGAGGAATCGGATTTTTTAAAAATATTTCCCATTGTATGGACTGATAGGGAAAAAGGTTTTGCGGCACCCTCTAGAGCAAACTCATGTGATAACAACTTTATTTACAATAGCTTTCTATTCTACAATGTTCGTGCATAATTTTTTTTAATTCCGCCGCCTCTGTACTCATGCACTATCTACTCATTCCTTTAAATGTTGATCATTAATTTTTGAGCACACAGCGGCAAACGTACTGTCACTTGGTCGGAGATTATACCCTGACACTGTCAGCAGGAATTCTTGCATTAAAAAAAATCCGTTTGATTGGAACGCACATTCCATTCCTTTGCAGACAATTTCATCTTAAAGCTGAGGAATTTGGATTTATCTTCTCCCTGTCAAGCCTCAAGTTCCCGCTAGGGCTGGGAATTAATTGCATAAAAAAGGACACTCTGGGACAGTGGACATGGACTTTGCATATTTGCACTAAAAGCCCAATAAAAAAATGTTAATGTCTTATTGAAGTTGTATAGGGGTAAGTGTGAGCAAGGGCAGACTGAACTGACAATTAGGTACTGTAATTTTTTTCACTTATGAAATAAAAAGAAAAACCTGCATTTTAAAAAATGCACAATAATAATTATTATTGTTCTTATCAACTCGACGACGTCGCCGACCATCAGTCACCATTCACGACAAGCGTGTGTTTTTCTTGCTTTAACTCAAACTTGCGTCATTTTGTCTGGGCCTCACAAGCTTGTATAATACTCCGCTTTGGATCTCTGTATTCTAATCTGATCTTCTTATGTCCATAGATATAATATAGCTACAGTGAGTGTAGACATATGCTCATGAGCACATTTGTGTAGGAAGGCACATATGCGTTCTTACGTGTATGCCTATATTTTTGTACACACGCATAATGCATTGGACCAAGTCATAAAAGACATTGTACTGTTTCTAATAAAATCCTACCGCTGGTGTTAAAATTGCCTCATACTCCCTTTACCTTTACTAGACACTAGACACATCATATTGGAGGTATCCCTTTGAGTGTGTTATGTGTAGCTACCTAACATACATACATACGATTATCTTAATCTTGAAATGTTCCTCGCTCGCCTTTTCAAGAGTTGGGACTCTTGCGTCGCTTTTCGCACCACTCCTTCTGATTTTGTCACAGTTTGGTCATACCATCTAAAATGTGTGCAGAGACTATAGACGGAGACAGGCTGGTGCATGACTATTACTTCTACGCTGCCGAAATCTCCCTTTAATCCAATCCTCGCATTTGATTTAATGAATCTTGAATTTAGTAAATTAAGACAATCTAAAAGGTAGAGTTTCTCCTACAATTTGGCTCTCAGAATTAAATTATTAAATCACAATCAAGGAATTATTACATTATGATAACAACTTGTAATCCTGTGCTATATTTGAAGCCTCACCTCACCATCAGCGTACATACTTAATTACATAAATACACATTTCCATGTCTCCCATTCATTTTTTAGCCCCATTGTCAGCACATTTATACGCTTATCATAAATTAGCTTTTACGTCAAAATTCAAAAGATAATCTTTTTGAAGTCACTTCAATTGACTATAATAATTCCTAGACCGAGTTCTCTCATCTCCAAGTGCTTCCATAGTTACTTCTGTTATCGGATAGTCAGTGGAATGCGAGTATGGGGTCTTGCGCTCGGAGTTGGACTTTTTACAAAAATTAATTGTACATACTTTTGGCTTTTGTAAGTAGGAACGATTGTGATGATCCATTTCCATCCCATTTTTACTCCTTTTAACCTTTTAATCCCTGAGTTCCTTTACGCGTTAAAATATCAAGTCATAATTTCACCTAATCTCGCATGACAATGAGTGAGTAAAGCTTGTACACGTCCGTACATACATACTGACAATTAGTTCGAACGTGGATTCACATATAAGTAATTACCTGATATTTGGTTCTAATTGACAGTAGCCATTTTTGATGTACTATTTGTCATTGCCTTCAAGCACTTACTAGGGTATAATATTCTAACGTTTCTAACAAAATAATTTTAATATAAGGTAGTACATATCTTATGCACGATTAATAAATGAACCAATTTTCAAAGGTTAATATTGACACTGTACAAAATGGGTCTTTATTATTTTACAACTACCCTTATTCAGAGCCACGAGTAAAACTTTAATCGGGTGAGGAAGCTACTAATGATTGCATCAGAAATGAAGAGTTTTCTCAGGACGAAGTCCCTGCACCCTGGTAGGAAGCTTCAATGAAGATACCAAAAAGGAATTTACGAAAACATTTCCGATCTTCTGATCTGTCTGAACCACATGAGTGTGTCATCTTGAAACAGAGCAAATCCTGAAAAGGAAAAATCCACAACGTGACCTTACACTTTCATGTGACAATAACTAACGCCTAGGACTTGATTCCAAGCCATGGTTGTGATGTCATCAAGGCCATCAGAATTTGCAGAATCACCCAAATTACTGTTGGGAAAAGTTATAAGCAAACTTACCCCTTCTCGACAGAAGATTGAAGCAGACTTCAGTCATGACAAGACACTAATGTTCTAAGCTCACACAGGCATAACAATAACTACTAGTCAAGATTGAAGATGTCCCATCAACAGTACCTACGCACACCAGTTTATAATAATTTTAAGAACCACAAAGCCATGAACAGTACGAGCAATGGCCAAAATAGAAACCGCAGCTACATCTTATTCTGAGGAATAGGGGAAAACTTTTGATAAAAATGACTGTCTGACGGACTGTTTCCTACAAGGGGGTAATATTTTGATCAGCATTCCACTGATGGCATGTTGTCGAGGTCTTTAAGCGGAAAATGACATAAATTGCTGTAGAAAGTAAGCACAATGAAGGAAAACGAAGACCCAGTTACGCTATGAGAGATTACGATACGTCACAAAATATTATTTCTGCCAGAGACTTTTCTTTAAAATGTGCTGACATTTATGTAATCACACTGAGTACCAATTTATGGATGCACCAACATTTTCGTTGACTTTGGTCCGTTAAGTAAATTTTAGAAAATCTTCAACAAAAGTTCCTATGGAGCAAGCACGTTTGGACTCGCGTGCCGCAAAATTCTCGCGGACAACTATCCCTACGGAAAATTATATTGGAAACAATATAATCCGTGTTTAGTAGTACATAATCCCCCAAAGAAGAAATTAAATCTGCAAAAGCAAATCTGTTTTGAGCGGTCTTATAAACAATAATTATTCGTAAAAATAATAATAATAATAAAATTATTATTATTATTATTAGTGGAAGTAGTATGGTTTTATTGATTTGGGTCTTAGCCCCTTCAATAGATAAAATTATTATTATTAAATAATTATTATTACAGGCCAAGGAATAAAAACGTGTAGGGCTGAGATTAGTGAACCACCAAACTGATTTGCTCTGTAGATGAATTATGACTGAATTTGAACTAATTTTGAATTGCTGGGGATACAGGAATTATTTTTGAAGACTGTGATGCTTTGAATTCACTAAACTATTTTTTTGAGAATAATAATTTAAATGTAATCTGGTGCAACGATGTTAACGTCATGATAAAAGAATAAATGAATGATGCAAATTTTTCATTGTATTGCAAACAACTCACTTCACACGTTATAATTTACATCGAGAGTGACTCTCGCTGTAATTGACCCTCATAAGAGCATCTTCTCAACATGGTATGGGATTGCATTATGGTACGGTAGTAAGAAGTAACCGTAGGGGCACAAATGTTTTGGCCTATTCCCGTTTAGTACAATGTAATTTTTTCTCTTCTCAGAAGCCTCCCATAACCATTATAACAGTCAAATTCTATTGCTTTCATGTAAGAGTAGAGACTAGAGACTCTTACAGAGAGATTGTGATTGCCCTCTATTCTGCTAACCAGTGTTGCAAATGATTTGAGGTTGAGTGTACGCAGCAGTCTGGCGGAAACTGAAAATATTATTATTACTCAAATTGTGAGCTCAACTTGGTTTCGACTTGGAACTTGGCATACAACAAAGGAACTAACTACTGGTGCAATTATTGCATTAAATGCAGCGGTAGCTGTACATCACATGCATTACAGTGGGCTCTCCTTACAAGAGCAACCCAGCAGCACCCAAACCCTCAAGGAATGAATAAAATTTGACTTGATCAATGGCATGCTCTAATACAGAGAAAAATTTAGATTGAGTAGAAAGGGAATAGGGTACGGGTTGACGTTGACATATTTTTGTATAAAATATTATCACCAAGAAGTTTCTTCTAGTTGACCAAATATTGACTGAAGACGGAAAACAAAACCATAGTATCCAAAGGGAATCAAAATCACGGAAGTTACTATGAGTGAAATAGGACATGATGATGCAAGCATCACCAACGACCCTAGTGATGCTGTTGCTGGGATCCCTGGAATGGTAAAAAAATCATTAAAAATAACCGGCACATTTCTCATTTTCAATAAAATACATTCAGATTTCATATTTGGCAGTCTGTTGA
The DNA here is from genome assembly GCA_947179485.1 of Allacma fusca. Lineage (NCBI taxonomy): Eukaryota > Metazoa > Arthropoda > Collembola > Symphypleona > Sminthuridae > Allacma > Allacma fusca. The sequence goes on along the minus strand of OX359249.1, from coordinate 1,745,734 downwards.
CACTGAGCCAGCACGACCTGAGCCGGAAACTGGGAAACGTAGACTAACTGGTGACTTTTCTTACTCCTGGAGCAACCTGAGTGCGGAGGTGCCGGTGAAAAATCGGCGTTGGAAATGTTGGAAAGAGCGGCCAGAACTGGCGGCTGTAAAGCACATTCCAATTATACGGAGCTGTGAGCTATACCCTCGTAAAAATAAATTCTAGTGGCTCATAAAACAAATATAAAGAAATTATTAATCAATAGTGTCCGGAGTTTGCAAGTCGGGGGAACTGTGGGCTCTAATGGGTGGCAGTGGTGCAGGTAAAAAGATCCTTCACTATTTCTTTATTGTAAATAAATAATTACATAGAAATATATTCTCACTCACAAAAGACACCCACTTGTTATATGAACAACTTCCAGATCGCCGGCTAATCTGTAATAACTACAACTGGCAGAGTTCCTTAATTCAAGCCCCTACCAAATTCCAACCTTTCTTTTTGAAATAAAATTGAAGGGAAATTTCTAACAATTTAATACTTATAAGCAAGCAGTAATTTAAAAGTTATAAAAATACAATTAGGGAATATTATGACGTCAAACATTTTTTTCAAACGTAATGCGCTTCCTCCCTCCAACCTGTTAAAAGGCATTACAAGTAGTATACATTTTAAATGCCGCCGATGAGTTTTTTTTTTATTCAGAGCAATTTTCTAGATTTTCCCAACCCACGATTCTTATCTTAAAAGCCACCACTGTAATGATCCCAGGATGTATAAATAGCTCAGTGTTGTAACGTTTTTGCTGGCAGGTGAATTTTCTGAGTCATATCATCTCCAAAAGGGGGCAACTACGATAAGTGGCCCAAAAAGTCAACTTTCCGAACTATGATAAGTGGCCCAACTCACAATGAACAAAGCTAAGGGTCGGAGGAAAGGATGGCCTTCGATGGAAGGGTGAGGATTCAGGGGAAGGAAAGTCAACTTTCCGAACTACGATAAGTGACCCCGAACTACGATATGTAGCCCAGCATCATAATTGACCCCATTTGGAGTTGTCGCGTTTGAAACCTAACCCGTCGTTCAGCTTAGGTTAGTTTAGAGCTGGAAATTGAGCCATTGTGACTATGAAGGCCTCTTCGAGGCCATCAATGTCACAGCACCAATTTCCAGCCTAAACTAACCTAACCCTCACTGTCCCTCACTGTCCTCAACAACCATCAACAGAATCCACACATGGTTGGACAAGATGCAAGTGAATGTGCAAAATCAAGAAAGAATGAGTCCATTGTGTGTGTCGAGTTGAGTTTTATTGAGTCGCCAACGCGGGTCATATTGTTTAATTCGGGGTCACATATCGTAGTTCGGGGCAATTTCTCATCGTACAACCGCCAAAACTGTAAAACCTATGGTTTGTTTTAAAATTTAGACGTGGCTCAAGTTGGTGCTTTTTCGAATTAAGGGACTCTGCAAGTCGTCCTTGCTGACGTTTAGATGCTAAATATCATTTAGAATCGTAAGCTTTCAATTTTCCTCCTTTTAATTTTGTAGAGTATTGTTGGATAAATTAATTTTGAAGTTATACCAGATGGAGCTGATTTGAGAATCCAGTTTTGAAATAGTTTAAGTGAGGTCGTGTGTTAAGGGGTGTGGATTGTATTTCATATGGGTATCGTCCATAACTAAGTTGGGGTATAATTTGACGAAACTTGGTAATGTGCAGGAAAGACAACGCTGCTGAACACCCTCAATTTCCGGAATCAACGCCAGGTGAAAGTGTCAGGGGACCGATGTATCAATGGCGTCCCAATTGGACCAGAGGTTATGTCCGCTGTGTCGGGATATCTGCAGCAAGATGACTTACTACCGAATGCCCTCAGTTGTCGGGAACATTTAATGTTTTCTGCCACTCTTCGGCTTCCTCGGGGCATGTCTATGAAGCAGAGGGCACAAAGAGTGGACGAAGCTTTGCGTGATGTTCGTAGTTTTTCTAACTCTACAGTAAAATCTCGTTATTCGGAAGGGACAATTTGCCCTAAAAAACCTTCCTTACCAAACAGTGTCTTAAGCTCTGCGTGGGGTGGAGTAAATGCATCCCATTAATCCCTTATAACAGGGAGTGCCTTCAGATCCTTATAACGAGATTTTATTACCTAGTGATTTAAATATTGTTATTCACAGATCCTATTTATAATCACATGTCAAATGAACCAGAGGCAGTAGTTAAATTCCGGTATGGATACTGAAGATTATGAAATCCTTTAGGTGGGACTCTGGCACGTGAAAGATGTCTACATCGGAGGGATCCTTTCCAAAGGAATTTCTGGTGGAGAGAAGAAACGACTTACGTTTGCATCGGAAGTATGAAACTATTAGTTTAGGACTCATTCTCGTCAGTATTTAAAAGTAGAAAATGTTAGGGCGAAGGTCAAAACACTGGGACAGATTGTCCTGGACACTTTGTCCCTCGATATTGACCTTTGAATTATCTGGGAAATTGTCTCAACAAGTCCAGATAATTGTCTAATCTTAGACTTCCTTGGAAATTGGTGGAAATTTCCATGAAAAACTAAGAAAAGTTGGTCTTAAACTGGACTTTTGCCAAACTGGCGTCTTGATTAGAAGGCGTGTCAACATTAAAAATTTAGCTGTATCTTTTCTAAACCCACTGTGTGATTTCAGTCTCGACTTGAGACAGTCTGCACGGAATGAATGTATTCATTGTATGTAATGCTTTGAGAGTTTAAAACAATAACTCATGTAATTTGTTTCGTGCAACTCAGTTTTAAAAAATCAAGATAAAAATGAACTAAATTCAAGCTCAGGTACGAAATAAATTTTATACTTGAAGTTAAACGAATGAATTGTACGTTGAACTTGAAAAGGCAGTGATGGCAGTACCATGGGTTAAGAGGGACGTGTGTTTAGTCCACCCCATGATATGATGCTTGAGCACATGTCTTAAAAAACAGCTTATAAGGAATAGTATCTACAAAATTTGTAAACTTAAATCCATTGGGAACGAAATGTAACTGTAGTCTATTTTGCATTCAATGAAACTGAATGTTACAGAGTACTCGCGCTACAAAGGACAAGAGAATTTATTCTATCCCCGTCTAACAATGCGGATTTTTCTCTTAATATAGAGATCACGCAGTTGTATGATTGAAATTGATAATTTATGTAATTACTGTTAGGGATGCTCTTGTAGGGAGATTAAAGTAGATTTTTATCCTACTGAGCAGAATGACTCTGCTTTCCTCCGATATTATTCGTAAAAAGAAATGAGATTCGGGTTCACATGAAGGAATTTACATCCTCACAGACAGAATTACTTAAAGGGTGAAACCTTGATCCTTAGTCTAGTATAATGTTATAAATCGTTCATTGTGAGTCAATTGAATAGATATTGACCGACCCTAGCATTCTGTTCTGCGATGAGCCCACGTCCGGTCTAGACAGTTTTATGGCTAAAATGTTGGTGGACATATTGAAGAAGATGGCGGGCCGTGGGAAACTGGTCATTTGCACCATTCACCAGCCTTCAACTGAGGTGTTCAAATCTTTCGACCATCTCTACTTCCTTACTGAAGGTCGTCTGGCGTACTCCGGGGATCGGCTTGGGGCATTGAAATTTTTTTCAAATTTAGGTTACGAGTGCCCAGCGACCTACAACCCAGCAGATTATTATATACAAACCTTAGCCATCGTCCCGGACCATGCCGAAGAATGTAGACATAGATGCAACGAAATTTCATTGGCATTTGCACGCTCGGAGGATTATGAGGAATTACGGGTAATTTACAAACAGATTCACCATCATATTTTTTGAAAAACTTTGCGGCAACAACACTTATAAAAACATTCTCTAATGAAATTTAAAAACATTTGGTTCCTGGTGGATTTCCCCACCTCCTAAAAAATGCGGCCTCACATCCTCTTTGAAAAATTGCTTGAGAAATTTTATAATCTACAGAACGAGCTTAAGAAACTCAGTGACAACGCACCGCAAATGGAGCAATTGATTAAAGGGGTGCAGAAGTCAAGCAAATACGAAGCAAGCTGTTTTGTTCAATTTTCCACACTATTCGTCAGGTTTTGCAGATTCCAATTTCGAGATCCGAGTTCATTTCTTGGTCAAACCTTCATGTTTGCAGTAAGTGACTGATAGAATTATGAGTGCAGGATGAAATTGTGTTTCTATAGAATAATCATGAAAACGCATTTGTAGTGCCTAGGGTTATTTTTGGGATTGTCGGTTTTGCAAGTGGAACTGGATTTGCCAGGAGTGGGCAGCGTCACTGGGATAATCATGGTGGCCATGTTGATACAGATGATACTACCGACGTACGTGATCGCTTCGGTATGCATGATTTGTAATGCAGTATACTCAAGTCTCCGTGCAGTGTACTCTTGCTACAAGGGAGCAGAGAGCATTTTGTCTATTTGGGAACATTCACAGCTCCCACAATGTGATTTCTATTAATACAAGAGCATTCAGTACTAAGAGTATGCTCGATTGATGGGTGCTGGGGCTGTAATAGAGAGAGTCAAACTAGTCAAATTCTTTAAAAGGGATTCGCAAAGGAAAGAGATTTCCTTTTAAAAAAACCCACGTCTTCCCCATTCCATGCTGCTTCATAAGGATTGTGCAATTACATGAAAGGCAGGATCGAGGTGATCCGTTACGAAAAATCTGTCCTAAGCCCATCCCTTTTAACGAGATTCTACTACATAATTACTGTTTGAAAGGAACTGTAATCCTCAGGGGTAGACTTTAAGTCCCTTGTCTCAACTATATAAAGTTTGGGTTATTTTCCTTTTATATTTACGGATTTGTATTTTGACTATCTACACGGAAGGATTCGCTATGTAAAAGCCCATGGAAGAACAAAATTTGACTTTTGTATTGGAATGCTGTTATAAAAGGAAAAGTCCTGACGCTGTAGGGGATGGTGCCTTACATTTTTCCCCGTATGGATACCATGCTCTTTCAAGGTGGGTTTGGGGTAGCAAGAGTATGCGAGATTTCAAAATCTGATAAAATTGTCCTGATAAGCAGACTCTACCTGATGAAATCCCCCTACTGATGAGAGAGCACTGGAATGGGATGTACTCATTAGTATCCTGCTATATGGGAAGGTCCCTGCAAGAAATAATTGGATTCACAGCACTGACCTTCTTTTTCTTCCCAATCGTTTACTACATTGCGGGCTTGTCTGGACCAGTATGGCGATTGGGATATCACATGATTACAATGTGTATCTGTTCCAATATAGGAGCTGCAGCAGGTGAGCAATTTACATCATTTCGTTCTAGAGTTTTTGGCATTGTACATTTTTTTCCTATCTACTTTCAGGTGTGGCGGTCTCGTACCTGTCAGGCAGCGTCCAGTTAGCCGTAATCAACTCTATTTTAACCATGGTCCCATTTTTATTGTTTTGTGGATTTTTTGTTGATGACAAGTAAGCTTGTCTGGTTTTTCCTAGAGGAAGGAGTCGGATTTTTGTGGGAAGACGGGAAGATTCTTCCTGGGGAAAAAATATTTATGGCAGGGAAAATCTCAAAGGGAAGGGATTCGTTTTTGAGAACAGGAATTTTAAATTCCTTTGATCTTTTTTTTGGCAGGGATTTTCAAATTTGTTGGCGTGTTTCAGGGAAATTTGTTAGGCAAACAGGGATTTTTAGATTGGTTGAACTTACTTGACAGGGTTTTGACGTCTTGTAGTGAAATTATTTTTGCCAGCAGGGATTTTGAAAATCGTTGACCTTTTTCCAGCAAGGATTTGAAAATCATTGACTTTTTTTTTCTGCAAGGATTTTTGAAATTGTTGAGGACCTCCCTGTAGAGACATTTGATCCAGCAGGGAAATTTAGAAACGATCTTCCAGGGAGATTTACAAAAATCCGACCCCTGCCTAGAGGTTTCTATTGGATGTAAAATCCTCATAATAACCCAACCCCATCGGCTTGAATTTTAGTTATATGTCCTGAAAAGTGTGTAATAATAATTTAACGTTTAAAAACATACTCTTGGGAAAATCTCAAACGCGTCGTTACTCATAATATAAAGTGTTCCTAATTACAGGGAAAGCTGTTATAGAGAGAGTCGACTGTACATGGAAGGCTTTAACTCGGTTAAGCTATCCATTGACACAGTGCTTAAGAAACTGCTTATGAAGGACAACAATCTCCATTCCCTTGTAAATCATTAATGGCCAGATAAACTAAAATTAATATATACAGATAATAGATCACACCTTGTTTTAAGGGAAACTCAAGGGTCGGAGATTTTTGTAGAATGAACTATAAATCCCTGATTATGGTGTAAATGTATAGTGTAGATGCCACATAAATGTCAGTGTAGAGCACCCAGTAAATACGTTTGTTTTCTGGAAGAAGAGAATCCGTTTATGAACGGATCCTGCCGTTACATATCCCTGCAGTAAAATCTTCTTGTGAGGGATTTGGAAGGGACAGTATATTTTTTTGTACGTGTAAATGGACGTTGGACCCGAGTAAATGCGTTCCGAGTAACGAGAAATCTTTTATAAACGGATACTTTATATACATAACGATATGTTTTACTGTAACAAGAGTTTGAGAAGTCCGTAATGAAATCATGCTCAAGTTGTATGCGTTAGGTGTGTTTGGGCGAACCCTATAATAATCAATGCACTCGTAATACGGTTTCCTTATTAAAATCATTCAACAAACTTAAAATCAATTTTACGACAGAAATCTACCAACACCTTTAAATTACTTGAGGTATTTGTCCAGTGACTTCTACGCGCTGGAGAACCTTTTGGCAATTCAGTGGGAAGGTGTTGATCATGTTCAAGATGGGCTTGGATTGCTCACAACTGGCAAAGAGGTTCTGAAGTTCTACGACTATGAGGTAAAATTATTTTTCATCCATCGACCCTTTTAAAATGCAATGGGGCTTTTTCCATCGAAATGGTTACCTACGAAAAGGCTCAAAATCCTAGTCCAGAGACGAAAGACATTACTGTAATCTATTTATTATTAATTACTATGATGTACCTCCGAAGGAAGTAAAACTTGTCCCTTACATCGGCATGTTCAGAAAGAAAAAATATCACTGGTGAAGGGGAACGTGCACAAAATGTCCCCCCTCCCGTAGAAGCAATGCTCTTATCAAGGGTTCTATTATAATGAGATTACACAGAAAAAAAGAATTTTGAATGAAAGGACAGTTGACAGTCACTACTTGGTACAATGTGCTCTTTTACTATCCTTAGCTATAGGAGCAAAATTGTAAATATTTGGACACATTCCCCTTTATCCCAGTTTTAATTTAAAGCTTATAAAAACCTGCCGGATAAGGGACAAATACTGCTTCTCATGGAGTTACATACTTGTAGTGAGAATATTACTGCATGATACTGTATTATCCAAAATACTCGGTACTGAAGCCGAAAGTTGTTTTATATTTTGAGGTCTCACCTCTGTCCACATTCTTACTTTAACAAAAATGTAATGGGCGAGTTGAAACATTGCTAGTTTATAGTTTTAGTCACCATAGTTTTTGCATTTTTTTTTGTACTTGAGTTTTTATGCTGCTCCTCCATCACTTCTTGTTTTTCCAGAATCATTTCCTGCGAAACAGTTGTGTGTTGTTACTTATATGGGGAATATACCGGGTCATTGCTCTATTAGTTTTTACTTTGAGGGGCCGTCGATGATAATTCATATATTTCAAGTTTCCTCAGCGAATAAAGAAACATTCAGAGGCTCTAAAGCTATCACCGATACTGATCTCTGAGAAAATTTTAAATTATATTAAATGCAGGACTTTATAACGAAAACAATTATGTGGCATTGAATTAGAATGTGTATTGAACTTTGATAGCGTCATTATTTGAATTGCATCATACTATCATGGCAAGTGAACAGGCGCGAATTAAAAAACAGATGTTCATCTTGCATCCTCTTTAATAACCAGACAGTCATTCTATTTATAGTTATAATAATTATGTATTTATTTAGTTATTATATTTTAATACAACTCCACCAATTCAATCTAGAATCGACTCTCACAACGATACCCTATTAGCATGAATTTTGTGGCATTATATATAAGGAGGATGTCCTTAAAGGGTAATCTACTGTATAGCTTTTAGAAATGGAATCTTATAGGAAAATATATCCGTGTGTTGCATGAGGAAGTGCTGCTGTAAATAGTCTTATGTAGAGAGAGTCGACTGTATACCATATCTCATCTTTTCGGATCTTTCAAGTCTTTCAAGGTTAAAAGTACAAGGAACTGTAGCGGAGGATTCTTGCATCATGCGACACAAAATGACGTTGGAATTCTAGCGAGAACCCATTTGCACTTTGATGGTTGAGAAATACCCTCGTGAGCCAACTCTGTATTAGAGAGTAAGAGATCCGTACACAAGAGCATTTTCTCTGGAAGGCAAACATATTTGAACACATTTCTGTTTGCCATTGGATTAATAATAATTTCCCCTGAAATGGAAACGGGCATCCCACTTATAGGAATGACATAATATCTTTGGGTAGGGGGGTGCTCTTAAAGAGAGTTTTCCTTAGTAATACACCAGGTTTTGTTAAATTTATACTGGATTTTATGGCATTCAGTAGAAGGGACTAATAATTTTATTCTAATTGAAGTTATTATTTTAAACTCTACAATTTGAATGACTGTTTAATTTAAATGATTCATTGATTAATTAGCAGAGCCGATTTTAATTTCCAATTTTCCCCTTTTACTGGAACAATTACCTTTCTGGTCGTGTAATTGCTGGTGATAAGCGATAATGCATAAAAAGAAAGGGATTTGAAGCAGTGCTCATAGGTAGATATGGATTCATACATTATGTACTCTAGCATCTGTATTTTTATTTTCCTCTGAAGCATTGAAGCCTATTGGAACATTTTATTTCTATTTTGATTGTAAAAGTCTCTTGGTGATTTATATCTCTCTATGAAGTAATGGAAACGATTGTGTGATTGGAAGTTAAATAAAACTGGTGATTTGGGTTGAAATGTTGAGCAAAATATTGTGTGTGTAGTTACAGGACTGGGGTTACGCCCTTTACTTGAGCCAATTACCTATAAAAAGTTTTGCTGTGTTGTTTCCACGATAAGGAGCTTATGTATAGGATCTAGTACGGCAGTCGTTCGACGACTGCTGCAGGGAAAAGTCAAGTGTTGAAGAAGTAGTTGTATGTATTATTCTCCAAATTGGCTATAGATACTCATTCATCTTGTAGTATGGGATCATTAGAGGAGCTCTAACACAGGGTTACTCTTAACTTGCTCACATTTACAAAGGCTGGGTTCGTCAAACTGCAACTTGAGGCCTAAGTAGCAAGTAAGAGCAATTTGCTTTCACATGCTCAAAATAAATGATTTATGGACGGAACAAGGACTTTTTTTTTTTGTAAAAATGACAGATTTTTTTGTGATACCACAGATCTTACTTTAAAATTTATACACCTGCTGCTCTGATATTAATATGAATAAATTACTCCCTAAATAGTAGGCCATGTCAGGCATTCTGCTTGGCTTCCTTTAATAAAACCCTGAACCTCCGGAGACAACGATCCACCTGTTCCTGGTCCTGGTGAAATTGAGAGACGAAAAATTGAAGAAGTTGCTCATGACGGGAGTATCGATTATGACAAAAAAATTTAATATTTTTCTTTTAGACACCAAAAAATTAAACTAAATGTCCCTTCCTATTAAAGGTTTTTAAACATGAACAAATTTGACTGGATTTTCTGTGCAGCTGTGAAAATACTGACCTAACTGACCCCCTTTCGAGTGAAAGAAATTCTACGACAAGTAGGAAATATAAAAATAATTATTGTAAAAGCAGTGGTCATTGCTCAAATTAAATGTAACGATCCCAACTCCCAAGTAACTGAATACAACTAAGCACCTCCGGTATTTTAAGCATGGAGTAACAAAATCAATAAGCCCCATTTACTTTCGTAGAATTAGTATACTGTCGAAGTAAGTTTATTGTCGCTGAAGAGGTAAACTAGACCACGAGTAAAGTTCTATCCCAGACATGCATCTGTTCATTTTGCCTCCGAGCAAAAAGAGACGTAGATCATTCTGCTTGCAATCAAAAATACATCTCGTCTATTTTCCATCTTCCACAACGATACGAATACATTTTTTATACGGATTAAAGGCTCATACACAACTCACGTCTCTATCGGAGCCCTCATCAGAACTCACAACTGCCCCGGGACCCAGCCTGGCCCCGGTAAATTGTAAATGCCGTGAACTCTAGATCTTACTTCAGGGACACTCCCTTGTAAACAGGATTTCCTGTATGGGGGCAAAGGATATTGGACGCGGCGCTGGCATAGGAAAAAATACGGTGGGCTCATAGGACTTTAAAGTTTTTAGGCGCGACTGCCTTTTAATTCTCATGGACCTCGAAGGATTCTGTGTACATACATGAGCTTTAATAGCATTACATCTTTACATCTCTAGAAAGAGCATAAGTCAAAACTAGAATAAACACGTGGAAGAAAATGTGTCAAACCACAAAGGGGACAAGTGCGCTGAAACGCCACAGCTCTTAGTAATCATCATAGCGTATCAAATCAGAAAAACACAACAACAGTCAAGTATAGAGGAAGAACATTGAAAGTTGCTAGCCTAAAAAAAAATGGATTTTGAAGAATAATAGTTCTTATGGAAATTGATTGGGGAAAAGGCAACCTCTTTGAAAATATAGTTCGAGTCCCACAAATATGGTAAAGGACTGGGAAGGAAGCTGAAAGCCACTCAGGAATGGTAAATTATTCAAGCGAATGCACCCGACTTTGCAAAAGATCAATCCAATTTACGAGGAACATTTCTTTACTCAAAAGATTACGTCAAAGGAATGCGTATAGAGATACAGGTCTCAAAATAAAACTACAACCGTGTGCTCCAATCCTAAAGAAAACACAGGCTCCTTCATTGACTACAGGCATTACACATATCTATATAGCTTACAGTCACAGTGGATAAATCCCCTAACAAATAATTATTACATATGAGAGTCAGACTGTGTGCCAACGCCAACTCTGTCAATGAGTAGTTCCTGTTCATTTTAATGTATTTTTTTAAAGCTTTACATCCAAAATTGATCATAGTGATTGAAAATAACATGAAACATAAATTAGCGCCAACCATTACAAAAAAAAATGAGAATTGATAAGCGGACATTACAGCGTATAAATTCCCTCTGATGCATTACAGAGGCGTATGATCCATGATAATAGGAAAATTATATATGGGAATCATTGCCCTCAAAGGTTCATATTGTAGTTTGACACAAGCAGAGAGAGACAGAGAGAGAAGTATGAGGAAGCTTTTTAAAACAAAGGTTCCTCACCGAAGAGTAAATTGACACCCTCAAGCTCTCATTTTCCTCCATGCTTCATCAAAGTGATCAAATACGGCGAGCCGTGTTAAAATAACATGGAACATTGTTACTACCACATTAAGCAGTCCATAAGAATTACGTGAATCTCTCCCGACACCCTCTTATGACTCCGGGGCTCATATCCACAGCTGAATAAATCCAACTTCCGCTCAGTCAGTAGGTCCGAGCTGAGGGATGACATACGTAACGCAGAGTTGGGAATCGATTAAGAAATTCTCTCCAATGGTTTAATTGGCTCAATATTTATAACAAAGGTAAAGCATTGAGACTACTGGGCCTGAAAAAAAAACAAAGGATTGAAATGGTTGGGGCGATGGTCTACAGTAGTATGGTAACAATGAAATGAGGTCCACAGAAAGAAAGCATACTATTTCGTGGAACAAAGCGAATTGAATGTGTAACAATTGAGCGTTCAAGGGTCTGAAGAGTTAGGTCCTTTTCCCAAGCCAACAGTAGTTACTAAATTATTTCAGTGGCTATTATTCCAAGTACAGAGTGACTCCTATCCCTTGCCCTCCACCGTTCTAGACCACACAGGAATAACTGAACCACTATTTAAATCCCCAGTTTGTAGGAACGTATGGACGTACAAGTAGGACAAAGTAGTTAAATGAGTGATCCAAGATCTAAATATTGCCAAACTTATTGTTAGTGATGACAACTTTTTGAAATAATTCATAACCTTGTGTGGAGGAATTAAATAGTAGAGTTCCTCCCTTATAAGGACCAGAGGTATCGGATAAGAGCCACCCTGTACACACATGCAGTAGCATCAGTTTTTTCTTCCCCCGTAAGATCCCAAACATAATAGTGTTTTATATAATAGACAGATAGTTTTGCAATACTTACAACCTTACAAACTACGTCCAATTTCTTTTGTGATTGCTGGTTGATTTGGATTGGAGGACCAGTGTGGTTTAATTGGGATCTCGCTGTACTAATAGTAATGGGGGATGTTTCCTAAGGATTACCCGCACTTGCTTAATATGAATGGTAAAAGTGTAACAGAAATACTGTAAAGTGTGAAGTTGTGGATTTTGACGCTAACTCCAAGAGTAGAGCTTCCTTTCCCTTTCTAATAATCACAATTTTTCATAATGAATTTCCTTTCGATTCAATTTTTGCCTTACTCATGTACCTTCTGCTAATGATGTAAGATCCAAGGGTTGTGTATCTGTATAAATAATATTCTGACGAAATCCAATGCAACAATGAGTAGGCATTTATATATGAAGTGTACAGGATTGTAATTAAGTGCGTAACATAGTCATTCATGTAAAGAGGAAATATAGCGTTTGACGAGAGAAAAGGTGTAGACTAAATTCGCCACAAGATCGCCTTCCAACAGACTATTATCAATTCATTAAGCTGGTCTATTGTGGATACATAAAACCCAGCATCACTCGTTCAAAGACATTCTATTCATTTGCTTGGAAATTTGGCAAGCGGATAGTGGCTCCAACGAAGCAGAAAAATTATTCCATGTACGACGTTATATCAACAGTCCTTTAGTTCACAATCAGGAACTTAAAGGGTCTTCTCATCCAATTGTAGTCACCGAGTTAGGGGCCGGAATAAATAGGCAAAGTCATATGGACTGTGAGAAGGAAAAATGTATTTTGGAAACTATATAGATGGGGTTTTCCTGGAACTAGCAATAATAAAAACTACTGAATTTACAGTAAATAAATTCTCAAAGGAGACTGTCTTTATGCAGGTCTACGTTGTGACTGTCAAAATTACCTTGCCATGTGATGGTCCCCAACTAGCGGAAATAATTTGACGTTGATATAAGACTAGGAAGTTGTAACTTCCCTGAAGAATAGCGCAAATTAGAGTGCTTTGCAGTAATGGTAGAGAATATTTAAATAAGTTAAATGACACTTAAGTAATTACTAGTTACGCATTTTGAAAGCAATAATCTAGTGACATTATGGAAGACTGGAAGAAAACAGGAGTATGACAAATCATTAAATTAGCAAAATTTAGGACTCACGTTTACATTACGCTAACAATAATTCCGGCTGTAAAAATAATTGAATTTATTTTAAGCCGTCAAGAACTATATTATCTTGTAATTGTAACATAGGTAGAAATGTCATCCATCCGGTCACCGCTGGAAAAGCGAGATTCCTCCAGGATCATCCAAAAGTGGGATCTAATTTCATACTGAATGCAACTTTTGCAACTTCCGGAATCACTGTTTTAAGCTACCCTGTGCTGTGAGGTCCAGTACCTGCATGGAATTAAATTTTGGAAATTATTTCGAAATCCTTGTACACTCATGTAATAACGGCGTTTACAAATACTCATTACTCGTTCCTATGTCTACTGTTAGGAACTTCAATATCTAAATGTCTGGATTTTTTTTGGCGAAGTCTCAAAATATCTACAACTAAAATATTTCGAAACCAGGTCAATCTGTATTGGGTTTTGGGTTTGGAAAAAGTGTATGTAACCTGAAATATGTACATAAGTAATTTAACTGAATTATGTTTTCTACAGGCAAAAATATCATCTCGATTCTATAAACAAAAGGGGAAATAGTAGGGATGGGAAGAAATGTAATTTTCTAGAGTGTTTCGGGACATTGAGGAATCGAGTTCATTTTGTGAGTGCTCTGCCATCTTTGTCTTTCAACCTGCCCTAACTTTAGTTCCCTAACACACAGATTTTCTGGCTACACTGAAAACTAATCCATGTGAAGTACACGCATTTTGGAAATTATACACAGTATGGGCTGGCTATAAGTACCCCTCGGAAGAACTTTTTTCTAAAATGACAATTTTTAATTCAATTTGTGGTAAACATGTAAATTTCAAGCAGCTAATTTTTCCTTGTTCCCATATATTTTCACATCATCTGTCCTTTTTCTTAAACTTACTCATTCCGAGTTCTTCACTATGTATGTAGAAATTTTAATCATATAATGCTAGTTCAATTTCCGCTTACGATATTTAAATATGATTGATTTAAACTCTTGCTGCAGAAACCCTCCCCCCATGTAACAGAATTTCTGTATGGAATATGGAATCATTTAACAGAAGGTACCCCGATGCAATCTTTTCTCTCTAAGAGCACTTGGCTTTATAAAAGCCAACTGTTGTTTATTTGGGCGGTCTCTTAAAGAACGACTGCAGTATTGTTATCTATTTGTTGCACTAACATTTTATCATTGAAAGTTGTCGTTTTGATTACCTTTATTATTATGATTAATATGAAGTAGATTTCCCATCTTGTTAAGCATTCCGTGGTGCTGATTGGCTGGACGTGAAGTTCTACTTCCTTGGTGAGGAACAGACGTTGAAGACTTACGCGGGTCACGTACACGCTTACGGACCACGTAAGCCCTCCATGCCCTTTGAATAATCACAGCTGCATTGTGTTGAATCTTCCAAACCCTCGTGGAAGAAATGATGTCTAATAATTTCCGAGTAGGAAACTGCTTCCTGAATTTGTGCTCCATTTGCTCTTGAAGCTAAAAGCGTCCAATGCTAAAGTTTGCTCATTCTTTCAATTTACTAGCTGATAGTCGAGTAAGAGGCAAAATGGACTGTATTTTCTGTTAAAGGCAAATTATCTACGTGTCTTTTCACTAAATAACTGTGGATAATAATAGTAAGTGCATATGGCCCTGAATACAAAAAGACATGAGATTGTGTGGATCTCTCAATGCTTGACAGAATCAAAAATATCTGTAATAATTAACTGCAGAAGCGGTATGCACTGACGTAAAGTATATAGTTTAAAATCGCAAATTCCTACTCCTTCCCTACCACAACGGCTATCTTGTAACTTTTACTAGATGCAGACTAGCCTTTAACCTATACAGTTTCATATTATATTAGAAGCATAATGTTTCCTACTAGAATAAATGTTTTTGAAAGTAAGCTTGCATGGAGTGTTGCTATTTCAAATGTAAACATGACTGCTATAAAAAACAGTTTCAATACAGAGAAATAATAGCATGGAACAATATCGGATGTACGTAATTATTCTTCCCCTCCATTTGTACACAAGTGAGGATTTTGTCCCACATAAAGTAGTGCTGGCCACTGCAATGGCGGGAATTAATAATGAAGAACTCACTATTACAATATACCGTATAAACATTAATCTAATCTTCTTAAATTGCGTAGTAAATAGAAGTAATCGCAGCAAATACTTACATAAATATGGCGTTTAAAAATAAAAACAAACTGGACCATGTGCAATTTATCTACAAGTATTGTATCTTTACGGTTCTAATCTAGTCCACGTCGCCTCTTCACTTTAGATATCACCAACTTGAGAATTAAGGATGTTAACGGAACAAAACTCACCCTCCGGAAATCTTCAGTGTCATCGATATGACCAATAACGTGCTTTACTAGAGAATGAAGAACGTCCAAACAATGAATCTTGTTTCCTCGGGCAATGGGTAAATTAAAAGCCACAATTGCTACAATGTTGGGGCGTGGAATCCCAAGTGGACGGTCCAGGCTTCCTAAGAATTCTGACAGCTGGTCAAAACTAATGAACTGTGTTGCTTGAGGATCATACCTAAAAATTCAGTGCATAAGTAGTTCTCTTGTTCCTGGGATAAAATGTATTTCATATGTATAAATTGTATTGTTGAGATTTTTTTAATTTAACAAAATCTCACCTTGACCATTGGACGTAGAACATCTCTAAATCATCCTCCACAATGCCAACTTCCTCCTCCCTGCTCGCATCTTCGAAGTTCTCCAAGATGATGGCAACGTACATATTGATGACAATGAGATGCGTGATCAAGAGAAAAGATACAAAGTACAAAACAGCCACGCCAAAGTTTGGACACTCTCCAGTGTCCGGATCCCCACACTCAATGTTTCGATACGTACCGCAAACGGGGTCTTCAACAGTCATAGATGACAGCACATCATTCCATCCAGCAGCCATCGTCATCACTCTTACATAACCAACCATTAAGAAATTATCTTAAGAGCTTTTTAGACTTCTTGATTATCAAAAATTCCTACCACCAATAATTATTACAATAATAAGAGGCTAATTGCAAGTGCTAGATGCCTTTTAAATTGAAAGCAAAATGATGCATTTTTAAAAGCATCCCTGAAAACATAAAAATTGTCTATAATACGGACATGCTCCGCCAAGGAAAGAAATTCATATTTTGATAAACTGGAACAAGTTCAAATAATTATATTTGCCTTTTAGAGGAATTATCTCTGTTATGAGAGAATATCGTTTACCGAGAGTGCACCTTACACGCCTACGAGCTTGTTATACCAAAATGGGTTTAAAATGTACGTGAATCCACAATAACCACATGCAATTTTCGCTGAAAGCCGGTGCAGCAACTCACGAAGTGTGAAGTGCATTATACAATTTGTGCAGAGGGGAGATGCAAATTGAACTAAGTCAAGTTCTTTCAAATTTCCATTTTTCATATTAAATTACTCTAAAAGTTTGGTTCAATCGTGGGTAAAATCCTAAAGGGTAAAGGTCATCGGAAAGGGGAATAATAAATAGATCTCTCTCGAGTTTTTAATTCTCAATCGTTTGGAATTGAGAAGTTTCTCGTTTCTCCTGCAAAATTTTGCGAACTTAAAACTTATGCCAGTTTGTATCTCACCTCCAGACAGTGCTGGGCGTTTGTATCTCAGCTATGCTATTCTCCTCTATCCTTACATTGCGAGCATCCGGCTTCTATTAATTCTATTCTACTTTCCAGAATTTTTCGTTTCCCTCTATTCTACTTCTACGCCTTTACTAATACTTTCTATTCTACTTCTACTTCTACATTTCCTGCCGTAGTGCTGTGCTAACTATTCTACTTCTATTCTATCCAGCTCAAATGCAAAAATAATGCAACCTATCGCTACTTCTACTAAGTTAAAAGTAATGCTTAATTCCCGGATTCTAAAACGTATTTGAAGTACAAATCAAAGCTTTTCGTTCGTTTGGACTGTACACGAAAGTACAGCGTATTATATTTCATTACCTTAGTTCTTCTTGCATTCACAGGATGGCAGTTTAAATGCTTTCAACATTGTTACCTGGATTATAATGATACGTTATAGTATGCATGTATGAATTTATATGTATATGCTATGCTACTTCTCCTTCTACCATCGGCTCTTGTATTGCCCGTCTATTCTATTTCTAATTCTACCACAGGTTGCTGGCTTGACAGCTAAATACTGCTACTCTAATTGCTTAATTCAAAATTCGACTTCTATTTACTTCTACTTCTACTCGATGGATAGTAGCGTTACCTCTATTCTATTTCTACTCTTTTTGACTTGTACTCTATTTTTGCCTCTACTTCTATTGTCGGGTAGAGTAGAAGGCCCAGCACTGCCTCCAGATATATTGGTCCGATTTGCTTTCAGGATAAATTGGAAGTAGTACATTGTCCTTGCAATATTTCATGCAATTTACACTAGGAACATTTTACAATACGTGAAGCTGCATATACGTCGTGCCGTTTCTAACAGAAAATACGTCTAGCCATTTTTGCATCTTCACCGACGGCATATGCTTGCAACTCGCTATAAAAGGTTCATATAGAAGATTATATCTTGTACAGTGCCAAAATATTAGCAGAGCGAAATTTGGCTACTCTTGAGAGATTTTATAGACTAAATTGCAAGTCTTGAAAGCTAACACCCAGTAAATACAACCGTTTGATAAAAAGAACAATTTAATTTTTTTGTCCTAGACAATATTTTCTTCGAAAACCCATTCGTGATTATTGCATTCAAAATATGTGATGTAATTGTAAGGACTGAGACTAAATCAACCAAATATGTTCCTGCTGATTATATACATAATTATTACAGTTAATACTTTTTAAGTCTCGTAAACTGCATAAATTATAATTTGGTCAAGAAGATCAGATTTTTACATTGCAATGTGCTTGGTTCTATCTGGATTGGGCTGTAAGTTTAAGGTAGTGCATTACATGAACAACATTTTACCTGAACCCCCACTTAAAGTCAATGCATTACCCACACCAACGACCAAGCATTTGGAGGTATGAAAAAGTATCCGTGCAAGTGATTAGTGCTTTTCTTTGCGTCTGGGAATTATTAGATGAATGTACTTTCATATGATTTTCATTTACATACCTAAATAAGCTTATGCTTCGGAAATACGTTTCGGTTGCTAATTTCGAGTATTGGTGTATTAGGTAGAAAGAGAGTCCTTAAAACATACTTTTAATGGGAAGAAGGTACCATTATCATTTGTATAATCATGAGAATCATACGAACTCATACTGTAAGGCATACTTCCATGTAACTTCCCAGCATATAGTGAAACCTAACGGATGACAGTGCCATTTTATCCAGGTTCCCATGAACCAGGTATTACTACTTCAAGTAATAATTAGTTGGAAGCTAGTACTTTTCATTACTAATAATTACTAAAATAACTACTAGAATAATTTTAACTGTAAGTGGGTAGTGGATTTAAACAAAATCTGTATGCCTTTTAGTCACGGGATCAGATAATCAGAAATTAATGTGATGAATTATTGCGGTCACTAAGGGGCATATCCTCAATGGACGACACAGGTATGCACACGCTTCTCATTTCTTAGTTTCTTAAGTATATTTAAAATAGAGCATATAATAAATAAATAAAATGCGGGATCCCGAAGATATGTCATGAGTGATTGAGAATTTGGGCAATAATATTCAGAATTGGCGACAAGAGGCGAGGCAATTTTGGACGGATTTGAGGATCTGTTGGTAGAATCAACAAAATGTGGGAGGCAGCCTCTAATGATGAAGTTTGTTGATTCGTACTAACTATCCCGACAAACCCTCATGGTCATTGTATTACCTCAACTCGCAATTATCCAGATATTCCGCCATTCTTGATATTTTGTAGACATTTATTTACTGTAAGCTTTTGTTTACATTAGATGCAAGAATTTATAGATTTTTGCAGCAAAGAATATTTTTGCTTGCTTTGAGATTCTTTTTTTGAAGTAATCCAAGAAGAGTGGATCATGAACACTAAATTTCTTGTTAAAATTAAGAATTCTAATTTTACAGGTGCAGCTCAAGGATTTTACAAGACTAGTTTAAGGATCGTAATATCTCGGAGGGGCAGAAGAGGTCGGTTATACGAGCACCCAGCATAAAAAATAAGTATGAAGGAAGAGTCTGTGAAGAAAAATTTTGGCTGACCTGAAAACAGTTTACCTTAAACCGTATAATTACTGGTAAAAAATATCTATATAAAGATGTGTTTAGAACTTTTCAAAATTTGTTACGTCTCGCTAGTTCAAAAACTCACAATACGGCAGTCAAGGAAATGGGTCAAAGTCATTTTTGTAAACTAGTGAAATTCTGAAAGACAACCGTGCTCAGTTTTTTATGTGATTCAACTGATTTTAAGTTGTTCCAAGCTAACAAACTGGTCCCTAGATTCAGAATTTTGGGTAAGACTGCAAAAATAGACAGCAACTTTGAGTAAATTTTACTTCATAAACGAAAGTGGGTAGAATACGACAACGAAGAAATAGTTTCTTTTCATGGACGATCTGCTGTTCATAAAAATTAGTCAGAAAGTTGTGCTTGTGCCCTATTACATGGTGAATCATAATACTACATTTTATTTTTCAAAGTTAAGAATTGTTTTCTCAGTAACTAAAAATGGCAGGCAACATTAACATTTATATTCTTATTTCAAGCTAAAAATTTACATATGTAGTTGTTTTTTGGTTGATTTTGACTGGGTAATATTTCCCGTAAAATTTGATACAAGCCATTCATTCTGAATAATTACTTTTATAAACTCCTAGTCGTCCATTGCAAAAAAGTCAACACAGAAATTCATTTTCATGAGTCTCTCTTTTTAGCTACATTCCTCCAAAATTGCTATATTTTTTCTTGCAATGCCCAGAATTCTGTTCAATATGATCAATTTGCCAGTTTGTTGAAAACCCTGAAAAATTTTCCGCACACGAGCGCATGAAAATATTTTAAAATGCATTTCTCTAGTTCCAAAAACATTGCCGTTGATTCACTTCCATGACTTCTGCATTAATCTACACGTAGATCTGCATCAATATTTGTACCTGTACCATCCATCCTTATTTGGACTAGGGGGTGCAATCAGTTTCTTACAATTAGTCCCATGTGCATATAATTATTAATAATTTTTTTGTCAATATTAACCATTAATATTATAATACTGAAATAAAGAACATTATTAAAAATTATTTTAAAATACTAAAGTTATGTACTTTTGATTTTATATCTATATGCACCTGTTTGAATGCTGCTGAGAAGAGAGGATCTTGACTTGACCATAATTTCAAGGAGCATAAAATAAGTATATACATTAAACCTACTCATAAGCATATCTTCAGTAAGATAACAAGGAGGCAGGAGGTGTACAAACTAGGCTCCACTAATTTAATAAAATACTTGCTTTAAAAATAGAACGTTCGCAACAAAAATTGAACCAAAATTTAGCAAATTTTAAAGTGAATACGAAGCCACATATTAAAGTTGTGATATCCGGTGGAATTAACTGAAAATTGGGAGAAAACATCTTGGATTGCTCGGAGAGGAAATTAGAGAAGAGCCAAAGGAACTATCGAAGCTGGACGACCTACAGACAAGATAACAAAAAAGCCTGAGGACAACAACTCATACAAACGGAGCTTATCAACGGCCTGGCAGCTAAACCTTTATGCAAAGCTGAAAAAAACACAGCATCGCCCACAGCTGACCAGGCATACTTAAGCAGATAAGCAAACAAATTACAAAACTTCCAATTTAATATACTGTGAAATTGTGTGTAGCTAGTATATCTAGCGAGAATTTGACTCGGCCTATGTGTATGAAATATTCCCATCAGAGCCCACACTAATAGCAAATATTCAATTAGGAAGAAACCCGGTCATGTCACTCCTGCGTTCGCCCACTCGTGCAAATGAAGTGGAAACAAGTACTACAGGAAGCATCACAGTCAAAAGAAAACAACAGGATGACGACTTCAGTGACAACAAAAAGGCTAGGACAACACCTGATGACCTTTATGTCAGCGCCGTAGTAGAGGAAACCATGGACAAAATGATAGAACGCATGTCAACAAAAATGGATTCGATGGAGAAACGAATGACTGCAAACATCAACAGGAAACTTGAGGAGGTCGAAGCAAAAATTGTCGGCAGATTAAAGATTCTTGAGGCCAGGGTGGATGATCTAGAGGATGAAAACTGTAAGCTCAAAGAAAACATTTCAAACATAATGGATGAAAATAATGACCTGCGTGAGAAATACAGTAAGTTTGCTATCAGTCAGGAGAGAATCAACAGAAGAAACAATTTAATATTCATGGGAATGGAGGAAAAAGCAAATGAGACTCCAGGTCAACTCCACGAAATCGTTCAGAATGTTATCACTGATCAACTTGAAATTGATGACGTATTTATTGACTCTGCATCCAGAGTAGGTAAAGGGGTGAAAAGACCTGTGAAGATCCGACTAATTAGAATGTCGGAAAAAGACGTAATTCTGAAGAACAAAAGCAAACTTAAAGCTAAAGGCAGCCCTATCTTTATAATCCCAGACCTACCACCAGAGGACGCAGCGAAATGGAAAAAAGAACGAGAAGAGCGGAGAAAGCAAACCTCATCAAATACCAAACACAATCACAAATGAAACGAGAGCCTGCCCCTACAACTCGAAGACCACATTGACAGCATTCTGTTCTGGAATATACACGGTCTGAAATCTAATTATATTCAAAAGTGTAAAATTATTTTAAATGAGCAGCCAGCAATATTTTGCCTGGCAGAAACTTGGGTAAAAGACAGAAAAACAGTACAAACGGATAAGTTCTTAAATTATAATATAATCTTAAATGAGTCAACAAATAGAGCTGGACGACCAGCAGGAGGGTTAATGGTAGGAATTAATAATTAATACGAAAAATCATGTGAGGTACTTGACAAGGAATGTCACTATTTTGTAATCAGAGTTAAAAAAGTTGGTTTAATTATTTTTATGTACATATCTCCGGTGGAGAGTGACGATTCAATAAACGAGCTGCTGGAAAAATATAACAACAAAAATGAAAATATTGTACTGATGGGAGACTTAAATGCTAGGATAGGAGAGGCAATGACAACGGAGCATATCAACGATATCAAACCACAGAATTTCAACGCTTTAAGACGAAATATGGATAAAACTTGTAACAAAAGGGGGAAAATCTTACTAAACTGTATAAACTCGAGGGACCTAATTATTCTCAATGGTAGAAGTATGTCAGACAAAGAGGGAAAATTTACATTTAGCAATCACATGGGGGCTAGCAGCATTGATTTATGTATTTGCTCTACATACTTACTGAACGCAATAACAGACCTAAAAGTTTTAGATACTGCAGAATCTGATCACTGCTACATTCGACTTGAATTACGTAAGAAAGTCGAGAATAGAGTAAACACAAGAATTAACTGCAACAAAATTCACTGGACCTCGGAAAAGAAAGCAAACTTTATCGGTTACCTAAAAGACAATGCCATTAACTCTACAAGCCCACAGTTAGAGAGTCTGTATGAGCACGTACATAGAGCAGCAAAAGCAACCGGGTTAAAATGTAAGGGATACCATATAAGAAAGACGAAAAATGGTCCCAGATGGTTCGATAGCGAATGTAAAAATGCTAAAAGAAAGGTTAATCATATGATTAAATTATTTCGAAATAATACTAATCAGGACAAAAATACCATTATTAGGGAATTAAATAACTCAAAAGTGGAATACAAAAAATTATGCAAAAATAAAAAGGGTCTGTTTTACGAAAGTGTACAAAAAATGATAAGCAACACCAAGAACTCTGCCCAATTCTGGAAAGCCGTGAATATATTTAGAAATGCAAGAGCGACACCAGAAAATAATAACATATCAAATGAACAATGGGTGAATCACTTCAGAGCGATTTTTGAATGTGAAGCAAGTACAGTAAATGATAGTAGTATCATAAGCAGTGAGGAAATTGAAGCAGTAAGAATATCGACAGATGAAGTACGATTAGCCCTTAAATCACTTGCGAACAACAAAGCACCAGGAAGCGATGAGATCCCAAATGAAGTGTGGAAATCATTGGATGACTCCTCCGTAATTTATCTTACAAATGTATTTAATAAAATATGGACAAACAATCTACCAGATTATTGGGGAGACATTATCACAGTTCCAGTATTCAAAAAGTGGGACAAAAACGATCCAAAAAATTACCGGCCTATATCATTATTAAATACTATTGTCAAACTCTTCACAGCAATACTGGCAAACAAAGTGCAACAACACTGCAGAGAGCACACAACGCTATCTGACAACCAAACCGCATACCAAAAGGGAAAAGGGTGCGCAGAACATATTTTTTCTCTTTATAGTGTTATCTGCAAAACACTCCAGAAAAGTGGGAAGCTGTACACACTGTTTGTCGATCTAAGTCAAGCTTTCGACTCAATTCAACATACAATGCTATGGGAAAGGCTAAATGAAGAGAAACTGCATGGACAACTCATCAACATTATCAAAGAACTGTACAGCAAAGCTAAAACACGAGTTAGAGGGCAATATGGGCTTACTGAGCCAATAAGTATCCTGAAAGGTGTATTACAGGGTGAGACACTATCGCCCACGCTCTTCTCTATTTATATTGATAAAATTGTCAACATTCTGAATATGAGTGATGTAAGAGGTATAAATATGTACATGGCTAGAATTATTATTTTACTGTATGCCGACGACATTGTGCTGCTATCAGAGTCACGTCAAGATCTACAAAACCAAATCGACCAGCTGCACAACTTTTTCCATAAACATAATCTAAAGGTTAACTTAGGCAAAACTAAATCTGTAATCTTCACAAAAAATAGACGTCACAGCGTTAAAGATCAGCTCTCATGGAACAATGAAAAAATTGAAATTGTGAGCTGCTACTTATACCTAGGGGTTCCATTTCAATCGACAGGGATATTCAACACTGCTAAAATACAGTTTATAAACAAAGCCAAGCGCGCAGAAGCAAACCTGTTTGAACTGTTCTGGAAGGCACGTATCAATAACATAGATACTTGCATGAAACTGTTTAACTCCTTAACATCCTCAGTATTGTTGTATGCAACTCCCATTTGGGGCCTGCGATACCTAGACGAAATCCAAATGTTTCAAACCAAGTTTTTGCGAAGGCTACTCAACACCACAAACAATGCCCCAGGATATGCCCTGAGACTTGAAACAGGGGAACCCAATATTCGGTGTGTTATCTTTAAAGCAACCATTAAATTCCTGTATAAAACGGTATTGAATAGGGCGTCAAATGCAATCACGTACAACTGCCTCCAAGAATTGAGACAAAGCACGGAACTGGAAACCGAAAGTATGACTGGATATCCCAACTGAATGAAATGTTCAAAGAAGCAAAGATGGAAGACGAACTTGCGCAGATCTTACAGGATCACACAAAAACAATGGCATCTACAGTCGTAGCGAAATACTATCAATGGTCTATAAACACTGATGTGGAAAAATTTCAAGCAGATCCTGACCTTACGCAACTTGCAAAAATCAAAACGAACGTACTGGCAAGTCACTTCTATAACCTAAACCTGAACTGGAGAGTAGTCCAACTAGTACAAAATATCAGGTTACAAATCTCAAAAATAAGCATAGGGAAAAAAGCCACGCTCCTTAATGGAATCCACCTAAAGTGGAAGAATGACAATAAAACAACTTTATGTGAACTCTGCAATATGAAATCTTTAGAAGATCACTACCATATAATGTGGGAATGTGCACATTACAGACAATTCAGAGCACTCTTAGCACATTTTTACGAGGAAAACCAAACCCGTGAAAATTACATAGTCAAGATGTTCAGTAATGACCTCACAAGGGAAGACTACATTAATCTCTTTTTATTCTCGAACAGTGCCATTAAACTTAGAGGGATATACTTAAGCGATTTTAATATCTAATACAAAAACAATCAAATAAAGAATTTAACCAAAGTAACTTAAATTATCATAGGGTAAGAATTAAACTAAGAACTAGTGTAAGCTAACGTTTTATCTTTTTTTAAAATTGGGTAAACTGTAAACGAGTTGTAAGGGCTAAGGCCATATCGACTGAATAAATTATTATTATTATTATTATATATCTTCAGTAAGTATAAATGAAGCATATCACATTAGTTCCTTCCACAGGCATACTAACTCCTGATGAACAGGAGTATACCCTAAGTATGGCCATCTATAGCATCACACGGCAGTCCCTATCGTAGGTATGTACCCTTAAGTTATTGTTGTACTTCCCCGGAATATGACTAAAACCGGTCTAGTATAAGTTTCAAGAGAACTTTAAAGTATGAGCTTAGTACTTCTAGGACGTAATACTCCTAATACCTAATATGAGAAATTAGCATACCTCAAACCGCATTTTGAAGCATAATATTTTTCCATACTTTCAAATGCTTCGTCGATGGTGTGGGTAGGTCTGAACCTCTCTGAACCCCCACTTAAAGTCAATGCATTAGGTCTGAACCTCTCTGAACCCCCACTTAAAGTCAATGCATTAGGTCTGAACCTCTCTGAACCCCTCTGAACCCCCACTTAAAGTCCATGCATTAGGTCTGAACCCCTCTGAACCCCCTCTTAAAGTCAATGCACCAGGTCTGAGTCCGTTTTTATTCTACTCTCTTCAGATGTATTTACTTATTTTATCCAGGGTTGCACCATCCACGGGGTATTTTTGACATTCTGGGCAGTTTGGAATATGAGGCGTGTTTAAATAAGCAATTTTATGAAATATATTGTATTTTATGTTATTGGAAGATCTCGTTCGTATGCATGATGATGTAAAATTATCCTGACTTCGAGACCAAACATTATTGTAAGAATGCAGCACAAAAACATTTAAAACTCATAAGGAATCCATTGTTAATGAGTTTCAAAACTCGTCATCAGCAGTCACTGTAAATTTAAAATTTTTGCCTTGCAAATTTTGAACTTGATTACTTCATTATTTGCGCGACTAAAAATTTACTATATCAGCTTCAAGTTTTGAAATATTTTATAACCGCAACGTCTTTAGCTGATAAAATTATAAAATCCAAAATTCAGTATTAATGAAACTTAATTTTTGAAAGAATTTTCGTGTTTTTTTACTGCTCATTAACAAAATTTGAAGTATTCAGATACACTGGCGAAATTGGTCTTTTCAAACCCGTAAAGTCATCTATAATAAGGTTATTGCTCGTGCTGGGTACGGGTAATACTCCGGTAAATGTGTATGGGTACAGGTATGGGTACTACCCAGGTACAGAAGTTGCGTGCTCGCAAGTACGCGAGTACTACTCGGGTACTCTGTATTTTAGAAAATGAAGTGGGTACAGGTACTGGTATGGATACTCAGTCACAATCGGGTAGTACCCAATAGATACGAGTATCACAATGTAAGTTTTAGTGCTGTACCTAGGGTATGTCGATTGAAAATGCCCTGCAGTATTTGCTCGCCCAGCTGAAAATGGGCATGTGGGCAGCTTTTGAAAATGCCCTGATTTTGGGCATTTTGGGCAGGGCAAGTTGGGCATTTTGGGCATTTTCACTGCACCAAAATTGGATTACTAGCATATATTCAGAATATAAATCCAAATGCATGAAAGTGCAGCCAAGGAAACGTTACAAATGTGAATGTCTGGTTATTCGTTTGTTCGTAATATATTATAATGGCAAAAACAGCCAAATCAATTTAATTTCATTGACATGAAGTGATATCATTTATCACTCCTATGAAAATAAATTTCTATGTAAACAATAATATGAAACAAATTTACATATGCGTCACTGACGGGCGGGCAGAAATATTATTTTCCTTTGAAGTACGAACTCCTAAATTAAAAATCTAATGGTAAGGGATCAGTCAAAATTTTAATGGGTGATCAAACTGAATTTTATACTCATTTTGTTCTGCATCACTACTGTCTGCAGTTTGCAAGGATCAACCAAAAATTCCTTGAGTAAAAACCAATATACATCCTCCATACAGGTCCCCAGGCGCGTAGCCAGGAATTGGCCAAGGGGGGGCAACATTAATTAGAACGTACATATGTAAACTGACACATTCTATGGGAAATCCAATTCACGAATGTAAAACGCATCAAATTTTGCAAACTGAATTTCAGATTTTAAAATTCTCCACGTTTTACGATTCCATCAAATTTGAATAATTTTGGACCAGATTTTTAATTGGGCTTGATCAGATTTTGGGGAATTTCGAGACCTCGGTTCGCTTCTATCGTTTCAGCTGGTGCTTAACCTACTGTTCCTGTGACACACGTCTTTGCTTCGAAAAGAAACTGCGGATATCAGGCGTGCTTGATCTTTTCATAATGAAGAATTAAATACAATTCACTAATTTAATAATTCTATCGAGCTTAAAAATTCCCTCGAAGCGATGCGTGTAAGTTACAGAAGCTAAAAGCTTTTAATATGAAAATATTTAAAGCCGCTGTTACCATACTTTTGTTGCCGTTGAAGGTTGAAGTCAAATCGACGAGGCAAAGGTCAAAGTGAAATCGGGATTTCGCAATGCATTCAAATCACCCGCTAAACAAGGATGAACACAATAAAAATATACACTAGAATCACCCAAAACGTCTCTTTATTGAATGGTTTATTACCCAAGGCTTCTTCCCGTCAAAAGTTGACCCATCCATACTCGCGAAAATCGTATCGAAATGCTTTTCCATTTCGATAGAAATTTATTGATCTAGAAATCCTTTGCTCTCGCAATGGACAAACAATGCGATACGATTTTCGCGCGTATGGATGGGTCAATTAATGACGGGAGGAGCCGTGGGTAATAAATCATTCACACGAAACATGCAAATTTCATGGGTGATTCTAGAGTTATGCTGTTTATACACAGATATTTACATGGAATACTGCATAGGTTGAGTTTCGAAGTGATTTTTTTTACAAATAAAAAAAATTGTACTGTCAAATCACTAAAAAGGTTTGCATGTCTCGGTATGGACTGATTTATTTTTAACTTTTTGAGTGATTTGAGAGTATTTTATTTCGAATGGGGGGGGGCAATTGCCCCCCTTGCGTGAATGATGTTATTAGCTAAGTGCTTAACTATTAGCATTGCATCATTACATAATCCTCTCCTTGTGTTCAAATTCTCAAAAGCATAGTAATTCCTTGACCATGAGTAAAAACAGGCTTTGATAACCAAATGCCTAGATTACTAAACCTTTTACCCTAAGACTTGGTTATGGTCATGGAGAAGTTTAGTTTAACAGGAAATTGTCTTCTTCATAAGAAAAATGGGTATTCTCCTTCATTTGAAGTTAGTGTAAGTAACTCGGGGAAGAAACATTGTTTCCCCTTTCGCCCTATCTGTTAAAACCTTTACGAACATAATGTTTTGCTTGAATTCTGTCATAATCAGCAGGGTACAATTCCGTAGACCCCGTTTAGTATTTAAGCTTCGGAGTAGAGTAATAATCAATCCAATTTAAATTTTAACAAAAATCAAAAAGTGGGCATTCCGTTAGGATTAATGGAGTTTAGATAATCTACATTATAATTATGCATGCCACTTTCATTTGTACTATCAGCAGCAACTGCACTTACGTATTGCTACTGTATAATGCCTTAATAATTTTTTAAATATTTTTTATCAATAATTTTCTCTTCCAATTTGAAAGAATTGATCGTCTTGGTGGTGGATGGCTGGCCGTGGCAATTTCGCTGCCCTTGTTACTGTATAATGCTTTAATAATTTAAAAATAATTTAAATAATTTATTTGGCGCGCTTATCTCAAATCCGTATTACACCAAGATAAGATGAAGATGGTCCACATATGCAAATTAGTAGCGAGGATAGAGGATAAGCCGGTGGTATTTAGCAGGATAGACCAGTCTTAGACTGATGCTGAAGGACTGACTGCAACATTGAGTGACTGACTGATGTCTGACTGAGACTGCGACTGATAAATCTAACTACAGCTGAAGACTTTGACTGACTGAGACTTATTTCTGGTTCAGCGGGACTGACTGAGACTGAAATGAACCCTTAAACCAATGTAGGGCACCAGCAAAGCATATACGCACCGCATCTAGCAGAGCAAAAATCTACATTTAATTTTTTATTTCTTGCAAAGCATAGTTTTGCAATTTTAAAAGTGCCGACGCTGCACATTGGTTGCGAAAGAAGAGCAACTGCCAAAGTGGAAACTTCGATTAGTTTATGTGCTCCGAACAAATCATTATTACTGTTTTTGATGAACTTATACACACTAAGAATTTTAAATCATGTCGCGAGATATTTCGAAACATCAGAGTAAAAACATTGAAGATTTTCATAGTTTTTTACAAAAGCAGATTCCAGGTCATCAATCATATTCAAATGCAGCACAAGAAAATCACAAAAATAGGCATTTTTGAAACTTTCACGCTGCTCCCTGTGACTCTGACTTAGTCCAGTGACTGATAATGACTGTGACTGACTGGGACTCATGGGAAACGGCAAACAGACTTATGGACTGACTGACTGATCAGAAACTTAAGACTGATTCTGAC
Organism: Allacma fusca; assembly: GCA_947179485.1. Classification (NCBI taxonomy): domain Eukaryota; kingdom Metazoa; phylum Arthropoda; class Collembola; order Symphypleona; family Sminthuridae; genus Allacma; species Allacma fusca. The sequence continues at coordinate 1,715,701 of OX359249.1, read as the reverse complement.
TTGGACTGAAAAAGGCAGAGACTGGTGGATCCTGGTATATAGTCTATACCTATATACAGGAAAAAAGATTGGCGCCGGCTTGCTTGGCTATATAGTGAAATATATAGTACACTACATAGTAGCTTGCTGTATAGTGAAATGGCTAAACAGCTTACGAAACAAGCCCAGTCGTCGAGACTTATTGTATCCCTAAATCTTGCGCGCTTAATTTAACAGTAGAGCGCGCAATTTGAATAGCCACAGACTCCATCAAGTGGCCGTTATAATGTAGAGATGAAAATGGAAAGAAAGGCAGAATCATTTGTTTATGATTACTACGGCTACAATAGAAATCTATAAATACAACAAAAAATGAAAGACATGTTCCAACGTATTCTGTGGAACAACTAGGGACCGCACAAGGGACAAATGAATTAATTTGTTTAAGTGGTGGAATGATACCGAATTTTCGGAAATTCTCAGCAAGTAAAATCTGTAATCTTGAGCATTCCAGCAACTTAGGTAACTGCGGGAAGACTTTTCTCTGCACTAGGTTTAATTTAAAACTATAACCTAGGTCGACTACCGGAGGAATCCCTGCAAAACTTGTTTGTTCGAGTAGGCAAACAGTATAAATGACGTGGTCGAATGACTTAAAAATGACAAAAATAACAATGAATTGTAAGTAAACAAATAAGCACAGAATCGGAATTGGAATCGGAATTATTTAAAAGTATTTGAATTAATTGGCATCGGAATTCAAAATTAATTATTTGGATACATCGGAATCTAAATCTAAATTAAATTTAAACAGGTATTGTAATTGGAATCAGAATTTTTATTTTTCCGATATTTCATCTCTGGTTGCCATATAAAACAAATATTCAATCTTGTCTCCCACATTTACTCCCTGAAACCGCAATATTTGACTTGGAAAAATGAAATTTAAATTAATCCGTTTAACATTTTGTGTACTGTTCAAATATTATGTTTTGTAAATACGTTACATCGTTGATGGACAAACTGGCATGATCAGGAAATTCTCCTCTTATACTCTACTAACCTTCCGTCCTATTTGTACGATAATTCCAACAGTTTTAACGTCGGACTTGTGTTACAAGATTTTTGTTAAAACAATTAGGGGGAACAAATTGTTGCATGTTCTCGAAATGAAAAGCAAGTTTTCAGGTATGGAGAGTCTAGTATTAAAGAATTCGTCCCAATTGGTTATCCTTACACAATACAAGAATTGTTCAATAAACAATTTGAGAGAACACATTTCATTTTATTCAGTAAATTATAATTTTGGCGTTGAAGCATTTGAATTTCATGAGTTCTTATTAAAAATAGTTCATAAATGACCCTCAATGATTTTTTAAATAATTTGAAATAGGATGTCCTTAAGCCTTAGTTTCAAGTATGGGTTCGGGTACTGAAATAATTTACCCCGGTACTCGGATATGGGTACGCGTACAGGTACAGTATTTTTCCGTATTCGATATTCGTGTACGGGAACGGGTACGGGTACACAGTTTCTGTACCCGGTCCAAGCACTGAAAAAGGTTGAGTGTTTGCAAACCTTAAAAGCAAATGAATATTGCTAAATTTTTAAGGATTTTTAATAATGTTTATTGCAAACAGGACTTCATTTCCAATTGAATTAAATTCCTAAAGATGGAAAATCATTAAACAAATAGTTACCTAAAATTTGAGAGGGGCTTCTGAGGGGTTCAGACCTGACGCATTGTCTTTAAGATAGGGTTCAGAGAAGTTCAGACAGGTTCAGACCTAATGCATTGACTTTAATAGGGGGTTCAGAGAGGTTCAGACCTAATGCATTGACTTTAATAGGGGGTTCAGAGAGGTTCAGACCTAATGCATTGACTTTAATAGGGGGTTCAGAGAGGTTCAGACCTAATGCATTGACTTTAAGAGGGGGTTCAGAGAGGTTCAGACCTAATGCATTGACTTTAAGAGGGGGTTCAGAGAGGTTCAGACCTAATGCATTGACTTTAAGGGGGGTTCAGAGAGGTTCAGACCTAATGCATTGACTTTAAGGGGGGGTTCAGAGAGGTTCAGACCTAATGCATTGACTTTAAGGGGGGTTCAGAGAGGTTCAGACCTAATGCATTGACTTTAAGGGGGGGTTCAGAGAGGTTCAGACCTAATGCATTGACTTTAAGGGGGGGTTCAGAGAGGTTCAGACCTAATGCATTGACTTTAAGGGGGGGTTCAGAGAGGTTCAGACCTAATGCATTGACTTTAAGGGGGGTTCAGAGAGGTTCAGACCTAATGCATTGACTTTAAGGGGGGGTTCAGAGAGGTTCAGACCTAATGCATTGACTTTAAGGGGGGTTCAGAGAGGTTCAGACCTAATGCATTGACTTTAAGGGGGGTTCAGAGAGGTTCAGACCTAATGCATTGACTTTAAGGGGGGTTCAGAGAGGTTCAGACCTAATGCATTGACTTTAAGGGGGGTTCAGAGAGGTTCAGACCTAATGCATTGACTTTAAGGGTTCAGGGGGGTTTTAGGTTCAGAGGTTCAGGGGGTTCAGTGTTTAGTACGACCCTAAAATAAATGACGACTTTTCCATGGGCGTAAAAATTCTTCGAAACGCTGTGCTTGTAGCGAATTTCATTGGGATTCATTTAAGTCGTATAACATCTTCCGATGTCGTCCAAGTCGAAAATTGAGAACGCAGGAACTAGAAACATGAGGCAAAGTTTGGGAGTTGTTTTAAAGAGTTTTAAGAACAATAGTTTTATTTTTTTCAATCTTGCTTCATATGTTTAGATATTGAGACTGTAAGTTTTGATTTAGAAAGATATAAGATTCAAATGAATCCCCGTGAAATTCGGTACAAACAAAGCGTTCCGAAATATGTGTAGAATCACGGGACTGTCCATGAAGCAATAGCAAGATCATAAATTCCTGCTTTCCCGCATCTTTCTCAACTGCTCTCTTCAAGATGAGCTTCCCAAACCTGTAGAGGATGAATGAGGACCCTATTTATGGAAAATAGCTCCTCAGCCCATCCACTACACATTATTCAAACCAACCATTAGGGTAATATGTGATAAAGGAGCAGTTCGCTCCATTCTCTTTGTTAACCAAATTTTCCTTTACAGGAGTAAAATAGAATAAAATCAGTCTAAGTTTGACTCAACCTGAGCAAGGTATAAAACCACTGAGAGTTTCAGCGACTGCATTTATTCTAAAGCATATGTATGCTCTACACCTTGTCACAGGTGGTCATAAGAATCCTGAGTACACTATAAATTGGCGATCCTGCCAGGATTTGTCAAGATTATTGCAAAAATAAAAACGGGGATAAATTATTTTTATGCTGCTCGTAAAAGCAAAATATTTTCAAATTTCCCAAAAATTATCAAAATTTTCATTTTTTTCCGGCTAATTGTTGAACAAGGGAGGAGTGAAAAATCAAGTGTTTGGTTATACTAAATTTAATGGTTTTTCAAGGAGAGAATACGACAAGATAGATAAATCAAAACGGTTGAGTCACGGGACTTAATTTAGTGGTTTGTCTAACAGTCATACGTAACCCTTTTAATAGGCCGTTTTTCAACAAGGAATTAGTTGCTACATATAAAAATGGCTGACCCAAGTAACAATGTGGAAATTTCAACTGAGGAGTTTGAAAAATTGGTAAAAGAGATGGAAGTTAAACACAAAGCGTTACAAGCAGTGACAGGAGGAGTTTATCCTCAAGATTTTGTGGGGAATAAATTTGATGACACTAAATTACCATTGCTAAGGGCAATTGTGAAAATCAGTGGACAATTGCTAGATGCCTATAAAAACCCCCTACCTAAAGTGAAAGCCAAAGAGAGGTCACAAACAATTATACTTGGGGGTAATTTAAAAAATGAAGTACCCATTTTTGATCCACAAAAACTGTCGGGATTTAATTTCTTGAAGAAAGTGGAAAGATTTTTTAAGATCAAGGGAATTTCCGACGAGCACTGGTTAGATGTAGCCGCATTAATGTTGAAAGGGGATCAAGAGGCGTGGCCCGAATAGAAACAGGAAGAGTGAGAGATTCCTCCAATTCAAAAAACTGAAGTTGCAGGACGAGAAGGACGCCAACTCGTGCCTGCTACCAATTTTGACTATGCACATTGGCTTCTTACCGTTGACATTTATTACCATAGGGGCACAGCAAACTCAAAGCCTATTAGATACGGGAGCCACAGACACCTTTATTAGCCAAGAGACTGTATCATCATTACAATGGACGGACTTAGTGAAAGTTAGTTCAAAAAATGTTGAAACAGCCTCACATAGCATAAGGACAGTGGGAGAGATAACCTGCAGTATAGAGATACAAGGTAGACGATTTACCTGCAAATTCAATGTCATGACGAAAACTCCGGTTCCTGTAGTACTTGGAAACGATTTTATAATCAAGGCAGGAATTGTTTTAGATATACCAGCGGGGGTATTTTGGCATAATGATAAGCCCCAAGAGATTAAGAAGTTCAACTCTATGGCGTATTCGAATGTGAATGCCATGATACATGCCCACCGCGAGGAACAACTTTCGGATGCCGAGAAGCAGCACAAAATATCTAGAGTGTTAGCAAAATTTGATGATGTCATTGGCCCCAACCACCAAGTGGGAAGATGTGGACTAGTGAAACATAGGACTGATATATGTGGAGAAGTGAAAAAAGCGACTTCGTCCATATAAATATTCACCTCCACTAGAAACCGAAATCGACCGTCAAATCCAGCTGCTGAAAGAGAAAGGCGTGGTCAGAGACTCTACATCCGAGTTCGCAGCAGGTATTGTCTTGGTAGACAAATCTAATGGAACAAAGCTGATGGCATTGGATTTTAGAGAGGTCAATAAGGTAACCGTTGCAGATAGTTATCCCATGGCTAATATATCTTGGATACTCCGAACCTTACCTATGGCTAGATATTTCGCAAAATGCGATATGGAATGCTTTTATTGGCAAATTAAAATGGAGGAAGACATGATCCGTTATACAGCATTTATTTCGCATAATGACTTACTAGAATGGTTAGTCATGCCTGTTGGATTGAGGAATGCTAGTAAAACAGCACAGAGACTGATGAATAAGATCTGTAGAGAGTACATACACAAACATTTTGCAAATCTTCCAAGATGATGTTTTATTATATTCTTATTCATTTGACGACCATTTGGACCACATTCGAAAGATGCTAACCAAATTAAGGGAGAATAATTTAACATGCGAAAAAGACAAATGCCAATTCGGGCAGAATAAATTTTTATTTCTGGGACATCTAATTTCACACGGTGGAATTAGAATGGACAACACCAAGACAGAGGCCATAAATCAGCTGGAGAGACCAACAACCAGACGGCAAATACAGAAATTTCATGGCATGTGCAAATTATATGCCTAATTTGTCGAGAGGTTTGCCGAAAGATTTGAACCAATATTTAGGATGTTAAAGAAGGGATGCAAATTTAAATGGACGGATGATCAAGAGAGAGCTTTTCTGGACATAAAATCGGCACTTAGTTCAGAGGTCATCTTAGTGGGTATTGATTACCGAAAGCCGATCATTGTCCGGACTGACGCCAGCGACATTGGAGTTGCTGCAGTATTATCTCAGAGTACAGATGAAGGGGAACGACCAATATGTTATGCAAGTCGAAGTTTGCAACCCACAGATAGGAATCTAGATGCAATGCAACGAGAGCTGATTGCCATTCTGTGGGGATTAGAGAAATTCAGTCTTCATATACGGAGTTCCATTTGATTTATTTACTGACAACTCGGCCATAACGTATTTAAACAATATGAAAAGTGGGCTGAAGATTAAACATTGTCCGGGGAGAAACAACACTGCAGCGGATTATCTATCGAGGTATCCGAGTAATTCTCCAGGCATTCAGAGTGAGTGGGCTCTGGAATCACCAAACATTATATATGCTCCCACTCTGTGCACATTAATTGTATCAATGTTTGACCTGGAAGAGGTCAGACAAGAGCAGCGTCGAATAGGCTGGCTCGATGTGAAGATAGGGAAACTACAAGAGTTTTTCATTCACAAGAGGACACTATGTACAAAAGTCAATGGAGAATTTCTCCCTATTCTACCAGAGAAATTTAGAGGAGAGATTATGTACTATTTTCATGACAATCCAGAGGCAGGACATTTGGGAGTACACAAGACCATGGACAAGATAGCTTCGAGATTTTTTTGGCCAGGCCTCAGAAAGGACGTTACAAGTTACGTAAATTCCTGCGAGGTTTGCCAGAAACATAAAGCAACATATAATAAGCCACATAGATTGTTGCAACATGTAAGGTCCAAGTCATTCTTTGACACCAATTGCATAGACTTCATGGGGCTATTCCCAAAAAGTGGCAAGGGCAAATTGAATCAGTACCTGCTAGTGGTGGTAGATCTTTTTTCACATTGGGTAGAGTTGTTTCCCATGAGACACGGAACAGCTAAAAAGGTTAAAAAACTGCTAAAACTAGAAGACGATTTTTTTGTCACTTCGGGTCACCTTCTACAATAATTGCGGACAATGGAACAGCGTTTGTCTCCAAAACAATGAAACAACTATGCCAACAATGGAAAATTCAATTAAGGACAACATCCGCATACCACCCACAAGCCAACTTTACTGAATAGAAATCTGGTCACCATGATTGCGTCCTATGTAAAGAACTGTCACACGGCCTGGGATGAGCATTTACCAAAGTTTGACCTAGCGCTAACGATAATGAATAATAGAGTAACCGGAATTACCCCAGCGATATTAAACTTGGGGAGACAAATCGCACTGCCCATTGACCGAAGAAAACATGGGGATTCAGAATTTGAGAATCCTACTGAAACATCTGCTACTCTTCCGAGCAAACTAAGGGACATCATGGAATATGTCAAACTCTGTACAGAAAAGGCTCATGAGCAACAGAAGAAGGACTACGATCAAGCCCATAGTCACATAGAATTTAAGGTCGGACAATAGGTATGGGTTAAGAATCACCCTATCTCGTCCACGGGCGAGCACAAATCAGCCAAGTTATATCCCAGATGGATTGGACCATACAAAATCACGGAAATTTTAACTCCCGTTTCATGTAGGTTATGTATTCCATACCGGAGAGTGCTTGATTGTCAGCATATACTCAACTTAAAGCCCAACTATGAACGCATTTTGCATACTACAGATGAGAGGCAGTCCACCTCCAATCAAGTCGATGCAAATGTGGATATTGATAATCAAGAAACATCAGCTCCTGGGTACAATCTACGCAAACGACGACCAGTGGATTACACTGGAAAAGTGTCTAAGAGACACAAATGAAGTTTTCTTTTCTGATAAAATAGTTTTCTTTGATAGTTATTTTTTACAAAATCATTCGCCTTCCAACCTCCATACAATCAACAGTTCTAAAGCTCCAGCATCATCAACCATGTCGACTCGTAGGTGGCAGATCCTGGTCGAGCTGATGAACGCCAAGCCGGGGGATAATGGAGCCAGTTAAGGATAAGGGAAATACTAAAATTATATTTCCCACCCTTACCCAATTCGCGTTCCAGGTCCAGAAGAGGATATTCAAGAGGGAGAACGGATTCCTTAACCAAGGATTTGACATCTTCCAGATGTGTGAATCCGAAGCGGCCAAGTACACAATCGCCGGCTTTAGCGAATTTTGGAAGACCAACTTCCCGTACCATGAGAGGACCTCGTTTTCCGACCTCCTCAATGCGGCGGGGACTCTGGAAAGGAGAGAGGCACGGTGGATCCTGAAGAATCATCCCACCAAATGGATTCTCAAGGACTGTTCTGTACGACTGAAGAGGTTTAACATCAAGCCCAGCCTTCTATTGACCCTCAAGGACCGACTAGGACCACCTGTAAGGCCATCCCAAACAGTCACCTTGAGCCCCATCTGTGAGGAGGAGGAGGACGTCTTGACTTTGGATGATTTGGATCCCCTACCCCTTCCGGAGAGTCCAATAATGACAGGGATCATCTGCCGTCGGTGTGGGGAAGAGGATCACAAGGGCCATCTTTTCGAAGAGCGTGAGGTGGAGCTTCGGAGGAGGATTGTAGAGGATGACTGAGGACCCTATTTATGGAAAATAGCTCCTCAGCCCATCCACTACAAAATTATTCAAACCAACCATTAGGGTAATATGTGATAAAGGAGCAGTTCGCTCCATTCTCTTTGTTAACCAAGTTTTCCTTTACAGGAGTAAAATAGAATAAAATCAGTCTTAAGTTTGACTCAACCTGAGCAAGGTATAAAACCACTGAGAGTTTCAGCGACTGCATTTATTCTAAAGCATATGCATACTCTACACCTTGTCACAGGTGGGCATAAGAATCCTGAGTACACTATAAACCTTAATCACCACCAGTGCTGCGCTCAACTCAAGTAAATTTCAGACTGGACCATGAACTTGACTTGACCATAAACGTATTGTTTTCCCACAATCTTGAACCCTGACAACTCATGTTCAAGTAATTACTTGATATGGCATGGTCAAGTAATCAAGTACTTGTTACGTCACTTGAACATGATCAAGTACATCTAAAACCACATATGACTTGACCATGACTTGACCATGACTTGACCATGACTTAACCATGACTTGACCATGACTTGACCTGAACTTATATATACATGTATATGCTCAAACTGATTCAATATCCTTTGATTTCACGTATTCTCAAAATTTAAAAAAAATTACTAATAATAAGAACTTAAAATGAAACAAAATTGTATCCGAAAAAGCATTATCAAAGCATCTTGTTTATTGAAACAAATACTATTCACGCAAGCTGTAACAACGGGTAGAAAATCTAAATGCGGCTAAATTTATTCATACGCTTCCCCAAGCATTTTTTGAGCTACGGCTTCAGCTCGAAGCTTCAGTAGGTCTTCATTTTTAAGTTTTAGCCAACCTTTCAAGCACAAGCAACTACGGATAGTCTCTGCTAACATGGAAAGTCGTTTTGGTGTTAGTAAATCAGTTCGCATTGAAAACAAGCATTCTACAGGGACACCAGTTGCAGCTGTAGCTAAGAAATCTTTTGCCATTTTAGAAAGCTTAGGGTACACCGACTCGTGTTCCTAAGACCAAAAGCGTAAATAAAGTATGGAACAGGTAACAAATTGAACATGTAATCATCTGCTAAAAGAAATACCTTCCACCACATTAGAACTCCTTGGTCGGAATCCACGAGTTTGCATGGTCGCTCTACTAAGTATTTTTCCAATTCGTCTCATGAGTCATACTTAGCCTTCTTTATCTGACGCTCAATTATGTCCTCTACCTCAACATCTTCAACAACAGCGTCATCTTGTTCTGTATTGTAATGTTTTTTCCAAACATTTACGACAGTTCTAAAAATAATGTAAATAGTTTTTAATGCAGCTACAATTTGCTTAACATCAGTTATTATAACTTGTATGCGATTACTTTTTATAAGTTGGAACTAGCTTTTCGTATCCCACTGATCTATGCCATTCAAACTTGCATCTCGGATCAAGGACTGTCAAAATACTGAATTAGAAGCATCCCTTTTAAACTAGTAATGTATTGTTGCAACTTAAATAGATTAGTACCAATTTCCATTATGTAAACCATTCCATCGGTGTCGGGGTAGTAATGATTAAGCTTATCACAAGCTAATTTTGCTGCTTTTACAACGGAGGAATGGTATCCCTTTGTCACCTTAATGAGCAGACGCAATAAAGTTTACCCATTACATTACGTATGTATGTACTAAATTTATTTGAGATATATTCACCGTTATAGACCCCAGGTGATTGTAAAGTTTTATGTAAATACCAGCAGTCAGAGACATTACAGGAACATGCTGCTTTGAGGCATTATCTGTCATTTTACTGAAGGGCTAGAATATCATTTCAAATAATAGAAATTGCCGTTGTGTTACCCCTTATAAATTATATTGAAATACCCGCAGAAAGGCTTACCTCCAAAAATGTAATCATTTGCTCGACAATTTTCCACTCCGATTCTAGTAAACTCCCGCTTGAAAGAAAATCGTCACTACGCATTGTTGCATCTAGACCCTATTTTTGAAAAAAAAATGGTTTAATTATACAATGATGTGCCAAATTTAAGCTGAAGGATTTGAAAACTATCAAATATAAAACCTTTAACGGTTCTGCAAACTCGACGCGAAGAAATACAAAAACTGGCCATTATTTAAATATGAAGTTACATTTCTAAGATAAATACAACTCTTCAACATTTTGAATTTTGAGTTCCAACGTACGGGCATGTCGGTTTAGAGTTTGAGGAACATAATTTCCATAATCCATTTCTCATAAATAATTAAAATTAGGTGGTATTTCCAGAACTTCGGGTTCGCTTTTATGTTAGTCTTCCGTGTCTTGTGTGGCGAGTGGATTGAGCCCTTGATCGAGTGTTTCGAAGCAACTGCAAAAGCAGAACATGAGTACAAATGTTTTTTCATCTTTCTCCCCGTCTTCATCTTCGGCAATCTCAACATCCTCAATCTCTTCCTTGCACTTCTCCTCAACAGTTTTGACACGGAGCAGTTAGAATCTGAACGAGAGGTATGTATACATATATGCACAAACTTTCTGTAAGTAGTATATATTTTGGGGGAACGCGAGGTGATTTATTGATTTATTGATCGATGATCGCGTTCCCCAGGTGTTGATGAAAGCAGGTGAGAGGGGGGAAAGCTGCGAGTTTTCCGGGACGGAATTTTTGTTCCAGCGGAGGAACAAGAATGAGAGTGGGCTGTTTGATCCATCTTTGGGGTTGGAGGGGAACACATGGCTTTCCCTTTGCGTGGGAGGGAAAATCCAAGGGCTCCCTTTTCTGTTGTTCGAGACGTTCGTTCTCATTTGTTTTTGTTTTTTATTTAATTGTTGAACTTTTTAGTGTACAGCGTCTGTGGAGCATCCCGCAACAGATGGAAACTACTAATGGGCGTGTGGAAGGTATGGAAATATTTTCAGTGGTGTATTTACAGGGACAAATTATTTCTGGGAGGGAAGATATCAAAGGGATGGGATTTTGTTTTGCTTACGGATTTTTATTCCCATGTGCGTGATTCACTGATTTTTATATTTATTGTCTGTAATTGATTGAGAATGATGGAATAAAAATAATTTTTGGGAGCAGGGATTTTTTAAATCAACGATTGTTTTTTTTGTACAGACTTGACGAATCCTAAATCCATCTATCTGGGAAATTTGCGAAAAATCCGGACTCTCTCGCTAAGCCAGTTTGGTAGCACGCAGAAATTTACAAATACAGTGGAAGGTGATTCACACTTGTCCATATTCTTTTATTTAAAGATGTCGTGACAAATGTTTAAAATGAAATGCCGTTTTTATCGGAGGTTTGTCGTATTGTAGGAAAATTAATTTTGGTAACGGATTTTGGATTACTTTTCTTTACTGCAGGGATTTGTGTTGAGACAGGGACTTCCAAAATCCAATTTCATGGGGAGATATACAAAAATCTAGACTCGATAATTGGGACCTTGCAATTTACAGATGTAGTAGGTTTATTTTACAGCTATCTTTAAAGTGTCCTTTTAAATAAAATTCTGTGACATAGATTTAGAATCAAATGCTGTATTTCGAAAGAGGTTTGATTTCTTGTAGGAAAATTAATTTTGGCGTCACGGATTTTGAGAATCATAGACTTTTTCCAGCAGATACTACAGATTCAACAGAGAACATCTATCTTCCTGTACGATTTCCAGAAAATCCAATACCTACCATTTGGAATCTGTTGGTAGCTTGCTGACCGGCTACGAAATTTTACGAATACAGCAGCAGGTATTTTCCATTTACCTATTTGTTAACTAAATTACCCTTAAATAATCACATCTTAGATGCAAGCGTAAAAAATTAGCAGCGTACGTTTAATTTGTACAATTTATTGAAAATACCATTTTAATCTCACTACATGGTGTACGCACATGTAGTACTAAGTAACTAAAATATTTGATTTGATGTAAAAACAAGTTTAAGGAAGCATATATCGTCGGTGAAGAGGCAAAAGGACTTAGGCAAAAAAATCGATTGGAAACAAAAAATAATTTACATGTAGTTTCTCTAAAGATAAAATTATCTACTTGCATTGAATTTTAAAAACAAATTGATCTAGACAAGTCAAATTAGTTATAGATTGCAAAATTATCCTTAGTATTAGCAAACCCTGCAGACCATTAGCAGAAGTGCGGAATATTTTGAAATATTGAATTTTAAATAGTATTTGAAATACATATAGTATTTCGTATTTGGTATTTTTGTGGTCGTAAATTATTTAAGGAATTTTGTATGTCGTATTTTGTCAGCACCAACAGGTCTGCTGTATTTTATATTTCATATTTTGAAGATTACGAACGTGATAGTTTTAGTGACAAAATATAGTTTTAAAATACATGACTCTGGCAATTGTAAGGTCGTCTCTAAAACATGTTCAAGTAAATATTTTAAATGTAAAAGCACTAATTTAAACCATTTTTAAACGAGTTACTTTGATACACAAAAATGCACAACTCTCAAGTCTAATAACCTCTAGTTACCTTAATTAAGTTGATTCATTTTGAAATGTCGTATTAATTGGCCGAATTATGCAAAATACTTTGAGAAAATATAAGATATGTATTTCGAGATAAATTTGAGAGTATTTTCAATATGTATTTCAAATACGGTATTTTTATTTCATATTTTCTCTTTTTGTTGGAAGCAAAGTATTTTATTTTGTATCTTGCCCAAATGACTCTGGATATTTGCATTTTATTGTGTATCTTAACTATGTTGCACCTGGCATTTATAATTTATATTTGTATTATTACTTTTCTGAAAATGTATTTGTATTTTGTATTTCAAAAAATTAATTTAATGTATTTTCCACACCTCTGGCCATTAGACAAAATTAGCCCATAACACTTGGTCAATTACAGTTAACCATTATAACATACGTGTCCTCCTGGTAGGAGCTATTTTTCCCACACAAATAAATAGACCAGCACTTAGATCATTTTGCTTTTATGTAAAATTGTATGTAGGTCGGCTTGCTTTAAAAAAGGTGTGAGCCTAGTTCATTTTGTTGATAGGGAAAAACGTTATGTAGATAATGTTGATTCTAATCGATTATATGGCTGGATCATTTTGTCTCCTCACCGGTGAAATAAATACGGTCGAGGAACTATTATAGCTAGGTTAATTTCGACACTCGAAGTAACCTCATTTCTAATTTATTGATCCTGTGAGCTTTTACTAGTTTGTTTTACAGGTGAAGCGTCAGACGTTTGAAAATCTTTCCATGTATTTAGATCTGTGTACATACATTCATAACCGCTGATCCTACTCACCACTCACCGAATTTTTCATGGGCTTTCACGGTATTTTTGTTAACGTTGAAAAGACCGTCCCAGCTCGTAACCCGTCAAGCGTAATAATATTTACTCGTACTCACCCAAAGTGTGGTTCGGGGCTTTTTACAGGATTATCCGAAATGTAAACCGGTTGAGATTCTCTACATGCCGCGCTACCCTGTATCCGATAAAAAAGGAAGCATATTTAACTTCTCTACATTTTTTCTTCAAGATTCATTGTTAATATTTTATCTGCAGAACTGTGGACATTGCAATATATAGTTGCATAATTTAGTTATAAAAATACCGCATTACTAAATTTAAATACAAATTTTGATTAATCTATTTCGAATTGCAATAATTCCTCCTCCTGTTTATTTACATGTGTATTGTACACCGACAATGTATTGTACACTCTATATACTGTATAAAGTAAGAACAATGTATACTGTATGCACTTTACACCTTCAATATATTGGGTACACCTCCAATAAACTGTAACCCTTCAATATATTGGGTAAACCTCCAATATATTGTAAACCTTCAATATATTGGGTACACCTCCAATATACTGTACACCAATATTCTGTACACGTCCAGTATACTGTACACCTTCAATATACTGTACACCTCCAATATACTTTACACCTCTAATATATTGTACACCTCCAATATACTATACACTGCCAATATACTGGGATGTACACTCGAATATACTTTACATAATATACAGTACACATGCAATTTAGCGTGCACTATTTGATATCCCTAATAATGTCGTGAAATGTGTTTGTAAATAATAGTTCCAAGGAGAACCAAAATTTGGCGTTGCTGTGGGTCATGTACATCATGTCTGTCAATTCGGGATCATTGTAAGAGCATAATGATTTCTAACTGAATTTTCGCTTTGCTTTGGCATTTCAGGATTTACTTTTATATACGTTCAACATATGCATAGACCGTATTTCATGCAGTTGCATCTAAAAGTCCGTATATATTGGTATATAATACACTATTGAATTGTATTAAGAATCCGAATAAATATACAAAACAATTTGCACATATTTAAAACGCGCACTCGATCTTGCTGGGAAAGCAATTCGTGTGTTTTGACGTACGTCATTTTCGTTTTGAAGTAGCTCAAAGACAATTCCTTTATCCTGGGTAATTTCAATAATCGATTGGTGCAGGCAGAACACGACAACGTTTATATTCGTCTTAAGACTGTCCTTGAAGCGCATAGATATTTTTATCTGCCCACGACGGTTGACGCTAATCGCGTTGCCAGAATTGGGCAGAAGCTCTATCGCCGTGAGCAAATTTCCTGTCAAACGATTATTTTCAAAAAAATTAATCAATTATGTACGCACACACAGATAAATCAAAATACGTTTTTGGAAATCATCGTCTAACCTTTAAGGTAGTAGTCGCGGTCGATACCGTTGCCCAGCAATGAATTTCCAGCGGTACACACGAGTGATCTCAAGCCCAGCAAAAACGAATCTGAGCCCGTAAACTGCCCGGCGGTGTTCTTTTGCTTAAAGCTAAACGGAATCTGACGCTATTCCAAATTTTGCCCATTCCATGTTATATTCAAATCCGATAGGTTTTGGTCCTGGAAGTTGAATGGAGATTTGGACAATTTCCGGTTGAAAGCGTCGCTGTCCACAAAGCCCAGAACCATTAATCGAGGAATTTTCCGATTTACTACAGATTCACTAGTGGCTTGGGCCAGTCCCTTGGTAACCGTGAATGTTTTTATTTCGTTCTTCGTTACCGGGAGCTTGAAGGTTTTCCCTGCCGACAAACCCTGATTATGCATCTCGATGATGGGCTTGGAGATAACTTTCTTGCCCGCGTAGAACACGGCATCCAAAATTTCAAACTTGTATGGATAGCCGTTAAATCCGGCCTTTTCGTCCGATGCACAGGTAAAACACGCCTCGGGCATATTTCGTCTGAGAAGAAGTCGAATCTCGGTGCCGGACACGAGGTAACGCGGCTGAGTTAGGATGTTGGACCGGACATCGTAAACGTCTGGGACTCCTTTGACATGTCAAATCTCTGTTTCCAAACCGCGTCCGTCTCAGTGAACGTTCCGTGAACGTTTTCGGGATACCAAAGCTCATTTTTAAGCTTTCCCTGTTTCTCAATGGCTTGTGCTGAGAAGTCGCTGCATGTATGCCATCCATGGGTAATAGTTTGATGGGTTCTGAATGAGCTGTCCATTAATGTACAGCTCGAGGTTCGACCACATGCACTGAAAAAAGAGATTGCACGGCGCAACCGTAACGGCTGGTATGCACGCAGCCCCATCCTGCTGAACCACTCGACATGTCAACGTGAGGAAACTGTCCGAGGGGTCTAGGTATCCGTTCGTATCGTTTACAATCTGAAACTCTAAAGGATTGTATCCCTCCCGAACACTGACCACGGGATAGCACTGAATGTAATCGCTGCTCAACTGTGTGGTGATGTCGGTGGGGGGCAGGTCGAACAAGGCTACCTGGTTCCTCACAGTCTGCTCCGACACATCATAAACGGTCGGGTCAACCTCGAAAACCGAATTTATGTCCATCTTATTTCGCCCAACGGCGTTTTCCGGTGCGTCTTTTCCGTCCACCAACTTGAACCCTCCCTATTCTCCCAGATGACCGCTTCTGCTGTTTCCTACGACGGTGTCGTCCACATGTTTGCACACTACGTCGTTTCCGTCCGCGATGGGCGTGCCTCCAAAGTTCAACGTTGTGAGCGATTCGTCGACGAAATTTAGTCGAACTCCTTAGTCAAAAATAGCACTTTATTTTCCCCAAGCTTACGAAATTTGACAAGGTCGACTGGCTGAGTAGATTGGTATAATTGATCGGAATAAAATGTATCATGTGTGAATCCAAGAATTTTGCACACCTTTGCTGGGAAAACCATGTGATCACGAGAAGAGTTTCTATTCGGGTTGAATAATAGAGTACATATGTTGTCCGTTTCCCACACAAACCCGAGGGCGATATTGTCTGGTTGAAATAACGCCATTATTCGCAGGAAGAATATCTTAAAATCCGTGTCCTCATCTCTGGATATGGTAAAAATCTCGGTGTTCTCCATTTTCACACTAATGATATTTTTAAAGTACAGGAATTTCATAACGTCCATCTGGAGCTGTGTACCCGCTGGAAGAGCGGCCACATCCGCGTCTGTTACAACTCTCTCGCTATTAAATCTTCCGTTGAAGAACGCGCGATGGCTGAACCCCAGAAACTCTGTCATGATACTGGACATTACTAATACAGTATGAGATGAGGATAGCTGAGAGATTTTCATGGTGAAGGTGTATTTGTTCAAATTCACGTACCGTACAGTCATTAAGATGTTAGTTTTCATCCCAATCGTGGTGTTGTATTTGCTCAACAACTTCCAGGGGGTATGTCAGGGTACGGCGGGAGCCGGTAAATCTGTGCTTAGTCATCATATAAAGTACATACTTCATCAGCACAAGCAGAAGACACGCGTGTTTAATTATATAGCCGCCGCTTACACGGAAAACGCCGCTCTTGTGCTTGGCGCCTCAACCTTACATTCTGCCTTTCGTATTCCTCCATACTTGAAACACGAGGATCAAAGCCGAATTTCTCTCACATTTTAACATAACATCCGGCAAGGCGATGGCACTTCGTTGGACACAGTTTATACTGATAGATGAGATTTCGTTTGTGGGCAAGAATATGCTACAACTCATCGACAAAATCCTAAAGCGGGTCTCATTTACGGAAAAAGACCAGCCCTTTGCTTCCAAAAGTGTGGTGCTTATGGGAGAGGTATTACCAAATCGGTCCGGTAGGAGATCAAAGACTGTTTACTGATCACCCGGCGGACTCGCCTCACCTAGTGGCAGGCTACACAGCTCTACAGACAATTTACCACCACTTTTGTGTTGAGAAATGTATAAGGATAACGACGTGACATTTCGCAATTTGCTGGAAAAAATACGAAAGCGAGCTTGCCAAGCCGACGACGTCGACTACTTGAGAAGTCGCATGAAGTCGCGGTTGTCGAATGAGGAACAGGAAGCGTTCACGCTCAGCATTCACGCGTTTCCTATGAATAAGAAAGTCGACGCTCACAACTCGTAAGTACGTTTGAAATTCGTTCGAGAGGACATGCACTAAAAATGCGAATGTTTTGAATCAGGAAAATGCTGAGTAGCTGTTACACCTAGAGACAGATTGTTTACATTGACAACTGCGACGGAATGCTCAGAATCGCTATAAGCGCTCCCGTTATTTTG
Source organism: Allacma fusca (assembly GCA_947179485.1). Classification (NCBI taxonomy): domain Eukaryota; kingdom Metazoa; phylum Arthropoda; class Collembola; order Symphypleona; family Sminthuridae; genus Allacma; species Allacma fusca. The sequence goes on along the minus strand of OX359249.1, from coordinate 1,698,055 downwards.
CGAAAAACCATTAGCACGTCAATGGGACTGGTAAACTCTAGTCGAGGAAGTGTGAAGAAAATAATATACAAGACCGGCAGTGTTCACTGCATCATTGTGGATTTCCCTAGCTACACGGGACTTTACGCCTTGCGTTTCGGTGGAGTGCCAATTTCCCGGGAGTACACAAGTGTACATGAGGACTCGAAATTTATCTGGAAAAATAAATTTCCAATTCAGCTATGCTATGCTGTGACCATCGCCTGCAAGGCCTGACAGTCCCTAAGATTTCAGTTTATTTAGGACACAAGCAAAAGTTCCCTGGTATGAATTACATTTCCCTGAGTCGTACAAAACGTTTCGAAGATATCATACTGCTGGATGACCATATCAGTTACACTCGATTTAATTACACTTCAACCAAACTGGCAATGGTTCGGGAAGAGCTCCGTCTTACTCATCTAGATAGAAGTGTTAAAATGAATGTGTCTGCTTATTTGCAGCGGAGAGAAATCAATGCAAAGACTATTTTTATAGGATGATCAATTTTACGAAATAAGTTTACTAAATTTTATTCATGGTCGATTTATGCGATTATGCAGGTGCGTTTTATGAAAATGTAAATAAATTAAATACTCATCATTCACAAGTTAATGTTTCAATCTATATTTATTACAACTCTTCAAATACTTGACAAAAATTAATAAAAATGTTCCACACACAATTGTTTCTTTACCATCATACATTTATTAAAAGTTGCAAAAACACTCAATTTTCACTGTGCATTCAAATGTTGCTCCAATTCCTCGAGTGAATCAGGCGACATCGTCGGGACATCAAAGTTGATTTCAGCCACAATTTCGACGAAGGAATTACTACCCCAACGTCCATGTTCTGTTGGGCAGCGAATTTGGTATATGAGCTTCTGCTCACGCTGGAAGTTGACGCACGTCGCTCGAAACTTCCAGCGAAGACTTCGTTGTTCCAGAGTCCTATACCCGACGCCAGCAACGATGGAGAGGCTGGCGGGCTGTAGAAAGCGTTGGGCGGAGACGTAGGTGGGTAGAGTTAATCTCTTCGCCACCGTACCACTGGCCTCTGGTACATCTTCGCGAATCCCTCGCGGGTGTACTCTGCCGGACCGAACTTGTCTCCATTTGTTGGAACTGCAAACAAACAATGCAGCATTTATTTAACTTGCAAGGATAAATTCCAAAATACACCATGCTGAATTTTATTACTTTTTATTATTTATTTATTTATTTACCATTTGAATACAAGCACTAAAATAACTTACTTTTGGCAACAACAAAGTCGTCCAGAATGTATTCGGGTTCAGTGTGAGTCTCCAACTCGAAAACCCATTTACAGGAAGCGTCGCAACGGTGACAGCACACCATGTAGTCCCTGTCCACATTCCTCTGCGAACTGTTGAAGACTTGTTCCAAATTCTTGAGCATGCACGGCAAGTGCATTCCATGCTGGCAACCACGGTGGCGTGCACTGGCCAATGGACGGTTGTTGACAATGTTGATCCAGGAAAAGTTTCTCCAGGCTAGTGGTCCAGTGCTGTTGAATTCATCGACCATTGTAAAACGGGAATGGTCGGCTCCACGCAGAATTGGCGTTTTGAGAGGCCAAATCAGAAGCAAATCGTTTCCGATTTGCGGGGACCGGGTCAAATCCGTGAAACACAGTTGACAGTAGTCACTCATGTCGGAATGTTTATAAAAATGTAAACAGTTTGAAAACTTGTTTGGAGATGTAAACCGTACAAAGTTAGAAATTGTCTTAATGTGTCGGAGTGAAAATAAAAACTGGGTGTGCTTGTATTACGTGATGAGAATTAAAAACAAAAAGGCCAGATGCAATAATTATCATAAACACGTAATTTCATTGACCAGTAGTCAGTTTATTCGGTTACTTATTGTCACACTTACTGAGGAAGTGGAGGTGGAGGAGGAGAAGGAACATCGTACACACGAGTCTCCTGAACTTCCGGAGCTCGGTATGCATTTATTATCTCCTGTGCACGGTCAAGTTCGTCCTCAAAGGAGTCCATACTGTTCTAGGACCCGTGCCCCCACAATGGTCTCATTGGAATCATCTCTGGCTGATGGAATCTCACTCTTCGGCGTCTGGCATGACGATGGCCATACCAACAGTAGACCAACTAAATACTTTTTAAACATACCCACCATCGCGGAATAACTAATTCTAATATTACAGTCCGCCTTCGCACCAGGAATGCGTCAAATAAATCTTAATACCCAATGGACATGCCTCTTTGATTTTGGAATGGACAGATCGGTGATTACGTCACTGGCCCGCCAAATCTGCCCAGGCGAATCTGCTTTCCTTCTCGATGTTTATAAAAAAGAGGTGGTGGGAAAAGAGTGGGGCAAACTGATTATCGACCTCCACCCGAAACATAAAAAGTACAGATACTGGTGCCGGTCCGAATTGTTCACAGTCCCGTCTTGTGAAGTTTACACCCCAAAATGAAAGCAGATAAGACCATTGATTTCCTGACGGAGATTGCATTTTCCAAAAAGTCGGCGATGAAGAAACGTGTGCAAAAATGTTCCAGTGCTGAACTCAAAAGCCTGGTTGATTGTATTACAAATGCCAAAAATGGCTTCCAGCTTCAGGGCTGTCTTAGAAAAGCATTTGCGAAGAATCCTGCTTTGGTCAAAAGGTCTGCTTGCACGATCGTTCGAGACATTCTGGGGCTCGAATTAGCTTTAATGCTCCTTTACTTCGGCTAGCTAATGGTTCAAGTACTTAAAGTTATTGATGCAAATCTGTATGAAAAATTGATGCCGCCGTTTCACAGCAAGGAAGAGGAAAAACCGGTCGAGGCAAAGGATACGCCGGCCGAGCCAGTAGAGCCGACTCCGGAAGAAGTAGTCCCTGAAGACACGGCTCCCGTCATCCCTAAGCCTAAGAAGAAGGCCAAAAAGAGTCCTCAATGCAAATGCTTATGTTGCTGGCTGTACAGCCATGAAAACAACACAATATTTGAGACGGACTGGAAAACATTTGAGGATTTAGAAAATAGCGCTGAAAGTACGCTAAAGTCGGCGAGCGTCGGACAACCCGAACCGATTGTCGAAGACCCTGTAAAAAACCCCAAAGGGTCTGATAGATTAAGTTAAGAGAAAGAAAGCCGAGACAAATGGGCAAGGGTCGTCGTCGTCAACGTCCGAAAACTAATGGCCGACGAAAAGACAAGAAACGCTTACGTGAACCAGTGACTTGTAGGGGCATACCCGGGCTTATCTGGGTTTTTGCGAAACAGACCCGAATTTTCGAACAAGGATGAGGTGACTAGCACATTGCAAATGCTGGATGCTTATTCGCTCCACAAGCCTATTCGTAAACGTTTTCCTCGTCGAAGAGTTATGGTCAACTTCCTTAACGAAATACTTGCCGCGGATTGGAAAGATTTGCAAAATGTTTCGTATCACAACAGGAGGTACAAGTATGTGCTTATGGTGGTGGGCGCATTATCCAAGAAGGCCTACTGCCGAATGTTAAAGGATAAGAGTGCGGACTCGGTGATTCCCGCATTTGAGAGCGTATTCGTTGAGGCGGGCACTCGGCCCGTTTACATTTTCTCTGACAGGGGTTCAGAGTTTACCAATGCCCGCTTCAAAGAATTCCTCAAACAAAACCGAGTACAACTCTATCACGTAACTTTGGTTGTAAAATCAAGTCTCTTAGAAAGGCTAATTCGAACCCTTTTTACGAAAACCTCACTTACTATAAAACCAAGAAATATGAAGATGTACTACAAGAGTTTGTCGGAGCTTACAACAACACCTTCCACAGAACCATTGGAAGAAAACCGACCGATGTAACAGCCCGAAAAAGTCACACGGTGTGGTAGTATATGTATAAAACGTTTCTCGAGGAAAAGAAACGTCTGCTCTTCAACAAGGTATACTCGGAAAATTGGGGACGCGAGCTGTTCAAAACAAAATATATACAGCCAACGTTTCCATATACTTATAAATTAGTGGACACACAAGATGAGCCCTTGAACAGCTCGTTTTACGAGCCGGATCTGAAATTGGTGTCCCGCCCTGTTCAGGCTGCATTAGCCTAAACTATATTTGCATTTCTTACCTGGAGCTCAGGTCCCTTATACACAGAACATCCTACCGTTGTAACTAATTTAATTTTTTTCTTTGTACTGAATATGCTTGTATTTGCTTATAATGTCAATACTTTTTCCTAACGTTTCTAAAATACCTGGACATTATTCTAATCATTTTTTCTCCTAACCCTACAATCTAATGAGTGAGTTGAACCACCTGTCAAGCTCGACTCTTCATATACATCTAATTTTGTCACCTATGTATGTACCTTTTTTATATGCTTTATCTCATATGTATTTTAACCTAGTTTAAGCGCTTTACCAATGTATTACAAATTACACTTTATTCATAATTATTTGATAGTAATACGTTTTCCTTCAAAAGACAAAGAAACCTCAACCTATAAAAGGGCTCCGAGACCACAACTCGGAGAGCACTTTTTCTCCAGCCTTCCTATTGTAAGGACCTCTAACGTAGTGTCTTGTAGTAAATATTCTTGTTGCAGTAATTAAATTGAGTCTTATTGAGATTTAAAATATTGTTGTTTGCTCCAATCTTTTACAACACATTCGCTCCATCTTTCCATCTCGTACCATAAGTCCCACATCTATCAGGAACATAAGTTATCCCGTTTCTAACGAAACACGCCCTCCACAACATATGTAACTTACTATATGCAATAAAATAGTACTGAATCAATTTGAATTTTCAATGTTTTATTTATTTACACACAAATATACATAATGCATTACATTAATGAAAGGCGATAGTGCCCGAGCGGATAGCTCTTATTTATATTATTTTTGTCTGGGTATACTCGGTAAATTTTCAAGCAGTTGAAACAAACTCTGTCCACGGAAATGCTGTACACCTTATGCTTGAAGCTCCGTATTGAATTGATCGTAAACCTCACATGCTCCTTGTTAAGAATGACGGCCTTGTAGCGCTCGTACGGAAACGTTTTCAGCTGGGCCTTGGGCAAGCCATTGCACTTCCGATCTTCCTCTCCATTAAAATAGAGCAGACTGTACTGCTTACCCTTTAAAGTCACGGCATCCTGGATGTCCAGAGATTCCACCTTCCACAAGCCAGCCTTGCCCGCATTTTCCATTCGCAGGTTAGTAATGTCCGAATATTGCCGAAAGATTTCATGGTTAGGGGGAATGCGAGAAAAATTAAAATGGTCTCGTGTTCTCACCATGTCCTTCCACAGAGTATTTCCTGGGTCACTACTTGCACTTTCATGTCCGGCGAGCTTCTCACGTGTGGGCTGCGTAAAGTTATTTGTGTTACGAATTTCGGATAGAAAATCTTGCGAATGATGAAATCCTTTCGTAGAAATGAGGAATGGGGTTGGGCCCGCCTTAATATTCAAACGCCTTTACTTCCAGACCTGCATTGCCCGTGTAAACCAGGCACAACGAGTAACTGCAGGCTTGTATTCGCAATTCAATGTTGTTGACCCGCCTTTGCTAATATTTAGTGGGTCAGAGAAACACTCAAAATCGTAGTACAATACAAAAGGATAGGGAATAGACATTTCCATTCTTTGGAATTGAATACTTTTACCTTCCTTCGGAACCGTCTCCAAGACCGTACTTGAACCACACTCGTTATTAGAATATGCCTTTAAACTTGAAAATGACCGAAAACAAGTTTCAAAGACCCATTGTTTGTTTTTACGACCATTGCTTAGAAACTTGTTTGTGTCTGAAACTAGTAGGTAGTGACACATCATATTTTCGTTGGCCTTCTTTTCGATCAGAAATAGAGTAATCTTCTTTTCAAAACGGGTGTGACAAGTTCGTAAAACACATTGCTTGCCTTTGCGATACCCCAAAACGCTAATTTCCACGTTGTTATTTTTTCGAAAATAGGAATATCAGTTTCAAATCTGACTGGAAATGACATTTCGGTTGTATCGAGTCTGCAAAAATATTTATCCCATATCGTGTATGCAAGTTTAGATACTTGTTTTCCTGTTCTTCTCCGTTCGTCTTATACAAACACGGCCGCAGCCACGCAGTACATGAAGCACAAATTATTTTTGTTTCTACAATTAATATACCCCTTTCTACTAACCATCGGCATTTGGAAGGTAACCTCCCCCAGCCAAATCACGGATGAGGCGAATTTCGCCAAGTTTTATTTCAAAAGACTCGACATTTACAATAGTCCAACCCGATCCATTTTCCATAGATGCGTTTTTCTTGGTCACGATATCAGATGCTGATTTAAGCAAAATATAGCTAATTTGCTGCTTTTTTGGCAGTTCGTAATGACTTGATTTAAAGTAAATAATACTTGCTTTGAAAGTTTGATTCATATCATCATCCTGAATTTCCTTTTGCATTCGGATTCCCATTCCAACGTCTATTTTTGAATGACGATGAATATCAAACAGCTGCTCCATAAACTTGACGACAACCGGCTTTAGCATTGTAAACACGTTTTCAATATCTCCAGAGTCAATTTCTTTATTGTACTTGTACATTAGTACAATTCCACCATGGCTTCTAGGAAGCTCGTGAAAATTACTTTGATCAAGCATGGCGCCTGCATCAACATGCCCTCGACGAGCTGAAGGGCTTGTGCAAACATGTTTTTAAAGATTATTACAATAGCCGCCACAATCCATACAATAATGCTGAGAATCTATGTGGGATTTGAAAGCTGACTTTGCACGACAGTAGAACAGACATCGGAACTGAGGAAATCTGTAAATCTAAAACAATGTATATATATATCTCTGTAAAACAATACTTTTGCATCTCATTAAAATAATTGCTTACCGTATGAATTGAACCCGATTTTAGAGCCATTGGCTTGGAAAACGTTTCCCTGTTATCCATGCAAATCCGGGTTGGAGGGGAGAGTGTGTACTTTCCTCGACTCTCGGAGTTTAAAGTAATACTTGAGCAGCATGTCCGAGAGTTTTAGCAGGGCTATTACTCCTAGGCAAATGCAGACAGCTAAAGAATGAGTCATGATTAGAGGGTATAAAACGTTTAGTACATGTTAATTTACTTCTTACAATTCCAGTCGAGTACTTCTCCCTGACCAAGTCTTCCGCTGCTTATAGCCTTTATAAATGCATCCACTGCTCGAACCAAAAGCTCTGTCATGGCCATATCCCGAGATGAGCTTGGCTCACTGCTTTTGTTACCGATCATGTTTATAAATTTGAAATAATTTTCAGGGTATTTGATTAAGTCATGGAGAACGTTTTCGACCTTACGCCCACACCGGATTGGGATCGATATGAGGCTGGGTTGAGACTGGAAAGGTTGTTTATACCCACCCTGGATCCTGCCAGCATTCCAGCTCTGGTGAACGACGGGTAGGTCAATCAGCTGCCTTACATCAGCTGCCGAGCAGGCGTTCAACCTGATGAGCAACAATTATTTTCAAGCTCCGGCCGTCGTTATCAGCCTTCAAAACCAATTCAAGCCGGCTTATCATCAGTCGGAGTTAAATCTCCGTTTGCAAAATATTATAAGATTTGAGTTTAAGGGATTACATCTACCGATCGCAGGAAAGACACCTAAAACTCCAAATGTATTTTATGATACAGACGGAGATAATGAGTCGTTTACTTCGAATGGTATATATTGTCATGATCCAGCTACGCTTAATCATTGCCCACTCGTCATCACAGAGTGAAGACGGTTTGGTGTCACGGCTACGCGCCGCGATTATTGAAGATTATTATTTATATTGAACATAATTATTATTATTGAAAATACGAAATGACTGAATTATTAATATTTCCATTATTATTATTTTATAAAATGCCATATTGGCATTTGTAATGCTATAAGCATTAAAGTAATGTAAAAGGTACTGCGGAGCCAGTGGACTCTGACTGATACTGTCATTCTAGGTTAAGTTTTCTTCGAATAAAGACGTACCTCTCTTATTATAATTTCCTCTTATCTCGACAGGTGCGGGGTAAGATTATCTCGTTTAAAACTACCCTCCCGTTTCCCTGTATTTGGTATGATTTACCGTTAATTTCCCTACTTCTGAGTGAGCTACACTTCCCAAAAATTCCCATTTCTCCCAAATAAATTATCCCCCCACATTTTCCGATTTGCATCGACCTTCGCGGACTGTTGGAGGCCACTCCAGGTCCCTGGGCTACGAAAGAAGCTACCGATTCCCTCTGGCGCTAATAGGATAAGGACCAAGTCTGTTACCCCATCCCCGGCTGCTCCCGTCGTTATTTCATCCCCACAGGCTCCCCGCTAGGCTAAGGAAGCGACCAGATGTGTTGAATGCCGCCCTTCAATCGAGCCGAAAACCTGCGAACCCGTCGGAAGTTCCGTTGGAGTAAGATGTTGAGGAGGAGTCCCCCACCCACCCCAGGTGGGTCATGTCATGATCCAGCTACGCTTAATCATTGCCCACTCGTCATCACAGAGTGAAGACGGTTTGGTGTCACGGCTACGCGCCGCGATTATTGAAGATTATTATTTATATTGAACATAATTATTATTATTGAAAATACGAAATGACTGAATTATTAATATTTCCATTATTATTATTTTATAAAATGCCATATTGGCATTTGTAATGCTATAAGCATTAAAGTAATGTAAAAGGTACTGCGGAGCCAGTGGACTCTGACTGATACTGTCATTCTAGGTTAAGTTTTCTTCGAATAAAGACGTACCTCTCTTATTATAATTTCCTCTTATCTCGACAATATATATGAATGTATACATATACGATGATATTCGAATTGGCTAGAGGCGCGAAAAAGTCCGTTCCGTTCAACCGGGTGGTCTATAACGGCTTTAGTCATCCTGAATATCTGGGACCCTTCAATCCTTACTGCACAAACGATGGAATGAGTTATTTACCCAAATCGGACGAGGGCGTGAACTCACCTTGTTTGGTAATTCTCCAATCACGGATGGTGACACCGCTCTACGCCAATGATTTGAGTAAGTAGCTACAAATTATTTGGAAAAACTTCATTTGTTTGACGTTCGGACTTTATTCAGAACTTGTAATATACGACTTGCTGGTTTGGGGGAAATCACCGGATACATATCGTAATTCCCCCGTCAGGCTTGGAGAGGATGAAGTATGACGAGTTCCTCGGCCGTATTGCGCGTTTGGAAGGTGACCATGCCAAGAAATGCCCAAGTTTCTACGCCGGTCAGCGCTTCATCTTCACCCTGAAGCTTCTCTTCAAACTGAAGATTGGATTTTACGTTCTCTACCAGCGTCTGGGGGACGCGCTGCTGGTTCGACCCGGATGCATGAGATTTTCCATATCTCTTACATGCAACCAGATCATAGGCGTGAATTTCTGGATGATGGTACGTTTGACCCCACCATAATTTCTTTACGATTTATTAACGAGTTTTAAAATTTTCCCAGGAATGGCTGGACATCTCGGACCTATTTTTCAAGTGTGAGTGTCCGTTCCCTCGTACCAGCGCGGATCCGGACAACGCGGGACTGTCCCGTGAACGTCCTCACGGGATGGACAAGTCGGAACTCCATCAACCAGGCTACTTCACCACCGCCCATACACGCTGGTTAGAAGCTCAACGCTTTGTAATCAGGTCTACGTTATTCTGTAATCTGGCCAATCGATTCCCGGAAAATCTTCCTGATGTAGGAGACTTGCCAGAGGAAAATAATGCTGTCGCATCGAATAACGGTGAACAGCAGTCCGTTTCGAGTCCCGTCGTCAGTGCTACATCCAATGAGGTCGTCGATGAGTTGGCGTCTGGAGCATTTGCTTCGAATTTCGTCATCGATCAGCCACATGACGTCGCGTCGGAGTCTGCTACATCCGTATAACCTTCTCAAGTGGCTGATGATCATCAGGACGAAGCTCCTTGGCTGGAGATCGAGTAATTTATTTAGTAAACGAATAACAAAAAAAATTACCACGAAATGTTATGTAAATAGCAGTCAATTCCCGGATCTCCGGCACCAAACTAGTCAGCGCGGAGCGACCCAGGATTTTCCTCGGGACTCATCCCAACACCCGCCAGCATCGCCTACTTAGAATTGCAGAAGTCCAGTTCTGCCCTCGGTCCTCTGGCTGTCGAAAACGTTGAAGTGGAAGTATATCCATCGAAGAAACGCAGTAGGAATAAAACTGCAAAGAAGAAGAATCGCCTAAAAACAAGGTCATCGAGGGAGATCTGCCCAATGTGAGTTCAAAAATTATTACCGTATACTAAATATTGAATGTTTATATAATTATTTATAGCCTGACGAAAAGTCAGCTGAGTCCGTGGAAGGCAGCATATCCGGAAAATCAAAGCAGAACGCTCCTGCCATGAACGAATTGTCGGATTAAAATTCTAATCCCATGATATTTCAACTTAGACCTTAAATGTTTCTTAATAGAAATGCCTTGAAATTAATCTAGATAAAAAATCCAACAATACAGAATGTTACCCTAGAATAAGTATTCTCATAGAAAGCAAACGTACAATATGTTGTTACCAAGTACGAACAGAAAGACTAGCAGACCTAGTATATATGGCCACTATTTTGAAACCCACCGTTGACTGAATATAAATATTTAATAATAGAACTGACCGTCCTCAAACTAAGTACAAACTCCTGATATTTCATTCAAGATATTTAAAATTTAATTGATTTTTGATAATTATGTATCAACTTAATAAATAATACTAAATAGATACAATAATACATATATATGCTTGTAAAACAAATATACAAACAAAAAACAATGCTCCTGTATTTACGACTGAGAAACATGAACCAAATGTTTTGACTGAAAGTTCAATTGCAAAATCATAAGCCTTTAAAACATTAGTTTTGAAGATATTTTTTCTTTTTCTTTCATTACTTATGAAAACATTTTAATATGTATTACCTTAATATTAATAAAAAATTTAATATGTATCAACATAAATATTAATATTTTTTAATAAATATGTATCACCATAATACAGTAAATTCAATATTGTATGCTTGTACATTTAAAAATTACAACAAATTATGGAATGTATATTATTGTTAAGAAAACATAGAGACACACATAGAGATCACAAGATATCGTGATAAGCTATCAATACACCAACATAAATTGAGAGCATGATATTTGTGTATAAATTTGAATTGCAATATAGTTAATAAATATGAATAACATGCATAAATGCCGTAGAATTTTGCATATTTGCCATCCAATTTTCATTCATTATTTTTGCTTTTATATTGCGTAGTTTGAAACACTAACACTATAGTTTAGTATATTGGTTACTACTGTTTCAGCAACATTGAACACTTTGGTAATACATTTGTGTTAACAAAGAACCAATTTACTGAATCAATAGTAACATTTATTTTGCACTAAAATTCGTCTATCTTTTCCCCTTGCTTGACGACGGATGCCAAAAATTAAAAATGATTTGTGTTAATTAAAATTTTAATTAGCAAACTGCGCAAAGCTATCGGGAAAAAAACAAAAGGTTTGGTAACATCTAGAAAAGGTGTGTCGGTACAACAATGTAATATGCAGGACTGGGAAGAGAACCGTTGTTTACTTTACCCTCCACAACATTTTTCTTGGTATTCAATGTTCTAAAATATTTGTTTGAGTTTCAGGTTTCCAGAATTGATGATGACGTCGGTTTGTAAGTACTATTTTCATTATAGGATTTTTGCTTTTGAAGTATTTGTACTTCATCTTGCTAGCTTTCGAGTCTCCAGATCGTAATCTTGAACACCTACAGTGCTCGGCCAATAATTTGCATTATAAACTTGTACAGATCGTCTTCGGTGGATAACTCCAACGGGACTTCTACTTATGTGTTGAAATTTTTAGAATTTACAAATAGAGGTATTAAGACAAGATTGGTAAGGAAAAAGTATGGATTTTGTTGTTCATGTCAGTATAAAAAAATTTGAAAACAAAAAATTTGAGAATTCGGTGTGACAAAAGTTTGCATTATGCGTAATGCATTCCAGCTCTGTCAGCACAATTCACGAAAAAAGAGCTGGGGATTAGATCTTACTGTTTGTATTTACAGTATAGAGTGTTGTAATCAAATGTGTTAAATAATTATGATATGGAAAAAAGTTTGAAGCCAGGATTGTACAGTTTTAAATGTCCGGTGGTACAATGACAATGCTTCTGTTAAAACACCTCAGAATTGTCACATGTGTCGGATCCAGCTGCTTAAACAGTGATTTTCAGGTGCAGGAGGTTCGAAACAATTGATCGCTGTCTCACACTGGCCGACCAGGGGTTACCAGCAAGAGAGTGGACGGTCAAATAATGAATACAGCCATAAAACACAGAAAGAGACCACCAAACCTGAACGCTAGATGCGTAAGAAGCAATGCCAAAGTCAGTATTAGGGACCGTACTGTAAGTCTAAGACTCAAGGAAGCCAAATACAATGGAAATACTGCCAGGAAAAAATCCGTGATCACCAAAACATATGTTGACAAAACAAGGTAGTAGGGGACGATTTTTTTCCAAATGTGTGAATAAGTTCTAGGTTAAATTTCACTGGTTTCCGGATTCCAAAATCTATATTTTTAGCACCAAAGGACAGTCAAGAGTGTGGAGAAGCCCAGGAGACTTATAACAGCCATGGTTCTACAAGTTTACCGTGAAATGCGGAGAATATAAACTTGCTTTATACAACCTTAAATAAACCCTCCTACAAGTATTACCTTACCCCATGCTCATTTTTAGGGTTGTTGATGGTATGGGGCTGTTTTTCTGCCAGTGTCATTGGGAAACTTGTTGCCATTCAAACCACCATGAACAAGGAGATCCAACAGTCCATCCTTGAGAAAAATTTGAAGGAATCTTTGCAAGAGATTCAAAAATTTCAGGGAATTAATTTTTCAGTAGGACGAAGGACCCGAAGCGTACATTCAAATCTGTGCAACCATGGTTTCAGAAGAGCCACATATATGTTTTCCTGTGAATTACTGAATCGCCTGAAAAGAAACCCATTCAAAATTTTTGGGACGAGCTTGATCTTGGGCTCAGTGATGGCCCCCATTTGGCCCGGAATAGTCGTGAGTTACTTCGGATTCTCAGGGAAGAGTGGTACAGTGTTCCACGAAAAAAGACGCGAAAACTAGTGTAGTTCGTCTCCAAAAAATTTCAGGAGCTTATTAAGGCCCGTGGTGGGGATACCCACTATTAAAACTAAAGGGTGATGGTAATAATGCAAATTTTTGTCACAGTGAATTCTCAATTTTTTCGTTTTTAAATTATTTTATACTGACATGAACAACAAAATCCCTTACTTTTTCCCTACCTATTTTCTCTTCACACCACTACTCATAAGTTCTAAAAATTTCAGCCCTTCAGTACACGTCCCGTTTAAGTTATCCACCGAAGACCATTTGTATGGACTTATAATGCAAATTGGTGGCCACCGAGTGTACATGGTACAATCAGTGCTTGAAACCAAATATTTCACGTTCTCATGGAAATTATTTTCGCGGTATATAAATCAATCAAAACTATTCAAATCCAACTAATCACATCGAAACCGTTTTATGCTAATGATATCAGCTAGCGGTTTAGTGTTTTGTTGCAGCATATGCATATATGTAAATATTTTTAGTATGGATCGATACTATTGAAATAATTAAACCGAGCAAATTAAGTGCACATTTTTATTTGATTTTTAGATTTGGTGTACGTGTGTATAAAATTAATAGTCATAGCTTAGGTATTTTTTGAGTAGTTTTTGTTCAGTAGACTGGCGTTTTCGCGTCGCAGTGGAAATATGGATACGTTTCCAACATCAGCTCCGTTGATGAACGGACAGAGGGGCAGGTGTCGGATGTGCTCGCCCTTGGGCGTGTATCCAATTTTCCATTTATAAAGAATATTTTTACAGAAGGTGCAATGCACGGTGTCGGAGAATTGAAGATAGAAAAAGCCCGATGAGGCAAGGTCGATGGGGTTAATGTACTCCAATGGCCATTTAGTTCCGGCAAAGAATGTGCAAAGTCTGTTTAGCTCGTACGTCAGGGCTTCATAATCAAGGTTGTGCAACTCGACACCGTAACTACCCATGTAGTTCTCGATTTTCACATCCTCGAAATTTTCATCGCTAAGATTAGTCTGAACGATTTCCTTGTTGTATTGATCGTTCTGGATGTGCTCAACAAGTTTGTACTAGCGTACATTCAATTAGGACAAATAATTTTCAATATTACGTGCTTTAACCTTATCAGATCAAAACGACCGGTGAAGTAGAACCCGGCTCCAGCAAGATCCAACGGTGAGATGTAGTTCTTTGACCAATACGGATAGTAGGTTCTCAACCTCTCGTATTCACTCTTGTAGCCGATGCTAGAGCCGGGAATACTAGGGAAATAATTATTAAGTATTTTAAGTGGTAGATAGAATAATAATTAACACTCACCTATGATTTCGTCTGCCCTGCGAAGTAATCTGAGGACCACATCCGAAAATAGTCTGCAGAGTATTTCGGGTGTTAAAAGACACGTAGTCGGTCTCTTCTCTAGACTATTGTGCCTGCATTTTGTGAGTTGAAGTTGACAAGTTCCGATTGGTTTATATACCCCCAAAAATTATTTCCATGAGAACGCGAAAAATTTCGTTTTTCACACTGATTTATCACTCCAGGTGTTCCAGATTACGATCTGGGGACTCGAAAGCTAGCCAGATGAAGTACCAATACATATATAAATGCATACGTTCAACAATCATCTCCGATCTATGTGGGAAAATTAATTTTCAGGTTTCCCACGATGATGCTATCAAGATATCGCCAAAATACGGGTATTTGCCACGAGCAGGCTGAGCCGGTATGAGGAGCCCTTGAGCTTCCCTCCCACGCCAATGGAAAGCCAAGGGTTCCCCATGCACCACAACAGGTGGCTCGAGTCGCCCACTCAAAGTTTTGTTCCTTCCTAGGGAAAAGCATTCCGTCCCGGAAAGCTCGCAACTTTCCCCCTATCACCTGCATTAATTAACACATGGGGGAACGCGATCATCGATCAATAAATCGATAAATCACCTAGCGTTCCCCCAAAATATATACTACTTCTGTATTTGTAAGGTAAACATTTACATGCAAATTATTTTTCGACTTGGTTTTGCGGTAATTGTATTCTTTGAGGTCATATTTTTGAGTACTAGTGTTAGTAAATGTACATTTTTCATTCCTTCCTTCGCCTTCCCGTTTTCTGTTAATACTAGGAAGCCTTCCTTCAGCCTTCTCGAATTAATTCAGCCATCCCGCCTTCCCTTCTCAACTCTCTGGAAAATTGATATTCCGCCTTCAATGAAGCCTTCATTGAAGGCTAGCCTTCGAAGGCTGGACCTGTCTGGTACAAGATATAATCTTTTATGTGAACCTTTTATAGCGAGTTGCAGCATGCCGTCGGTGAAGATGCAAAAATGGCTAGACGTATTTGCTGTTAGAAACGGCACGATGTATATGCAGCTTCACGTATTGTAAAATGGTCCTAGTGTAAATTGCATGAAATATTGCAAGGACAATGTGCTACTTCAAAATCCTGAAAGCAAATCGGAACAATATATCTGGAGGTGAGATGCAAACTGGCATAAGTTTAGTTCGCAAAATTTTGCAGGAGAAACGAGAAACTTCTTAATTCCAAACGATTGAGAATTAAAAACTCGAGAGGGGTCTATTTATTATACCCACTTCCGATGACCTTTACCCTTTAGGATTTTACCCACGGTTGAAACATACTTTAGAGTAATTTAATATGAAAAATGGAAACTTGAAAGAACTTGACTTAGTTCAATTTGCGTCTCCCCTCTTCACAAATAGTATAATGCACTTCACACTTCGTGAGTTGCTGCACCGGCTTTCAGCTAAAATTGTATGTGGTTATTGTGGATTCACGTACATTTTAAACCTATTTTGGTATAACAAGCCGTAGGCGTGTAAAGTACACTCTCGGTAAAATATATTCTCTTATGAGAGAGATTATTCCTCTAAAAGGCAAATATAATTATTTGAACTTGTTCCCGTTTATCAAAATATGAATTTCTTTCCTTGGCGGAGCATGTCCGTATTATAGTCAATTTTTATGTTTTCAGGGAAGCTTTTAAAAAGGCATAATTTTGCTTTCAATTGAAAATGCATCTAGCACTTGCAATTAACCTCTAATTATTGTAATTATGGGTGGTAGGAATTTTTAGTAGTAGTAATTTATCGATCAACTATTACCTGTGGACATCCCATAAGGAAGAGTTACCTTCCCCAGGGGGTTGCACAGGTAATAGTTGATACGGCATATGGTTGTTTCACACGGCTCTCAACTCTGGGCTTCGTGCAGGTAATAGTGTCTCACAGCACCCCATGCTACACAGGTAACATCAAGCATATGTCGGGTTGTCTTACAGAATGTACGGTTAAAAATTATTTACCATCAGAAACTTCTCAGGCTCACTTAAGGCAGTATGAATTCTCTTGCGAGTATTCTGTGTAATCATCTCCCACAGTACGTAAGAGCTGTACAGGGTACGCCAGATTTTTTTCTTTCTCTAAAAGCAAACAAATGAATTCAGCATAGCTGTATGGAATATACAAGCATGAAAATGCTAACCTGTAAGACGTGTAGACACAACAGTCGTTGCGTTCGTCTGGTCGTTTGTCTCAATTGTCTCCGCCTCATAATTACTCAGCTTAGCATAATATGAATGAGGGGTTGTATCCTCTGATGTTGCATCTTCCGTTTTTGTGTTCAAGTAAATTTTTCTCTCCGTGGAAAAGATTGAAGGTGTTGTATGTTCAGTTTCCGTAGGTTGAAAGTCTCTTGTAAGGGTCTCCGTAGAAAAGATGGTGCTCACTTGCATAACTTTCTCAGTTTGAATGATACTTGTAACAATATCAGTAGGAAGGACGGGGTTCACGGTTGTAATTTTCTCAGGATGATTGACAGTATGAACATATTTGATTGAGTTGACTGAAAAGCAAAATATTAAAAATATAATGTCTACCTTATATACTTAAAATATACCTATACTTTTAATATTTACTAAAATTGCGCTGTAAAAAATGATAAAAAATACTTTTGAATCTCCGGATGACGTTTGTTAACTGTAAGCATTCTTTTTCACTTTTCGCTGCAAATTGAGTAATTTCACCAATTTTACACCATCTTGAACACAGAACGCAAGTTTCTGAACAGAAATAATAAAGTTATCTCCAGCGTGAACACACTTTTCACAAATATTTTGACCACTGACCATAGTCAGGATGAGCAGTGTAAACAGTAGAATATACATGTCTGTATGATTTGAAACGAAAGAATGGATCGAATATCCCTTGCTAGTCTTGTTTTTATCTATTTTCTGTCCATCTGTACTTGCTAAATACAAGCAAGCATGAAAGTGCTTGCACTATTTATTTCCCGTTATTATTGTCTGAAGTACTGAAACAAAGACAAGACAAATTTAGACGGACTTGAAATTTGATCTCTATTGATTACCATGGTGTTGATCAAGTTTTAAGTTGCTAATGCCCAACAGTGGTACTATATACATACGTAGTACATATATCACGGGGTTCTTTGTAGAAAAAAGATGTTTTGCTGAGCTCACGTGGTCACCGAGCTAATGATTTAAAAACGGTTTAGCATGTATTAGACAAATTACCTTTTAATGAAGTGGAAGAGGAAAATGTGTACATAAAAAGTCTTTATGTTATAAGCCTGGGTTTTTAGCGGAGACTACCCTGTATTACCAGATTTTGAGCTGTCATTATTTTGACGTTGTGGTAAAAGGGAGGGTGAATTAAAGAGATTATAAAACCGAGCTGGTTTATAAATGAGCTGAACTTTACTGGAATTGGAATGTTTTTTATCATTCTTCCTCTAAACGATATTGTGTCAAAACATCAGGTTCTCGATGAGTTTTAGATAATTTCATCAGGTCTGGGTGTTCTGTTTTCAAATAATTGTAAGACATTACGTGTACAAGAGTATTTCGTAGATACCTGAAATAACCTACTGTAGTTTTGCAGTTAGTTACGTAATGAAAGTAAATAGTACATGTCACAATTTCTGACTAACTGGAACTTCAAAATTGAAGTACTCATTTGTCAAATATTTGTTTTTCAACCGTCACAATATCCTGTTCATTTACAATGTACTGGGAATAACATACGGTGTCAGTCATTTACATTTAATAATTCACCTATTGAGAGGATGGCTTTATTTACACCTAGTTGTCCTTCTAAATTTGTTAAAATTTAGTGTAATTATTACACCTATTTTGTAAAGCGTATGCTCATTACAAAACGGAAAGAGTGCGGATTTCTTATTTTATACTTTTACTTCAGCACAGCTGCTGGCAGCTGGTGTAGTTAGCTCATTTCCAGGTAATTACGAATGCTTTATTGTATTTGATTCCTCACTTTTTCCTGTCGTTTTAATTGGTAGGGATTAACTTAT
Organism: Allacma fusca; assembly: GCA_947179485.1. NCBI lineage: Eukaryota > Metazoa > Arthropoda > Collembola > Symphypleona > Sminthuridae > Allacma > Allacma fusca. The sequence continues at coordinate 1,679,543 of OX359249.1, read as the reverse complement.
CCAGGTTACCTTGATACTGATAATCCAAAAAAATACTGAAAACGATACTCATTAAAATGGTATTGTGCAAAGGTTTCACTTCGTTAGGTTTACGCTTGAAAATTTTTATATTGTAAGTTCGATATAATAGTGTGCATGTTATACGGGTACACTTCCAGACATAAGCTAACTGAACAGCAAGGAATAGGAAAAGTACTTTTCACCGGTTATGGCTAGCAATGTGATTCAACCGTTTCGGTTTAACACATACCTACGTATTTTGATACTTCTGGATCCAATAAAATTGCAAAGTAAAATAATAAATTCACAGCATAAAAGAATGGAGAGAGCGCGTTGAATTTTGAACTGAATATTTATTTGTAGGTAACTGAGTAGTCACCCTTTGTCTCTATGGACCGATTACATTAAATATCAAAGATTGATATAATAGTATGACTGGTACGTTTCCAGGAACAGTTGGAAAAGTTGCATAATTAGTTTTAATGAACTGTACATATGGTTTGTCTAATATAGATGTCTAAATGTTGGAAAACAAGACAATAATGTATGAAAATGTGAATGCTATTCTTGCATATAAAGTGATAAAATAATTGTATTAATTTCATGGGGGTGCAATAAAAATTTCTAACACATTTTACAAACTATAGATGTCATAGGAATAGATTCCAAATACTCAACACTGGAGCTTAGCTTCAAGTTATAAAAGATTTGACAAGTCTAAACACTTGATTAGAATATCAAGTCTTCGTTAAATGTAGTACCTTGCCAGCTGAGTGTAGAGACTGATTTGAATACTACAATATTTCATATTCTCTCTTATTACTGGTAAAACATCAAATCGGCGTAAAACAAACTTTACCTCCGTCCCATAAGGATATTGCATCCACCAACATGACATATCTTCGTTCCTTTAAGTGTTTTATTTAAAACGACAAGCTCATCCCTCATATTTTTCAATAGCCAAGAATGGTTTGAGTAATATTATTGCCTCACAATCAGTCATTGGCAAGGCTGAGATCTGGTCCGGAATAATAACAAATAATTTAAGTAGTCTCCTTTTTTATAAGTACATCTAATACAAGCTGATGATTTATAATTTTGTAGAATTTGAATGTCCTAAAAAAGTACGAAACATTCACTCGATAGTATACTATTTTTACCCACACTTACGCTCACGTATACATACACACTTTCTTTCTCATTTGAATGAGTCACTGTGACGAGGAATGAAGTAATGGGACGTGATACGCACAAATGAAGAACTCCCAAGTTACTCCATCATCAGAGCCATAGCCATGGAGTACTAAATGCGTGTACATTGGCATTGCACATTTGCATTACATTGCACATACTGTGCATTGGCACGGAATGAAATAGGAAAAATTCGAACCGAGGGAGTAGTTACAGAGGGAAGAAGTTACAGAGAAATACGTTCCTATTATTCATATTTAAATAGATATTTTCATTATAAATCACAGTAATTATGCTACTTTTGTATGAATAGTTAGCAGCATAATTATTTTTAATGTTTTGACGTTTATGAATTACAATTTAGTAGAATTTACCTGACGTAAAATAAATAAATAAATATAATACTTCACAATGTTCCACATCTCTGAATGTAGCTACATTGCTCTTATAAGGACACTGTATATGACACTGAGATTACTCACACTACATCAAAACATTACATACTACATGAAAATGAAATTAAATACTTGTATCCTCTGTCGTGCAAAGTCTTATAAGTTGCTCACCTTTATTTACAGAGAGAGAGAGAGACATGACTCAAGTGAATGTATAAAGTATTGGTCAGTGAACTTTTTGTCGCTCCAGACGTTTACATATCTCGGCCTCCTTTGAAGCACAAACTACATTTTATTTTTGAATCTCCAAATACATACATCTATACTTTAGTACGAAAATAGTATTTCCAGAGTATAGAACTTTGTCATTTCCAACAGTAAAATGTAACATTAATGACTTTGTGAGGACTTTAAAGAATGGCGTTGTGTCTCCAGTAGAGGAAATACCTTTTCCACTCATTGACTTATGTCATCAAGATCGGAGTCATTCTCAAGTAAGTCCCGGTCTCAAAGGTATTTAGCACAATGTACAATTGACAAAAATTAATACAATATTAGAGCAGCAACGGAAAAAACAGGATAGTTGCTTGTTATCTAGAAGACCATATTGTTTAGCGATTTCAGAGATATCCTTATAGGGAGAGTATACTGTAATATGTTTTCGTACTGATAAAACCACTTTTATGTAGACTCTACTGATAAAATACATCTACATCATCCCTTTTCGTTCTTCCTACCTTCGATACCTTATTTATTCTATTTTTCTCAGCTTGCTATTTTACCTTTTGCGAATGATACACGCTTTAAAAAATGTTACTTTATTAAACTTAATGTCTACATAAATAGATTTCATTTTTGTTTTTAGTAAAGCATGTTGTTAATCGGGGGAAGAAAGACATGGTAGAAATCAGAGACCATCAAGTTACGGTATATACCTATGACACGAATAAATCGATTTCAAAGGTTAACAATAATTTAAATTGATTACGAAAATATGCAAGTAGAAATTACATTAAAAAGGTTCCAAAAAATAATAAAATAATTATCTGTACAGTTGAAACGCTTCCCAAAGATGTGAAGTATATTGTAAAAGATGGACGCTTTTGCCGCACATATATGTACAGAAAGTTTGAAGAAACGAGACCTCAATACGTAAAACCCTACATTATCTCATCAAATTTAAATCTGGTGTCACATCACATTAGACTAAATCATAACATTTTAAAATACATGTTTATTAGGAAGACGGTTGGTGTAGCTTAGGTGGGCATGCTACTATTTTGAAGGATGGGATGTGCTTGGGATGCAAGCAAGTATGGATATTTACAACGAATTATTATGTTAATTATTTGTTCATACAACTTTGTTAATGTTTATGGCTACGTATTATAGCCTGCACCTACTGCTGTAAAGTTGGAAGTAGCTCATTACGATCGTACTCATGATGCCAAGCTCAGAATGAAGCCAGTTGTGGTTCTCAAGAAACTGAAGATTGTTCCGGCATAAATACTTGAAAGAAGCTAATGTTATTCAATTAAAATTATTCATTCAATTATTGTCCATTCAATTAGTATTATTCATTCAATTATTGCCCATTCAATTAGTACTAGTAAAAGCCCTGCTCCGCAGGGAAATTTCCTTGACGTCTTGGTTTGTTGTAACATTAAAACCTGCATGATAATAGTCTAGATAGATAGCCGAATAAAAACCAATTAAAATGCTGAAAGTCGATAAACACGTAAAAAAATCATGGTTGAGCGCTGTGGCTAACTTCACACTACGGTCCTGCGCATGTCCCATGTTTGATCCCTAGACCGCGGCTGGGAGTTAGTCCCGCATACATTTTTACAAATCAGTAAATTTAACGATTAAAAACTTCCTTAAAACAATATTTTGTTGTAAATGCTTCATTTCTGTCAAGTATTTTGCCTTGATGCTCAGTGTCGACAATTTTTACTTTAACTTTCCTTCTATTTGTAGCTCTGGAAAGTTTACAATATTTCGGGCTCCACACAATTAACTGTATAAGTACCATTCCCTTCACCCTGTAGTTCCCCCTGATCCTCAGTTTTGTCAACACATAATTACTTTTATACTGTATTGAGAAGTGGCTCTAAAAAATACTACATAGAGTTGACCATGAGTCAAAACGGTTTTGATAACCCAGTGCATACTTTCCTATAAAACGAATGCGTATTCACCCTCATTTGAAATTAGTGCAATTTGGGGAAGAAACGTGGCATCCCCTTTGACCCTTCCTGTTAAATCCTTAGCGAATATAAGATACTCTTTGAGCGGATCAAGGGACCGCCTGCGTCGGTAGATAACCCCCATTTCCCAATAACAACACCAACACAGTATAACGGATTGATCCGCTAGTATTAAAATTCTATTGCCGGAAAGATTTTTTTATCGAATATTTTTTAAATAATGATGCTTGTTTCTGAAATGCAATTTCGTATGATAATAATGTATATTACACAACTGCTTTAAATAAACAATTACTTGTGTACGTTCCTTCACTTTTCAATTTACAATGATCTTAATATTTATTTTTGATTTCTCGAAAATGCAACATACAGTTGACTATGTAAAAACATTGGCTTCGATAGATAAATATCAACTGTATCCAAACGATGTCCTTGAGAATTTTTAATCGTCACAACAAAGCTTACGTTAAATTATAGTAATTATTAACCCAAAGGTCTCGCGTCGCGAGACCCCGGGACGGCTGACCGTGACAATGTCGCCGTCCTTGCTAGTGTATAATGCTGTAATAATTTATTTTTTAATTAAAAAAAAAATAATTATTCTCTTCTAATTTCAATGATTGGGCCGTCTTGGTGATGTATGGCTGCCCTTGACAACGTCGCCGCCATTGCTACTGTTTAATGCTTTAATAATTTATTTTAAAAAAGAAATTAATTTTTAATAATTTTAATAATCATTTATTTAGCGCGCATTATTATTATTTATCCGTATTTCACCAAGACGAAGACTGTCTACGTCTACTATTTGAAATTAGTAAAGAGACTTTTATTTTTTGTGCTTTTTTACAATAATAATAGTATGTAAAGGAGCATATTATGCTCTTTTACTTTTTAACGCAGATGTTTTTATATTTTTGTGCTTTTTTACAATATTATTTTTTGTACTAATTTTTAAATTAGATGCAGATTTCTTATTGGCTCGTAGATTTGGCGCGAAAATTCAAATGAACATTAAAATGAACATACATTTTAGCTCCATATAATATAAGATTATTCATTCAATTATTGTTCATTCAATTATTATTATTCATTCAATTATTATTATTCACGCAATTATTATTATTCATTCCATTATTATTATTCATTCAATTATTATTATTCAATTATTATTATTATTCATTCAATTATTATTATTATTCATTCAATTATTGTTCATTCAATTATAATTATTATTCATACAAATATTATTCATTCTAACATATTATTCATACAAATATTATTCGCTTAAAAATTATTCATACAAATATTATTCGCTTAAAAATTATTCATACAAATATTATTTGCTCAAATATTATTCATTCTAACATATTATTCATACAATTAATATAACAAGAAATAATTTGTTTATTTGTGCTGATGATTAGACATAATAAACTGTTCACATAATACATTAAAACAAAATACTGCTAACAATCTTGGTAAATTGTTCATTCATCAAATCCAATTTCCCTGTCTTTTGAAATCAACATGGTTGACTCAAAACAGCATACAAAATACAAACTGCGGCGTTGGTCACAGGTGAAGAAAATAAAACAACAATTTTTACATTCCCAGTTTTAACGGGAGTAAGAGCTAACTTGTTTATCGTTGGACTCAGGACAAAAGCATAAAAACAGCGCCCAGATAAATATGTTTCCCTATTAATCATTCGCTGCTCCTTGTTCCCAATAACTTTGTTAAGTCAAAGATAACTTGTGAGAAACTCTTTTGCAGGATAATTTAGATCTTGAGCAAGAAAGCTATGCTGATCCAGATCCGTGTACACGTTAATTTTAGAAACGTTCAGTGTTTCAAATTTAAAGGTATTCTTGGTTAGCTTACGCACGAATGCTTCAGCATCCACAAAACATGCAAAAACAAGTTTGGGAATTGCTCCCGAAAACACTCTCTCAGACTGAAGACTATAAGATCCTGCTGGGACTCCCAATGTCCGCAGAACAATGGGATGGTAAGGAATTTTAGCCGATAGATTTCGATCAAAATTTGACTTTAAAGTTTGAAAAACAGGAATTGACAGGTTTACTTTCGACACCGAATAATGAATCTCGTCCAAGACTATACTGAACTTTTTTGTCTCAGATGCACATAGTAGGGGAAATTTTGAAGGATTCCTTTCCAGTTTAATTTCCACCGATACTTTATTTGGTATTAATTTATTCAGGGTTGAAACATCAGTTAGCAAAGGTCCAGAAAGTTCAATTAAACTGCTTCCCACTAAGGCTGCTTTTCGGTTATTAAAGTCCGATGTTCCAGGGTTACCGTCTGTTGTTTCCTTTGAATACCCGATGTTAGGATTATCCTTCTCCTCCGTCAACAAGGTTTGAATAACAGCTCTGTAAGAATACAACTGGTCAGAACTGTATACCAACCGCTGGTTAAATAACAAGGATACATTACGAAACAGACTGCGCAACATTCATTGGGTAGTTGCCACTCCATCAGTTTCGATTATAGTCGCAGCATCCGGTGCTAATACCTTAAACCGGATATAAAGAAGGGAATTTTTCAAGTCGTAGTAGGCAGTTTCTTGTGCTGGAAGGTTGAATATAATTGGCCCGTCACAAAAGCCGACAAAGGTTTGTAATTAATGTACTCTTGAGAGGTTATGGAAATATCCGTTTCATTGTCCGACTCAAATAAAGCCAGACGATTGGAATAAGTCGGACTACTTCCTCTTGCTATGTCGCTTTCCATTCTTGGGTTTTTTTCTGGAAACTAGTTTACTCTTCCCTCTTCCTACTTGTTTTTTCAAAGGTTTCCTCTTCCTTGTAATCCCTCGTCCTCTTTGACTTTTCTTCTTAATACTTTTCAAAGATAAATTGTACATAGGGTCCTCAGGTAAATACCACGACCCAGCCTGTACTGGAGTCGGCTTCCTACTTAACGTGCACCTAGTCTTTGTACAGGTTACCTTACGCTTTTCGTCGCGGACGAAACTTTAACAGGATGTGTATTGGCGTGTCGCCTAAACTTAACTGACGACCATAATCATCTGTTATGGTTACAGTCAAAACTTCCAAAAACGTTTGGGAGACAGGATGATAAATTATTTGAGGAAACGTTATAGCTTGCTGAACATTTGCAAGCGAGGGCACTGTAAATGTTCTAATCCAATTTACATCTGAATTTCTTCAATGAAATCACAACCAAGACAAATAACGTTACTTGGATTACTTAACTGGACCTTTGTAATTTGGTGATATGGTTTTCCTTTGTTGATGTTAATCATCACAGGAAGATCAAATACAGATTTTAATGCTGTTGAAAACTGAATATGTAGTTCATTATGGGAGGTAACTAAAGTGGTCTTTGTGTTTGTCACAGTAAACACAACATCCAAATTATTTTCAATGAACAATGTATTTATCATACTTACTAGTTGATTAACGCCATAAGCTTTAGGTTCTGACACTTGTAAAATATATATTGAGGAACCAATCCCAATAACAAATGAAAACTCGTGTTAATTTGGTATTCGCGCAAAATCTGCCTGTGTGGCTAAATGTCCACTTTCTGTTAACCCGACTGGAAATACGTTTTGGGAAAATCCTAAAACGTTAGCTAGTTCGATTGGTACAGTTAACAAGTCTGTACTGTCGTTCATTATGCGAATACGTCGGTCTTGGTTAGGATTACCTGTGTCCTCAGACAAAATAGACACTTCAAAATCATTGTTAAAAAAACAGTATTTGCGTATGTTCACCATACGTATAGCAAGTCTGAATTTTTGTCTACTGTGATTGACGACGGTTTTTCTATTTTTGTAATAACAATTTTTCGGTCTTCCTGTGTTGAAAAACCTTCCAACTACCTCAGGTGAGGTCAGGATAACTTCCGCAACTCCAACTTCAAATTCATTAACCGGAAGTGATATTGGTCTTTCCAAGCGATTTTTGAAGTTAGCTGTTGTATTTGTTGGGAAATATTGTTTTGACTCCTTGCTACTTAGATACCGTTGAAATTCCTTCCTGTATTCCATCTTTTGAGACAGGGAATATTTCCTCGTGGTAGAAAGATGATTGAATATTATTACCTTCTAAGTCAGATAATACGTACGTTACAGGTTTCGTATCATTGACACTTGTAATTATAAATACTTCTTCACCTACACTCTGGAGATATCCCTTGCGAAAAACACCCAACTTGCGTAGACTAACACGAACCTTCTGGCCAACTTTATATTTAGCAGGGGGAAACTTTGTAATTATAAGTTTATGGTACATGCGCTGAAATACCTGAGCAGAATTGTCTTGTGAGACATCCGACGGACTCATTCCAATGACAGAATGATACGTTCTATTGTAACTGTTGCATATATCTTCTATTGCTTTTATCCATGTTTTGGTATTATTTGCTTGAAAATACCGAGCAACCCGCGTCATAATAGTCCTAATAACTATAAAAAATATTGGTTTTATAATCACAAATGAAAGAAATATATATTTATATCTGCTTGTATATATATACCTCTTTCTGCTCCTTCCCGCCTTTATTTGTGTTGCAGTACTGTACTGAACGATGCCATATTGTTCAAGTAACTTTGTAACGTTAGAGTTGTAAAATTCCTTTCCTACATATTAAAGATTGTTTTATAATTCTTGCAAAAGTTGCGCAATGTTAAAATTATTCCTACCTTCATCATGTAAAATGTGACGACCGGATGACTCAAATATACCCTCCAAAGCTTCTTTTACTTGAATACCTGTTTTTTTCTTTAGCTTTCTCAACCAAAGATACTTTGAAAAATTATCTATACAGACCAGTAGCCAATTGTAGTTCCGATTGTTACGCTTGTATTTTGTTAGCTGAATTAAATCCATCTGCCATATGTGATCAATAAAATAAGACAGTATTTTCCTTCGTGGAAACCGCTTTCTTGTTGGACGAAATAAGGTATACGTGTCTAACGCTTCCAGCTGTTGTACAAGCATTTTCGGGTTTCCGTTTATTCCTCTAAGGAAAGCCTTTGCTCCTGCTAATGCCCCCACATTTTCTGGCGTGGTATATAACTGAGCAGAAAAGCAGTCGAAGGGTGCGGACGTACATTAAAGTGGGGGTGAAATTAAGTAACTTTTAAACAGGAAAAACAGTGACTAGTTAATTTTAAATTACACGAAACCGTGCGTAATTCTCCAGAGATTCGAGGGAGCGACAACCCAGTGACCAAAGGGTTTTTACAAAATAGATCTCATCGCAAAAGTGGTTTCCAAGACAGCAAGTAAACGATCCCAAGGAAGTACATGAATATAGAAAAGCAGCAGGGGGTCCTTTCCATCAGCCTGGCAGCTTAACAAAACAAACGCAAAGCCGAGATAAGGCAAAGCAAAGTCAGTAGCTGGCCAGGCAGCTAAATGAGATAAGCAAAGCTTACACACATATGCACATACACTCTGGAAAACAGTAAATAAGATACCCACGATTTCGAGAAGGTCTAAATACTAATAATACTCATTCATTTTTAACAGTTTTAACGACCTAACAAACAGCTAGAATAATGCCAATACAACACTCTCCAAGGTCAGCTGACCAGACATATGATGGATCAGAGGAGGAAGGAAGAGAAACCTGCACGACTATCCAAGGAAGAGATGGCGCCAACAAGCGAAAATCCGAGGATGAACCAGAGATGACCGAACTAAAGAAAGCCAAAGGACAACAACACTCGGACTGCGACCCAACACATGAGAATATGACAACCTCCATAGCAAAAATGCTGATTGACATGGAGAACAGAATAACGGAGTCTCAAAGAATACAGATAAACATGCAGACCATCACCCTTACCAAGAAACTCACTGATGTCCAGGAGGCAATGACAGGGAGGATTGAAGTACTTGAGGCCAGAGTGGATGAATTGGAGGGAGAAACTGTATCATTAAAATCAAGAGTTGAAGAACTGAAAGATGAAAATCATGAACTGGCAAAGAGGGCAAGCATAGCTGAAAACCGAATAGACCGACTTTACAGGAGAAACAACCTGGTATTTTATGGCCTGGCTGAAAGGATTGATGAGACTCGACAGGGACTACAAGAGGTAGTGAACAATTTTATTCGTAATGAAATGGAAATAGACGAAATCTTCATAGAAAATGCCTACAGAGTGAAAACCGGGGCAAAAGGGAAACCACGGGCAGTCAAAGTGAGTTTCGCTAGAATGAATGAACGGGAATCGGTACTGAACGGAAAAAGAGTGCTGAAAGCTAAAAATATACCAGTTTTTATAGCGCTGGACATGAGCAAGGAGGAGGCGGAGAAGGCCAGAAAGATCAGAGAGGACAAAAAGAAACACAGAGGAAACGTACAATTGCCTACAGGGCCCCGACCAACACAATGAAGACCCGGCCGCCCTACACCTGCAAAAAACGTAAACACTACAAAAAAATATACTATCAATAAAATCTTTTTCTGGAACGTAAACGGGCTGACGAAAAACATGGCACTCAAAATTGCTACAATCAAGAAAGAAACCCCAGATGTATTCTGCTGCTGTGAAACATGGACTAAAGAAAATAATTTAGCTGAGTCGCTACTACATGAATATGACTGTAAAACGATCCTCCCAATCACTAATTACAAGAAGGGGAGGCCAAGCGGAGGAATGCTGATAGGAGTTAATAAGCAACTGAAAAACAAGATAAATTTCGGACACTTAGCAGCAAATAACGCCACTCTCATCATAAATGAAGAACCCAAGTTAAGAGTAATCTTCGGTTATTACCCGCCCACCAAAGACCAAGAAGAAAACATGCAACACTTCATAAGAAATATACATACATTCAACACAATAATAATTGCGGACATGAACGCCAGGGTTGGAGAGGATTCAAATGGAATCTGCATACTGAACAACTGCATTAGAGAAAATAGAAACACATCCGACAAAATAGTGAACCCCAGAGGAAGGAAACTGAAAAAGATGCTACGTAACCACAACCTGACAATAATTAATGGTAGAACAAAAGGGGACATGGCGGGTAATTCAACATATCACGGAAAACAGGGAAACTCAGTCATTGACATATGTATAACAGACGGGGTTGCAACTGAATCCATTAAAGACTTTAAGGTCCTAACAACTCATGAATCAGATCATCTCCCGATTATCTTGGAAAGACACGAATATGACATGAAGCAAAGTACGCAGGTAGAGACCAAGAGAATTACATGGAGGAACGAAGCAAGGAAGAAATTTCAAAACCACTTACAACTGAGTCATGAAAATATCAGAGAAAATGTGAATGGAGATGTGAACAAACTCGTAGATAATTTATACCACTACGCACAACTATCCGGCATGAAGACCATGACAGTAATCAACGGGAAAAAGTCCAACGCCCCCAGATGGTTCACGGCAGAATGCAAAGAAATGAAAAAATCCTGCAACAAATATCTCAGACTTCTCCGGAAATATAAAACGAACACAAATCAACACGCGTACATTCACCACAGGAAACAATATAAAGAAACATGCCACAAAGCTAAGGAGGACTACTATGACCTCATGAGGAAACAAATTCACGAAAGCAAAAACTCCACAGATTTTTGGAAAAGCATGAACGTATTTCGAAACAACAAGCAAGGCATGAACAACACAAACAAAATCACAACAGAGGAATGGGAAAGACACTACAGAAAACTATTCCAAGGCGAAAAATCGGGACAGATAACACAAGACTATAGGAATACACGCCCTACTCCATTCACACTGCAAGAAATCAATGACGCAATAAGAAGACTAGGTAACAACAAAAGTCCCGGCACCGACGGAATTCCAAATGAGGTATGGAAGAGCTTACCACAGGAAACCCGAAAATGCCTGCAAGACTGCCTGAATAAATGTTTCACTGAGAAAATCCCGGAGGAATGGGGAGAGATTATAATTGCCCCCATCTACAAAAAAGGAGACACAGACATTCCAGAAAACTACAGGCCAATATCCCTGGTCAACACAGCCCTCAAACTCTTCACATTACTCCTCACAAATAGACTACACGAATGGATACAAAGCAATAACATCATGTCGGATGCCCAATCTGCATATAGAAGGGGGCGAAGTTGCAACGACCATTTACTAGTACTCAGCACCATTGTAAGCAAAAGTATCATGAATAAGACTAGGGTATTCTGCATCTTTGTCGACCTGTCAAAAGCGTTTGATTCAATCATGAGAGAAAAACTATGGACAAGACTAGAAAATATCGGGGTGGACTCACACTTGGTAAATAAAATACAGGAGATCTATAATCATGCAAAGGCCAAAATCCGAACATATCATGGATACACACAAAACATTGACATCCTGAAGGGAGTACTACAGGGTGAAACCCTAAGCCCGACTCTCTTTACACTTTTTATTGATGAAGTTACAACAAAATTGAAAGAATCAAAAGTCAAGGGAGCTCGTATTCTTGCCACCCAAATTACAATTCTGCTATATGCTGACGACATAGTTTTGACCGCAGATAAACCAGAAGATCTGCAAAGCCAAATCAACATTATGGCAAAGTTCTTCAGGCACAGTGACCTACAGATTAATATGGCAAAGACAAACGTTGTCATATTTGGGAAGGGAAGACAGAAAAAAATAAAACCATTCTACTACGAGGGGCAAGAAATAGAACGAGTCAAAAAATACAGGTATCTAGGCATTGAGTTTCATCAAAACGGCACTTTCAAGACACATCGGGAAAACATCATGAAAAAGACTGAAGCTGCGATCGGCGCACTCCTGAATACCATTAGAGCATCCAAAACTTACGACATAAGAATAACGCTAAGATTATACAATACCTTGATAAACACAATACCTCTCTATGGCTTCGCGATATGGGGCATGAAGTACCTGGAAGACCTCGAAAAACTGCAGACCAAGTTTCTAAGAACAATACTGGGGGTCTCCAACTTAACACCGGGACATGTATTAAGATTGGAAACCGGATGCATATCAATTAAAGCAGCAGTCAAGAAGTCCATAATTACAACCATGGAGAACTCAATCTTCTCCGAACACGCCCCAGAGGTAAATAGGGACTGCCTAAGATATTTGAAGAAGCGAGATAACCAATGCATGAACTCCAACATATACTCACAATGGAGCAACCTTTTCCAAAAGTACAACATGGAAGGGGAATTCGCTAACCTGGACAAAGAATACCTGGTAAAGCATAAGAGGGCACTGGTCAACAAAATAGAGAGGGAACTAATCAATGAAGATGTAGCAATGATGCTCAGATCCGAAAATCCATCATACACCACCCTAAAGACACACGCCTTCATGGAAGCATTCTACGAAGAGAAAAGGAGCTGGTCTTTTACCAAATTCATCCAAAACTTCAGATTTGACAAACCCAGGATATGGACGAATAACAGGGTAACTAATCTAAATGCCATATGGACTATATGGAAGAGTGGCAAAACTGAAAAGAGCACGGCCTGTAACAAGTGCGAAGATCCCTTTGAAGACAGCTATCACATTATGTATGAGTGCAAAGAGTATGAGACTCCTAGAAGTATTTACCTACAAGACATCTCCATGAACATGCACACAAGACAGAATTACAGACAACAAATTTTCAGTAACAAAAACCACAGCACGCTACTTAAACAAATATATTCTTTCTGGATTGCCGCTATTGAAATCCGTAACAATTAAAGAACTGATAGGATAAATTGAATGACTAATTACGAAAATTTTATAAAAGTATTATATTGAATTTTAAGTAGGAAAAGAGAAATGAATGAAGAAAAATAACTAGAGGAAATTGTAAAATAATTATTTTGAAATGACTGTAATTGAAAAATATGCAGGTTGTAAGGGCTGAGGCCATATCGACTTAATAAATCTATCTATCTATCTATAACTGAGCCGTGTTTGATTTTTCTTCCATTCTGACTTTGAAGATGGAACCTGTTGTTCCTTGTTCAGAGAATACAAAAGGCTCGGGATCTTGTAACGGTATTGAAACACTAAAATCCGCACTAGGCTTAACGTTTCTAAAGGATATTTCTCATTTAAAATATAATTCTGTCACTGCAAGAGAGGCTTCATTCAAAAACTGTAAATTCACAAATCTATTCCCAGCAAAAGAGTTGGCTGAAGCTGGTTTCTATACACTAGGCTGTCATTGCGCTCTTCGTTGCTTCTACTGTGGGAGTTCTGCAAATTTTGATCGAACCACGAAACCTAGTAACTATCACAGAAATAATGATTGTGCCTACAACTTACTTCAGAAAGACAGGTACAACGACGCAAATAATGTTACCGGCGACAAACCTTGCTGCATTTGTCTAAACGACAAATCTGCACTATTGGGTATACTTCCTTGCGGTCATTCCAATTACTGTATTAGTTGTATGTTCCAAATCAAAAGTTGTCCATATTGCCGTGGTGAAATTAGAGCTGTGGTAAAAATTATTTCTGTATAATGACAGATAAGTCTACCCAGACACTTATTCCACTAGATTACACAAAAATCCTTGTAAACTCGGAAAGACAAAAGTATGAATGTGAATATTGCGGATTATTTAGAAGTGTATAAATATAAAGATCTAATACTCTGCATGGAATGTACATTGGAGGAAGAAGTTAAACGAGATAAGTTACAGAGTGAAAAAATCCATCTTAGCAATATGAATGCTTGGATGATAAGGTATATTTTGGTTGAACATTTTTACTGTTGTCGTTTCAAATCCGTTAGTGTACATCATGGTTTAAACGACAATTACGGAGGCAAAATACCCGTTTGGGTTTACCTAGGAAATGAACGACATAAATACTACAAGTTCTGCATGTTCATCGTAACAGAAAGAGAAGCTCAAAAGCTACATCCTGTAAATTGTCCTACTTCTCTATGTCGGTTGGAAAGATGTCCGAAGAAGCTTCCCAAACGTGTTCCGAATACACCTCCTCCATCACCAGCAACATCATATTCCCAATCAGATTAATAAAATGTGCTTACTGTAATTACAGCTGGGTGAACATAACTCGATTAAGATTTGAACTTACAAGGGACTATGACGATGGCAAATCTTATTGCAGTACATGTTTTTGGGAGAGGCATGATCGAGAGACTCTAAAAGCTTTAGATCTGACATATTCTGATATAAGAGCATGGCAGCTATGTCGCCATGCTCTCCTCGCAAAGTTGTTAAAGTCTATGTATATGTATACCAACCAATTCATAAGTTATGTACAACTTGCATCAGACTTGTATTCTTTGATAATCCAGCTAAATTAAACCCGCGATACTGTGACTGTAGAAAAAGAGTAATGACTGGTTCTTTGTAAATACAAACGTTTTGTCGAAACGTTATTTGTATCAAAGATTAGACGTTTATGTGTAAGTGTGAAAGATATGAATCTGGCAGAAGAGTTTCACAAATATCGAGTAATTATGAAATCTGAATTTGCTCGATTGGGTACATTTTTTACCTATAAACATTGGCCTGTAACCTTTGTGAGTCCCCAGGATTTAGCTAATAACGGATTCTACTACACACAAGTGCTGGACAGGGTTCAATGTGTGTATTGCTTGATAATTTACGGAGATTGGGTTCCAGGAGATAAACCTTCTACTGAACACAAGAAATTCTTCCCCTCCTGTCCAATGGTATGTAAAATAAAAGAACCATTAAATATTCCGGCTATAAATGCAAGAATACATTTTGGCTCAGTAGTTGGAGGGGATTAGGACGACAGTGATCTAGGATACGAAAGTGAATAATCATGTACTTACTCTATCTTCTGTTGTGTGTGCCACTTGTATTGACAAATAAATACGAATCATTTGTAACTCAATCTTGTGAAGTTTGTATAGATAATAAACTAACATATTACAAATCAATTTACTATATTCCACCTCTGGATTATTTGTGTACAGAAACCGCTATACCTACTGGGTTCTTAGTAACATCATATGTAGTAGAGCATCACCCCGTGGGATATTTTAGGCCCGTGCCCGCCCGTGGCTCGTAACGTTTTACCCGTACCCGCCCGGCCCGAAATTAATGTTTATCGAAAAAGCCCGGCCCGGCCCGCAAAATTAAAAAAAGCCCGTAGCCCGCCCGCAAATACCATATATCTTAAATACTGAAAAACTGTATTTTAAAATATTGGTGTTCTTGACTGTTACATACAGTCGTTAAACTACCTTGTCTATTAGGAAGGCAATACAAAAGCTTATGCTGCTATTTCGGCTTTGGTAAGCACTTCTGGTGGCGTACTTGAATTTATTACACTGTTAACTTCTGGATTCTTATTACAAATACTTGAACTACAAGCAGGATTCATCTTCTAGACTAAATGGAATTTTTCAGTAATGAAGACCGAAATGTAACTTACTAAATAACAAAGGCAGGTATACAGGAAAACTTGTCTTGCATACCTGTCTTTGTTATTTAGTAACAGTCGTACAGACGGGCACGGGCCTAAAATATCCCACGGGGTGACGCTCTATCGTACACCAAGCCTTAGTTTGTTTGAAAGCTAAAATTGAAATTCGTTCAAGTCATTCAAGTCTATGTACATTCACAACCGGTGCTCCTGCATTCACAACTAATGGAATTTCTCACGGGCTTTTACGGGCTTTCACGGTCTTTTTTAACCGCGATGAAAAGACCGTACCCGCCCGTAACCCGTGAAACGTAATAATTTTTACCCGTACCCGCTCGAAGCCCGTGCGGGCCGGGCTTTTTGCGGGCTTACCCGTAAATTTTAACCGCCCGAGATGCTCTAATATGTAGTGAATAAACGAGATTGTACGGGCGTCAAGACGTAAGTCCAATAACACTAAACTTAATTACTGGATTCAAAGTTATTTCGATGGTAAAAACGAAGAAAAACATTGGGAACTATTTTATACTGTAACTTCATTTATAGTTTCTATTCTTCTTTATTTACTTTGTTGTAATGTAAATAAAATACTTTCGTTTATACATTGCTCTTGTTAGAAAATTAGAATATAGAAAAATAGATGATAGTTGAATTGTTTTGTACTATATTGTGATTATTTCTCATTGAAGGGTAAAATTAAAATTGAGTTTTAAAAAAGGACCAAAAATGAATACTTCCCAGATTCAGAATATTCTAAACCATTTAAGCAAAAATACGCATATAAATTATTATGTTCTTGCCAAGGACGAATTTGACAATTTTCATATTAGTACTTATCCATGTGGTTTTATTGTCAACAACGAAACCAGTAAATTTAGCGGTCAACATTGGCTGGCCTTTTACTATAGGAGTAAAAATGATTTATGTTTTTTGGTTCATATGGAAACCCGTCTTCTTATTATGGTTTTACTGTCAAGCCAAGAAAAAGTAATATTATTGAACTACAATCCAGAGATACAAATGTATGTGCGTATTACTGTCTAATGTTTATTAAACATATGTCCTGTAACTTAAAGTATAATTCGTTTTAGCAGTAGTATGTTTAGCAGTAATAAAGGTACAAACGACGTGTTAGCTCGTCGATTTTATAGGCATGTTAGAAAATGTAAATCTTCCGCTTTATCCTGTAAAAAGTATTCAGATATGTAAAAGTAGAAGATAAATTGATGTCATGAAATGCTTTTCACTATTGTTTCCAATTATTCTTTTATTCCAATGGTTTTATTCAAGATTCAAATGAAACACAAATACATAATATTCATGCATGTCATTTAAAAATTATTTTCGCTGTACGCTTGTATTTCATTTTCGAGCTCCGTGAGACAACGGATCAATGCTGGAATTGCGTCAGATTGTATCCCCATACGCTTGTGAAAGATGATGTCTCCGTTCACTTGCCACAGCTTTAAGAAGTGAAGGTAATGTCCATACCTGCATAAAAACATTAGAAATATTTCAACTCAGTTTATCAAAATTTGTTATTGTTTTTTGTTTGTTTGTTTTTTGTTTGTTTTTGTTTGTTTTTTTTTGTTTGTTTTTTTTTGTTTGTTCATTCGTTTGTTTTTTTGCCTACCTTTCAGTACGTGAACGACGAACACACAAGTCCATGACACGATAGCTGTAATTTGGATGGAAGAACTTGTCACTTTCCGTTTCATTGTTAGCGTGATCCTTTCCCACAGCCTGTTATAATGGACGACTCAAAGGACTGCTAAGTGGATTCGTCTTGCTGCTATTCATTGCCTCTCTCTGCAAACGAATTTTCTTTGCAGCAAGTACAATAGGATCATCAGTTTCAGTAGGCTGCAGAAATATCTAAAATTAGTTTTATTCTAATAGATTGTATCAAGTTAACAGACCACCTTAGCCGCTGTCCAATTGTACTCTGGTTGTTTTGTCCGTTTTACTGCTCCTGATGGTCCAGCTACATGACGTTTACGAGCTGCTGCCGCCTTTCTGTTGTCACTTGAGATCTCCTTCACAACCTCTTCCACAATATTTTCTCCCATGTCGTCCTCAAAGTCGTAGACCTCGATTAGTTGGGAGCAAATGTCGTGACTGGTGTCCGGCATTGGTTTAGGATAGCTTTCTGGAATCAAGTGAAATATCAGTTGTATACACAAAATTATAACTAACAGTATAAAATATCTTACGTTTCTTTCCTGCCATGGTTAATGTGTTGGGTGTACAAGTTGAATCGATAATGAAACGGAAAATGAATTTCTCAACTTTTATACAAAATCCTGGATGCTGTATATAAGGAGTTTACACGACTGATCTATCATCCATTAACGATTTGAAGTTTGAAGAGTAAACATGAACCGCTACCTGAGAGGACTAAATTTCCCCGAAGCTCCAAACAGAAGGCAACCAATCCGTCGATCGGTAAGGAGAACAAAGTTACAACAATAAGATAAAAAACTTGTTGGTGCACTGCTGAATCAACCGGTTTTTATCTTTTACAGTTCCAGTGTTCATTTCCAGGATGTGAATTTACTGCATTTCAACACTGACAGCTGGAACGACATGAATACATGGCACACAACTGTGGATACTGCGGACGTAGGTACAGAGAGCTAAGATGGCACACCTGTCTACAGCAACAGAATAATCAAATAGGACGGGGTCCATCTGGTCCTTTGGAAATCCAACTCGGAACGTTTGAAGAAGTACAATCCAGTCAACGAGGGGTAATTAAAACATATTCACATACAATTGATGGCAGGAAGACAGATGTTGCTCAGTTGTTCGAAGAATTGAACGAGAACATCGTAGCTATTATAGAACAGTTGTTAAATTATTATAAGGGGATGAAGGTACAATTTAGTGTAAAAATATTTTTGTATAACGAGCGAACAGAAATAACTATTAATCCAGTATTCAATACCATGTTTTATCTAATTAATCATGTGAACTTTATGCAGGATGTAATATTTAAAGCAGTAGAATATATAATAACAAGTTTATCAATTATGAATGAGCGAGGAAGCGGTTTCAGTGTAGTAACCATTGATACGCTAAGTATCATTGCTGCAATGTACACGGGTATAACAGGAAGTGGACCACTGACGCTACCCGCATGTCTTAAGAACAGACATGGTTTATGTAACTTACGCAGCACATGTGTTTTGTATATGCTGTGGTTTCCGGTCTACATTACTATGAATTACCAAATTCTGATCGAAAAAATGTAGAACCATATGGTAGGTTTCTTCACCTGTATAATTTTACCGATTTATATTTCCCAGTAGACCTCTTGGATATTGGAAAATTCGAAGATCGTAATTCGATAGGCTGCAATGTTTTTTCAGTTGAAAAAAAGAAGGTCTATCCCTTAAGAGTTTCAGCTAAAACATATAGTAAGCTAGTAAATATAATGCATGTTACGGAAGGTGCACTAAGTCACTACCTAAGTATAGTAAATTTTAGTGCTTTTATGGGAGCATCGAGACGTAAAAAACATTTTTACTGCTATAATTGTTTCCGCAATTTTGGCAGCGAATTTTTACGAGAAAGGCATGTGAAAGACTGCGCCGGTTACGGTGTGCAAAGTCTTGTGGTTCCTCAAAAAATTAACGTCAAACCTAGTTATATAAAATTTAAAGACTATTATAAATGTATGTTCTTTCCGTTTCTGTGTATAAGTTATCTTGAGACCATTTGTGAACCAATTGAACAAACTTGGAAACAAGGTAATAATACAAAATATTTAAGAAAGTTAATTACATGCTCATGGTCCATTGTATACTTGAAACCTGATAATGAATATGAATAGTACGAATATTGTGGTGTGGGTGCTCTACAAAAGTATATCGATAAGTTACTTGAACTAGCTCGAAGAACCATTGAACTGTTAAAATTAGATCATGGAATGCCTGACCTAACTGAAGAAGAGGAGTTTGATTTTTTAAATGCTAAAAACTGTTTATATTGTAAAAAAATATTTCCGAACACTTCTGATAAAGTTAGGCATCGCATTCACGCGCCGGTTCTTCGAAAATAGGAAAATATATCGGTCCTGTTTGTATAGCTTGTAACAATAATCTCAGATATAGGAAGTTTCTCCCTGTCTGTCTGCATAATGGGAGTCGGTTTGATTTTCGTGAATTAGCACAAGCGTTTTCCTTTAAAAATATTTATGACGTTAACGTTATTGCAAGGAATTCTGAAACGTTTAAAACTATAACGCTAAACAATATATTAAGGTTCTATGACACATTAACATTTCTCGGAGGTTCACTCGAATCTCTAGTTGATACTGCTCGTAAGGACGGTATAGAATCCTTTTTTACACTAGGAACTATTTTAGCGAATATTCTGAACTTTTTGACGTACTCTTGAAAAGGCAATATTTTTGCTACGATTATTTAAAATCATTTTCAGTTTTACGTGAAAAGAGTTTGTCGGATATTTCTAAGTTCTATAACAGTTTAACGGATTCAACCATAGACACAGACTGTTATGAGCACGCAATAAAAATGTTCAATCTGTTTTGCTGTCAATACATTAGTCAATATTTACTTTGGTATAATTGCTTGGACACACTTTTATTAGCTGACATTTTCATGAATTATAGAAAATCAGCTTATAATATATTTGGAATTGATTGCTTCCATTTTGTTTCTCTCCCAAGTTATTCATTTGCTTGTGCTCTCAAATATACAAATATTGAACTTGAAAATATACATTGTTCTAAATTCCTAAGAGTATTGATCGACAATCTAAAGGGTGGACTTGTTTATGTCAATAGAAGATACGCAAAGGCAAACATACCGGGTAAACCAGATTATAAACCTAATAGAAAACCACAAGTATTGCAAATGTTTGACTTTTCTTCCCTTTATGGTTCAATTTTACGGGAACCATTACCAGTTAAAAACTTTCGTGAAATAACGACACATGAAATTGGAATTTTAAGTGAAAATGATTTTGAAGCTCTTAGAAATTTTAATGTTGAAAACTTAGCTTTTTTCCTAATAGTAGATTATTACACTCCTGACCACCTTCACGATTATTTTGAAATTCTACCATTAGGTGTTCAAAAACTAAAAATAGACGAATCGTTTTTAAGTCCCTATCAAACCAAACTTGCGCAAGAATATTCAGCAGGTCCTACTAAAAATACAGAACGACTTTGTGCAACATTATTTCCTCACACAAGAAACTGCATGAATTCAAGTTTGTTAATTTATTTTAGGCGGTTAGGAATACGTGTAACAAAAATTCATGGAGGATATATTTTTGAAGAAGAGCCTGTGTTTAAGGATTTTATAGACCTAAATATTAAAATCCGAGCTGAGGCAAAATCTGGAACTGAGTCACAGAGAGCTAAGTTATGGTTGAACGCGTTATTTGGAATAACAATTCGTGCGGTGTGGAAAGACACAAACTGTAAAATAATTAAAAATTATGTTGATGCCCTTTCTTCGATAGCCAAGCCGAGTTTCACAGGCCATATTCACATCGACCCTGAAACTTCCGTATTTATGTTTAAACCTTTATCTGTATTTGTAAATTCCTGTTTCTACTTAGGTTTTGCAATTCTTGACAAAAGCAAACTAAAGTATTATAGAACGTACTACCGCGGATTGATGCCTTTGTTTGGCGGTAGAGAATTTGCAACAATTTACGGAGACACAGATAGCTTCGCTTTGTTAATAGAACTTAAAGAGGGAGACAAAGATGTCAACCATTTGCTTATGACAAAAAAGAATATTTTTGATTTCAGTAACTTACCATTAGATCATCCTTTATATGACAATAAGCAAGCTAACGTACCCGGAATGCTAAAACTAGATTTCAAGGAAAAAACAATTCAAGCTTTTGTCTGTTTATCCCCTAAATGTTACAGTTTTCAATTGTATGAATTGGATGCAAAATGTAATCAGTTGCAAAAATTTAGGATGAAGGGTATTAAGAAATACCAACTATCTCGTTTACAATTTGATAATTATGTAGAAACGTTATTTACAAGAAATATTAGTTATACTCAAATTAATTTAATACAGTCGAGAAATCATCAGATGTACATAATATCTATGAACAAGAAAACGTTGCATTGTCTTACAACTAAGAGCTTTTTACTAGGTAAATAAGGTATACAATCTAAGCCATTTGGCCATTATTCTGTGCGTAGTATAAAATTCAATGAGTTAGAGGTTAAAATCTAAGTTTATTCCCATACGTAATATTACTGTACATCAACAATTGTAAATAAAAAATACTTCTTTGTCTTGAAAATTTACCCACCTTTCCCAGGGGGTTGCACAGTTGATGGGTCTTAATGCATATGGTTGGTTCTTTCCCACAGGGCTCACAACTCTGGGTCTGGAGTTCTTCGCGTAGGTAATAGTTTATACCTCACCAAGCATATGGCTAGATAAATTACATCTTGTGAGATAGCAGCTGCTTCTTACTAGAGGAAACATGAAGCTCATATTACTTATCCGCTTACCTCATGTCTCTGATGTAGCTTGTGTACATAGAACTATATCATGGGTATTCATTTAGTTCACCCACTTTTCATGAATTTCAATGCTTAGTGTAAATTTGGTGTGAAAATAAAAAATATATATTTACAACGTGAATGTGCTAATTCATATCAAAATGTAATAAGTTGGATAAGTATGGAACGTTCACAGTATACATTCTGCAGGCGATCGTTCCATACAGTACGAACCAGCAGCTGTTGTTGAGAACAGCGCATTAAATTTTCTATCAAGAAGTTGTAATGGGACAATTCGATTTTACGCTGAAATGGCCATTTAGCATGACCATTGCTGCTCCATCGCGTTCAGGTCAGTTAAAAATAAAATATTTTTATATCTGTTTATTGTTCCTAATAGTATTTTGTTGCACAGGTAAAACAACACTTATTATGCGTATAATCAGGAATAGGACCACATACTTCAATCAGGATATTGTTAGAGTAATATATGTTTATAGCTACATAAACTCAGAACTAGTTAAGCTAAGCAAACGTGATTCTTCTGTAATATTAATTGATTTCATCTTTGAAATTGATCAGCACATTTTAGGTAAAACATTGATAATAATAGAAGATAAAATGAGCTTGTTAAAAAGCTCAAAGAACCTAGTGTATATAGAAGATCTTTTTACTAAGACAGTTCACCACAAGAACTTAGGTTTGATTTTTACATGTCCAAACGTATTTTAGGACAAAATGATAACTATTGTTAGAAATTCAACTTATTTGGTGGTTTTTAATCTTATAAGAAATCAGAATACTATAAATATAATCGCTAGAAGCATGTCACCTGGAAACGTTTTGTACGTCAAGGAGGCGTATCGGCTTAATGTGGAAAAACCATACGGCTTTTTATTGCTGGATTTTAGTCCAGACACGCCTTCAAAATTCCGACTCAGAAATGACATTTATCCAGAGAATGACAGCTTCCTAGTGTTTAGTGAATCATGAACAGTCAAGTATAACTAATATTTCCTGTAAATAAAGTTTCTACATAATTTTCAAATTGTAAACGAGATACTTGGTATTTCTTAATACCCTTCATCCTGCAATTGATTACATTTTGCATCCAATCCATACATATCAAGTTTTAACATTCCGGGTACGTTAGCTTGTTTATTGACATATAAAGCTTAATCTATCATCCAAAATTACCTGCGCGTTTTTACATACATTCTGCAAGAGAATCCGATATATGCTTGGTGTGAGCCGGGCATATGCTGGATGTCACGATGTGGTATTACCCGTATGTTACAATTGATCACGCAAATGTTTAACCCACACCAAGTACATCGTTTCAACTATTACATGTGTAGCATGGGGTGCTCTGAGACACTATTACCTGCACGAAGCCCAGAGTTGAGAGCCCTGTGTGAAACAACCATATGCCGTATCAACTATTACCTGTGCAACCCCCTGGGGAAGGTAACTCTTCCTTATGGGATGTCCACAGGTAGTAGTTGTTTGATAAATTACTACTACTTTTTTGATAATCAAAAAGTCTAACAAGCTCTTAAGATAATTTCTTAATGGTTGGTTATGTAAGAGTGATGACGATGGCTACTGGATGGAATGATGTGCTGTCATCTATGACTGTTGAAGACCCCGTTTGCGGTACGTATCGAAACATTGAGTGTGGGGATCCGGACACTGGAGAGTGTCCAAACTTTGGCGTGGCTGTTTTGTACTTTGTATCTTTTCTCTTGATCACGCATCTCATTGTCATCAATATGTACGTTGCCATCATCTTGGAGAACTTCGAAGATGCGAGCAGGGAGGAGGAAGTTGGCATTGTGGAGGATGATTTAGAGATGTTCTACGTCCAATGGTCAAGGTGAGATTTTGTTAAATTAAAAAAATCTCAACAATACAATTTATACATATGAAATACATTTTATCCCAGGAACAAGAGAACTACTTATGCACTGAATTTTTAGGTATGATCCTCAAGCAACACAGTTCATTAGTTTTGACCAGCTGTCAGAATTCTTAGGAAGCCTGGACCGTCCACTTGGGATTCCACGCCCCAACATTGTAGCAATTGTGGCTTTTAATTTACCTATTGCCCGAGGAAACAAGATTCATTGTTTGGACGTTCTTCATTCTCTAGTAAAGCACGTTATTGGTCATATCGATGACACTGAAGATTTCCGGAGGGTGAGTTTTGTTCCGTTAACATCCTTAATTCTCAAGTTGGTGATATCTAAAGTGAAGAGGCGACGTGGACTAGATTAGAACCGTAAAGATACAATACTTGTAGATAAATTGCACATGGTCCAGTTTGTTTTTATTTTTAAACGCCATATTTATGTAAGTATTTGCTGCGATTACTTCTATTTACTACGCAATTTAAGAAGATTAGATTAATGTTTATACGGTACCCACACGTTTCTGGATGTAGATCCAAAAGTGTAACTCTGAGAGTGCTGAGAATGTATACTAAACGGCAAGATTCGCGGTATGTAGGCATGCCTCGATGAGTTATATTCACGCTGTCTCTGCTTTCACACATGTTCTTCCTAAACGCACGATGTAATGTACCGCAACATAACTCCTGAATTCATACCTAGATATGTTTCTAAGATGTACATTGGAGAGCATATTCGACTGCGGTATACGCAATTATACGTTCCAACGGTATATATGAATGCACTTTTAGAGACTCACTGGCAATAATAAGATAGCTTACGAAAACCACTTATTCAATTTGATCATTAGTCAGAATTTTATTACACGTACAAAAGTAAATTGTATACAATTGATACACATATACAATAATGGAACTTGTAACCACCTCGCACGTCAGGTAGCTGATTATTCCACAAGGTTTTCTGCCAAAGTATTATCTACATAAACCTCCAATGGGGAAGTAATCCGCACTCTGTTGGAGTCGTAGTCATTCCTAAATGCTTGCAGGATACTGCGGATGGCCCGATGGGTTGATTTGAGTCCCTTAAGTTGATCAAGGTATGGATTGTACCCTTTAGCATCGACTTCGTCCTCGTATTTTCTACGAAGACTTTTATTCGTGACTTTTTCTACAACCGCTACAAAATATATACCTTAAATGAGTTGAGATCAGGAAAGAGATTGGTCAGAATGATTTAAAAGTGGAAGGCGAAGTAATTTAATTTAACAGTGGATTATCACAATATTTTTACCCAGTGCAATTTCAACCGATTCTGGGGGAATTGCTTTCCTAGGGTTGATCTCACAACAAACATTGTCGGAACCAGCAGTGTCGTTTTCTTTTAACCTGCGTAGGAAAGAATGTTAAATCCTGAGCATGCCTGTTATTATACAGATAATATTAACTGGCTGACCTTTTCATTAATCTCTTTCCACTAACAGTGAACCCTCGATTCCTCAATTCAGTCCAAAGACAACTTCTATCATTATATAAAGTTACAACTATCATTTACAACAATTATTAACACAACAATAATTTAGGAACAATTATCATTTTAAATGTCAACTTAAACGAGTAATGTGTATTTTCATACACTGCTCATGTCAGGTGCCATCTAGTATAATAGGTCGCTCCGCTGGGAGTTGATAAGATGATACTGTATTGATTCTAAATTATTTTACTTTACCTCCCGGGATTGTTGCGAAATGGTAACAGAATTAGATGGCATGACTATAGGGAAGGATGATCCAGATGGTTATTTTGCTTGAGAGGATCAAGTATTGAGTCCATCTTTTCCTCAATTAGTTGAAGGGAAGATGATTGTTGTATACCGTGATGAGGGTAAGACAAAAGTTAGTACTGTGCTACACAACCAAAGCGTGCGTTGAATAAATGGCCATTTTGAGAAGCATTCGTGAGGCTGAGACCGTTAAAATGTTGCGTATGCATTGAGTAGCTGATCAATGTATATTCTGCAGAAGCACTATGTGATACATTTGGAAGTATAGAGCCGCGAAGTATGTTCTGGAGATAGTCACAATAAAGCATGATCAGGCATACTTGCAATTCAGGTATGCTTGCTGAGGGTATGATGATGTACACTTTAATGTGCATCTGGCATTGTGTGGGTATATTGTAATAGTGAGTTCTTCATTATTAATTCCCGCCATTGCAGTGGCCAGCACTACTTTATGTGGGACAAAATCCTCACTTGTGTACAAATGGAGGGGAAGAATAATTACGTACATCCGATATTGTTCCATGCTATTATTTCTCTGTATTGAAACTGTTTTTTATAGCAGTCATGTTTACATTTGAAATAGCAACACTCCATGCAAGCTTACTTTCAAAAACATTTATTCTAGTAGGAAACATTATGCTTCTAATATAATATGAAACTGTATAGGTTAAAGGCTAGTCTGCATCTAGTAAAAGTTACAAGATAGCCGTTGTGGTAGGGAAGGAGTAGGAATTTGCGATTTTAAACTATATACTTTACGTCAGTGCATACCGCTTCTGCAGTTAATTATTACAGATATTTTTGATTCTGTCAAGCATTGAGAGATCCACACAATCTCATGTCTTTTTGTATTAAGGGCCATATGCACTTACTATTATTTTCCACAGTTATTTAGTGAAAAGACACGTAGATAATTTGCCTTTAACAGAAAATACAGTCCATTTTGCCTCTTACTCGACTATCAGCTAGTAAATTGAAAGAATGAGCAAACTTTAGAATTGGACGCTTTTAGCTTCAAGAGCAAATGGAACACAAATTCAGGAAGCAGTTTCCTACTCGGAAATTATTAGACATCATTTCTTCCACGAGGGTTTGGAAGATTCAACACAATGCAGCTGTGATTATTCAAAGGGCATGGAGGGCTTACGTGGTCCGTAAGCGTGTACGTGACCCGCGTAAGTCTTCAACGTCTGTTCCTCACCAAGGAAGTAGAACTTCACGTGTCGCCAATCAGCACCACGGAATGCTTAACAAGATGGGAAATCTACTTCATATTAATCATAATAATAAAGGTAATCAAAACGACAACTTTCAATGATAAAATGTTAGTGCAACAAATAGATAACAATACTGAAGTCGTTCTTTAAGAGACCGCCAAAATAAACAACAGTTGGCTTTTATAAAAAGTTTAAATCAATTATATTTAAATAGCATAAGAATAATTGAACTAGCAATGCCCAGGGGTCGGATTTATGTGGGAACACGGGAAGAATCTTCCCAGGTAAAAATAATTTTCAGCAGGGACATCAAACTGGATTGCAAACAGGGATTTTCAAATCTGTTTGACCTTTATTTTGGCAGGGAAAACGATTTTTGTTAACAGGGATTTTCGAAATTGTTGGGGTGTTTTACTGAAAACGATTTTTGTCAACAGGAATTTTCGAAATTGTTGAGATGATTTACGAAAATCATTTTTTGTCAGCAGGGATTTTCAAAATTGACCTTTTTTCCAGCAGGGATTTTTGAATTTGTTGGGGTGCATTATAGAAATTATTTTGTCAACAGGGAGTTTTAAACTTTGAACAGGGACATCATGACCGTTAGGGAAAATAAAAAAAATCTTCCAGGAAAATTTACAAAAATCTGACCCATGGCAATGCCTGATTAAACTAAAAAATGATTTTAGTAAATCACCTCAACAATTTCGAAAATCCCTGTTGACGAAAATCGTTTTCCCTGCCAAAAAAAGGTCAAACAGATTTGAAAATCCGTGTTTGCAATCCCGTTTGAAGATGTCCCTGATGACCACACATAGTGACCACAATCATTTGTACCACCCTCTTGACCACATAACGGGTGACAAATAAAACATTTGATTCCCCCTGTTTGTTGCCAGTGTAGTTTCAGATTTTCTACAATTTACTTCATTGACTTAGGTCAACATTTCAGGTCACAAGGTTCAAAAAAGTGAAGTAAAGTAGTCTTTTACAGTAGGATCGTAGGATGTCAATATGCGGAGGAGGAAGAAAATCTGATGTTGTCACTTTATCAAGCAAGACAGTCCATATACAAAAATAGTTCAACCACCGAGCTTGCAGCGAATTCCATTGGGTTTCATTTAAATTGAATGCCAATAGTCGATCTAAAAAATTGGGACCTCAGCATATCGGCGCTGAAGAGACAAAATGGCCTCCCAAAGCATGCGTACGTATACCATTTTGCCTTATATGAGTTGTGGTTTTGTAGAAACCACAAAACTGCAGTACAACAGATTTGTAACAACAAAAATAATCGCAACAAAAGTACGACTCAGAATCACAAATATATACAATCCATACAAAATTCGATCATAGAATCAAACTTAAACTCGACTTCGGTTCAAACCTGAATTTCGATTCAAACCTGAATTTCGATTCAAACCTGAATTTCGATTCAAACCTGAATTTCGATTCAAACCTGAATTTCGATTCAAACCTGAATTTCGCTGCCTGCTTCGCTTCACCCCTAAAAAGGAACTCATTTTATATACCTTACTACCTGTAGACCTTCAGAAAAACGTTCTTGGACATTGTGTCCACTAATTGTAAATGTACATACATAGGTGCTCTCTCACATCAGTTTTCTGCGCAGACACCAGCGAGTACATGAGTGTCTTGAGCTTGGTTGCCATTTTGTATGTGTTCCAAAAAATAGTGTTTTAACTTTTAACTCTATCTATTCTATACGCCTATACTTTCTGAAGGATTTCATATTGGAGTTATCGCTGAAACAGTAATTTTTGTGCATTTCAATTCGACTTATTATAATTAATTAAGATCTATGAGTACACAGTCCCACTTCCCATCATTCCTGAGTAATTCATGGAGAGTGAATTCCGAGTTTTGGGAAAGTTCTGCAGGAATTACTCTGCATTAATGTTTTATAAAATAGCCATGTAAGTATGTACTTATATGAAATTTTGAACGCTATTAGTGTTACACATACTCACATTACAAAAACTTCGCAATAAAATGCAATGACTGTATATAGAATGTGACAGTATTATTCTATGTAAATGTCTACTGATGTAAGTGCTTTTTGTGAAGGTATAGATTTTATTAGTCGTATTTGTTTTTTTGAAAGTTCAAAATTACCACATCAATGGCTCATGACTCTACGGGCAAACAATAAAATAATAATTTTCTTTTTCCTCACAGATAAAAAATCAACAGCCTTGTAATTAAATTATTACAATCATCATTTTGTTTCGGTGTTCCGCAATTTGAATCATTACAGGATCAGTTGTTTACATCATTGAATGCAGTAAAGATGCGGCGTCTAATGACGTGATTGTTAGGGTTGGGTGATCGGGGTAGTGTGCACACGATGTGTGAGTACCGTATGATATGATTTCTTACGAGTCATGTCGTCACATGGATAGTCGTCATCATTCACATAGTAAATTGGAAAAGCGTAGTTTTTCAATCAGTTCTCAATAATAATAATAATAATAATACATTAATTCAGTTCTTTCAGAAATCAGTTTCTTTCTTTAAACGATTGAGATTGTACGTACATCCAGGAATTTTGAGTAGACCAGAATTTAAGAATAATTATGACTTATGACATGATAAAGTTCTCAGATTGGTCTAATTAAGTAAAAAAACAGGAATATCCCTACAGTACTGATTCCAAAATAATCATTAATGGACGAAGGGGGCGGAAACGGAACAAGTGATCATCAACAGGGGAATGGACTGACCATAAGTCTTAAAGCCCTTATTTCGTAACATACTTCTACTGCAGATTTTCAACCACCCGCTATAAAAACATCTTCATGACAAATTCAATTTTGAGTTCCGCTAGAGTTTTTTGTCAAAGTATCTTATGAGAAATAGCAAATAGAAGACTGGCAGGGCAGTTGTCCTTCACATTTAACGTTTCAATCAGAGGATGGTTGGGGATGGAAAATATGAGCCGGCTGATACAAAATCTATCATCACGTCTGGCCCCAGTGACTTCACAAATACATCAAGTAAGCAAACTTGTCATTAATTCTATGAGAGAGGCAGACGAGCAACTACACTATGATGGAAACGATAATCTATTTGTCCTGATAGTTGTCGCTGATAAATCTCTTCTAAAAGTAGCTAAATTAGATTTTTATAATGAGCACAGGTGTAATAAATTCGAGTGTTCAATGTTCCTAACTAATTTCTTTCTTTACATAAAATTTTACTGATTTGAAAGGCTTTCTCAACACCAGAAGTAACTATATTCAATCTGTAGTCTGTTTGTGTTAATTTCTAAATGTATGAAGGGAATTGCAATAGCACAATACGAGCAGTTACTCTTGCCAGTTATGGAATGACCTGAATAAATTTAAACACATATTTTGATATTTTAGTATCAAAGTCTAATAACACTATTTTTTCCGATTGTCGATCAAGTTAATATTATAACCCCTTAAAACTACTAGTATTTATACCTATACCTATTAAATTTACAATGCTGTTCTAGATGCCTAATGCTACAAAATTGTTTTAGGCTTGTTCCGGCGTAATTTGCAAGTAAAAACCTTTTTCGGATGTAATAACAACTTGGTTAACTGTTCGATTCCTAGCAGGACTTTGATCAATTGAGTAATGAAAATACAAGCTTAAAATTGGAATTTTATTCCAACTTAGGACACAGCGAAAGAACAGCAGTCAAGAGGAGAAATTAGATTTACCTTCCCGAGAGAGCGCTGTTAGAATTAGATAAATTAACTTCAGATTGTAAAGGAATAGGGCGGAATATAAACCAGTCAAAAGCTAACCTTTACCACATCATTCATGTTTAATGTAGGAAAGATGAATGCCCCTTATTTTAAAACTTGAACTTTCCCCCCACCATTACTGGGATTTACAAGCTAGCTATTTCTTTAAAGCCAGTTGCATACATATGTATCATAGTATGTATGAGCAATTAATTACAGAATCTTTTAGGATTTTAAAATAATGCGAAAAATTATTTAGGCCGACCAATCATACAAGGGAAACCTATTGATCCTAAACTGTATGGAAGACCCGTGGAGGAAATTGATCCATTTGTCTTTGAAGATGTACGGTACCATTTGTCTAAAGAATTGTTTCAACAACCTACCTATGTACTTTATTGCATGCTTCTTTCCATAATACAAACCAAATTGGACCGTGTTGTATTTGTTACATTTTCTAGACATTTTGCGTGATTGCCAAAAAATTCGGCAAATTTTACATTTACCGCTTCTCAGCCAGCAGATCTTTGTTCATATTTGGTCCATTGAATCCTATTCGAAAGTTGGCCTGCAGAATTATTTGCAGCACCTACTTTGACTTGTTCATTATGGTAATCATTCTGGTGAACTGTGTAACTTTAGCGATGGAGACTAACTGGGAAGATGGAGTCAGTGGGATAATGAAAGTGGATCAAAGTATGGAAGATACAATCGACATCTTTGAGTAAGTTTTCATTATTACTCTGAAGTTATTACAACTACTTCACTGGACAAAACCCCTTATTCCGGAATGCACAGATTCAAAGCTTGCACTTAAAAATCCAGTGCACTCTTGCTATGGATGTGATTCACTGGAGTCATTTATTCTCAGGGGCAAAAATATTTGGGAACTTACCGAAATGGCACTTTTCACCATTACGCAAGTAATTCTAATTTTCAAACATTTCCCCTCTCAGCGGAGCCCTTACAACGAAAGTCTACTATCATAAAAAGTACTAATACATCTTGACATGATAAAGTTGTAGTAGGTCTCGTATTTCCACTAGGCTCGGAATGTAATAATTTATTATTACTGTGATTATGTAGTGCAAAATTATAAAACTAGGGGTGTATACTCAATTTTTTTCGGTGGAGTGTGTTAATGACAGATTGTCAGCTACTAATAATAAAGTTTTATACAATGTCACTTGAACATATGAGCGCGGTTCCTATTGCACTCTGATTATGTGTTTCTTGCATCCATTAGCAAGGGGCCCTTTGATAAATTGTAATTAAACCCCTGGACACTAATAAAGAGTCAATGGTTTCCTTACGCAGATTCGTGTATTTAGGGATTTACACCTCGGAAATGATACTGGAGGTGGTCGCTAAAGGATTCGTCTTCAACAAGTTCTCATATTTGAGGAACTTTTGGAGCATTCTCGATTTCTTTGTTGTTGTCTCCGGCTACGTTGCAATTCCCTTACAGGAGACCCCGGAAGCCAATTCAGGCGACATAGATCTAGATTTTCTTCCAGCCTTCCGAGTTTTGCGAGCCATCAAAACTATTTCCATCATACCCGGTAAGTCGGTTAACATCACAAAATTGATTTGATATAAAAAAGGGGTCATTTTGAACGATGTGTTTTCGGGAAATCTTCTTTTTGAAACACAATTTTTGCCACAGGTTTAAGAGTGATGATAAATTCCCTTCTAAAATCTGTGAAGCAGTTGGTGGAAGTGATGTTCCTGACGATGTTCTTCCTCTTGATCATGTCTCTTGTGGCGCTTCAGCTATACAATGGCAAATTGCTCCAAAAATGTGTCCTCATTAAAAATGGTGTGGAGCACCTTAAAATGGTACTTGAGAAAGGGACCAGACACATCAGTGAGCTTGCTGGCGGGCCAATCCAACCTAACGACCCGGATGCTGACAAGCTTTGGTACGAGTAAGTCCTCCATTTCCCAACAAAACCACAAATGACGACCTTAATTATGGTTTTCATTCGAAACGAGGCGAAATCCAAAGTCCTTGACTATTAATAAGATAATCGTCTTTTTAATATCTGTATAGTTTTCAATATGCATTGTGAAATAATATATATTATACGTAATTACGTATGCGCCAAAAGCACTAACATTCTTTTTGGGATGTGTGGTTTTGCTCAGACTTGGAAATCTGGTAAAGCAGCTTTCATCTCTAGTGTTTTATCAACATTATTAATTAATTTTAACATTTAATCAATAACAGAGTAAACATTTGACGCTTGTAAAATATTTTACTACTACTAAACTTTTTTTTTAAATGAGTACTGAGCTAAAATCGGTACCCTAAAAAACCAACAGGAGTTTGGATTACGCTCTCAAGTTAGTTCTATGGACATTGCGTTGGCTAAGAAGGAAAAGGGAATTTATGCAAATTTGTAATTGTCAAAATGAATATTCGTAATGCCACAGCCTGTTCGGACAATATTTTATCGAAGCAAAAGTAAGCACTCGCACATTGTACAGTATTGCAACGACAACAACAGTTGCAATTATTCAAGATGCTCTTTTTTGCTTCTTCAAAAATTGTGTTTATAAATGCTCGTGTTTCACCAGATTTTGCAAATTTTCACTTTTGTCTCTTATACATATATGCAATAACTTGAGAACAAATATGAATTATTGAAATATCCGCACAGATGGATAAATCAGGAAAACAACTGGCTATTGCGAAAAGATAGCTATCCAGTGGAAGAACATGTGCCTTGTGGAAATGGAAGTTTCAGCAGGTAGAGCGTGACTTTTTCATAGTACGAGTACGAGAGCATTTCCTCTGTTGTGACAATTATGTTCCGAAATAATTAGATTTGACTACCCTTTACGACAATGTCATTTTTATAGTAGGATTAAAATATATTAATCAATATATTCATTTTTCTGGTCATTCCAGACTCTGTCCAGAAGGATATGTCTGTTTGAAAGACATTGGAGAAAGTTTTGCTAACGGTTGGACTAACTTTAATGATTTCCTATATTCCATGCTCACAACCTTCCAGCTCCTCACTACTGACTTTTGGGAGAGACCTTATGACTTAGTACGTTCACTTGGCTCTTGTTATTTATTTGTTATATGTTGCACAATAATTGGAACCTTTTCAGATTCTGTCTACCACAAGTCCCCTGTCAGTACTGTTCTGCATTATTGTCATTTATCTGGGATTCTACTACCTCCTCAACCTCATGTTAGCCGTGGTAGCCATGA
This sequence comes from Allacma fusca, assembly GCA_947179485.1. Classification (NCBI taxonomy): domain Eukaryota; kingdom Metazoa; phylum Arthropoda; class Collembola; order Symphypleona; family Sminthuridae; genus Allacma; species Allacma fusca. Next base: position 1,644,976 of record OX359249.1, on the reverse strand, counting down.
GCTATGAAGAAGAGTATCATCAGTCAACGGTGGTAAGAACAATTTCCCGTGTCCGCAATTTGATAGTCGCAAATAGCAAAACAACTGCTCTCAAATTCAGTAGCTAACGTTTTTAAAGCATCCTACAGCAATTCGAATTTCACCGGAATCGCTATAACCCATGTGCATCAATACATGTATTGGGTTAACCTTTTTTATAGCAGTTGGGATCAACGATGAAATCCCTTATTTTTCATGGGTGGTATCATGCAATGAAACCACCGATTTTGACAGTTGACTGCATCTGCTTACCTATTATGTACTGTATAAAATATGTATGCAACAGTACCGAATTAATTGTGCATGGTCAGGTTCCAATGACGAAGCATCAAAAATTGAGTATCAACCGACATGCCTCAACCTTTAGCTTCGATGACCCCACCAAATTAAAAATAACAGCCATGATGAATTACAGAAAGCGCTCCCCCTCCGAGAGAGAAATGATTGCAAGAACATTGCAAAACCAAACCATGGCAAGGCGTATGAGCATCTACAAATTAATTGCTACTCCACATAGTCTAATCTATCTTCGGTAAATCTATTAAAATCCTCTTGGAATCCAAAAAATAGAGGAAGACTCAATCGCTGAATTTGGCGAGAAAAAGCGGTCGAATTTGCACAACGCCATTTTAACTTTATTGGGACGACGGCTATCTGGGGAAGGAAAACCTCATAAGGTGGGCACTAGTGACCCAAGCAAAGGTATTCCAGGTATAAACAAAACATCATAAAATATATGTAACCGTACCTTGAGCTACATCCCAGTTCTCCCAATACAAATATTTCAACGTTTCACACAGTTCTTTTAACATCCCTTTTAGGTCTGGGTAATTGAATTTCCTGGTTACGTGTATTGTTTAAGCTTTTTTTAAACACGTCACATCTAACTGTACCCACTATTAGAATATTATCTCAATAGGAGCAAGAATATTTGAGCACATTCCAATTCACCTGAAATCTAATTTTTCTATGCAACGTCCAGCACCCAGTCTCCTCTCTTTAGAGGTCCTTTAAATCACGGAGTGCACTGTATTTACTGATACGTACGATAAAAATTACAGATTATCCAGACCTGGGTGGATCCCTTCCTTCAGTTGCAGACATTACATCTCCTGGTAATCGGGAGAAAATCGTTCGAGTTAAGACTCCTTCTGGACATGTATGAAACTTGTTAATATATGCCATGTCATTTATTGATTGTTACATATGATAATAATTGTGGTAAATAATCTTTGGTAGACATAATTAATTTTTTTTCTACAGGCAGAAACTGGCGCTGTGAAGATTTTAGGCTCAAAAAGTCGCTTTGGCTTCAGTAAGGAAATCCTATTAAGTTTATAACAAAAGATTACCTATATTGGTAACTTATTTATATAACATTGTAGTTATCAACTGAATCTACACATAATTTGTGCAGAGGGTATACAAACCTCAACTCTAATGGATGCTACGATCCGACCCCGGAATTACTGCACGACGTGCTTAGCATGCATGAAAGACAAATTGAAACCAATCGTAATTAGCAGGGCGTTTGAAATAGCCATCACTTCGGTGATCATTGTCAACACGGCACTCCTAGCGAGTGAGCATCACGGACAGCCGGATTGGCTTAAAGATTTGTTGGCCAAAAGTAACCACGTGAGTATATTATTCGTACAAGGAAGCATTATAATTACGTACTACTTGAATTATAGTCAAGTTCACGTCAGATTTCTGTTGAACTTGAGCAAGTCAATTTCTGAATTTTATTCGGGTCTATACAAGTTTGGTAAAGCTTCAGTATAAAAGTAAAAATCCATGGAAAAAAGCACAAACTAACCGTACTATATGTGTTTTCGATTACAAGCAAAACGACTTAGAAGTGTAATTGACCACTTACAATTAATACCGACTTAAGTTTACTACTTCAGTAGCCCCTCTTCACTATTTTATTTTGAAAAACAAGTTGTACAGTCACTATTTAAGGAGTAGATTAAGAATCTGAACGAATTGTCAGGAGACTTATAGTTCCCGAGATATGTGATGTCAAAGGTTACGATTACTACTGTAGATAATTACTACGAACTTCAGTTCCGTGAGCACACTTACACGTTACACCCGTTCAACCACATTTACCTGTTAATGCCCATTTCACTCATTATATCTCTTCAATGTTATCATATTTTAGGTTAGGTTTTCAATTTTAAATAACTGATCACAGCATTTACCTGAGCATGCCGTTTTACTGACAAATATTTCAAAGTTTTCCTGTTTTTGCAACAAAATACCACAAAAGCGACAAAACTGCAACTAAATTACAGCACAAGATCTAGTGAAGTAAACTTGTTCCTTAAACCAAAATAGACGACTTGCATCGCTATTTCGTAGCCTCATTATAGTACATACAACATGGGGTTTTTGCAGGACGTAAAACGACATGGGACTACAGTATGTTGATGAGAAAATTATTTGAAAAAGGGCAACAGTAGCCCCCTTGGTCGCAACCAATTTCTATCCAGACACAATCATGTCAATTTACATTCAAGCAGCTATCTTAAACAATCAGTCAATCTACGCTTGATTTTATGTGGAGCTTGACCTGTACTGATTTCGTCAGGATGAATACATTCATAACAGATGCATATCTTATGTGTTTTAGATCTTCTCTGCAATGTTTCTCGTGGAAGCCATTCTTAAGATTAGTGCACTACAAAGAGAGTATTTCTTGAGTTGGTGGAACAACTTTGATTTGGTGATTGTGATCCTAAGTGTAATAGATTCACTGAGCGAGTTATATTTCCCTTCGTTCAGCTCCATCGGCTTCCGTGTTTTTCGCTTAGTCAGTTTTTTCTCCTTGAAATTAAGAATTATTATCTCCTTGTAAAAGTAACTTTCATGACAGCTGTTTTACTTTCTAACAGCTACGGGTATTTAAGCTTGCTCAGAGCTGGATCACAATGAAAGTCCTCCTCAACATCATCTTCTCAACGTTTGGGGCGCTGGGGAATCTAACGCTGGTTCTGGTCCTTGTACTTTACATGTTCGCCATCTTGGGATTGCAAGTGATTGGGAAGTACTACACAAGAAAAGCATTTGACCCTGCGAAAGGCGGTGAAGATGAAGATAAATTTCCAAGGTAGAGAATGAGCGTCTCATTCACTCAACTTCCCCTCGGAGCAAAATTCTATTTTTGAAAAATGTTACATTTCTCATAATTAATTAAAATTAGGTGGAATTTCCAGAACTTCGGATTCGCTTTTATGTTAGTCTTCCGTGTCTTGTGTGGCGAGTGGATTGAGCCCTTGATCGAGTGTTTCGAAGCAACTGCAAAAGCAGAACATGAGTACAAATGTTTTTTCATCTTTCTCCCCGTCTTCATCTTCGGCAATCTCATCATCCTCAATCTCTTCCTTGCACTTCTCCTCAACAGTTTTGACACGGAGCAGTTAGAATCTGAACGAGAGGTATGTATACATATATGCACAAACTTTCTGTATTTGTAAGGTAAAAATTTACATACAAATTATTTTTCGACTGGGTTTTGCGGTAATTGTATTCTTTGAGGTCATATTTTTGAGTACTAGTGTTAGTAAATGTACATTTTTCAAGTTTGTAGTTTTAACCAGTAAATACTAATTTCTAAATAATAATGTACTCTTGGTCATTATAGAAAGAACTGGAGGCTTCGGGGAAAAAATCAGAAATACTGAAGAAGCATATCGTCGGCATGTGGATGTCACAAAGAAGCCAGTCTAGTGAGTTGGGTTCTACGGAGGAAATCGAATTCACGCATCATAGCCCTGATTTGCAAAGGAAGCATGCAATGGTAGTTAAAAGTTGCTTCCTGGCCTTCCTTGTACCTGGTCTGAACTTACAATTAATTTCTGAAAATTTGTCATTTAATGTATTTCTTAGCTTCCCAGTGATTCGGTAGGAAGAGCAAGATTTCAAAAAGTTGCAAAGAAAATACTTATCATGAACCGGAAAGCTGTGGCTGAAAAAATGATAGAGAAGACCTATTTGCGGAAGAAGCAACTCAGGTCGGCCCGCTATAATATGAGAGGCAATGCGCATATAGCACAAAGACAAAGTTCCTTTGCGCTTGGAGCCACCGAGGTGATTGCACAACAAATCTCGTCACTATTAATTAACATTTTAATATATATCAGCGTTTTTATTAGACGCAAAAGGATGCGTAGCTTCATTAAATACCAAAAGCACAATGGGTCAAAAACAAAATGGACCAGGGGCAATTTGTCCTAGAAGCAAAATAGCCTACTTGCATCGCTTCCACCATATCATTTACAACTGCGTGGCACACTAATGTTGGTGAAGAGCTAAAAGGGTCTAGATGCATTTTCGATTAAAAGCATACGGGTCTACTTGCAGTTTCGCTAATAAGGCAATTGGGAATAATTGTATTATTTAAAAGAAAATGTAATAGATGCAATTCACCCTACAGGCAAAATTGGCTTCATGCAGCACAACATTGTTTATGCAGTTGGTCCGTTTTGCTTCAAGTGAGAACTTCATGTATTTCATAATGCTTTCAACGAGTCAAGTTTCATTTAGTTCATTTTGTCTTCAAGCAAAATATGAATTATGCTTTCAATTGAAATTGCAACTAGCCAACTTTCTTCTTCCCTAACGATATGTCCTTTTATGTGGTTCGTGTTGCCTTTAGGAAAAACTGCTTTTAGTTCAAGATGTTCGCAAAGATGTTCACCTTTTTCTGTTTACCTTTAAAGAAAAGGTGTACGGGCCTTAGGTCGTGTCTAATAGAAAATACGTTCCCACGCTTTGAATCTGTCAAAATATATGTTTCCAATGAGACACACTGTGGTGGTGCTAAGGTGAAAAAAATTAAATAAGTTTCTGAAGTGCGGGTATATAGGCAGATCAGATGTGTTGAAAAATGCCAAAAAATCTCCTTCCCATGGCGTTACATAGCCTTGATTTGATCGCGGGTTTGAAAATCCGAGCCTGAACAGGGATAAGATGGGACCGATTTTTCGGTACTCTATTCCCAACCTCCTATTTCGACATGTCAGAGGGTAGCATATGTGCTGTGAATATTCAGAAAATAATCCGGAACATGCTATTGTAGTAGTTGGCAGTGTCTCAGATATATCCTCGATACAGAAACGTTTTTTCAGACCTTGCGCAAATTACTACTGATTTTTTTGAAACACTCCATATGACATGGCAGAGTTCCAATACTTGCTATACGGGTAGTAAACACCCCAAGGAAGTACCAAAATGTATTTCCTTAGAATATTTTAGTTTTGTATTTTTGAGCTTTTTTGAGATTTTTCGAAAACTTTGGGAAAAGCTGATTTTGGAAACATTTACTGAAGAAGTGGAATAAATCGATCCCTGCCATTTGCACAGAGGTCACGGAATCTTCAGAACAAAACTTAATGTAGTGGACAATAAAATTATTACACGAGTTTTTTGACTGTGTTACTCCCAAAAATTGCAGGTTTCAAAAATTGCCCTATAATGCTGATTGAACCAATGTTGATCCCGTATTGATTTTGTTCACAGTCCGGGACGATACCACTATTAAAAGAAAATAGGAACCCCGAGGTGTGTATTCCAATGAAATGCTGGAGTTTGAATTGCTGCTTGACTAATTGGTTGAGGAGGAGACAATGGGTGAAGTGGGACTCTGCTAGATGGGTTGCCACTAAAATCGTGTGCCATCCCATCTTCGAATGGACCATCCTAGCACTCATTCTTGCCTCTAGCATTACTCTCTGCTTTGAAGATGTGACACTGCAACATAAAAAAGATTTGAACGATGCTCTTTTCTACATCAACACTACCTTCACAGGTATTTTCTTGATGGAAATGTTACTCAAGTGGTTTGGCCTTGGGCTTTGGTCATATTTCACCAGTTCCTGGACACTTCTCGACTTTTTCGTTGTGGTGGTGGGTATTTTTTCCTTCCATTCAATTCCACACTTTTAATGTTTCTCAAAATTATTCTTTCACACATTCAACAGGTCAGTGTTGTGTCATGGCGTTACGGGATGCTCAATAAAGGGAAACCGGGCCAGTCAACCCGAAAGAGTCAGATTGCAGCTTTCAAAGCGTTACGAACGCTTCGTGCTCTTCGACCTCTCCGAGCCATTTCTCGGTGGCAGGGAATGAAAGTTAGATCATTTCCGTCTACACTAAAATTTCGTTATAAGGGGTTCGCAAGGGACGGGTCTTGCTTATAACTATTAATGATAAACATTCCTAAGTATTGTGTAAATGCTAGGGTTGACTCAGTAAATACCGATCATAAACCCGCCCCTTGTAAAGACATTTCTTGGTGTGTATATCCAAGAATTTTTTCTATTTTTGAAATATTATTTTAATCTGGTTGTTAACTCTCGGATTCTACTTCATTTGTTTTGTAGATTGTTGTAAATGCTCTGATGTTTGCCATTCCTTCTATTGTGAACGTTCTGCTCGTGTGTCTTCTATTTTGGCTTATTTTTGCTATTGTTGGAGTGCAGATCTTCAAGGGGAAATTTCACAAATGTGTGGATAATAAAGAAGGGGATACTGTGTCTACTGAAGTAGGTTAAATGTTTTTTTATCATTTTAATAAGTGTAGTTATACGGAGTAGTCTCACTATAAAAGTTGTTTGAATTATAGAAATAAGAGTATCTGTATTTTATCTGTAGAAGCAAAACTATTCTGACTAAGGATCCTCTGACAGAGAGAGTTCACTGTTGTTTACTTGAGTAGTAATTTATAGATTTTTCCTGTTCATATTTTTCATTAATCTTATTGGTTACAAGTATTTTGAAAGCATGAAAATAACGTAACTATTTAACTCTGTAAGTAATTATCTTCTAATTTATGATAACTATTTAATAAGAAACTGGGCAATATTAATTATTAAAGGTGTATTAAGAGTCAACTTTAAGAGATGTCCGTAAAAATATTGTAGTGTGGTGTAGCTACTTGGAATTATTCATTTTGATCCTGGGAGATGAACTAAATAATAATGTTGAATTATAGCAAGTGAAATATCGATCCGACTGCTGCAATAATACGAATCAGTGGTCATGGATTAATCAGACTCCAAACTTTGATAATGTCCTTCAAGGATATTTGATCTTATTTCAAGTGGTGAGACATGAATTAAAATCGTTAGCATGGTTTGTCAGATGAAATAATAATTACATTTGTAATATATAGGCCACATTTGAGGGATGGATGGAAGCCATGCAAGCTTCTGTAGATTCCACTGAAATCAATGAACAACCGGAGAGAGATAGTAATACACAAGCCTACATTTTTTATGTTGTTTTTATTGTTTTCGGATCCTTTTTCACTCTCAACCTCTTTATTGGTGTTATCATTGATAACTTTAACAGACTCAAGAAAAAGGTAAATTTGGAGAACTGTATTAGAAAATATAAATTTCAGTAGCAATGATTACATCATTTCATAAGAAAATCAGTTCTTGCACATTTGTAGTTAAATCATTGGATTAAATCATCCCTTTTGTTGTATTTTGCAGTATGAAGGGAATTTGGTTGAAGTTTTACTCACACCAAGTCAGCGGAATTACTACACAGCGATGAAAAAACTTGGAAGGAAGAAACCACGAAAAGTGATAAAACGGCCTCACAATGCGCTCTTGTCCCTCTTTTATGATATCTCAATGTCTAGAAGGTGACTGATGCAATGTGTGAACACAAAGTGTACAATGGAGTTACAATATGGGATTTCCTTTCTGCTTATATTGCCAAACTACACTCTTAGCATGATTTTATTAAACCTACTAAACGCAATAAGTACTTGTTTTAAGCAGTGCCTGTCATGGGAACAGAAAAGTCGTCCCCGTTCCCATTCCCGTTCCCACAGTTCGGGTTTGGGTACAAGGCAGAACCCAATTCCCAAATTGCACCCGAAATCTTGTGAACAAAAGTACCGCACCCAGACTCGAATTTTTTAAAATTATAGCACCCAAACCCGTTCCCGTTCCCAAAAATTAATTTTGGGTGCACCCAAACCCGTACCCAAAACCCTGGAACCCGTTCCCGTACCCGAAACGGAAGTTCATATATTCAAGGATAAAAGTTATACATTATACAGTACATATATACTTATTTTTTCAATTTTTGCTAACAATGGATACACACAATTCCACTCATTCTATTTGTTATATTTCATTTTACTTACAATTAGGTAATTAATTTTGTAATTTTTAAGTCACCTTACAACTGCTAAGCACAACACAACGCATATAATTAATTTTTATTGTCACATTTCATCATTCGACGTGGGATGATCTGTTCAAACAAAGAGCGTTTGCCTCTAAACTACAACAAAGACACAAAAAAAGTCGGTCACACCACACCAAAACAAATCAATCATGTAATTATCGTTACGCTCGCAAGATTGCTCTGTACACGGGTACGCATGAGCAGAAACGGGTTTTTGAGCATACCGTTCCCGTTCCTGTTGGGTACAGATCCCATTCAGCCTTTATTGCACCCGTTCCCATATGGGTTCCTGTTCCCACATACTATAATGGGAAAGGTTGGTTCCCAAACCTGTACCCACACTTTTGGGTGAAAACATTTTGCACCCATATGATACCCGTTCCCGTTCCTGCACCCAAACACCCGGGTGTGACCCGTTCCCATGACAGGCACTGGTTTTAAGATTTTACCGTCGGTCAAGAGACAACACGGGCTAAACATTGTTGTATCATAAGCGTAATGAGCCAGATGCAAGTCCCGTAATTTCAAAATGAACATCGTGCAGTTTTGCAGTGCATAGTTTAGAATACCTACAGATACAAGATATTAAGAATCTACATTGCAATGTTCATTTTGCTTTAGGCATGTAATGAATTTGCCCATTTTGAATTTACTGAAAGTATCGGCTAATCATATTGCTTCTAATCGAAAAAGTAACTTATCCCATGTTAATTTTAATAATTTAAAACTGCTTGCCTGGCTACGTGATAACATGATAGAAACAAACTGTTTCCACAAAAGGATTATATCCCATGTTGTATCTCCGGCAGTTAATCATGTTGTACTGTATGCAGTAAGACACTACTACAGGATTTTTTTTGAAATATTTTCTAGCTTTTGACAATGTTATTTTCCGGGAATAAGGTTCCAAAAAGATAAGTTAAAGAACAACGCAGCGTAGCCAAAACAAACACCGACGCGAGTGTTTGAAGTAACGTTTGAAGGAAATTTGAGTTTTTATTCTCGGCCAAAAGTTTTTTTAAAATATCTTCTGACGATACGTTGTAGGAAATTTTACGGGCTTTTCAGAAAGCTGTCTAACAGGACCGTAAGTTGAGAATTCTGGGCATGACTAGTAAGAGTGGAGATTAAGGTTTGGGAAGCTCATCTTGAAGAGAGCAGTTGAGAAAGATGCGGGAAAGCAGGAATTTATGATCTTGCTATTGTTTCATGGACAGTCCCCTGATTCTACACATATTTCGGAACGCTTTGTTTGTACCGAATTTCACGGGGATTCATTTGAATCTTATATCTTTCTAAGTCAAAACTTACAGTCTCAATATCTAAACATATGAAGCAAGATTGAAACAAATAAAACTATTGTTCTTAAAACTCTTTAAAACAACTCCCAAACTTTGCCTCATGTTTCTAGTTCCTGAGTTCTCAATTTTCGACTTAGGAAGATGTTATACGACTTAAGTGAATCCCAATGAAATTCGCTACAAGGACAGCGTTTCAAAGTATTTTTACGCCCATGGAAAAGTCCAAAGTCATTTATTTTATGAGGGTTACTTGCATTATTGGACCAGTGAAAACCTGTGTCCAGAGTGAAAAACCAGTATTTATGTTGACATCTTAGATAATTACTTTTTAAAGACAAGAATAATAATTGGCTCAATTGACCGAAATGTAGTAGGACAGAATCATATACCCTCTTTCTCAAAAAATTACAACATCAGTGCCTTGGGCTGGTCATTGCTTACTGTTAATTAAAATGGGATTCTTTGCAGATTTGAGATTGCAATATTTGTAATGATTTTCTTGAACATGGTGACCCTTGCCTTCGAGAGGCACAACATGCCAAGTATTTACCATCATATGCTCTCTGGGATGAATTTTTTCTTCGCAACAGTTTATGCATTAGGTATGATTCACTATTACGTACATGAAATTGATTATTTGAACGACTTTGCGGAAATCAAAAGATATTTATAGAAGCGATAGTAAAAATCATTGGCCTTCGTCAGTATTACTTCACCGTTCTGTGGAATCTCTTTGATTTTATTCTGGTGATTGGTTCCATTGTGGAACTCGCTGCGGGGAACCTCATCGGAGAAGATGGATTTCCCTTCCCTCCTACAATGCTTCGAATTGTTCGAGTATTTCGCATCGGCAGGGTTTTACGCTTAATAAAGGTTATAACATAGCACCATTTATGCATCTTGGGCGTTATAAAGGGTTTCTTGTTATTAAGGGACGCATTTACCTTGTCCCACCATCCATTTACAGTGCTTATGAGAATTCTTATAAGGTTTAATTTTTATGGGGGACAGAAATCTCCGATCTCTTGAAAATCCGTTATAACGAAATATTACTGTATTGCTACTACAATATCAAATTTTGAAGCTACACACGCAAATTATTCTTATTTGTGTGACCGTGGTTACGAACAGGAGATCACGAGATGATTTTGTTTTTTTTCTAGGCTGCGAAGGGAATCCGGAAACTTCTATTTGCCCTAATTGTGTCTCTTCCAGCGTTGTTTAACATCGGAGCACTTCTGAGCTTGATTGTATTTATATATGCAATTCTAGGCATGGGATTATTTGCAAATACAGCCAAGAATGGAGCTATTGACGAAATGTTCAACTTTGACACTTTCCTGAGTAGTTGTTTAATATTGTTCAGGTAATGCACTACCTTAAACTTACAGCCCAATCCACATAGAACCAAGCACATTGCAATGTAAAAATGTGATCTTCTTGACCAAATTATAATTTATGCAGTTTACGAGACTTAAAAAGTATTAACTATAATAATTATATAATCAGCAGGAAAATATTTGATTGATTTAGTCTCAGTCCTTACAATGACATCACATATTTTGAATGCAATAATCACGAATGGGTTTTCGAAGAAAATATTGTCAATTACAAAAAACATAATTTGTTCTTTTTATCAAACGGTTGTATTTACTGGGTGTTAGCTTTCAAAAGTTGCAATTTAGTCTCTGCTTCACGTATTGTAAAATGGTCCTAGTGTAAATTGCATGAAATATTGCAAGGACAAAACGCTACTTCCAATTTATCCTGAAAGCAAATCGGACCAATATATCTGGAGGTGAGATGCAAACTGGCATAAGTTTAGTTCGCAAAATTTTGCAGGAGAAACGAGAAACTTCTCAATTCCAAACGATTAAGAATTAAAAACTCGAGAGAGGTCTATTTATTATACCCACTTCCGATGAACTTTACCCTTCAGAATTTTACCCACGATTGAACCAAACTTTAGAGTAAATTAATATGAAAAATGGAAATTTGAAAGAACTTGACTTAGTTCAATTTGCGTCTCCCCTCTTCACAAATAGTATAATGCACTTCATACTTCGTGACTCGTGAGTTGCTGCACCGGCTTTCAGCGAAAATTGCATGTGGTTATTGTGGATTCACGTACATTTTAAACCCATTTTGGTATAACAAGCTCGTAGGCGTGTAAGGTGCACTCTCGGTAAACGATATTCTCTCATAACAGAGATAATTCCTCTAAAAGGCAAATATAATTATTTGAACTTGTTCCAGTTTATCAAAATATGAATTTCTTTCCTTGGCGGAGCATGTCCGTATTATAGACAATTTTTATGTTTTCAGGGATGCTTTTAAAAATGCATCATTTTGCTTTCAATTTAAAAGGCATCTAGCACTTGCAATTAGCCTCTTATTATTGTAATAATTATTGGTGGTAGGAATTTTTGATAATCAAGAAGTCTAAAAAGCTCTTAAGATAATTTCTTAATGGTTGGTTATGTAAGAGTGATGACGATGGCTGCTGGATGGAATGATGTGCTGTCATCTATGACTGTTGAAGACCCCGTTTGCGGTACGTATCGAAACATTGAGTGTGGGGATCCGGACACTGGAGAGTGTCCAAACTTTGGCGTGGCTGTTTTGTACTTTGTATCTTTTCTCTTGATCACGCATCTCATTGTCATCAATATGTACGTTGCCATCATCTTGGAGAACTTCGAAGATGCGAGCAGGGAGGAGGAAGTTGGCATTGTGGAGGATGATTTAGAGATGTTCTACGTCCAATGGTCAAGGTGAGATTTTGTTAAATTAAAAAAATCTCAACAATACAATTTATACATATGAAATACATTTTATCCCAGGAACAAGAGAACTACTTATGCACTGAATTTTTAGGTATGATCCTCAAGCAACACAGTTCATTAGTTTTGACCAGCTGTCAGAATTCTTAGGAAGCCTGGACCGTCCACTTGGGATTCCACGCCCCAACATTGTAGCAATTGTGGCTTTTAATTTACCCATTGCCCGAGGAAACAAGATTCATTGTTTGGACGTTCTTCATTCTCTAGTAAAGCACGTTATTGGTCATATCGATGACACTGAAGATTTCCGGAGGGTGAGTTTTGTTCCGTTAACATCCTTAATTCTCAAGTTGGTGATATCTAAAGTGAAGAGGCGACGTGGACTAGATTAGAACCGTAAAGATACAATACTTGTAGATAAATTGCACATGGTCCAGTTTGTTTTTATTTTTAAACGCCATATTTATGTAAGTATTTGCTGCGATTACTTCTATTTACTACGCAATTTAAGAAGATTAGATTAATGTTTATACGCAATTTAAGAAGATTAGATTAATGTTTATACGGTATATTGTAGTAGTAAGTTCTTCATTATTAATTCCCACTTTTGCAGTGGCCAGCACTGCTTTATGTGGGACAAAATCCTCCCTTGTGTACAAATGGAGGGGAAGAATAATATTACGTAGCTCCGAGATTGTTCCATGGTATTGTTTCTCTGTATTGAAACTATTTTTGATAGTAGTATCTTTACATTTGAAATACCAACACTCCATGCAAGCTTACTTTCAAAAATATTTATTCTAGTAGGAAACATTATGCTTCTAATATAGTATAGTATGAAAATGTGTAGGTTAAAGGATAGCCTACTTTAGTAAAAGTTACAAAATAGCAGTTGTGGTAGGGAAGGAGCGGGAATTTGCGATTTTAAACGTTATACTTTACGTCATTGCATACTGCTTCTGACATAGTTAGCTAGGAACGGTGTAAATTATTATTACAGATATTTTTGATTCTGTCAAACATTGAGAGATCCATACAATCTCATGTCTTTTTGTATAGTACCATATGCACATTATTGTTATTCACGGTTATTTAATGAAAAGACACGTAGATAATTTGCTTTTAACAGAAAATACAGTCCATTTTGCCTCTTACTCGACTATCAGCTAGTAAATTGAAAGAATGAGCAAACTTTAGCATTGGACGCTTTTAGCTTCAAGAGCAAATGGAGCACAAATTCAGGAAGCAGTTTCCTACTCGGAAATTATTAGACATCATTTCTTCCACGAGGGTTTGGAAGATTCAACACAATGCAGCTGTGATTATTCAAAGGGCATGGAGGGCTTACGTGGTCCGTAAGCGTGTACGTGACCCGCGTAAGTCTTCAACGTCTGTTCCTCACCAAGGAAGTAGAACTTCACGTCCAGCCAATCAGCACCACGGAATGCTTAACAAGATGGGAAATCTACTTCATATTAATCATAATAATAAAGGTAATCAAAACGACAACTTTCAATGATAAAATGTTAGTGCAACAAATATGTAACAATACTGCAGTCGTTCTTTAAGAGACCGCCCAAATAAACAACAGTTGGCTTTTATAAAGCCAATTGCTCTTACAAGTAAACCTTTTTTGGTGCCCCTCCAGATTTTAGAAATTCCAGCAAAATTAGTTTGCTCATACCCTGAGTACAACTTTACGTCATACCTGCCACCTGAAAAATCTTTCGTAGTTTTTTTTAAAAATTGGCGCGAAGCCAATTTTTCTCGAAATTCAAAACTGCATTTAAATGACATTTAACATGGGAAATTACAAGTTTCACGTACCCCGACCTTCAAAAAGTTGATTTTTTTTGTCTAACGGTTTTTCGTACTGTAGTACTCTAATATTTTTCTGCCAACAATATAATCAGCTAAATGCGTATATTAATGACATTAAGGTTAGGAATTGACCATTGTAGGGTTAGCAGTAACCAATGCTACAATTAGTTAGCCATTGTACATTTGTAACCAGAAGCAAAAAACCGCTTGTTCAATTTTCAAAAAATTCCCTATATTCAAAAATTTTCCCCCTCTGGAAAATCTGGAGGGGGCACCAAAAAAGGTTTACTTGTTAGAGAGAAAAGATTGCATCGGGGTGCCTACTCCGAAATGACTCCATACAGAAATTCTGTTGCATGGGGAGGGGATCTTCTGCAGCAAGAGTTTAAATCAATTATATTTAAATAGCATAAGCATAATTGAGCTAGCAATGCCCAGGGGTCGGATTTATGTGGCAAGACGGGAAGAATCTTCCCAGGTAAAAAAATTTTCAGCAGGGACATCTTCAGACGGGATTGCAAACAGGGATTTTCAAATCTGTTTGACCTTTTTTTGGCAGGGAAAACGATTTTTGTCAACAGGGATTTTCGAAATTGTTGAGGTGTTTTACTGAAAACGATTTTTGTCAACAGGGATTTTCGAAATTGTTGAGGTGTTTTACTGAAAACGATTTTTGTCAACAGGAATTTTCGAAATTGTTGAGGTGTTTTACTGAAAACGATTTTTGTCAACAGGAATTTTCGAAATTGTTGAGGTGATTTACGAAAATCATTTTTTGTCAGCAGGGATTTTCAAATTTGTTGACCTTTTTTTCAGCAGGGATTTTTGAATTTGTTGGGGTGCATTAAGGAAATTATTTTGTCAACAGGGAGTTTTAAACTTGCTTCGAACAGGGACATCATGACCAGTAGGGAAAATGAAAAAAATCTTCCAGGGAGATTTACAAAAATCCGACCCCTGGCAATGCCTGATTAAACTAAAAAAAATCTATACACATAATGAAGCACTTGGAATGAGTAGTTTTAAGAAAAACGACATATGATGTGAAAATATAAGGGAACGAGGAAAAATTAGCTGCTTGAAATTTACATGTTTACCAAAAATTGAATTAAAAATTCATTTTAGAAAAAGTTCTTCCGAGGGGTACTTATAGCCAGCCCATACTGTGTATCATTTCCAAAATGAGTGTACTTCACGTGGATTAGTTTTCAGTGGCCAGAAAATCTGTGTGTTAGGGAACTAAAGTTAGGGCAGGTTGAAAGACAAAGATGGCAGAGCACTCACAAAATGAACTCAATTCCTCAATGTCCCGAAACACTCTAGAAAATTACATTTGATTTGATTTGATTTATTTAGTTTCAGTTGGCAAGTGATACATCAAACTTAATCAATGATTTCCAATGAAGGACAACATCTACAAATATCTCCTACATTTTTACATATACATATTATTCAGATTGCATATTTATCTCACAATCTTTTATCTATTTATTATTTTATTTATTTAGAAAAAAACTATGGAGAGAAAACATGAAAATTCTCTCCGCGACAGACAAGTGTGGTAGGCTGTGCTGGGCTCGATCTAGCCATTCCCTGCAGGTCGTAGCAGGTACTTTACCACTGGACTGTTCTTGTCTGCCCACATTTCTCCCCATCCCTACTATTTCCCCTTTTGTTTATAGCATCGAGATGATATTTTTGCCTGTAAAAAACATAGTTCAGTTAAATTACTTCTGTACATATTTCAGGTTACATACACTTTTTCCAAACCCAAAACCCAATACATATTGACCTGGTTTCGAAATATTTTAGTTGTAGATATTTTGAGACTTCGCAAAAAAATCCAGACATTTAGATATTGAAGTTCCTAACAGTAGACATATGAACGAGTAATGAGTATTTGTAAACGCCGTTATTACATGAGTGTACAAGGATTTCGAAATAATTTCCAAAATTTAATTCCATGCAGGTACTGGACCTCACAGCACAGGGTAGCTTAAAACAGTGATTCCGGAAGTTGCAAAAGTTGCATTCAGTATGAAATTAGATTCCACTTTTGGATGATCCTGGAGGAATCTCGCTTTTCCAGCGGTGACCGGATGGATGACATTTTTACCTATGTTACAATTACAAGATAATATAGTTCTTGACGGCTTAAAATAAATTCAATTATTTTTACAGCCGGAAATATTTTTAGCGTAATGTAAACGTGAGTCCTAAATTTGCTAATTTAATGATTTGTCATACTCCTGTTTTCTTCCAGTCTTCCATAATGTCACTAGATTATTGCTTTCAAAATGCGTAGCTAGTAATTACTTAAGTGTCATTTAACTTATTTGAATATTCTCTACCATTACTGCAAAGCAGGGACGGGAATTCGAATTCGAATCGGAATTATATTCAAAAAGTTCGGGTATCCGAATCGATATTGGAATTGGAAAAATATTCACAAAGGTATTTGTATCCAAAATCGGATTAGAATAAAAACAAGGGTATTCGAATCGTATTCTAATATTTTTTTTATGAATTCCGATTCCAATAAAGTATCGATTTCATTGGGTTTTATATTGCCACGTGCGAGAAAAAGTTCATAGGAAGCATTTATTGAAAGCCGCACATGTAATTATAAAACCCAAAGGCGAAGTTCCGAACGGTTGGTAAACGAAAAGGGTATGCTTGTTTATGGGCATTGAGTTGAAGCCCGTTTTTGCAAAAAATCCTGCAAACAGGATGAGATAGCTGCATATCTTGGTCACAAGTACATTCTAGTTACGCTGTGTTATCAAACAAATCGATTTACAAATACTATTAAAAGGAACCAATCGGAAAAGTAGTTAAACAGGTTAACAAATTACTCCGATTTTTTATAAATGCTGTGGGATCACTCCTTGCTTTTCCAGTTACTCAAATTTCAGCCGGGCGTTTGTTTTCTGTTCTCAAGTTTATAATAAATGATTTGCGTTGTAATTTTGTCTTGAAAACACTTAATGTGTTATGTATCGCTTATATTTTTGTGATTAAATTGTTCTTTTGAATAAATTCCCATTTTTTGTAAGAATATCCGAAAAGTATTTGAATCGGAATCCAAATTCAGGAAGTATCCTATCCGTGTCCAGAGCTAATCCCGCCTCGACAATCCCGCCAGTGATAACTCCGCCGAAGCAACCCCGAGGATTTAATCCCGATCTCAAAAGTATGTAATACCGCCAACCATAACACCGCTGACGATATTCCCGACCCAGGTTTTATTGTATTAAATTCAATAAACAATAATTGTTTGCTAATATTTAATATTATCCATGTACTTGACAACAAGCTGTGTGCTGTTGACTGGCCGTTTTGATTTGTACCTATGTTGTGAATTGTGACATGCGTATGTAGCTACATTGTTCATTATTCAGAATTATTACTCAAAACAAAATGTTTCTAAAATTAACGTTAAAATGACATTTCAATAGCAACGACAGGACCTCTTTTTCTTATCTGCTTATTATTTGTTTATTACTTCGGATCTTGTGTGCTGAACTGTGGTATCTTCACTGTTGTTATAGCAACAGCATATTCTATTCATTAAATTCTGCGTTTCAGTGTATGGCGGGATTATCTCATTAGTGTCGGGATTATCATGAGCCGGATTATATACATCGGTCAAACTGACAGCGGGTTACTGTTCGCGGGAATAATACCAGCGGGATTATAACGGCGGGATTACCTCTGAACTCCATCCTATCTACTAAGTTGAAAGAGTGGACCGTCTTCGTCTTCGTCTTCGTGTAACACGAATTTGATATTCAAATTTCCGCTCGCTGTTTTTTATTGGCTGAGCCAGCAATAGCTGGCTAAATAAATTATTAAATTCTCTTTTTCTTAAATTAAAAAATGAACTAGCAATCAAGCCATCCGCCGAAGCGGATGGGATGTCTGGCAGCAATGAATTTTAGTAATAATTATTATTGTAATAATTTGCATGCAATAATAATATTTTACATACAAATACCCTAGAAGTTCTATTTTTTTCAGTAATTACATAGTTATTATATAAAAAACCAAAACAGCTAAATAATCCTAACACGAAATGAGTTTAACTATCCAATTTGCCCCGTCTGTAGCCTATTTCAGAAATTTCCTAATATTAAATAATTACTGTTACAGTACAACATTTTGTAAATATCTATTTGTAGTAATTTCATTGCTGGAGTGTCTTTATTCAATTTGTGAAAGCAACGTTAGCGCAATTCTGGGTCAATATCAGATCAGCAATTTTTCAAATTACGTTAGGATGCCTGCAGGTCGGTTGACAAAAAAGTTTCAGAATTGTTTTAAGTTGATCTGATGTTGCGCGGCATAATTGTTTTCTAGAATAGTTAAATGTTGTGATTAATAAAGGTTATATATCGGTGGATACATTTTAAATGGTATCATTTTCATTTCGTAACCTATGCTTTTTAAATGGGATCTCCAATGAAAATGATACTTTTTAGAATTTAGCTAATAATATGGTACTTTTAAAACATTAAATTAAACTATTTAAGCAGACCAAATGTTTGTCAGCCAGCCTTGTTTTAAAATTGTCTTAGTATGCTGGACAACTTTACTAAAATTATTAGAACTGGCCACAAATTTTTTTGAATGAAAATGTTTAATATTTATTCAAAAAATAAAGCGCGCGTAAATTTGAATCTCAAATCCGTATTACACCAAGACGAAGACGGCCCACTCTTTCAACTTAGTAGATAGGACTAGCACTCAAGTCATCCACCAAGGTGGATGGGAAAACTGGGATTGCAAAGATTTATAATTTATACAAAATATTAAGCTTGACATTATATAATTAGGCTAACTTCTAATTTGAAAGAGTGGACCGTCTTGGTTGTGGACGGCTGCCCGTGCAATACAGCCGCCCTTGCTACTGTATAATTCTTTTAATTTTTTTAGAATAATTTTTATAATTTATTTAGTCAGCTATTACTGGCTCAGCAAATAAAAAAAGCTCGCTTAAATTTGAATCTCAAATTCATAAAAAAAATGCAAAACGTTTTTTTAATAATTTCAAATTATTAAGACCTTTTAGCATCCTTTTTTCATTTTTGAGCAAAATTATTCAAAGAGGAAAAAGAAAAAGCACAAAAACGTATAATGCTTTAATATTTTTTTTAATTTAAAAAAAATAATTTTAATAATTTATTTAGCCAGTTATTGCTGGCTCAGCCAATAAAAAAGCGCGCGGAAATTTGAATCTCAAATCCGTATTACACCAAGACGAAGACGGCCTGCCTACTCTTTCAACTTAGTAGAGAGGATACCCTGGTTGTTGGTAACTTGTTTAGCATTGCGGTATTTCTGATATCTTTTTACTTTTTTTATTTTTTGTGTTCTGAAATCGCATTATTTTTTGTTTACTTGGACAGAATTAAGGTGAAAACTTGGCTACAATAATAATGTTGTCGAGATTAATTATTAAGATTAATGATAATTTTGCGGGAAAAGTGATTGATGAAAATACTTTCTGCTAAAATATCAGTTACCATTACAATTATGAATTACTTTTTATTAAAGTTTCAGTTGTGATTACAATTACTAATTACTTTTTACTAACGTTTCATTTACGATTACGATTACAAACTACTTTTTGATTAATTTTCATGTACAATTACAAATTACTTTCTGATAAAATTATCAATTTCAATTACAATAAATTGACGATTATAATTTAATAATTGACGATTAAAATTGATGATTGATTTTCTAAAACGCTTAATTGATAATCACAATTAATGATTATTTCAAACAATTCATGCTTACTAAATTAACGATTGATGATTAATAATTAGTAATCGTTAATCATTAATCGTGATTATTAATCGTTGACATCGCTGCCAACGATATGGTGCTTTTAAAACTTAAACTATTTAAGCAACCCAAATGTTTGTCAGTCAGCGTTGTTTTGAAATTATATCAGTTAATATGAATTATGCTGGACAACTTTACTAAAATCATTAGACCTGGTCACAACATTTTTGATTCTAGGGAAAAACGCGTTTCAACATGATGCTGCTAATATTGTTGCAAAAAGGTAACTATTTTCAGTATTGCAGTGTAATTTAAATATTTTCAGGACAGCGACTCTCTCGCTAAAGTCGAGCACCTGTGACGAATTATTTTTAAAATCGAGTGGGCTAATTATTAATATGGTTATGTGAGCCAGTCAACTATATGCACGTAAGTGTAGGCTATTCGTTGGAGATTTTGTTAACGTGGATGTGAAACATTCAAATATGGCTTACAAAAAATGTGAACATACTTAGGTTCTTGACTATTGCGTCACTTGATTTTTTACCACGAACGGGTAACAATTTGTGCACCATCCCAAAGTAAGAATTTAATAGTGTTGGTTAAAAGATGATGGCTGATCATATACGCCACCGGCCACACTACTAAATATTCAAGGGGTACATAATAAGTAAGTGGTAGTTTATTCGAATTAATCATACAAATTCCAATATGCAATATATAGGTAGCTTTTTAGCATTGCGGTATTTCTGTTCTCTCTTTTTTACATTATTTTTACATTTTTGTATTCTGAAATGGCATTATTTTTTGTTGACTTGGACAGAAGTAAGCTGAAAACTTGGTTAGTTTACCTATTACAAATGACAAATGGCTCAAGGACCAAAGATAGGAATACCTCTTTGCAAGATAAAAATATAAATCAAATTAGATTTTATTCAAAGGAAAACCAGATTGCCAATTTTTACAGAGTTACTCTTTCTCCGTCAAGCTCTAGATCGTTACCTTTTAGTTATTTTCTCGTTTCCCCCTTAGACATAACAGTTTTTCTCCAACTACCACGACTAACTCCATTATGACCTTTGACGGTCAAACTAGACAATACAGATAGAAAGCCAATATATTGTATATACACAATAAAAGTCACAT
The DNA here is from genome assembly GCA_947179485.1 of Allacma fusca. Classification (NCBI taxonomy): domain Eukaryota; kingdom Metazoa; phylum Arthropoda; class Collembola; order Symphypleona; family Sminthuridae; genus Allacma; species Allacma fusca. The sequence goes on along the minus strand of OX359249.1, from coordinate 1,623,882 downwards.
GAATTCCATTGGCGCTCGTCGCTCACTACTCACGGTGCATACATATAAAAGTTTTTGCAATACTCACAATAAGTTCTGTCAGATGACTAAATATGGTACTATTTCTTACATCCTCCCACTTTTGACTTTTACATGTTAACAGAAACGAAAAGTAAAAACATTAATTCATAAATATTATAATAAAATTAATAGCATAAATATTTGCCAAATACGTAACCATGTTTTAAACTTAATCAAATCTATTGGGTGCCTTAATCCTTCGACCAGCCCGACTCGTCTTGCTAACAGTATTAGTGGCATCCACTTTATTTCCCGGAATTTCGCCATCATCTTCATCTGTTATTTCAGTTGGAACTGATATAATCTGAGCCCGTTCCTTTTCACAAACTTCAAATGGATAGAGCCGTTGTATCGGCCGGACAAGTTCGCCATTCGAAGTTTTGACCTTCGCCACCCGAATCACTCCATCTTTTCCTGGAAATACTTCCAATATCCTTGCCATAGGCCAGTTAACCCGCTTTGTATTGTCACTGCCCACCAATACAATATCTCCAGGTTTGATATCTTCGCCAACTAGCTTTCTATTCTTGTCTGGCTTTAACATTCCTAAATATTCAATTCGGAATCTCCGACGAAAATCTTCCTGAATCTTCTGACGATAGACCGACCACTCGCTTGTTCAAAGCATGAACGTCTATATTATCCATATCAGGAACCCCAACGCAACTCTTGAAAGAGCATGGAAGGTGTAAGCGGGGCTAAGTCTTCAACATCATCAGAAATATATGTTAACGGCCGTGTATTAATTACTGCTTCACAGTCACAGAGTTTAGCCAGCATCTCAAAATCCAGACATACCCGTTCCAATACCTTTCTGAGAACTTCCTTCAGCAATCGAACGATACGCTCCCACCATCCTCCCCACCATGGCGCACCAGGAGGGTTGAAAATCCACGTGATAGGTTGGATAGAATGGGACGACCCAAATCCGGAATTTCTAATTTTCTCCCAGTCAACTTGCTTCCACAGATTCGCTGTTCCGACAAAATTTGTCCCATTGTCCGAATAAATTGTTCGAGGCCTACCCCGCCGCCCAATAAATCTGCGAAGAAACCCTTCTGTAGACAAGGATGAAATCAGTTCAAAATGTACTCCCCCATATACCGCCCAAGTATATACCACTATCCATCCCTTCGGTCGGTCTCTCAAGTATAATGGTATGTACACCGGACATGTACTCTGCTCGAATGAAGAATGCCGCGGCGTATTCATACTTGCTTGCATCTGTAAACATGTGAAGAGATATCTTGCCAGGCTGTACGTCTAGTTCAAATATCCATCTGGGGATGGTCACTTCCTTCAGCATAGGCAATTCTCGGATCCACTTTACAAATCTAGCAGAAAGATTCAGGCAGATTCTGGTCCCAGCCGATCTTTAATTTCCAGGCCTCTTGTAGCAGAAGTTTTGGAACCAACGAGACAGGACTGGTAAAACCAATAGGGTCAAATAATTTATGGACCAGAGACAATACCTTCCTTTTACTCCAGTTCTCCATGTCGGAAGACATGTCTTTAAGATCAAGACTTATTTCATCTGTTTTGATATTCCACAGAAGCCCCAAAACAGGAACAAATTTCTCGGGTTGATCACAGTTGTTCCAAACCCATCCCCTCAAATTAAATTGTCCTTTGCTCATTATTTGTACACATTTACAAATAAAATTGTTTACCTCAGTTCGATTTTTCAATGATGTGACGCAATTATCTACATACAGTGACTTCAATAAATAACTAGCAACGTCAATCAGGTCTTCAGGGACAGTTTGTAATAGCATCTTCAGCGAAGCGGCCAGTAAGAAAGGACTGGAGGATACCCCAAATACAACACGACAGTGTCTGTATTTCTTAATTTCCTTAGTTCCTTTCTCCCACCAGAGAAATCTGAGAAAGTCCCGCTCCTCTTTCTTCACGCTAATTTGGAGAAAGACCTTTTCTATATCCGAAATGAGTCCGATTCGATGAAAACGAAACCCCGCGATAATTCTCTGTATCAGCTCCAACAGGTTTCTGCCTTTCTCTAAACTATCATTAAGTGATGCCTCTCCGTTCTTCTTGGCTGATGCATCGAATACTGGTCGGACTTTCGTTGTATCGCTACTTTCTTTCATGACTGCCCTATGAGGCAGATAGTGCCCAGTGTTGAAGAATCTTGCTAGTGTACAATTTTCCTAACACATCAGCTCCGAACAACAGATTGATATCGGTCACACCTTCACCAGTATCTGTCAATTCGACCCCAATCATTTTCAGCTCATCTAATAATAATTTATCTTGTACCCTTGAAATTTTGCCGCAAATTACAGGCTGATCTAAAACTGATAAAGAGCAACTGAAATTATTAATAAGACTTTCAACTTGTATGTCTATAACTCGGTGCTCTTTAGCTTCAGTCTGCCCACCACCAAATAAGCTATGATCAATCTTGACTTGATATTTACATTTCAGTCACTGAGTTTGCTGCGCATTCACTCATGTATGACTTCTGCGATCCAGTGTACAAAAGAGCTCGTAATTAGAGCATCACCCCGTGGGATATTTTAGGCCCGTGCCCGCCCGTGGCTCGTAACGTTTTACCCGTACCCGCCCGGCCCGAAATTAATGTTTATCGAAAAAGCCCGGCCCGGCCCGCAAAATTAAAAAAAGCCCGTAGCCCGCCCGCAAATACCATATATCTTAAATACTGAAAAACTGTATTTTAAAATATTGGTGTTCTTGACTGTTACATACAGTCGTTAAACTACCTTGTCTATTAGGAAGGCAATACAAAAGCTTATGCTGCTATTTCGGCTTTGGTAAGCACTTCTGGTGGCGTACTTGAATTTATTACACTGTTAACTTCTGGATTCTTATTACAAATACTTGAACTACAAGCAGGATTCTTCTTCTAGACTAAATGGAATTTTTCAGTAATGAAGACCGAAATGTAACTTACTAAATAACAAAGGCAGGTATACAGAAAAACTTGTCTTGCATACCTGTCTTTGTTATTTAGTAACAGTCGTACAGACGGGCACGGGCCTAAAATATCCCACGGGGTGACGCTCTATCGTACACCAAGCCTTAGTTTGTTTGAAAGCTAAAATTGAAATTCGTTCAAGTCATTCAAGTCTATGTACATTCACAACCGGTGCTCCTGCATTCACAACTAATGGAATTTCTCACGGACTTTTACGGGCTTTCACGGTCTTTTTTAACCGCGATGAAAAGACCGTACCCGCCCGTAACCCGTGAAACGTAATAATTTTTACCCGCACCCGCTCGAAGCCCGTGCGGGCCGGGCTTTTTGCGGGCTTACCCGTAAATTTTAACCGCCCGAGATGCTCTACTCGTAATACACGATTGCAGGCGATACCCTTCACCCGGACCATTAGTGTGTAATATAACCTCGGTTGACCTGATCTGATTTGAGGCCGCTTACCATCAGTGGTAAGTTTCTTATTTGTTTCAATTTTCCCTTTCGGAACATCAGGGCACATCGCAACGTTTTTTCTCGCAAACTTGGCATCTAACACTTGCTTTGCATTTTTAGAAATATGACCACGTCTTAAACAAACGAAACAAGCCTTCTTCTCTTGAACCATTTTGCGTTTATCTTCCAGACTCATTTTCGGAGCTTTGAAGCAGTCTTGAGTAGGGTGACCCTTTTCACAGAATATGCAGACAAATTTATTCTGCGCTTGATGACCACTGAAGAGTTCAGTTGCTGTTGGTATTTCCTTGACCGGTTTCTGTTTGATTTTTTGTTTTAATTTCTTCCCGTCAACTCCGAAACCATCACGAGACATGGAAATTCGCAACTCTTCATCCACTTCCCTCTTCAAGAATTGCATTAGCATAGAAAGTCGGTCCTTCTTGTCTTCAAGCGAATCGTAATCTTGACCACGATTTCTCTCCCACGCACGTAGAACGTCTTCAGGAAGACATGATTCTACCAATGGATAGAGCATTGCCGCGAATTTGTCCCTAGTCACACCAAGCGTATCCAGTGCACGTAACTTAGTTTCCAGCTTATCATACAATGCCGATACATAAGAGTTTTCTTTCGGAGTGATTGCATTTTTCAAGACAAGCTTTAATAGTTCACGTACATATATTTCAAGCAATATTTCCTCCTTGCCGAAACGTTCCTTGAAATAATGAATAACCTTTATATATAATTTATATAAATATATATAATTTTCCGATGAAGGAGGAAAACTCTCCACTACTTCTCGTGCCTTGGAGCCTTCTACGGTACCCTGAATTAAGTATTGGAATTTGTCTTCCGGTGCCAGTGTTACACCTTGAGTTTTCTGACTAACATCTCTCTGAGCTGACCTAGCATCAGATTCAGTTCCGTAATTCAACGTATCAAAATAATGATAAACTCTGACCTCTGCATCGGAAAACCTATTCATAAAGTCCGTCACACTGTCGTACTCTTCCGCTAATTCTTCTTCTGATGCCTGTGAAGTCTACCAATGTCTGATCAATTTTACGATCCAAACTAACCAATTGGTCACGCTGATAAACGGTACGACTGTACTTTTGCTGAACAGAGATCTTGTTTTTAAGCTCATTTTCCAGCTCCAATTCAAGCTCAATCAAAGCTTTCGTCAGGCCTCTGCGGACTGGTCCTCGTTGTCTTCGCAAATCTTCCATTTTCTTGGATCAAATGTGCACTTATCAGCCGCAAGTCCTGTCACGGTCGCCAAAATATTACAAATGACAAATGGCTCAAGGACCAAAGATAGGAATACCCCTTTGCAAGACAAATATATAAATCATATTAGATTTTATTCAAAGGAAAACCAGATTGCCAATTTTTACAGAGTTACTCTTTCTCCGTCAAGCTCTAGATCGTTACCTTTTAGTTATTTTCTCGTTTCCCCCTTAGAAATTAGTTTTTCTCCAACTACCAATGATCTTTGATGCATTTCACCTAAGCTCACGACTAACTCCATTTTGACCTTAGACGCTCAAACTAGACAATACCGATAGAAAGCCAATATATTGTATATACACAATAAAAGTCACATGAATTCCATTGGCGCTCGTCGCTCACTACTCACGGTGCATACATACATAAGTTTTTGCAATACTCACAATAAGTTCTCACAGTCAGATGACAAAATATGGTACTATTTCTTACATACCTAAAGCCTGTCCAAGTCAACAAAAAAGAAATGTTAGAAGTAAAAAATGCTTTCATTTTTATTTTAAACTGTTTTTTCCATAAATGAAAGGACAAATGAATCGCTATGCTTCAACATGGCATGTACATAAGGACGACAACGATAAAGGATGTCGCTATGCAAAGTTTATAATATTTCGGGCTCCACACAATTAACTCTATAAATATCATTCCATTCACAAAGTAGTTCCCCCTGATCCTCAGTTTTGTCGACATATACTTTTTACACTGTATTGAGAAGTCGCTCTAAAAAATTCTACATAGAGCTGACCATGAGTAAACGGCTTTGATAACCAAATGCCTACTTTCCTATAAAACAAACGGGTATCACCCTCATTTGAAATTAGTGCAACTTGGGAAAGAAACATGGTGTCCCCTTCCGCCCTTCCTGTTAAAACCCTAACGAATATAAGATTCTCTTTGAGCGGATCAAGCCACCACCTACGTCGGTAGATAACCTCCATTTCCCAATAACAACACCAACAGTATAACGGCTTGATCCGCATTAAAATTCTAAGTGATTTGTTTATCGAATATTTTTTAAATAATCATGTTTGATTCTGAAATACAATTTCGTATGACTATAATCTATTACACAACTTCTTTAAATACACAATTACTTGTGTAGGTTCCTTCACCTTTCTGCAGTGTCATTTACAATGATCTTAATCTTTATTTTTGATTTGTCGAAAATGCAACATACAGTTGACCATGTAAAAACATTGGCTTCGATACATAAGTATCAACTGTATTCAAACTTTGTCAGACAACAAAGCTTACGTTAAATTATAGTAATTATTAAGAAAGCCCAAAGGTCTCACGTCGCAAGTCCCCGGGACGGCTGACAGTGAAAATATCGCCGCTTTGCGAATGTATAATGCTTTGATAGTTTATTTTTTAAATTTGTTTAGAAATACTAATTGGAATGAGTGGGCCGTCTTGTTGCTGAATGGCTGCCCGTGACAATTTCGCCGCCGTTGCTACTGTATCCGGCTTTAATAATCTTTCTTACTAAAAGCTTCATCGTAGTAGTAGTAGTAGTATACTAATCTGAAAGTGATTGTCTTGATGATGATGATGATGATGCCAGTCGTCACTTATGTATATATTATTATGTATATACATGACATGTTGAAGCATATAGCGGTTCATTTGTTTCTTTTATTCATGGAATGCTTCAATTTTTATATTAAAAACTTTTTAAACTTTTTATTTTTTTTCTTGTGTGAATGAAAAAAATGAACTTCTTTTCTTTTTTAACATTGAAGTTGTAGTAACCAAGTGTTGCTACAACTTAATATACGCGTAAAAAAGGCCACAACTCAGCATATGATAACATTAAGCATCAACCCAGCATAATGCATCATCGGCACACACGATATTCGGCAGATAAATTTCTACAAAACCGTAAGCTAAATGCTGAACCATTCATGCGCTGTAATATAGCCGCTGATTTGAATGGTCTAATGACTGTCATTGATTGTGCGAAGTGTTTTTTATTGCTGTCAGAAAACGAACTTAAAAACTTAAAATAATTTTACTTAAATTAATTTTTGTGTCTACATTTATTTGCAATAATATTGTTGGGCTTGCTTTGTTCGTTGGGTTGTACTTAATTTCGTTGCTTTTTATTATTTGTGCTTCTTGTGTTAACAATTTTTCAGCTGACGAAAGTAAGTATAGGCATAATGACAGAATAAATGTGTGTGAAAGAATGTAAATAAAACTACTAGCTCGGTTATAGGTCATAATTAATTTGGTATCCGAGTGTGATGGTCTCATGGTATCTAACGTAAATGTATTTAGATTTAAAAAAGTTAATGTGACTTTGCGGCCTGCGAAGGTCGGAAGAGCGGTTAATTTTTGCATATCATGTACATATTGTGAATCTCGTGAAGATTCCCGTAGCAACACTAATAATTATTATGATAATCGGAGTAAACAAACTCCTACCAATCATTTCGCAATGGTAAAAATGCATGAGCAAAGATCATCGCAAGGAGATTCTCTCCCGAGGACTCTCTGACTGACCTTCGACGGATCAAGACTTCTATAATTTCTCTGATCATATTCTTATTTTCCACCTTTGTGGTTGTTTATTTTTTAATTATTATTTGTAAGAATTGTGTATTCTTTACTGAATTATTATTATTATTAGAGTAATCCTTCCACTTATTCTTGTTTCTGCGTTAAATAAATTTACTACCGACTCTTTTCCAACGTCCATCCCTTGCGTACCTCATCTCTCCTACCGGTTACTCATCCGACTTTGACAATATGTACAGCAGTAGTAGAGGAAGGCGACACGCTCAATTTTTTTCTCGAGGGTTCGTCCATAGCTTCTTTCCAGAACATGACGGGGTTCCATCATGTTATGTACATACAATGTATAGAGACCCAGGAGCTATGCGTACAAGACGTGATGTACATACAATTTTTTTAACAAAAGTATAAACTTCAAGAACAACGAATAGTGTATCTCAAAATGAACATGTATTGCCTCTAAATCCAGGTCTGACGATGGTACCAGATACCATCACAGTCCGGGATTGAGGAAGCTTTTAATTTAAACTCTTAACAAAAATACAAAGTAACTATTTTCAGCGCATTATTTTCTTGATTTAGAATGCATTACGTACAGTAAGAGACAAAAGTACGTTTACTCGTAACACATATATCCCTTTATCTGAGTCTCTCAGGCTTAACTTTTGCTTAAGCAGTGATAAAATTGTGAATGACAGGGATGTCAATTTCCAATTTTGTGATTACAATTAACGATTAACGATTACTTCGAAAACAAAATGAATTTATAATTACAATTAATGATTAATGGGCTTATAACTACTAAATAACAATTACGATTAACGATTACTTTAAAAATATTATTCACTGATGATTACAACTAACGATTACTTAAAAAATAATTTTCATTGATGATTACAACTAACGATTACTTTAAAACTAATTTTAATCGATGATTACAATTAACGATTACTTTTGAAAATAAATTAATTGAGGATTGCAATTAACAATTAACGGTTATTTTGAAAATTAATTAATTGAGGATTGCAATTAACGATTATCTTTTAACAAAATATTTAATTGTCGATTACAATTATTAATGTTTATTTTTTTAACATTTAATTGTCGATTACAATTATTAATGTTTATTTTTTTTAACATTTAATTGTCGATTACAATTATTGTTTATTTTTTTAACATTTAATTGTCGATTACAATTATTGTTTATTTTTTTAACATTTAATTGTCGATTACAATTATTGTTTATTTTTTTAACATTTAATTGTCGATTACAATTATTGTTTATTTTTTTAAACATTTAATTGTCGATTACAATTATTGTTTATTTTTTTAACATTTAATTGCCGATTACATTATTTATTATAATTAATGATAAGGAAAATGATCGTTCAGAACGGACAGACGTCACCTGCGTTTTACATATGATATAGATTACATTTTGGTAGTCTTAAAATAAATCTTAGCTTCAATTTTTTAGACTTAGTTTGATTAAACAAAATAAGAAATATCAGATCATTGCGAACTTGTAGTAAGTAGTAACTGCATATGATACAGCAACAAAAATAATTATTTTATATGGTTACCAGTGTCTTTTTAAAGTAAATTATTTTTTTACAAGTTTATAATGCGCAAGTTTTTGGGCTTGACGTGTCTAACATCATCAGGCGAGACAAATTATTGAAAAACTGTCCCATTTCGAATTCCGTATTATATATTAAGATTAATGACTACTGAAAAAAGTGATTGATGATTGCAATTGAAAATACTTGCTGCTAAAACATCAGTTACGATTACAATTACAAATTAATTTTTACTGAAGTTAGGTTAGGTTACAATTACGAAATAGTTTTTACTAAAGTTTCAGTTACGAATACAATTATTACACATTACTTCTTCTTAAATCTACACTTCCGATTACAAATTACTTCTTGCTAAATTTTGAATTTCATTTACAATTAACGATTAATCATTTATAATTTAATAATTGATGATTAAAATTGATGACTGATTTTTGAAAACGGTAAATTAATGATTACAATTGATGATTGATTATTGAAAACGGTAAATTGATGATTACAATTGATGATTGATTTTTGAAACCGGTTAATTGATAATTACAATTGATAATTGATTCTTGAAAACGGTTAATTGATGATTAAAATTGATAATTGATTTTTGAAAACGGTTAATTGATGATTACAATTGATAATTGATTTTTGAAAACGGTTAATTGATGATTACAATTGATGATTGATTTTTGAAAACGGTTATTTGACGATTACAATTAATGATTATTTCAAAAAATCCAAGCTTACTAAATTAACGATTGATGATTAATAATTAGTAATCATTAATCGTTAATCATTAATCGTGATTATTAATCGTTGACATCCCTTGTGAATGAAGTACGAGGCTGGAAACAACTTAATTGTGAATTGCTAGTAAATACGTAATAATATACCATGCGATAATATAAACAACGCTGCGTTTTTTAGTACTTATGGACATTAATGCATATTGTAGGGTTCATAACTTAATCTTATGTACACGTAAGGGTAAATGTTATTTAATCATATCACTTGTAGGACGATGTGTGAGGTTTGAGGCTGGTTTTCATAGACATATGGGGTCGTCACACAAAACTGTGCGCAAGTCGGCTAAACGTGCTAAACCGGCAAATGATAACAGTAGAAACGCGTCAAACGTGAAGACAATACCAGGAGTCATGGAATAAGCGCGGGGCACAGGTTTCGATAAAATCTAACGCATCTGCATGGCTGCAAGATTTTCCATTTATAAGGTTCGTTTTTAAGGTCTCAAAATTCACAATTAAGGTCAGGTTAACTTTTACAATACTTAACGTGGTTTATTTCTTTTCAGTTGGGGAACATTTGCCGACGACATTGGGGACTTCTTATTCATTAATACTTGTTCTTTTGATAATATTCATACTATTATACTTTATACACCAGAAATATCGTTAACAATTCGTAATTTTGTGACCAATTTGCACGGTGAGAAAGCTAACATATTTCGACACTTCATTACTGAAATGAGAAAAAATAAAACAAACAGGGGGAGACAAATCTGGGCACATGATCTAATGGGAGTGGCTTTGAAAGCTAAGCCGCTTGTAAATGATATGTTCAATGATGAACAAGCATCTGGAATCATCCCTTTATCCTTTATGTTCGAGAAATATGAACTACAACGTCAGTGCAATAACAGTAATTTGGTTGAAAGCATAAGGTAGCTAATGCAATAATTTCATGCCTTTGTGAGAAATGTTTTCAAAAATACATTAAATCATTTTCTTATTTAGCTATAATCCAACCATGATTGTTGAAGAAACCATGGAGGAAATAGCTGAAGTTATAAAAAATGGTTCATATCCAACTAGAAGACGGTGTAGCAGGTGTAATCAAATTAATATTCCATTCGGATCCACAAAGCCGCAGAACGGTCCTATTCCACTCAGGATTTCACATAAAACCACTGTCAGCATACAATAATTCCAGAAAGAGCAGATTAGAAGACATTCCGCGAAGAATTCTTGTTTTAGGAGACGAATATGAGCTTGCATCGTGTACCTTGTATCAGCAGCAACGACATCATTTTGTAGCAGTTATTTGGTATCAGAATCGTTGGATTCGGTATGATGGTTTAGACACTACTATTAAATATCCAGATGGGTTATTTCAGGCATACAGTGGGGTTTCAACGGTATGGTACACAATCAAATAAGATTTTAGGTTATTTCCAATTTGTGGGATGACATTCAATGTTATCCAACATTCTGTATTAAACTATGCATTTTCTAATAATTTCCTGTCTACATTTTTCACTGTAATTAATTCGTGGAATGTTGTTGTCTTTTAGGAATGGGTGAGTGGTGTTTTTTTAACAGGTGCGGGTGGGGGTGCATATTTTGGGGGTTCCGTGTTAATTGTAAAGTATTAAAAAAAAGTATTAAAATTAAAGTACAAATGCTTGTTTTCATTAAATGTTGCGCTGAATATTAACAAAGAATGATGCAGCTGAAGTATCAATTCGATAAGTAAATACATCATTTAAACTTGTATTTTCCAGAAAAAACTCGACGTTGTCCACGTACGAACCTTGAATTGGTGGGCAAGTAACGCCCCACCATATGTTGATCCCCGAGCAGGACGTGCTCACCGACGATTCAAACAGGAACCCGAGGAGGCACCCAATCCTGGAATTCATCTCGCCGTTAACAATGTAATAATATTTTACGTTTACAAAAATGAATAATATTGGTATTTGAACTAATAAAATATAAAAAAGTTACTTTATGTACTCAGTATGCGTTCGGAAGTAAATAAATTGGAACATTAAAAAACAACACAGCAGTAACTGTAAACATGTAAAAATTAAAATAATAATGTGCCTAACTTAAGTCACAAAACTTTTCAATATTTACGACAGAGCACCGATCCGCAGGACGAGTGTGATGACCAAGAGGAAGCATCCCATCAGGTCCCGGAAGCTCCTGAGGAGGTATAAACATTACATTACATAAAGCTGCGCTCACTGATCCTGATTTTTATTACTCTAATTCACTTGAAACCTTTAAAACATATTTCACATTTTGAACATACATTGGTTATTTAAACTATTCGTCGAATATGATTTCAGGTCCAAAACACATCCCTGGAAGGCATGACACGAAACGATCGTCGAAAAAAGAAGCGCCAAGAAAAACGGGGGACAAAAGCAGGAAAAGCTGAAAAAACAATGACGTCGTCAACAGCGCTACAGCAAAAACATGTCAATTGTCCATGCCATGAAAAAATAAACTCAATTTTGTTAATACATTACAATTTTTCATGCTGAGTTCAGGGAGACCATTTGCATTGAAATCGGTTGGGTACTTTAGATTTTATTAGAGTACATTGAAAACCCATCTGTGGCTGGGTAACTGCAGAGTAATAGAAATTTCTGTGGGGCGGGAAATTTGGCGGTTTCTCGAGATGTACCACCACAACTCTTCAGGCTGAGTTCAGGGAGACCATTTGCATTGAAATCGGTTGGGTACTTTAGATTTTATTAGAGTACATTGAAAATTTCGCAATTGATGATTTGCAGCCGAACTATGTGGTGGCCGAATGTTTGAACTGTGAGTTGATGCTGAATCTGAGTTGTGGCCTTTTTCACTGCTATCAACTTAATCCTGTTCAAGTCAACAAAGCATAATGCGATTTAAGATTACAAACCAGAAAAAATTAAAATAGAGAGAAAAGAAATAATGCAGTGCTTAAAAAGTTACCAACAAAGTTACTATCTTGCATCTTGGAATAATTGTGAATGGTTAATTCGAATCAACTACCAATTTGCTTATTGTGCATACCTTTGAATAGTTAGTACAGCTAATATGACCAGTCATCTTTTAACTACCACGATTCAATTCTAACTTTGGATATGAGAGTAAGTAGAGTCTAAGAGTAACTTTGGGGTCCACCAACACATGTCAGACATAAAATTAATTTAAATGATGTAGCTATCCTGATTTGACAGCGTTCTGGATTATGAAAAAAATTGACACTTTTGTGGTAAAAAATTACGGTCTTTAATAGATCACATTTTGTTGTCAATTTTTATAATTTTAATAATGGGTTCCAGCAAAACTGAATATAAGACAGGGCAATTTCAAATTGCAAACATTCGATCAGTCTAAATTATTTAACTACCATTTTATAAGTACCATTTTCAAAAAACATTTATGCCACGGAAAAGTTTGAGAGCAATTATTCTAAAACTTATTCTTTGAGTAACGACTTTACGTATAGTAAAAGGACAGGCTTCAGTTTTTAAAAAACAGCTAATTCTATTTTGACCAAAGTCTGTGGCAATGTTGCTAACATAAATAGGATGCTTTTAGTTTTCCTAAGAGTAGGTGTTTTGTCTAGCTACTATGCCAGTTCCATTCGATGTTTAATTGTGACTACAGATTAACTCAATGCAACAGTACTACTAACGTAATAATTTAACCTACAAAACGTATATACGAAATGTAGGTAAAACAGTGAATATTAGTACATTGCTTATGTAGGTCAGTGACGGGGAACTTTGAATAACATAAATAGTCAAATAAATACAAAGGTCTTTCTGCATGAAATCTGAGGGCCTTTGTTATTGTTTTATACCCTGATCGGACCAGAGTTGACCCCCCTTAAATTCATATAGGTTTAAAAAAAATTAATTTAACTTACCTTTGCAAGGAAAATAATGAAAACAATAATTGATATACAAAGCCATTAATAAGCAACGAAGTTGGTTTCTGTCACAGATTTTACCCGATCAAAACGGAAAAGAGGTTTAAAGGATCCATTGCATGTATTTAAACGAAGAACAGCCTTATATGTACCGTAAAAACCCTAAACATGGCCGGGCCTCTAAAGGTGGCCGGGACCCTAAAGATGGCCTGGGTTTTACCCCATACATATAGAGATTGCCGGCCTCTAAAGATAGCCGGCCCCCAAAGATGGCCTGGTTTTTTATACAATAGTTTTGTTCTATATCTACGCAAAGCGTAGATATGCACTTAAAACCCTTAAAAAAAAGATTTAAGAATAACTTCTACACCCTTTGACCAAATCCGAATATTTGAGGCTTAAAGTCAATGACAGAATTTGTACAACCTCCAATGTTTAACTCACCTCTTCAGCATGTATAGTTTACGAGATCTGAAGCTGTTTATACCCAAGTTTTCCCTTGAGTCTACGGAATTGCCTATCCTAATACATTGCAGTTTTTTTAAAGGTCTTCCCCCACAACAACTTTGATAAAAACTTGCACACATGTCTGTCTAATTGCTTGTCTAGTGTGCAAAATCTTATAATGTGCGAACAAGGGCTTGGACCCTTAAAAATTAATTACTTAAAAATGCGAGTTATGGTTGTCATAATCATAACGTTCAATATTCGAGACGTAACTTGAAGTCTTTCCAATATTAACAACTAATTAAATTATTTGAGCTTCATGAAAATTTTAATAATGAATTACTATTATATATTATGGACTCATTAAGTCAAGAAAATTTTGAAAACAATTGAATAAAAAATGAGGTTTTAAAAAAACCAAAACGAAGATGCTTTTACGACTCTAAAAAGTGAAAAACTAGCATTATTTGGTATGGGAGGAATTAGAGCAATAATGAACGAAACAAAGCATCTCGGGTGCAAACACATACGTATACATCCTTCTTCTTATTGCTCTCGACCTGTCCGTTGATTTAAACTTTCGCGGCTGTGGCTTTACAATTCAAACCTTCGCGGCTCATTTCAATATATAGCCAAGCAAGTCGGTGGTTTATACAGCAAGCCGAGAAGCACAGCGGGCTGAAACATTGTCGCAGAGGAGAGATTTTTCAGCTCGCTTAGGGGGCATGCATAAATTATAAAACGCTGATTTGCCACATTTTTGACCACCTCCGACCCCGAGTAACGCATACGTAACGCTGTCATCTAACCCCCACTATCATACATAACGCAATGATAATTAATTTATGCATAACTTAAATAATTAGTGCTAAAATTATATCAGAATACTCCCATTAACCTTATTGTGTTAATCCAACTTTTATTCCAATATAGCTACATCGCATTCTGTGAAAGGGCACATTATACACAAATATTTTCACTAAATATGCCGACAATGCCTACGCGTTAAAATCGGGTCTAATCAAATATTGCGTTACGTAAAAGAGTACACAGGTACTACCTACTGTGCGTAACGTTAGCGTAACGTTAAGAAAAACCACCACCGACCGTCTAAGCGTTATATAATTTATGCATGCCCCCTTAGCTCGCTGTGGTTCTCAGCATATACCAACTGCTTGCAGCATACTGGAAGCTCGCAATATTACGCAATTTTAGACTGTCACTTAAAAGCGCTAATCATAATTATTATAAACATTAGACATAAATCATCAAATTTGAATTAAATTAAGTCTGGTAGTTAGAAAAACTATGTTCGGTTACAGCACTGACGAATTTGAGGAGAGGAGAATTTTAATGACTGAACTTTGTACACATAAGTGTGAGATTCTTATTAGGAAAAAGCAAATGGAATTGAAAGTACTTATTAGAGAGATTGCGTCGCATATCACTTATGAAACTTACCAAACGTAACGTATAGAAATAAGTTACGTTGCATACGTTACGGTTTATACGTGGAATAGTTTGCGTTACTCAGTTCTCCGTAATCTGGAAATACTTCAGAATTTAAATTTATCCTTAATTGTAATTAACCACATAATTAATATCACACTAGCGTTAACACATATTTTTAAAGAATAACAAGTTGCTGCTTCAGTGCCTTAAAAAGCAGTACTTACACAGTAACGGCAATACTAGCAAATGGTTATAATTATATGAGTACGAGAGTCAAGTTTCAAGATTGAGGCTCGAAACCTGGAGGATTACCTGAACAATGCGTAATCATAGAATACATTAACTTTAAAATTTAACAAATAAGAATTAAGAAACTTCTATTTATATTGAAAATTAAAGTAATTATTGCTCTTAAGCATTAATAACTTATTTTAATTAGAATTTCAAACTTTGATTACTTTTACTGAAAACTGGGAACCGTAAGATACGTGAGTCGATACGTTAAACGTATAGATTCGCGCCATAAGTTCTATACGTAGCGGAAAGTGACGTCACGTACGCGCAACTATGGAAACTGACGTCATTTTGAATTGTTTCATAAGTGTCATAAGTGATTTCCAACGCAATCTCCCAATTGTAACACTTTTTATATATAACGTCAGATAAATTCTCAGAATTTGTATTGCTGAAGTTATTTGCTCACTATTTTGTAATAATTACAAGCCTTCACATCCATAAATTTGATTTTTATGTTCCCTAAAAATATCATTAAGAATTAAGGATTGATTTGTAGGAACCACGGACTTTAGTAACAATAGCAATTGAAAAGTGTTGCGCTAATACAGTAAAACCTGTATATAATGGTTTTCCGTGGGACGCCGAAATTTGACCACTATAGACAGGGACCACTGTATAAGTATATAGTGGTCAAAAGTCACTATATAAACACATACAAATCTAGGCATACGAGCAGGAATCCGACAGCTTGAATTGCATATACGTTATTGACAACCAGCAATTTTACACTTTTTAAAAATATTCACTAATTTACTTCTGCTTGAGACTTCGAATTTTCAACTTTGCAAGGGAATCTTGAAGAATACTGCAGTGATCTTCAGAGCATCTTATCTTTTGAGACATTCTCCATAGAGAAATTGGGTCAAAATATTTATTCGACGAAGTTTCGTGTCGAATTACCTCAGGAGGATTTAATCATCTGAGATCTTTTAAAGCTACCAACAATTTTTTAAGATGATTAAAAGTAACCATTAATTAATTTAAATACTTCAAAGGACTAATAATAGAGTCAATGAACCATCGTTTGATTTGGTACAAATACATGCAGTATGAAACGGCTGGAGATAAAAACGCCCCAAAATGCCTTTAATTGCACTAAACTCAAGCAGCTGTGTCATTGGTTCGGGTTTGCGCGAGTTGTATCCTTTCGTTCTGACTGGTTGACCACTATATACAGGTACTTTAAGCTGTATTTTGAACTGAAGGGGCATGCTCATTAGACCACTATGAACAGGTTACCACTATATAGAAAACCATTATATGGAGGGAATTCCCTATGATAAAGGATAGGAGGTGGGACCGGGAAGCCAAATTTGACCACTATTGACAGGAAACCACTATATGAACGGCCATTATATACAGGTTTTACTGTATGAATTCTTGTCACTTTTCCTATTTTAAATTATCAGTGCGTCCAGTGTCTGAGGCTTCAGTTACATTATTACGATACAACTGAGATGTATACAAATTATAACAATATAAAAAATCATATTTGATCACACTAAGGGGTGAAGCAGCATACAGTGATTCAACAGCCAGATTTAATAACAATGTTGGTTGGTATTAAGTTGATCAATCGATTAGTTAAATTCCCCGTGTATAGCCAAATATTGAGTTTGGGAGAGAACTTTAGTGGGCTGGAGCGTTGTACCATAATTTTTTGATGATGAATTGCCAACTAGCTATTTGAAACGAATTGTTAGCCTTACAATTAATAATGTCTTATATGAGATTACTTTGCCTAGCGAAGCGGGCTATTAATATTAAGCCTTCTCGACACGCCATAATACGGGATCTACATATAGCAATTTACAGAGGTGTGGAAAATACATGAAATTTATTATTGAAATACAAAATACAAATACATTTTCAGAAAAGTTAAAATACAAATATAAACTACAAATACCAGCTGTAACTTAGTTAAGATACAAAATAAAATACAAATATCCGGAGTGGTTTGGGAAAGATACAAAATAAAATACTTTGCTTCCAACAAAAAGAGAAAATATGAAATAAAAATACCATATTTGAAATACGAAATACATATTTAAAATACTGTCAAATTTATCTCAAAGTACGTATCTGAGATGTATCTAAAGTTTATTCTCTCAAAGTATTTTGTATAATTCGGCCAAATAATACGAGATTTAAAAATGTATCAACTTACGTAAGGTAACTGCACGTTATTAAATTTTCGAGTTGTGCATTTGTATGTATCAAAGTACATTAACATGGTCCTAGGAACAGAATATTTTTCCTTTAAACAAATAATCTTATAACTCCTGGGTAATGTATTTACATTCGCGTCACTAATTTAGCTAGATTTATAGTTCTTAGATACAATGAATTTTATGTATTTATACAGTAAGTTCTCGAAACCCGCCAAACAAGTTTCAAAAACTGGTTTAAAAATGTTTTAAATTTGTGTTTCTACATTTAAAATATTTATTTAGCATGTTTTAGAGACGACCTTAACAATTGCCAGAGTCATGTATTTTAAAACTATATTTTATATTTGAAATACTGGCCGGGTAAATTGTACAAGATAAATAAATACAAAATACTATCAGGTTCGTAATGTTCAAAATACCAAGTACAAAATACTATCAGGTTCGTAATGTTCAAAATACCAAGTACAAAATACTATCAGGTTCGTAATGTTCAAAATACCAAATACAAAATACTATCAGGTTCGTAATGTTCAAAATACAAAATACTATCAGGTTCGTAATGTTCAAAATACCAAATACAAAATACTATCAGGTTCGTAATGTTCAAAATACCAAATACAAAATACTATCAGGTTCGTAATGTTCAAAATACCAAATACAAAATACTATCAGGTTCGTAATGTTCAAAATACCAAATACAAAATACTATCAGGTTCGTAATGTTCAAAATACCAAATACAAAATACTATCAGGTTCGTAATGTTCAAAATACCAAATACAAAATACTATCAGGTTCGTAATGTTCAAAATACCAAATACAAAATACAGTAGACATGTTGGTGCTGAAAAAATACGAAATACAAGATACCTTAAACAATTTACGGCTGGAAAAATACCAAATACGAAATACTAAATGTATTTCAAATACTATTTCAAATACAATATTTCAAAATATTCCACACCTCTGGCAATTTACGATTTTGTGTATACTCTCACAATTCTCAAGCAATTGACCCTGTGCGAAGCACGGGGCTTTTACTAGTAATATATTATTCGGTAGCACCCGAGATGTTTTGTTTCGTTCATTATTGCTCTAATTCCTCCCATACCAAATAATGCTAGTTTTTCACTTTTTAGAGTCGTAAAAGCATCTTCGTTTTGGTTTTTTTAAAACCTCATTTTTACGGTATGTCAAAACTCCCTAATTTTATATTGCTAAGTTTAATATTTTTTATGATTTACAAACCGTTGCAAAGTCACTTTTTCCATCCACCTTGGTGGATGGCTTGCATGCTAGTATATTAGGAAAGCTAAAGTAAAAATTGTCGACACTAACAAGGTAAGATTTTGGGATGGTACAAGCCGATTCAAACAAAGCATAGCACATGTTTTAGTACTCACCTAGTATGTTTCAAAACTCATGTAACTCGAGTGCATTTTGCCCCGTTCTCTCAGGACACGTCACCAAAGTTTCAAAATTTAAAACGATACCACAGGCACCTGTCTTTTCAAAAAAAGTTAATGTTAAATCCCATAGGGATTTTGAGTTTTTGAAAGTCGATGAAATTTTGATTTTCTCTATTTCAATGAAATTCAAGTTTTTACGTACACATTTATATATCCTTCAACAAAATTCCCCAAAAAGTAATCCCTCCATCATGGCGCATCTGTATGTATGTTGTCGATACGATATATTCACTCCATATATAATCACTTACACATACGCATAAACTGGACTATTGAGATTTGCTCTATGGTGTACATACATAAGTACAACTTTGGTGACGTGTCCTGAGAGAACGGGGCAAAATGCAATTTAATACCTTATTTTTATGCAATCCCACAATATGCTGCATTTATTATTCATTTATTATTTTATTATCGTAGCGTTGCTTTTCGTCGTTTCAAGCGTTTTCATCATTTTGAGTAACAGAATATTGATTCCTTTGACAAATCCAACCAGAAAACTTGTTTTTAACTTTTGAAGGCGCAAAAGCAACTTCTGTTTTAGCTTTTTTAGCTATTAATTTATTTCTAACTTTTTTATTCTAAAGCAGAGATTACAATGGTATCCAATGCTAAGGGGGAAAATGATTTTCACGCCCAGTAATGTTAACAACACAGGAAAACAAATTATTTATTTCAACCATCAACAATATTAAACTAAAATATTCCTTAAGCTCTGGATATCTTCCATTCCATGCCTGTTGGTTAGCATTAGTTGTTCAATATCAGTTGCATATCCCGACCCCGACGGTGCTTTCAGTTTGAGGGAATTATTATGGCTTGCTTAAATTGCAGGTGTCCGTTTGAAATCACCTTCGTTCATCCTTCAGAAGGGGAACCGTTTCCAATTACCCGTTCCTTCATTGTTCAGTAAAATAAAGCCTTCTGAATATTTACCCATCCTTCACCCTTCCTTCATTCAAATCCTACTATAATCCTTCTTTCAGACTTAAATATTTAAATGCCCTTCATGCGTTACATTCCTTCCATGTTCATTCAACACAAATCAAAAAATCAGAGCTTTAAAATTCAAACTGCTTACCGCTGAAAAACTAATAATATTAACTGCAATAATTATTGCAGAGTATCAGTATTATACTTAATGTACAGTGAAGGGAATAGAATGCTTACATGCTCCGGATATCACGCTGCCATTGTGAGATAAGTTTTTCTAGAATAACATCCAGGTCCGCCAGAAAAATGTTTTTCAGTTGAGTAACAGTGTACGTATGTATATATAATACGGTGTACATATACGTACATGTACTTTAGTAACGGAAGGATTTTATCTAAAATATAGGAAATGGGATTACTAGTTTCAACGGCGTTCGAAGGCTGTAAAATTAACATGCTCCTTCGCATTCGATTATTTCTGCAAAGAGCAGAGGCCTTCGTGCAGACTTCGTTTCCTTTTCAACCTTCCTTCCGCTCCCTTCATAATTGCCAAAGCTAACGCTTAATTCGTTCAAAGAAGCCTTTTTTGAAAGAAATCCTTCGAGGGATAGACACCTCTGGATTGCAGCATATATTATGCAGATACGTCTGCTTAGCTCAATAGTATTAAGTTTAGGATTTAAAAAAAAGTTTAATAGACGAATATGCATTATAAATTTTTTATCGTTTAGATTGCAAGAATTTATGATATTTAGTTTTTATTAATTTTAATATTTATTGTTCAGAAAGTTAAAAATGTTGTTGACAATGATTGTTAAGGAAAACTATATTTAAGGGCTGATCCCTTAAAGATCACAGTACCAAATTTTTATACTAAGGTCCTAGTTACTAAAGGCACCCTCCTGAAAAATTTCATGTAGTTCCAAGGGGTGGAACGCACTTTTCTATCTCGCAATGCTAAATGAACGGAGGCCATGGATATTTTTTTATGAAATTGGGACCAATTTTTGTTTATTTTTGCAAAGGAATGCCAAACCTTAAGGGATATGCGATTGTAAAAATTCAAGGAGATTCGCCTTGCATTCCCACTGACTTTAAGCCTTTGACATTACAAGTACGATTTTTGGTTCAAGAGTTATCTGAGAAAGTCACTTTTTGAGTTATTCGTAAGCGTAAAAGCATATAGGTTGCTTTTTTAGGGGACAAACCTGGGCACGTACACAGACCTGGGCACATCTCCTTTAAAAGCAACTTCTTAAAAAAAACTCATGTACTATCGTTAAATTATTGTATAGAGATAATTTTTTTTATGATTTTTTGTATTATTATTTCATTACTATTTATTTTTTGTATTATTATTTCATTACTATTTATTTATTTTTTGTATTATTATTTCATTACTATTTATTTATTTTTTGTATTATTATTTCATTACTATTTATTTATTTTTTGTATTATTATTTCATTATTATTTATTTATTTTTTGTATTATTATTTCATTATTATTTATTTATTTTTTGTATTATTATTTCATTATTATTTATTTATTTTTTGTATTATTATTTCATTATTATTTATTTATTTTTTGTATTATTATTTCATTATTATTTATTTATTTTTTGTATTATTATTTCAATATTATTTATTTATTTTTTGTATTATTATTTCATTATTAATTATTTATTTTTTGTATTATTATTTCATTATTATTTATTTATTTTTTGTATTATTATTTCATTATTATTTATTTATTTTTTGTATTATTATTTCATTATTATTTATTTATTTTTTGTATTATTATTTCATTATTATTTATTTATTTTTTGTATTATTATTTCAATATTATTTATTTATTTTTTGTATTATTATTTCATTATTAATTATTTATTTTTTGTATTATTATTTCATTATTATTTATTTATTTTTTGTATTATTTTTGTATTATGTATTTATTTTTTGTATTATTTTTTTTATTATGTATTTATTTTTTGTATTATTTTTTTATTATGTATTTATTTTTTGTATTATTTTTTTTATTATGTATTTATTTTTTGTATTATTTTTTTATTATGTATTTATTTTTTGTATTATTTGTTTTTTATTATTTCATTATTTTTTTATTTTTGCCATTTCGTAGCCTTTATGGTAATGTGTACTCGCAAGCCTAAAAAGCGCGCTTGGGAGAGAGCGAAGATTTAAAAAAACTCTTATGCCACGGTCAAATTATGGTATTAGATTATTAAAGCATTATACAGTAACAATAGAGGCAGGGGCAGCCATTCATCACCAAGACGGCCCACTCTTTCAAATTAGTAGAGAGATTTTTTTTTTAAAATTAAAAAATAACTATTAAAGCAAGAAACAGTAGCAAGGGCGGCGGCATTGTCACAGTCAGCCGTCCTGGGGTCTCGCGACGTGAGACCTTTGAACTTTCTTAATAATTACTATAATTTAACGTAAGCTTTGTTGTGACGATTAAAAATTCTCAAGGACAAAGTTTGGATACAGTTGATTTTTATCTATCGAAGCCAACGTTTTTACATGGTCAACTGTATGTTGGATTTTCATTAATTCTGAATTCTATCCGAACCTCCATAACAAATATTTTTGTTTTCCTGTTTTCTTTTCAATATCATACGGTTATTTGTGTTGTATTGTAGACTGTTGTCACGAATAGCACTTAATAAATACATACATACATACATGTTGGATTTTCGAGAAATCAAAAATAAATATTAAGATCATTGTAAATGACACTGCAGCAAGGTGAACGAACCTACACAAGTAATTGTGTATTTAAAGAAGTTGTGTAATTATAGATTATAATTATACGAAATCGTATTTCAGAAGCAAAAATCATTATTTTAAAAATATTCGATAAAAAAATCATTTCGACAATAGAATTTTAATACTAGCGGATCAAGCCGTTATACTGTGTTGGTGTTGTTATTGGGAAATGGGGGTTATCTACCGACGCAGGTAATGGATTGATCCGCTCATAAAGAATCTATATTCGGTTAAGGTTTTAACAGGATACCATGTTTCTTCCCCAAATTACACTAAATTCAAATGAGGGTACCCGTTTGTTTTATAGGAAAGTAGGAATTTGGTTATCACAACCGTTTTTACTCATGGTCAACTCTATGTAGGATTTTTTAGAGCCAATTCTCAATAGTGTACAAGTATCTGTCGACAAAACTGAGGATCAGGGGGAACTACAGGGTGAATGGAATGGTACTTATAGTTATTGTGTAGAGCCCGAAATACATAAACTTTGCAGAAGAGCTACATATAGAAAAGTTAAAGTAAAAATTGTCGACAATGAGCATCAAGGCAAAATACTAACTAAAAAATCTAAACACAAATCTAAACACCAAACATCTGTTTTAATGTTACACCAAACCAAGACGTCAAGCAAATTTCCCTGGGGAGCAGGGCTTTTTACTAGTTCATGGATCCTATATACTAATTTGAAAGAGGTCGTCTTGATGATGATGATGATGGCAGTCGTCACTTATGTACGTGACATGTTGAAGCATGGCGGTTAATTTTTTTTCATTCTTAAAAAAATGCTTTGGTTTTTATTTTAAAACATTAATTATTTTTGCTCGAATGAAAGAAATACGAACCGCTATTCTTTTTCAACATTTCTTTTTTGTTTACTTTAACGGGCTAAAGTTATAGTAACCGAGTGTTACTGCCACTTAATCCTGTTCATTTTTTTTTTCAATTTTTTTTTCTTCAATTTTTTTTTTTAATGGCCATGAATCATCATTTATTTCCTTCAAATTTGGACGCAAGAACTTCTTCCCGTGCATTACAAGTATTTATAAGTGACAGAAAGTTGGTCTAAGTTATTTCAGTAGGTTTTACATTTCATTCCTTGTTTGTGTAATTCCTGATTATTGATTGAAAAGCTATAATGATTTCATTTCGGACTTTACTACATCTTCCACATTTTCATGCTTCCGGCTAAGGGATTACAGGAGACGCCTAATTCTCCCAGCTTTCAAAAAAGTCAGATGCGTAAGGTTTCATTGTATCATTCAAAGGATTAGCATCTTCCACATTTATATGCCTCCGGCGTATGGATTACAGGAGTCGCCTATTTCTCCCAGCTTCCTAAATGGTCAGATGATCTACAATCGGATATCAATGGTTTTATCATTAATTTGGAACAAGTGATCTACGCTTGTCCAGTATAAGATGAATCTGGTTTGTCCGAAACTACTCTCATTTAGTTTTCTGTGATAATCAGTATAGAGAATTTCGAAAATTTTCTGCTTATATCTTGATAACGGGTTGACATTGAACTTGTAATTATTGATTATGAAATATATTGTTTGGAACACAATTTGGTGAGCAGCAAAAATGAAATGGTTCAGAACTTTTGAGTCTGTTGGATGTATTCTGTATTTTTGTTTCCACAAATGGTCTTTGAATACTTTATATTCAATCCACCCCCACATATTATCAAAGTATTTGCAGAATAAGAAATGAGTTGTTGATGGTTTAACGTGTCGACAAAGAGGGCACTCACTGCTTTGTATTAGCCCCATGCTACAAGCAATCTTTGGGGTTAAGATTACACCGTGCCAAACTTTCCAAGTTATTAATTTCTCATAGGTTGTTAAACAATGTTTCAAACTAACCCACTTGAACTTGGACATTTTAAAATCTACTTTTGGACTCAGCTTATGAATATGTATGAGGCACTTGTATGAGAACAATTTGTCTGTTATTTGAACGTAATTTGCTATCTCTTGGGCGTCTTGTATTGATAGTATGTTAATTTCTTCTTTCTGAAAATTAAGTTTCTTGATTTCTAATTTAATTTGGTCGTACCTTCGTATTTTCACTGCCGTTACAGAGTTTTGGATTAATTCACTTTCGTAAACCTCGTAAATGTAGTTAAAGCCTAGCTCCCTCAGGAACCTTCCATTGGAACTGTTAACATAACATACATTCTCAATTTCTAGTTTCCTATAAAATTTATCAGAGATTTGGAGAAATCTAACACTAAGCTTGTTGACAACGCTATGGATATTTACGTAGTAGGGATTTAAGTTGCACTTGTTTGAGGTGAGAATCTGTTTTATTCTTTTTTGTGCTTCTCCGAGAAAATAGTTTCCACTTTGTAGGTTAATTATTCGTTGTAGAAATCTAGTTCGAAAAATTAAGGTTTGGGTTACAGGGTCTTTCACATTTAGACCCCCTTTTTCAAGGGGTGCATAAACAAAGAAGTCTCGAACCAGTTTCCTAGAATTGCTCCACAAGTATTGTTGTGTCATTTTGGATATTATTTCAAGAAATGTTATTGGGGGATCTAGTGTTTTTAAAGCGTACCATATAATGGGTAGAACGAATGTATTAAGAATTTGAGATTTTGTGAATGGGTTTGCTTCCGGATATTTACTTGCATAATAGCTGAGTTTATTTCTTGTTTTGGTTTCCAGAACTTCCCAATTTTGCTTTATGTATGCGGGTGTTCCAATGTGAATTCCGAGAATTTTCTGACCTGCATTATTGAGTGGGAAAGGTATTTTAGGGTGAGTATTTATCCAGCTCCCTAGTAGTAAGGCTGAACATTTTGACCTGTTGAGAATTCCTCCTGAGAATTTGAGGTAAAGAGATGTCTCCGATTCTATTATACTAATGTGGTCCCCGTTGTTTATAAGGATGTGAGTGTCGTCTGCGTATAGGCACTAATAAATGTATTTGGTAAGTATGAGTAAGGACTGTCCTGCTTGTTTAAGTTTTTTGTTAAGCCTATTTAAATACGGTTCAGCACTCAAAATGTACAATATAGAAGCAATTGGGTCCCCTTGTTTTATCCCTCGGTTCACCTGAACAAGCTTTGTTAGATAATTTCCTACTTTAACTATCACAGCACTCATTGTATAAAGTAATTCTATTCGGTCTGTGATGTTACATGGGAATCCGTACTCTTGGAGTAGGCATTTCATATATGGTCTACTCAAATTGTCAAATACGGCCTCTTGATCTAAAGACACAAGTGCTCCACTCTGAGATTCCGTAATAGCGTCTCTTAGGAAAGTCAAGTTGTCGAATATACATCGGCCCGCAATATTGCACGTTTGATACCCGCCAATAATTTTAGGTAGCATGGGTGTTATACGATTTTTTATAACTAGAGAAAGAACTTTATAGTCTGTGTGACATAGGGTTATTGGCCTCCAGTTATTTAGTTCTTGCGGATTTCCTTTTTTAAATATTAATGAGATACACCCCAGCCTAGTCGAAGTTGGTAGCTGCTTCCGTCTCAAACTCTCGTTGCACAACCACTCTATAATTACCTTATAATATTTAGTAAATTTTTTATAAAATTCGGAGGTTAGCCCGTCGGAGCCAGGACATTTATTATTTTGTAAGGTTTTGATTGCTCTTTCATAGTCTTCCTCTGTGAACGGGGTTTCCAGCACTTTTGCATCCGCCTCTAATATCTTTGTTAAACCCTGTAGGTAATTTTTTGCGCCATCCTGTAACAATTCTGATGCTCTGTATTTTTTCCTATAGAATTTTTCAACCATGGATAATTTGTTTTGTAAGTTTAGATGTGCAAGTGCAGTTTCTATTGAAATCTCTGCCTTATGATCTGCAATTTTCCCAAAAGGGCTTCTTTGTGTCTTGTAATAATAGGTATTGACTCTGCAAATTGTTCATAAAGCTCTCTTGTGTCAGTATTCATAGTAAGTAATTTCGTTTGGTATTTTTTGCACAATCTTGATACTGATTGGCTGAAGCTGTTGTTAATGTGTGTCAAAGTGGTTATGGCGCATTTTCTAATATTAATTTTAAGCATTTCATAGTCATTTAACGTTTTTGTCTCAGTTTTTAAGAAATTATTCAAGAGACTTTCAATTTGGTAAATGAAATCCTCATTATTTAGAATGACATTATTTAGTTTCCATAATCCTTTGACAGATGTCATTGACGACGAAAGTTCCACTTTCACTTCCACAATAGCATGGTCACTAATAAATGGGATAATGTTTGTTCTATTAACTTTATTCATAATAGCACTCGAGATATAGATTCGATCAAGTCTTCCCTGGGGTTTGTGGGTCTGTGTACCTACGTGCGTCATGTCATTTCCATCGGGAAGAAGAATTCGATATGCGTCTACCACTTTTATGTTTTGTAGAAGGGGTTTCATTGCCACTTGTATGTTTTTCCGTCTTTCAACACTGTTTCGTCTGTCTATAGTTGGTTGATCCACGTAATTCCAATCGCCACATAGAACTACAAACTCATTGTCTTTGATTGTGAGCAAATCGTTTTGAATGGTTTTAATTACCATTGATGCCTCAGAGTCATTGTGTGGAAGGTGAACGTTATATATATGCACAATGCCTATATCCATGCTTAATGTTATCCTCTGACATTTGCTGGTTACTAAAATCTTATTTGCAATCACGTTGTGTGATTTTTTAATTAGTATACACGTGCCACTGAATGCTTGAATCTTCGTATTAAAATAAACAGTATAATTTTTTTGAGCTTCAAATGAGTGAATTCTAGGATCAAGATTTGTTTCTTGTATACATAATACATCAGGCTTTATAATATGTAGATATTTGATAAGTTCTTTCCTCTTGTTCACATTAACCATCCCTTGAATATTGTTAGTTTGAATGTTGAATGTCATTTTAGCAAAACGGGACATTCTTCGGGATACACTTTATAATTTCCTGCAGTTTGGCCCTTACATTTGCGTCTTCGATCATGTTGAGAAGTTCAAACATGATTTCTTCAAGTAGTGTAGGATGACATTTTACTTCAACTGTTTGGTCGCTATCATAGTCTTGAAGGATTTTAAGTATTTCATCGCATTTAAGTGTTGCCCTTCCATTACAGAAATTATGTGATTTCCATGTTGCAAATTGCCAGTTGGTCTCTACTCGTGTGTTTGTATTGTCTCTGCTAACTCGTTTGTAGTTTTTCAGTAAGAATGAAGGGCTGACTAACAGTCTTCGTTTTGTATGTGACACTTGTTTCCATTCTCCATTGGCCTCATCCTTTGTTGTTATTTGGTCAGGGATTATCCGTCTTTCAATATTTGCCTGTGGGACGTTATCGATTAATTCTTCAGTGGTTTGCTTTGGGGATTCATACGGTACTGGAATGGTTACTGATACCGGATTGGACGTTGTTGCATCCTGAGATGTTGCTGTTGCAACAGCGTATGTTTTCCTCTCAGATTTTTCTTTGCAGTCTTTGCTTACGTGCTTTGTGCTTTTACATATAAAACATTTACGTTTCCCGACCTGTGTGACTATTTGATAAGCATCCTTATCGTCATAAATATTTATTGAATCCGGGAGTCTTTGGTCCTTTCTAAAGGACATACTGACTGTTCTTGTAAAGCTGTTTATGTTCTTGAATTTGCCACTTGGCAGGTACAGAGGTTCTATTCCTGTCCTTTTACCGATCCGTAGAGAGATAATTCAGCTGTAAGTATCTCGCTTGTAATGAATGGTGGAACATTCATAAGCTTCACTTGCTTGATGGGATTGTAGTACTGCCAGATTTGTATGGACCTTTCTTTAACTTCCAATGTATCTAATATTTTAAGTGTGTTTGCAGCCTCTTCATTCTTGAGCCACAGGCCAATGTTCCGACGCACATACCCACATGAGTCTATTTCGCTTTCTTTGATATGTTTCAGAAGTGCTTCTATGTAATCTTCTATCTGTAAGTCCGCATGACCTTGAAAAATGAAGCCAAACTTTTTCAAGTCCAGTCTCCTTTCTGCTTCGTCTTGTGTATCCATTTCCTAACCATTTAGGAAATGTCACTATCCACTTTGAATCTTGCTATTAATTAAGTTATTTAGGGTTACGTTTTATCAATATGTTCACAACACTACCTCAAAAATTGTCTTTCGGGTGATACCACTCTCTATAATAAACCTTTGAAAGTTCCACTAGAAATGACCTTGTAATCAGAGCTACGAAAAACACGTCCACTTCCTACAAGACCCTCATTCCTAATCCTGTTCAAGTCAACACAAAATATTACTATTTTAGATTACAAAGCAGTAAAAATTAAAACAGAAAAGAAGTACCGTAATGTTAAACAAGTTACTGTCTTGCATATTGGAATGTGTGGTTAATTCAAATCAACTACCACTTGCTTATTGTCGTACGCCTTTGAATATTAGTAAAGTTTAATCATCTTTTAACCACCACGATTAAATTTTAACTTTGGGTAGGAGAGTAAGTAGAATATAAGAGTAACTTTGGGGTCCACCAACACATGTCAGACATACAATTAATTAAAATGATGTAGCTATCATGCATTAACAGCGTTCTGGATTATTAAAAATAATTTGACCCTTTCCTGGTCCATGGGTAAATAATTAATTTTTGTAAGCCAAGATTGAATGTTTCACGTCTAATAATCAAACATTATTCAAAAGTTTGAGAACAATTCTAAAATAGTAAAAGGAGAGGCTTCAGTTTAAAAAAACAGCTAATCCTATTTTGACCAAAGTCTGTGGCAATGTTGCTAACAAAGTAGGATGCGTTTAGTTTTCTTAAGTGTTTTATACCTAGCTACGCCGCCAATGCGATGTTTATTTGTGACTACAGATACAGCCAATACAACAATGAAGTTATTTCAAAAACCTACGAAATGTAGGTAAAACAGTGAATATTAAGCCGTTGCTTATGTAGGTCAGTGACGGGGCACTTGAAATAACATATAAGTTGTCAAATAAATAGAAAGGCATTTCTGCATGGAATCTGAGGGCCTTTGTTTTTTGTTTTACCCTGACCAGTCCAGAGTGGACCCTTTAAAGGAGGTTTTTTAAAAAATAAACATTAAATTTTTGAATTTAGCTTTTTCCAAGGAAAGTAATGAAAAGAATATATTAATAAGCGACGAAGTTGGTTTCTGTCACAGATTTTACCCAATCGAAACGGGTTGGAGGTTTAAAGGATCCACTGCATTTATTTAAACGAAGAACAGCCTTTTATGTAAAACCGGCATAATTATATATTATTAAATGTTTTTTATGATTTACAAATAATTGCAATCCCAGTTTTCCCATCCACCTTGGTGGATGGCTTTCATGCTAGAATGTTTTTATTCTTTTTCCGGAGCAAAGTAAATCGTCCCGCACATGAATAAAATAAGCAGAGTCAATTTTAGAACGGCCGGGTTTATTTTTCAGTAATCAGCATGGCAGAGTAAAAATAGTATACTTTAAAACTATCTACGGTGACAAACTTGAAGAGAACAATACATCTCAAACAAGAATTTACATGTGAATCAAAGTCGTTGATATATGCTATTAAATGCAACAAATGCCCTGATGTAATATATGTAGGGCAAACGGAAAGACATCTTGGGGATATATTTGCGGAACACAGGAGGAATGTGTTGAATAAACAATATAAAAATGTTTCCCAACATTTTAATCTAACTGGTCATAGTGTGGATGATATGCTAGTTACTGGATTGAAGTACGCATCAAGAGATGAAAAAGTCAGAATTGAAACCGAAAACCGAACGATCCATTTCTTCAAATCTAATGCATTGCCTGGACTGAATATCAAATTTACATATTAAGGAAACATCGAAACCTCAGGACGAAAGTTCGACGGGTGTGGCAATCCCGGGGTTATCTTAGCCAAATTTTTTTAAAATGGCTTAACTAATTCATATCCTTTATACAATAATTTGGTCATGTCATAAACTTTTTGAATTTTCGCGCCAAATCTACGAGCCAATAAGAAAGCTACATCTAATTTAAAAATTAGTACAAAAAGTAAAAGAGCGTATTACTAAAAAAGCACAAAAAATCCTTGAAACAATATTTATTTGGCCGTGTCATAAACTTTTTGAATTTCGCGCGAAGCTTAATAAAGATTAAAAAATATAAAAATATTATATTAAATAATGATTAGTATTTTTAGCTTTGGGCCGAAGCTCATCGCCTTTCTTTTATTCCCCATTGGCGAAGCCGATGGCTGTTTATGCTCGTTTTTAAAAATAACAGTAATGATTATTTTAAATAATCAAAAAATCAATATTTTCAATTTTTATTGATTGTAATATGCAATATATTGAATGTTACTACTAGTATATCATTTGCCTGACGAAGAGTAAAAGCTCGAGTAGCAGTCAAAATATCTCCGACTCAAATGCAACTCTGATTCGCACTGTACATGGCTAAAAGAGCACAGTAACCAGCGCTACGGATTAACTCGATGATCCGCACTTACGTATAATACTCTATGATATTTAGTGAGCGGGGAGTATTTTTTTATGACATGTAACTGCTCGCACCTGTCATTACATTCCTACATGACAGTTTGGTGTTATTTCTTTTGCCCATTTTGCATTACCTTCGTTTTCCTGCTCTTCTACTCTGCAAATCTTCCTCTGCTGTTAGCATTATTTTGTAAGCATTAAACTAATAAAAGTACATAAAAAATTTAATAACTTTGGTCTTTCGAATTATTTTTATTTCCTTGTTGAACTTCTTGTTTTGTTGCTATTGTAGCCACCGTTTTGGAGTTTTCGGAAAACAGACTTTGCTTCACAGTTCCCAAGTTTCGTCATCGCTTCAAGGCACATTTTGTAAGGATAAAAATAAAATTACATGGACAAAAAAAAATACAAAAACGTATTTACCAACTGTATAATTTTTGATTATTTTGCATATTCGATCTTTTTTACAAATTCTAGCATCTTGGTTTTGGATTAATATTTTGCTCATCACTTATTATCGTCTCTTCCTAACTCCATTTATTTACAGTGAGTTTCTTCTTTCTTTTAATACACCTCTTTTGGTTTATTTTTAATAAATGAAAACAAATCCAAAAGAAAATGAAAATAAAAGTGGCGTTGTCTTTGGACGACCAGCTTATGCACATTGTTGTGCTATGCAAACAATAATATTACATAACTACGTATTTACGTAAGCAAATACGCACGTGTGATTATGTACCTGTTGCTCACAAACAAAATTCCCCAAAAGGAAGATGACTTGTGAAACAAGTATTAATTACATGTTTCTTTATCTTGACATTGTAAGTGTGGACAAGACGACCTTCTGGTTTCCCGTCCACACAAGGAATCCCGTTCATAACAGGTTTCCCATTTGTGTGCGGTTGAGCATGAAGTTCAATGCCAATGCCGTCACACACAATCCTTAAACCATTGATTGCCTCTCATTTCTGTGGTAAGATGAAACCACGGACGAGAGCCTGCTTGCGTATATGTTAATTAGTTAAGAACAACAAATTGAATAATTCTACTTTTTCCTACAATTCTTATTGTCAACTTTAATTAGATTTTACTTGTACAAATTTACCTTAAAGTTGTTTTTTGACATATTTTGTCCTTCTAACTTTAGTATAAATAGCGTACATATTCAGCATGTAAAATCAGTACAATTTTGGGATTTGATCAGTTCAAATAAATAATATTGTCTGAACAAACTTCTCCTCAACTTCTTTATTTTGCTCAACGCAACATTTGGTTCCCCGACTTATCGACTACGGTCTCCTCCAGGCTCCCGCCCCGGATTCATCCCGAATTGTGCTCCGAGCAGAAGGACGCCAGTTGCTGCCGCCGGAAAGGTCCTGTCCCCCGCCGAGCCCCGTCAACTGCCTTTTGTGTCGTCTCCTGGCTCTTCCGCCACTCTCCATCTTCTGGCCCGCATCTTCCCGATACCCGGATCATCGCTAGCTGCCGCGATACCCGCCGGTACCCGGATTTTCATCGTCTCCAGGACGTTTCTACCCGCCATCAGTTTTTTGCCGCCTACGTTCTACCCGCTGGTGCCCGGATTTCTTCCTCATCTCCACTCATTCTGGAACTTTGCCGCCGACCCGCCGCCGTCATTTTGCCGCCGTCTCGACGCCATATTTGCCGCCGACCCGCCGCCGTTAGTTTGCCGCCCTTTCGCCGCCATTTTCTGCCGCCGACCCGGCCCGTCACGGGCCATCAAGCCGCTCTCTCATCTTAGTGGTCCAGGAGGACCCCAGGTCTGCAAAATCTTTGTGCCCCCGAGGGCTGTGCTCCGACAGGTTTTTCACCGTTAGGGTTCACCGCATCCATGGTGCATACCGCGACTCCAGACCAATTTTTGGATCACGTGACAACCTTTCATCTCCGTTTAGAAAAATACCTCCGCCGTTTTCAACGTAGGGACTTAAGCCATCACCAAGTAATTCCGCAAGCTCGTCAAGAAAGTAGCGAATTCTTCCATACCTATCACCTACTCGACGAATTTTACTCACAACATATTCAGAATTCAATCAGCTCTGTTAAACATTATAGTAGAAGAGTATTGAACAGTTGTTTTTCTATTTGTAAAGAAATCAGTTATATTATTGACGAAGCATCTCCAGTAATTACTCATGAAAATATACTAGATTTAAATCAAGCTTGGCTTTGAAAAAATAAAGCATTAAGTTGAATTTTATCAATACCATTACATCTCATATGTCATTGATCATATTTCTGGGAATCCTTGTATTGCATCCTACAATTTATTTCTTATACCCTGCCATCTACAGGTCCCTTTAAACTTTAACCCAGCATTCTATAGTATAACATAGACCCATCGAGAGCAGGAATTGCTACGAACAAAACTAGACTCCGGCAATCTTGTGTGTCTAGAAGCCACTGACTATGCTTGGAAACTTAATGTGGGTGAAGCACCCTGGGCACCTCTTCTAGTTTTGATATTCCTCCGGGTTTATAAACCATACTATAGGATTGCTTAACCTAATTCCTCCATTTATGTCCTCATCTAATACCTATCCTCCTTACCGTACTACCAGTGAATTTTATGGTCAAGTATTGAAATTAACTAACAACGTGGTAATTGCGCTTCATGAGCAAGTAGAAGGTTATAAGCATAACCCATCACCGGTTAGTAATTTTGCAGGTATTAGCACCCACTTTCAAATCATAAAGAATAGGCGTGATCAAGTGAAGTCCATTCAGGATAGCTTTCATAGAATAATAGAAAGATTGCCTTCAATTCCTGATAGATTAATAAATCAAAAATTCCAGACCATTTTTGATCTGTTATTTACTTACGAACAATTAGTATTCGACTGGGAACAGGATTTATATGACCAAGGTCTGCATCCTTAGAAAACGGCAATCGCTTTTTATAGATCTAACTGTTACTTAAGGTATTGTCGGTCTAGCACATTTCCCCTCCGCGAGGGGCACAAATGACCTGCAACATCCCAGAGTCAGTCAATGTTTCAGTGGGAAGATCTACAAAACTACACTGACCCGGACACGAGAATTCCCGGTACCAAAAGTGAAAAAACCGGAAGAATTCGTCGAGACCATTACGACATAGATTACTGGAAGTATCAGTACTATCTCTGCCAGTGGGGCATCGAGTTATATGAAGAGGCTGGTAATCAAACAAAGGTCGACGAATTAATACGTACGAAGATCCGTTTGAATCTCTACTTTCTGAAACAAAATTACCCGGATATCGATCAGTGGGTCCTTCAAGAGATCCGAAAGAGACAACCTCCCCCAACCGCGAAGGTACTCAGTGCAACCGCAGCTGCAGCTGCCACTGTTCCCGCAAGTGAAACACCGAAGGCTACAAGAAAGTATAACTACTTAGCCGAAAGATTACAAGCCGCCAAGGAAGGTGGTACCGGATCACCAAAGGTTCTCGCATTTCCCGTAGAAGAAACTCTACGCCGAAGGCAGAATTTCAAATTCCACATTGTATCACCTACCAATTTTACTGTCGAACTTCCACGCCATTTTAACGCTGGAAATTTGCCCACCGACGACGATTTTGTCGTTATATTTCGAAAATTTCAAAAGGCAGTAGCCAAGAAACTAGCCGTTGAACTCAACGAAGAATTTTATCAAGAGTTTGTGGACATATTAAAACTCTATATAGTTGACCAAATCGACGATCCATCTATTTCCTTTACTGAATTTCACTCCATTCTCCCTGAAGAACCCCCAAGTCCAGAAGCAAAGGCAGAAGAAGTTGCTAGCCAGCAACAAGCTAAGGAAGAAGCCCGATTCCGAAGATCGGAAGTTCAACTTCAACAAGAAATCCTAGACAGTGGTTTAGGTAGCCTCATTCAGGCCGATTATTACGTCAGTGTCGACTCCGACGACAATCCAGTTTCCTCAACTGCGGAAACAGAAGAAACCGACGAAGAAGACATCGAAACCAGATTCAAGACTCTCAGAACCAGCAGTGGTCAACCCGAAGATCCACGCCGGTCTGACGACTCGGATTCCGACTCAAGGGACAAGAATCCAGACTACTCTAGTGTGCCCCCAAAGAAGGGTACCGATCAACCGTCTGATCCACAAGCAGGGCCATCAGGAGCAACACGAAGAGAACAGACGCAGCCACAGGGCCAAACGCAGTTCCCTCCTCAGCAGCCTGATCAGACGACCTCTCAAGGAAATCCGCCGCCGATTTCATCTCAAGGGACTAATCCGCATAGTCCCGGGATCCATCAGCAGATCCCGGGAAACCCTCCGCCGGTTCCTCCTCCACCTTCTCCTCCTCCTCAAGGAACACCATCAGGCAACAGTACCATGCTGAAATCCAAGCAGGATCATGTGAATCTGCACGATGCATTGGCAGACAAAATACATGATTACGAGAAGCAAGTCGTGAGTCATAATAGGACATCAGGGCCTCAGCTGACTGCGACTCAGGTCACCATCAATTTGGATGACCTAACGTCCTTAAATTCTGAGGTACAAAAGCTTCGACTAAGCTGTTACCAAAACTTTAAGGATGACCCTCAAGCCACGCCACCGAACGAGCGAACCATTGCGCTTAATGCACAAACAGCGCTGGAAGCCTCGTATACAAAGGTTCGTGCAGATCTAACAGTTATTGGCAAATCTCTCAGCATATCTGTTACTAGTTCTCGTCTCAAGACGCCTCGTGTGGCCGTACACAAATTTAGCGGTGCCCACAGAGAATGGCCTATGTTCAGAAGTGAATTTTCATCACTCATCGCAACATCCACCGTCTACTCATCCTCGGAGAAACTGCGTCTCTTGATTGAGGCCCTGGCCGATGGTGAGGCAAAGGAGACAATTTCTGATTTACAAATCAATGATGGTAACTGGGTCATTGCGTGGACACGCATGACCGACCGTTACGACAGTCCACGAGAGACTGTACATGCATGCCTGCGTCCACTTCTGGAATTACCCGCGCTAATTAGCCAAAGTGAGACAGGATTGCATAAACTCATCAGCACCGTGAGGACAACACGGTCGCAACTCAAACAGGTTCAACTCGGGGCCGTAACAGAGGCCGAAGTCCTGTATCTACATTTTATTCTGGGCCGATTAGATTCTCGTACTCTAAATGAATTTAATCAATCATTGCCTAATAATGATGTACCGGCGTTGGATACCTGTATTCAATTCTTGGAGAAGCAAGCAAAGAATGTTGGTCTGACCAAGGAGATCCGCACCAACAGTATATCGACGCTCAATACCTCCAAATCTCAAGTTCGCTCAAGGAAAGAGCACCGAGTTATGATCGCCACCTCGGATAGCGAATGCGGTTATACTTCCTCCGAGTCAATAAGTGCACCAAAATCAAGAAAACTCAAGTCTAAGAAGAATCAGCCGCGTGGAAAATCACCAGGATTCAAGACAAATCGCACCGTAGCCACGGTGAAACGGAGAACATCCCAGACACGCTCCAGGAGCTCATCTGTAGAATCACTTCCCCGTCAAGATAAACCTACCTTACGACCGAAGCCCGGTCTTCGAGTTTGTAGCTACTGCGGGAGCAGTTTTCACTCGATATATTCTTGCGGACAATTCATGGGATTAAATTTATCCCAACGCAAGGATTGGATTAAGGCTAATCAAAGATGTTTCAACTGTTTGGGACGTCATCAGTCTACTGATTGCCATTCCACTCGCACATGTGCAATTTGCCAGAAACGACATAATACTGCATTGCACTCTGATAAAACTGTGGGTTTCAGTCCGAAACCTAGTGTACATACAGTTTTTCATCAAAGTATCACAGAAGGTGAAGAATCGGGACTCCTACCGACAGCCGTCGTTGCAATTGAACACGGCCGCCAGTCTGTACTAGCTCGCTGTCTGCTAGACACTGGCGCTCAGAATTCCTTTGTTACTGAAAAGGTCGTGAATCGACTAAAATTACCTAGACTAGCCGGAGATGAATCATTCTCCGTAGCTGGAGGTAATAGTTTACCCGTCTTAGGCAAGACATCATTCTGGATCCGATCCCTGAAATATCCTGACAAGACATTTCAGATCGACGCTCATATACTACCTTAAATCACCGCTGATCTGCCAAATCAACCCATTGACATTCAAGACTGGAACCATTTGGTAAAAGTACCTTTGGCCGACCCAGACTTTAGCCTACCCGGACCAATTCACGTATTACTGGGTATTCCCGTGATCGACCGGCTCTTCCGAAGCAGAAAGATACGAGGACAACGAGGGACACCTAGTGCATACTCCACGGATTTAGGATACATCGTCATGGGACCTATTCCTGCTCAACATGCCAATCAAGTACTCACTGTCTACCCGTCAAAGCAACTGGAATTTGACATAGAAAAATTCTGGAACATCGAAGAAATACCGATGCAGAAGACTTTAACTGAACAGGAGCAGATCTGCGAAAACCATTACAAGATTAATACCGTACGGTTGGATAATGGTCAATACCAAGTCCGGTGGCCGTTCAAACCTGAACACCCGGAACTCGGCAGTTCACGGGAACTTGCCACCAGCCGTTGGATGTCCGTAGAAAAGAAAATACTACGGAGTCCCGAAGCCATGGCATCGTACCATGCACAACTCCAGGAATACCTGGATTTCAATCAGATGGAAGAAGTACCTCCAGCCGAGCTTAATAAGACTCCTTCTTATTACATGCCACATCACGCTGTAATAAAGGCTTCGAGCACATCCACCAAGTTAAGGGTAGTGTTCGATGCATCAGCTAGGACTTCTACGGGTGTGTCACTTAATGACATACTAATACCTGGACCAACAGTTCAACCGAAACTGTTTGATCATTTACTCCGGTTCAGGCTACGATCCGTAGCCTTAGTTGCTGACATCAAAACCATGTACCGACAGATCTCAGTTCATCCGGATGA
Source organism: Allacma fusca (assembly GCA_947179485.1). Taxonomy (NCBI): domain Eukaryota; kingdom Metazoa; phylum Arthropoda; class Collembola; order Symphypleona; family Sminthuridae; genus Allacma; species Allacma fusca. The sequence goes on along the minus strand of OX359249.1, from coordinate 1,585,436 downwards.
CAGAGATTATTGTCGGATTGTTTGGAGACCAGATCCGTCCCAACCACTAAAAAGTTACCGGATGACCGTCATTCCGTTTGGGACTTCACCTGCACCCTTTCTGGCCTGCCGCACTTTAATTCAAGTAGCCGAAGACGAAAGGGACAACTTTCCGCAAGCCGCGGATACAGTTCTACAGGATTTCTACATGGATGACCTCTTGGCATCGGTCAAAGATGAAGCAGCTGCAATCGAGCTGCAAAATCAACTCATCAAAATGCTCTCTTCAGCCCATTTTGCACTGAGGAAATGGAGCTCCAACTCTACTAAGGTATTGGAAAATATACCTGAAGATTACCGGGAAACTCAAATTCCCATGAAGATTGACGAATCAGATACCGTTAAGACGCTAGGACTCCGTTGGAACCCAGCTACAGATTTATTCTCGTTCCAAGTAACGATCGAATGGAAGAAATCACATACTAAACGTACTCTGCTATCTGAAATTTCGAAAATCTATGACCCATTAGGTTGGCTATCACCCACGATAGTCAAAGCAAAAATCCTAATGCAAGGAATTTGGACAAGGGACCTCGAGTGGGATCAAGAATTACCCGAGGACCTGCAAACATTATGGATTGATTATGCCTCCCAGTTGTTCAACTTGGAATCAATTCGCATACCCAGATACTTGCAGTATGTGGACGACAACGTCTACGAATTACATGGCTTTTCTGACGCCAGTGAAAAGGCCTATTCAGCAGTCATTTACCTGCGAGGGGCTCATAACAATCAAGTTACTTCCCGTCTAGTGGTGGCCAAGACTCGAGTTGCTCCGATAAAAATACTTACCCTTCCAAGATTGGAACTTCAAGGGGCTGTATTACTAGCGCAATTAATGCATCACGTACGAACTACGTGGAATGTACCTATCCAGACATCCCATTACTGGTCGGACTCAAAAATAGTGCTACATTGGATTCAGTCATCACCATCCCGGTGGAAAATTTACGTGGCCAATCGGATTCAACAAATTCAAGATGTATCCGATTCATCACAATGGCACCACGTGCGTTCAGAAGACAACCCAGCCGACTGTGCGTCCAGAGGTATTTCCCCAGAAGAATTACCTGCACATGCATTATGGTGGAATGGACCCTCATGGCTGGCAGAAGCCACGTATAACATGCCCGACCTGATGTCACTGGATGGAAACACAACTACTGGCGAAGAAAAGAAAATAGTTCTGGCCATAAAAAAGAAGATAGACATGCGTACTATCATTCAAGATTTGGCAGACATTTCATCTTGGAAGAAAATCTTAGCTACCATGGTCCTACTACAACGAGTGAAACTTTTACACAGTTTCCGGATTAATTGGACAAACCCACCAACTCCACGAGAATTGGACAACGCCGAAGATTTACTCACCCGTCTACTTCAACAAAAATATTTTTCGGATGTTATTCAGAATCTTACTGATAACAAGTCACAGATCACGAAAGATCGTCATTTACGAACATTATGTCTATTTCTCGATCATCAACAAATTTTGCGTGTGGGAGGACGGTTGCGAAATGCCAATCTAGCCTACCACATCAAACACCCCGCTCTACTTCCCGGCAATGATGTTATAGTAAGCAGCATGATTCTACACTATCATAAGTTATTGGCACACGCCGGTTTCAGAACAACTTATAACCACATCCGTCAGCGTTACTGGATCCATGGAGGAAACCGCACGGTGAAGAGTATCATCAACAAGTGTGTACTCTGCTTCCGTTTACGAGCAAAGCCCATGGAGCAATTAATGGCACCCTTGCCAGCATACCGCTTAAATCCAACTCGCCCTTTTCTACTCGTGGGAGTAGACTACGCTGGGCCATACGAACTGAAGAACTTCTGTGGCAATCGATCCACTAAATTTAAAGTATGGATCTGCCTATTTACATGCCTTGTATCCCGAGCGATACATTTGGAACTGGTCAGTTCAATGACCTACGAAGGATTTCTTCTAGCCTTACGCCGATTTATGGCTAGAAGAGGCAGACCATCCGATATATATTCCGACAACGGTCTAAACTTTGTTGGTGCTAACAATTATATGAGTACGACAGTGGAGTCACTCATGGAACTAAGGCAAGCCCAGGACAAAATTCTACCTGACATTCAGTTAGAAAAAATCAACTGGCACTTCAATCCTCCAAGAGCACCACACCAAGGTGGAGTATGGGAAGCTTGCGTAAAGCTCGTGAAGACTTACTTGAAGAAAATTGTGGATCAAGATACCTACAACTTTGAAGAATTCGAAACCATACTCATTTTTACGGAAGCATTGGTAAACTCCAGACCGCTTACGCCGATGTCTACTGACCCTCATGATCTGGAGGCTCTAACTCCAGCTCACTTTCTGTTGGGAACATCTCTGATGTGGACACCTGAACACGACCTAACCAACCTGAATGTCAACCGACTGGATCAGTTTCAACGCATTCAACGAAGATCCACTGAACTGTGGAAACGTTTGCAATTAGAATACCTAACAACCCTACAACGCCGAGGTCAATGGCAAAGTACCCAACCAAATCTAAACATTGGAGACATGGTACTGGTAATGGAAGATAACTTACCTCCCATGCAATGGAAATTGGGTCGAATCAAGGAAACTCACCCCGGCAAAGATGGTTTGGTCAGAGTACCTACAGTAGAAACCGAAGGTTCGTACCGTAGCAAAAAGGGACAAACCGAAAGGGTTGCGAAAGAATTTGTGAGGCCCATCACAAAACTAGCAAAACTACCCATGGATGACGACAGTCAATCTGAAGATATGGACGAGAAGAAAATATCTACAGCAACCTTGCTAACTCGCAAGAGAACAAGAAAAAGAACTACCCCCGGAAAATGGATCAGTACATTTATATGTATGTGTCTCATACACACCACCATGTGTGAAGAACAACCCTTAACCAAGTTTCCGGAGGATTTCACCGAAACTACCACGGACAATGGAACTTACCAGTTTACAGAAGCCAGTAAACCTGGAACAAGAGAACTACATAAACCAGCATTAATGTACTACGCCATATTTTTATCCGTGATTGGATCACTTGGAAATATTTTGACCGTAACGGCTCTCTGCAATTCATCATCTTTACGAAGACAAACAACCACCTGGTTTACCCTCAGCCTAAGTATTTCGGACTTCCTATTCAGCGTAATAGCCCTACCATTCACGGCTTTTCGACATGCCGGTCTAACCTGGGTTAAGGACAGCAGTTGGTGTCAACTTGGACCGTTCATATATTATGGAAGCGTGACCTGCTCTATAATAACCATTACAACAATCACTATCAATCGGTATATACGGATAGTTCATTTCCATTTATACCATCGCGTTTTTACTCATCGGAAAACTACGCTCGTTATAATCGGAATCTGGATCTTAAGCTACGGATTCATGATACCAGCACTATTGGGCATATGGGGAAAATTTGCCTATATCGCCTCATATAAGAGTTGCTATCTACGAGCAGATAAATCTGGACGATCACCTCGGACAATGATGATCTTGCTACAGATAATTGTACCAGTTATCACCACGATCATGTGTTACATCGCTATCCTCTATCATGTGGTAAAGGCCAGGAAGGCCTTAAGACGTTGTCAATCCAGAGGAAACATCGAAAATAGTGAAACTTTGGACTTTGCTACTACCGCAGAAAAACAACTGACTAGGTCTATAGTCATAATATTTGGTTGCTTCTTAATGTGTTATATGCCTGCATTGACTATACACACAATAATCTCCAAGGAAACAGTCCATCAAGACATCATCTTGTTTTGCGACGCTCTTACTTGGACTCTACCCTGTTTGAACTTATTGATCTATACAATTATGAACCAACAATACCGAAAGGCGTATTGTCAACTACTTTGGCCGCAGGAGGGAAGACGATTTTCCATCTCATGCAATTTATCATGCCTTACGACACTGCTAATTCTATTTCTTGCGATAACCCATACCGGAGCTGAAGCAGAAACTAAGAATAAAATGACCTCAATCTTTTCGGTGTGCAAATATCAATGGAACACTCATCACGAGATTCCCATGTGTACCCGAAGTGTTCAATGGTTAAAAATACTTCCGGATGGAAATATTTGCTATCGAACTCACGCCTGTGCATCGAAACAAGCAGTTAATACGGAAGCAAAGGGTTGCATCCAACCAGAAGACGCCTGCCCCAAATGGAACAAATTGGAACTAGACCAATTGGATTGTCAAACAGACGAATTATCAACTGATGGATCTTTACTGGAATTACCCGGCACTCAAAGTAACTTATGTGCTGTTGGTGACTACATACTTAGACATTGTCGACATTTTATCGAAGAAGTGAAATATGTACCAGTAGCAACTATTAGGGATAAAGTGTACCCCCTCTCATCTTTACATTTACGACAAGAACCTCAACTACAACGCTTCGCATCTTATAACTGTTCTGGAAATTGGGAAAATGTTGACTGTGCCATGGGACAATGTATAGGTGACACAGTATTCTGCAAATACTTCATGTGTAATCCAGAAAATACTAACTGTGTCTGCACATATGACCCTAAAACTGTTGTTTACAAAATCAAAACGGATCAAGGAGACGTTACTCCTACTTGCTGGGGACATCTTTACACCTTAACCCGGAAGGAAGATCGAAGCCAAACTCAAGATCACTACGAATGTGACGATTGTGAAGCCGAATGCACCCGCTACGGTTTAAAGGTCACCACACCAGGAAAGGTGGCAAGATACATTAAAGCCCAGAAGAATCCAGGATTTGTTTCAACTATGCCAATTTCAGAATCAACAGAAGTGCATTTAACAAATAATATGCTGACCGCAACCGGAAAATTTAACTATTGAATCGACGCTCGAACGAAACTGCCCACGAATACCAGTGTGTGAACTTATAACATGCCACCTATGCATGGACCGCTGGGGAAATGTGTCCTGTTACAATATTTACCAGTGGATTATATTATCAACCCTTGGAATCACCCTGGCTATCATCATTATACTTGTAATGTATGTAACTCGAGCACTGATGTGGATATCATGGTACGCTTGCTGGCCTGCAAGAGTATGTTTACGCATACAACGTCAAAGAAAACAACGACAACGAAATGTACGTGGAGTACATAGAAGAAACGACGATGATGAACATCCCCTCTTGGATCAGTCCTCCAACCCTTATCAACCAACAACATTGGCATCCGTAGATGAAGTGCGGACTACTGGACCTCGAGGACGAAATAGACCAAATCGTTATTTTCCTGGTGCTTATCTGGGAATCTCGATTATTCTCGCTGCACTTATCGCCAGAGCATACTCATGTTCTAACTTTGCAGCAATGACGACATCATCCAGAGAATGTACTGTAAACTCAGAAAATAAAATAGCTTGTTCAGTAAGAATTAATACTCGACTAGCTCTCAGCCCTTTAGGACAACAATCGTGCTTCAGAATTGAAGATAATCACAACAAACTACTTGGAAGTATTACTGTGGAAACTAAATCTGTAGCCTTAAAATGTAAAAAGCAATTGTTGTACTACGTACCGAAGGCAGTGTCCAACTGTCACAGCTCATTCTTATGTTATAATCTTTACTCTGACGCTGAATGTCACGGATATAAATGCCGAGACTTTAAAACCAACGATACCGTCAAAGGATTCAAGGACTCTAAGGGACACCTCGGATGGTCCTATTGTAAGGGACTTCGACACCCGAAATGCCCATGGATTCTAACTGAGGACTGTAATTATTACCGACTTTGGTTGGAAAACCCTACAAATGAAGCCTACGCTGTCTACAATTGCCCTGAATGGACCTTTTCAAGCAATTTAGTTATCACTCTGAACATGGGAGACAAAATAATCCGGAACGAAACTAGATTGGACGCTGGATTAAATCAAGAAATTGATGGGATAACCTTTACCTTAGTATCGATATCTACTCCTCCCATGCCTCTATTAAATGATTGTATATTAACAAAAGGAAAACAAGCCGCTCTGGCACCATGTAACTCCAGGGAAGAAACAACTCTCAACAAACTTGGGGAAATTCAGTGCAACACACTTCAAGACGCCAAGGCATTGAATCAAAACTGTTTTGGAAGTATGCACCTCATACGAGCCATCGCAGATCTAGATGGAGTCAGATGTATCTCGGAACTATTGGACCCAGAGAAGCTAATGGCCATCAATCCGATGCCATTGAAGATAGCGAACGGAATTTTATTAGGACATGAAGACGATATCATATTCGAATCATCAACTAACACGTTGTTGGAGCTTCAAATCGTCACCGAAAACTATCACCTCACCAAGGAGGTAGAAGAATCAAAATGCTTCGCCGAATTCATCAAACTAGAAGGATGTTACAGCTGCCTTCAAGGAGCAACTTTAACTCTAGAAGCTAAGGTTGAACATGGAGAAACTGTAGCCAGTCTAGAATGCGCCGATGCTGGATTCTTTATTCCAGTACCATTGAAGACGGACTCAGAAGCTCATCATTTAATTATTAAGTTAGATACACCAGAAGTTGATATGAAATGTGAATTTAAATGTTCTAAAAATACCATCAAACTAGATATAAAGGGACACCTTCAATATTTGAGTAATGTGGATGTAAGGAACAGTCACATGACAGTTGCATATGAGCCACTTGATACTCATACCGGATTCAGCCTACTCTCCCTCACAGGATTAGGTTGGTACAACTGGTTTATTAGAGGTGTTACTGTTCTTGTAATCATAGCGGTTATCATCCTTACCTTATGGTTAGGATCCCTAACGATGATTAAGAAGCTATTGTAAAACAATATTTGAATTAACATTAAAATTAGTTTAACATGTATAGAATTAGTTTTGATTAGATAAATCAAGGCTGGCAGAATGTTGCGCTATGCAAACAATAATATTACATAACTACGTATTTACGTAAGCAAATACGCACGTGTGATTATGTACCTGTTGCTCACAAACAAAATTCCCCAAAAGGAAGATGACTTGTGAAACAAGTATTAATTACATGTTTCTTTATCTTGACATTGTAAGTGTGGACAAGACGACCTTCTGGTTTCCCGTCCACACAAGGAATCCCGTTCATAACAGGTTTCCCATTTGTGTGCGGTTGAGCATGAAGTTCAATGCCAATGCCATCACACACAATCCTTAAACCATTGATTGCCTCTCATTTCTGTGGTAAGATGAAACCACGGACGAGAGCCTGCTTGCGTATATGTTAATTAGTTAAGAACAACAAATTGAATAATTCTACTTTTTCCTACAATTCTTATTGTCAACTTTAATTAGATTTTACTTGTACAAATTTACCTTAAAGTTGTTTTTTGACATATTTTGTCCTTCTAACTTTAGTATAAATAGCGTACATATTCAGCATGTAAAATCAGTACAATTTTGGGATTTGATCAGTTCAAATAAATAATATTGTCTGAACAAACTTCTCCTCAACTTCTTTATTTTGCTCAACGCAACACACATACATACATACACAGAAAGCCAGACC